>CM077817.1:14002500-15202500 GCA_039764185.1 Tamarix austromongolica
TTACTCCCTCTTATTTTAAAAAATAATTTATTTAATTAATTTTCCTAATAAATTCTTAATTACCTTTAGCTTTTGAAATTATGATTTTCGGGTATTTCATATTACGTATGAAATAAATTATAAGCCATCAATAATTATTAGGAAATATTTTCAACATTATCATAAAATATCCAAAATACCTTTAAGATAGCCATAAAATCCTAAATTTCCTCAAAGCCCTACAAATCCGACATCATTAGTTTCTCACTTTCAATTTGTTACATCACCATATAACCTAACCTTATTCATTGCCCACTTTCATACTTAATCCACACCATATATCATACTACCACCCTTAAGGTTTCAAGATAAGACTTATTGCATGACATACCACATAAGCTCATGTTTTCTCATAATACTCAATTCCCATAATACAATACCGCATATCATACAATGACATTATCAATATAATCATATAAAACATAAGATTACAAACAATTTAACACATAGCATGCAAAATCCTAACTAGGATTTGTATCTTTACCTAACCAACACCAGTCTCTAAGAACGAAAGAAAACCCAAAGACTCATCCTCCGAGGTCACCAGAAAATTACCTAGAAACCAAGAATTACAAATGGTTAGAAAATAAGAAAATAACTAAGGAAAATCTAAGACAAGGGAGGATGTAAAAGGAGAAAAACTAAAACAAATGAAAAGACTCAAAGATACGAGAGGAAGTGGCATGAAAGGAAGCTAGTCGAGTGGGTTGTTGATGTAAAAATGGTGGCTATTTCACAATATAAGAATAACTTCCCCCATATGACTCATCTAACCACAAAATTTAGTACATCATTATAAAATAACATTATAGACAACATATTCAAAAAAAAGATTTAACTCAAACGTCTTTTGCATGTGATAATGAGTCTGCTTCTAGAGTTACTATGTTCAATTTAAGTTTTTTTTGCCTTATGCCACTCATAATTACCTTGAGTATTTCACATAATATACTTATCATATTTTAAACTAATATCACATTAGAAGTACCAAAAAATTTCATATTTAACCCATATTAACCAAAATACCCTTATCTTAGCTAAATGCCTCAAAGTATTATTTTAGATAATTTGTGTTCTACTCAACCACCATTGATCATATAACTTATGAAATAAATTACTAAACTCTCAATTATTTTTATGCCATAATTATTTTCCATGTTATCATAAAATTTTCCAAATACCCTTAAGGTAGCCATAACACCCAACAAGTCCGACACTATTAATTCCCAATCTTTAATCGATTACATCAACATACAAATTGACCATATTTGAAATACCCCAAAACCTAATTTTAAGAATTATAGCTAATTAATGATTTATTTATAAATTTATTAAATAAATTATTTTTATTAAAATGAAAGGTAATTAATTAGGGTTATTCAAGACTAAAATAATAAATATTTTTATTAGAAAATTTTGGTATTTTAGCTAATTAAGGATTTTATTTTGGAAATTAATTAAATAAATTATTTTATTTAAAATAAGAAGGAGAAAATATTTCCAAATTATTATTAATTTTATAAATAATTTAATTAGAGAAAATTTGGGTGATTTGCTAATTAAAATGGAATTTATGAGAAATCTTCCAAAAATCCTAAATTAGCCTAAAAAGGAATTTAAATATTATTTTATTTAAATATTATTATTTTTAAATATCCCAAATATTCAAATTAAGTTAATTGACCCTAACCTACCTATTTTTAATTTCCCCTTTTTCCTTTTGTTTCTTCCTTTTGTTTTCTTTTTCTTCTTTTCTTTTCCTTCTCCTTGCCGATTGGACCTACCGGCTGCCTAATCCCTTTCTTCCTTTTCTCCTCACCACGGCCTGCCTCCTTCTCTTTCTTCTTTCTCCTTCAGCAGCCCAACGAACCGTCGCCCTCTCCCTTTTCTTTCCTTCGCCCACGGCCCAAGACCCGTTCCTCTTCTTTTCTTTTTTTTTTCTTCGGCAGCGAGAATGCTGCGTTTTGGTTATTTTTACCCATGTAGCACCGCGTTCCATTTAAATTTTACCCCTCACCACCTGACCAGCCGGTTCCCCTATTTTTTCTTCTTCTTCTTTCCTCCTTCCCGTCATTGACCTGTAACTCCGCCCACCGTTCCTGGTTTTTCGCCACTAGTTACGGTCATTTTGACTAACTTTTTTCCTTCCTCTCTCTTCCCCCTGACTTACCGGCCACACCGACCCAACCCATCTCCCTTCCTTTTCACGCTTGGCCCTTCTTTTTCTACACAACCACCCACTACCCAATTTGAATTTAGCCGGCTTTTGTTGTCGCTGGTGACCGGAACCCTACCTGTATTACCCCTAGCTGACCCACAGAACCCTAACCTCCCTTCTAAAATCTATAAATACCCCCATAATAACCCTGTATCGAGCCTTTGATTTCTTACCCAGACCTTTCCCCCTCGTGAGCCGCCGCCACCTCAGACAGCCTTTCAACCGCCGTCGGCCAACTTCGCCATCCTCTCTGCCTACCAAACTCATCCTTGCACCACCCTCTAACTACCTAAACCTCCCTCATCCTTCGATTTTTCTTGAACAAGCCACTTCGGCTGTGTAAAGTTTCCTCCCTAATCAACCTTCCCTTTCATCTCTGCCAGCCTTCAAACCACCATTAGCCACCACTTCCACCGCTAACACCGCTCCTTTCAACTCCCATTCTGTTTTGCAGACCCTCCTCTACCTTCCCCTACCTCTCTTTTCCTCTTCCTCCCTCTCCTCCTCTCTTTTTCTTCTTCTTCCCCATTTGGCCACCACAGCCGTCGCCGTGCGCCTCCACCTTTGGTTGCGCTGCCAACGTCATTCTGTTCCTCTCCTTCTAGGCAACCATAATAACCTAAACCCCCACCTTCATTGTACCTCTCCTTTTCCTAGGATTCAACTTTTTTCCTTTTCTTCTCTTTTTCCGGCCACCGCCGGTGCCGCCGTGCACCACCGCCGGTGCCGCCTGTCACCACCAGCCTAAGGTTGAACCCTAAACTCTCTCAACCCTTTTACCCTATTTTCTACAAGCCTTAATCTATTTTATTTCATTTATTCAAAATATATTATTATTATTATTATTATTATTATTATTTCTATTATTATTGTTATTACTATTATTATTATTATGATTAATGATTTTATTATTATTTCTATTGATGGCTGAAGCCCTATTATATTTTTTTATTTCAATTTTATTATTATTCTTATTGTTGCTATTATCTTTATTATTAATATTAATATGTTGTTGTTGTTGTTATTATTGTTATTATTATTATTACTATTTTGAAATTATTATTATTATTATTATTATTATTATTACAAATATTTTACTAATAGTGTTGCTATTATTATTATTATTATTTTCATTATTGGTATTATTATTCTATATAGGGCTGAAACCCTATTGTGCCTATTTTAAATTGTAGTAGTGGTGTTATAAATATCAAATCTTATTATTATTAATATTATCATTATTTTTATCATTAGCATTTATTATTATTATTAGTGTTATTATTATTATTATTCTGTAATTTTGATTATTATTTCATTACTATTATTATTACTATTTTTATTAATAATGTCCTAATGACATTATTAGCATTATTTTGATGGAGGGTCAAAGCCCTTATTTCACCTTTTATTTCAAATCATATTATTATTATTATTATTTTAATTTTTTAGTATTATTATTATTGCTATTATTATTTTTACTATTATCATTTGTATTATTTTAGTATCACTATTATTATTATTAGGATAAAGTTTTCAAACCTTATATTATCAGTTTTTATAATATTACTATTATTTCCTATAACTTTAACAGAGTTAATAATTGTTTAATGACATTTTTATTAATATGTTATTATTTTATCAAAAGCCTAGTCTTAGAATAAGTTAGTAATTAATAGTATTTTTGGTAGGAGGAAATCTAATTTTAGCTTTTTCCTAATATAGGTGAGACCAGTCAAAGCTCTAAGGAGGCGTAGGAGCGTGCTCCAAGACCGGTGTCATTTTTGATAAGGGTGTTACGAAGGCCTATTATGTGTTGATGTGCATTATATGCTTTGTATGTTATGCGCCCTATGTTTATCATTATATTGATTTCATGTGTGGTATGGCATGGAGTTAAAGTGTGTTCATGTGTTGTTATATGGCATGTGTACTATGTGTATGTGATGAAATATTGTGGTATGTAATGATATGTGTTGTGACCCTGTAAGACATGCATGTGAGGATGTTAATATGGTTTGTGTGGGGGGAAGGATGAAAAAGGAGAATGGGAAAATAAGTTAACCAAGAGATGTGAGTTGACCTAAGTATTTTAATGGTCCATGAGTGGTGGAAGAAAATGGGAAATTTAGGGTTTCGTGTGGGAGAATCTAATTTATGGCTTTATATAGGAGAATCTAATTTATGGTTTTGGATGGAAGAATCTAATTTATGGTTTTATATGGGAGTATATAATTTGTAGTTTTCTAGGGGAGAATTTAATCTATGGTGTAACATAGGATAATCTAATCTATGGTGTCATATATGAGAATCTAATCTATGGTTTGTATGAATTGAATTTGGGTTTTGTATGGAGAAACCTTGGGTTTTGTGTGGATTGAATTTAGGGTTTTGTATGAAGGAATCTTGGGTTTTGCATGAAAGAATTTAGGGTTTTGTATGGATGGACTTAGGATGTTGCATGACATATTTTATGGTGTTGCATTAGAGAATCTAAACTAGGGCTTAGTATGGATGAATCTTGGGTTATGCATGGATGAATCTAGGGTTTTGTATGGATGAATCTAGGGTTTGCATGGGTGATTCTAAGGTTTTTACGTTGGAGTTTTAGAGTTTGCATGAACAAGTTCAAAGGCTTACATGGGGAGGTTAGCATCTGCATGGGAGTAAAGTTTACGTATGAAAAGTTGATTTGGGGTGTGAGGAAGGTAAAATAAATGTTGTTTGGGTGTTTGAACACTTTGGATGAAAAATAGTATATGGAGCAATATAAGGATACATAGGAGACCGAGCTAGGGTTTGGTGTGGACAATTAGGGTTTAGTGTGGCTGCTTAGGGTTTTATGGTATCATGTGTATTTGGTGATTAAAGTGTAATTATGAGGGTGGAATTTATGAGTTGTGATGTGTGGAGTGTTAAAATGATTTGAGTTGTGTGAAGTGGAGTAAGATGGGCCACTGAGGCCTAAATTAGTGTTTCTGGGGGAAAATCCTAGAGTGAGGAAATAAGTGGACTTGGAGGTGTTGGAGTTCTAGTGTGAGTTTGAATATAGAGGAAAGGTTGTTGGGTAAGTTGGGATGAGCATGAGTCTGATGATGTGGTACGGGTCGGTTGGAGGATAAGTGTAAGGGAGTGAGTCATGCATGTCTAGGGTTAAATTTTTTTGAATAATACACTGAAGACATTAATCATTTAAAGTGGAAGATTGTTGAGCTGGACCCAGATCAATCCACAGGCGAATACTAGTGGTTAGGGCATGACGTCCTATATGTGACCAGTCCACCGGTAATAATAGTGGTCAGGCTTTATACCTGTGCATTTTCAGTCCACCAGCTATAATAGTGGGAGATTCCGTGCTCAACAAAACCAAACATATTTGTGCCAAGACATAAGAAAGACACTAATTACTTATAATGGAACACTGTGCGAGAAGGGGCCAAACCGGTCCACTAGCGAATAATAGTGGTCAGGAGCTTTATGCCTTGTGTGTTTTCGGTCCACCGTTTATAATAGTGGGAGGTTCCTATACTCGCATGGATTTGATAAAAAGCATGGTGTGAAATGAATTTTGATCAGAGATTAATTAATTAATTAATCCGGACTATAATTGGGCCTTATGTATCTACCGAATGATTATATGATAGTATGTTATCATGATGGTTTCTATGCTTTTGTTATTTCTTCTGCATGGTTTATGTGATTTTTGTGTTAGCCTTAGTGCACGGTTACCTTACTCAGTACGTAGCGTACTGATCACCCTTTTTATGGGTGTTGCTCATTCCCACAAGTAGTAGGCCCTTCTGACTTTGTGCAGGTGGGAGAGACATCAGGCTGAGCTAAGTGTTGAGCTTGTGGTTGGCTCAAAAGTTTGAGAGTGTCATGGCTGTATTTACTCTTCATGCAATTTATCCCTTCTGTATTTCTTTTGTATCTTAATTACCCTTTTATGATTTATTTCCTTGTATTGAGTATTTCAATTAAACTTTTTATCGATTGTAAGATTATTCCTTCCGAGGAATTTTGATTTCACACTCTGATTTCTATCTTATTATTGATTATAAACTTTTATGTGTACTCTGATTTCTATGTTATGATCTTTCTAGTTCTTTTATGAACTCTCGGTTTGAGTTTAATGTCAATCTTTTCTTAGCCTTAGCACTTGGTACTAAAACGGTCAAAGAGAACCGTTATGATACTAAGTGTGGCGGTAGCATCCCAGAATTCACGGGTTTTAAATTCTAAATTCTTCCGCTTAAAAATTTTTTAGTGAATTTTGAGGTGTTGCAATATTTATTACCCACTGTTCATAATTTATCAAAACCCTAGATAGTACTACCATATTTAGGGTTGCAAGATAAGAATTATCGCAAGAAATGTCACATAAGCTCATCCTTTCACGTAATACTCACTTGTCCATAATATAATACAACATTATCATATAATGACATTATCAAAATGAATTATAAGATATAATAATACCAATCACGAGATTACATACAAACTTATGCATAACATTCAAAAACCCTAACTAAGAGATGTATCCTTACCTAATCAACATCAGTTTCTAAGTCTGAATAAACCCTAAGACTCCTCCAATGCCACCAAAAAACCATGTAAAAACCAAGAATAATATACGATTATAAGATGAGAAAACAAACAAGGAAAAGGTAAGACAAAGGAGGATGGAAAAGTAGCAAGAACCTAAGTAAACGAAGAGTCTCAAAGCTGTGTGGAAGTATGGTGCAAATGGAGGCTTATTGCATGAGGAAAGGGTGTAATTGAAGTGGGAATTGTGTGAGGTACTCACATAGAAGGGGGTAGGGTAATGTGAGCTTTGGTTGCTAGAGAAGAAAGGCCGCATATGTAGTTCACTCTGGGGATGGTTTGTTGCGTGAGGTGTGGGCTTTTTTTGGGGGTGTTGTTGCATGAAGGAGACTAAATATAGGGATGGAAAGAGGTAGATGGATGAGCTTGTTAGACTACCAAGGAGAAGTAATGTAAGGTTTTGATGAAACGAGGGTGGTACAACATTAGGCTGGTTGAACTATGTTGCACAAAAATGTCAGAAAAAATGATGAGATGAAGCATAACAAAGTTGGAAATCAAGAAAGTGAGTCCTGAATGAGTTTGGTGAAGCATTAAATGAAGTAAGGAGAGAGAGGTAATGGGTATTTATAGTTGGAGGTGTCGAGAAAATGGTTTGAGTAGGTAGAGGATTGAGGCACAGATTTGTATGGTGAAAGGTAGAGAGAATAAGGGATTTTGGGGGGAAATTATTGCAACACATCCCTAGAATTATGGCTGTAAATGAGTTGAGCCAGTTCGGTATTCAGCTCGGCTCCACTTATTAAGTGCTTGGCTTAGCTCGTTCGTTTAGTTAAATGAACATGTTTGTTGGTATTAAATTGTCGATACAAGTGGGTTGGTAATAAGCTTATTACTGACGATAAAATTATCGTCGCTATTAAGGCATAATACCAACAGTTTGTTCGTCGGAGTTAGACATAATACCGACGATTAAATATAATCGGGAAAAAATTTTAATCTTTAATACTGAAGATTTATTGTCGGTATTAAAGCTTAATACCGATGATATGAAATTTAAATTTGAAAAAAAACTTAAAATTTAAAAACCTTATTACCGACGATGTTTTTTTAATACTGACAATTTTTCTTCCTTAATACCAATGATAAATCATTAATACCGATGATTTTTCTTCCTTAATATCAACAATAAAAAAATTTAAATTGATTTTTCTGACTATTTATCTCTTATATTTTTTTATTTTTTTATATTTTTGGTAACAAATATTAATTAACTCTAACAAGCTCACCAAAAACATAAAAACTATATATCACCAATTTTAAAATCTACTAACATGTTGCTTCTAATTATATATACACATACTAAGATACTAAAGTATATATTAATTACCAGCCATCAACTAATTAAAACATACTAATAATTTTTGTCCAATATAACATGCATAGTAACAACTATGTGCAATATATAATCTAATTATACATGTAATCTAACTATAATATTCTAATACCCCAATTAAACAAAATCTAGTGAATCAATTCTACAAAACCAAAACACAATCATCTAATTAACCAATCAAACCCTAACTAAAATAATATATTTCAAAATTTATTTAAATTTAATTAATATACCAAATATTACTATAAAATAAAACAAATAATTAATAAATATACCAAATTAATGATGTAGGGTTGCTTGGCAGGGGATTCTGGCAGCACGGTGGTGCTCTGGCAGTGGGGCGATGGTGTCTGCAATTACATATAACAAATCATTATTAGCCATTTTAAACTAAATAATACATAAGGACAATAAATTAGAAGCATACAAACCTTCAAACTTCACAAAAACAGAGACCAAAGATAAAGATTGAAAGGAAAGATGGCGGAAGCTTGCGTGGTTTTACGGAGAAGGGAAGAAGAAGGTAAAAGAGGACGACGACAAATAAAGAACTAGGGCTTGTATTTGGATTAAATTTGATGCTTAATGCCAACGATTTTAATCATCGATATTAAATGATTTATCATCAGTAATACTGACGAATAAAATAAACGACGTCGTTTGCCTTAGCCAAAAAAATTGATAATCTTAATACCGACGATAAACCATCATTATTAATAAAGACAAAATTAAATGATGCTGTTACCTTAGGATGGGGAAAAAACTTTTAACTCTTAATACCGACAATAAATAATCATTATTAAGTATTTATTATTGGTACTAAATATTTCATTATTACCCCATTCCTTGGTAGCATATTTCCCTCCTATTTCGACTGACTAATTTTTTCTTATTATCAAAAATATATCATTGGTATTAAGGATAATATTGTCAATAATAAAATTTTTGTTTTAATAAAAAAAATTTAGGGGGAATTTTCCATCCAAGAAATTTCGATGAAATAGATGTCTTAATATCGACAATAAGTATCATCGGTATTAAGAAATAAATCGTCATTTTTTATTTTCCTGTCATTTTAATAAGATTTTTTGGAGAAAAATTTGGCGGCACTTAACATTGACGATATGTATTGTTGGTATTAAGAATTTTCCTTCCTTTTTTTGGGTTAAAATTTTTTTCGTCACCTGATCTAATACCGACGATTAATTATCGCTATTAAGGTCTAACACCGACGATTAGTTGTCGTCGGTATTAACATCGTCGATTTTACGCCTTTTTCTTATAGTGTACCCGAACCCGATGGGTATTTTTTTCATCCTCCATATCCATATCTGTTTATCCATATCAGTTTAAATATCTGTCAAATAAATCCCGTTGAATTTCGTGTAAAACCCATCTCGTTTGCATCGCATCTCAAAGTCCAATATAGTAGTGATTCACGAAGCTAAGGCTACGTATGATCAAGCTACCAAGTACATTGTCTTCCCTATTATTGATGAGGTTGTTGGAAATCTACAAAAATATTTTGAACCTATATATATAAACAATTCCAACACATTTCCATATCCCTTACCTATGCACAAAAATCGCTCATAGTTAGAAAATATTCATATTTCTATAATGTATCATGTTATTATGTCGCTACATATACAAACCATTCCAACAATGGAATAAAAATATACCAATATAGAAATTGTTCTTGCTTAGAAAGAGTTCATATCTATATACATATCAAATATTTAACAAGGGTTATAAATTCAAAAGTAAATACATAGTGCGCATTTAAAATAAGATCCAAAAACTAAGAAAAAACCTAGGGTAATGACAAAAATATATACTTCAAAAGGTAAGTACAACCCAAACACCTAACTAAAAACACCCCTCACATTCCTATGAAATCCGTTGGTAGCCTTCCTCAGGCCTACTAGAACCTGTCACTTTCAAAGTCCACTCGTCTCGATATGTCATCTACTTCCTAACATCATCAATAGAGAGTTCACTAATAGATACTCTAAAGTAACTAGGGTGGATATTCGGGGGTGACCTATGACGAAACCTCCACTCGTCATCTATGACCATCAACCCTCTAGTTATCCAATCATAATCCCTCGCAACACACCTCACCCTCAACAAATCTTGAGTGTGGTGCATCAGTACGATGGACAAACAAATATAAATAACTAGCTAATGCCCTTTCCCATGACTCAATCTGAGGTAATATCAACAACAAATGATATTATCTAAAATATAACATATGAAAGTACGACCCACTCATGAACAAGTGACCAAGCTCCTCGTATAACCATATTATATGACTCCAAAAATCCGAATTAGGTGGCATGCACAAATATGCTAAATGTATGTAAACAATAGCCAACTGCACCATCTCACTAGTCCACTACCTATAAAAGAGAACCACCACTAAATTATGTTACTAATATTGTTATCTAACTTTTTAAATAATAAAATATGTAAATTTTATACAAAATTTATTTATTTTTATAATCAAATCATGTGCATCACACTGGTGCAAAACTAGTTTCTTTAAATAATATCAAAGGCATCAATATTGTCATGTATGTATAAAAACACAATGTGCAACCAAATCACATAACAACATAGCAACAAACAACGAGAAAGGCGAACATCTATCATATAAATAATAATACATGTAATACATACTAAATAACATGGATGCATATATTTATAATGAAAGAAAAAAAAAATATACCTAGCTAAGTAAAGGGTTCTTGGGGGAGAGAGGTTGTATGGACGTCGGCTGGTGTGGTTGTAGAAGCGAGGAATCGTGGGAAAGGGGTGTGCGAAGGACAGACAGACGAGCGACACAAGCTAAGTAGGGGCAAAGGACAGACGGACATGCGGCTCAACCTGGGCATGAACAAGACACAAAATTGACGATGATTATGAGAGATAAAGGAAAACAATCGCCGGCGAGCAAGAGGAAGCCATGGCTATTGTCAACCGGTGAAATGAGGACAACTGTTAGACAAAACGAAGAGGAGGGCCGAGAGCAAGAGAGATTTGAACTTTTTATGATAGGCATAATGAGCAAAGAGGGAAGGGAGGGCTAATTAATGTGCTAGTTTTTATAACGGTTCTTAGAATAATCATTATTAAAATGTGACACTATTTTAGTTTTGTTAACAGTTTATTTAAAACTATTACCAAAACAAGGGTTCCTTTTATTTTATTATTAGTTAATGCATGAAACCGTTATTAAAACTTATTTTCACTTTTAAATTTTTACGTTTTTATAACGGCTTCGAATAAATTATTATTTATATGCCGTTATTAATTATCGATTCTGTAGCAATGTATGTTAAATAAATATCATATCAAATAAAGAAAGTCATCTCAAAGGCCAATGTACGTAGTAGTGATTCCCAAAGCTGAGGCTACTTATGATCAAGCTACCAGGTACATTGCCTCCATTGTTATTGATGATATTGTTGGAAATCTAGAAAAATAAGATTGTTACTAATATTCATACAAATATAATAGAAAATATTCAGATCAAATGAAGAAAATCAGCCCAAAGTCCAATGTAGTAGCGATTAGCGAAGCTGAGGCTGCATATGATCATGCTTCCAGGTATAATCACCCTTATTACATCTCTACCAATCTATGCCCAAATCTCTAGAGAGGAAGAGATTGTCAATGTAAGCAATCAGAGGTGCAGATGCAGAGATGTATTCCTGCATGAAAATCCGAGCACAGTTTTCTGCAAGAGAGAAGCAAATTATGAGAGTAATATCTCGCAAAATAAAATGCCGAGAGAAGCAAACCTACAAGTGTGAAATCATTTTCTTTTTCTATCCTTTCGCTAAAAGAGTACAAGTGTGGTAACATAATTGTCATAAACTGAAGGGGTTGAATATTTGCTCCATCTTTCTCGCGTATGAAACATAGGTAGGTCATTACGGATATCCTCTTCTAAGATTAAGCACAACCCACTACATGTAAATAAATATCAGTCTCTGTAAACAATACTAGCTAATGTTTATCAAATTTTAAGTCAGTTGATATAAAATATTAGTAATACATAAGGCTTCAATTTTTTATATTTATTAATAATATATCAGTTACTGATAGAAATTTACCAATATTTTACTGACATTTATTAAAAAAAATTATGCCACAAAGATAATAACATATAAAATATTATTTATGACATCTAAATACCGCCGATGGCTTAACCACAGTTTTATTGATTGCACTACTGTCAACGGACAAACATACAAAATCATAGACGAATAGCTTAAACACGAGCTTACCATCTTCATTAATCTTCCTTAACAGCTGTGCCTTTGTATTAAGGACACACATTCCAGCACCAACAGCTTTCTGGATAGCCCAACCGTGATAGGGAGCAAGAGCTTGAGAATAAGCTATAGTAGCTGGTTCCTTGAAAGAATTTCCCCTTCAAACATAAATAAAGCAGAGTTAGTCATATTTAGCCCTCAAACCAAAATGATCAGACACAAATTTCTCCTGCAAGCCCAAAAAAGTTACAAATTTGAATATGACAACAGGAGATAAATCCATGTGCATAAAATTTAACAATTTGCTAATAAAGAAGCATATAGAGGTACTTTAAAAAACAATTCAAAGAATTGTGGTGGGAAATATGACTCCTCTGAGAAGCTGATATAATATCTTAAATTCCAAACCTCCCCAAATTCCGCCCATGTAATAGAACTAAAATTGATTCAAATAATGAACATAATATTAACGAGGCAATTAATATCCTAACAATCAGTAGTCTATAGTTGTACCTACAAAACAGTACACAACGGGCACAAAGAAATGATGAAAATTGCAACCACTAGCGTGTAAATTTCGATATATTTAACAGGCCAACGAGCATAATGCATTTAAGAAGAAGTTTTTCTTTTTTTCCTTTTTTTAGTCATATGATGCAATTAGACTAAGAAAAATGCTAGGGGTCAAATGAAGCAACTTGAATACTTTATATGGGATACTATTAATCGCTGCATCATTTTAAATTGGTCACTGATGATTTAAGAGGCCTAACTGTAACATTACTATAGGTCTACATAGATTTTCAATCTCTTCTTCATTATATATCTCTTTATGCATCTCAACTCTCCTTACTCTGTGTGTTCTTCCCAATCTCATATCGTCGACATAAAGATTACAAGTGTAATATCCCGTGTTTAAAAACCTTCATTATAAAATAATAATTATGTGTAATTAGCTATAATATTTATCTTAAGAAGTTTTGTAATAAATATGTGTGATACCCTAAAATTTTATTAAAATTTGACATTGATTTATCAACAATTTAATATAACCTAAATATTAAATTTTGAGTCATTTTATTTTAGCCTAACCCCAACTCCAAAAAAAAAAAATTGTTAAATAAAATATTAGATTAACTTTTCAAAATTCAAACCTAAACCTAAATCTAAATTCTAAACCCAAAATTTTTCTTTTTTCGTTTTCCTTTTTCTTCCTTTTTCCTTTCTCTCATTCTTCCCTTCTTTTTCTTTTTCTCTTTTCTCTTTTCTCTCTCCCTTACTAGGTTGTGTCTGCCAACCCATCCCACCTTCCTTCTCTCCCGTTTTTCTTTTCTTCTCTCCTTCTCTCCCGACCTGTTCCACCCCTACTGGCCCATTTCCTTTTCTTTTCTTTTATTTTTCTTTCCCTCCCATGTCACCCCTATCTACTTCACCCTCTCCCTTTCCTTTTCCTCTTTTGGCCCAAAAAAGGCCTTGCTTGCACCTTCCTCATTGTACTCCATTTCCTTTCTCAGCCATGTAGTGTCACCCTGCACCCTACAACCACCAACCCCGCACAGACCCTGCATCCCTGCCTCGACACCAACCCCTGCACCTTGCCACTTCCATACTTGCCCTACACGCCAAGCCATGACCATTTCCCCCTCGTTGCCTCCTATCCCTCTTGGTTGTCCCTGTGTGTGTATATATATACATATATACATACATACATATACCTATTCCCATGCATGTCACTCATTCCCTTCTCCTCTTCCTTCTTTCACCTCCCATCACAACACACCCTGCTGAACTCTATTTTTCTTCTCCTCATCGCACTGCCACCTGCCGTTGGTAGAAACGCCACCCCTACCATCACTTATCACCCTAATTAAGCTCCTTTCTTTTTTCCTTCTCCCTTGTAGGCCTAATCCAACACCACCATACCACCCATCCCACTTCTTCTCCATCACCCATGCCCACATGACCTACCAAGCCCCACCGCCACCTAGGGTTGTCGCCTCCCTACCTCCCCTTTCTCCTCTCAACTTTCTTGACTCAACACCACCCTCACCACACTAAGCCACTCTCTTCTCCCTCATTTGCCTCTCTTGGCCACCGCTCTTTCCTTTAACCTACACTGCCACTGGCCACCACCTTCTATAGGGCACCACCTTTGTCTTGTCATCTCCACACCACTCCCTTGCTATTATCCATCCCTAACCACCAACCTAAAGCCTCTAAGCTGCCATCACCACCAGCCATGCCACCTCTGCCGCCATCCACCATCACCACCACCGCCACTCCTTGTCATCAAATCCTATCAATCCCTAAACTAGCACCACCTCAACCCTTGCTGCCAACCCTCACTCCATCCTTAGCCGCAACCATCACCACCACCTTAGCCACCAAGTTGCCATAGTAATCGCCTTCGTGACCGCCACTGTGACCACTTGAGCTGCCCACTCTCAGTTATCTCTATTTTCTTCCTTCTTCCATGCCTTAGTTTTCTTTTAGGATAAATTCTTAAGTCTAAATTTTGTACATTCTTATTTCTAGGTGATACCCAATGGTGGTGGAGGAGGAAGTGTAGGTCTTGTGTATTTAGAAACCGAGATGCTTCGGTAAGGATACTTATTGTAGTATAGGATTTCTAGTTGCTAAAGTGCTATGTAGGAGATTGTTTTATACCATGATATTGTTATTATGTGATTAAATGTATAATTATAATTGTTATGATATGAGATTTGGTATTATATGATCGAAAATAAGTAAGTGGAGATTATGCGATATTGTTATTCTATCTAGAAAACCATTGGTGAGATATATGGTTGTAATATGGTTTAATGAGGTATGGTAAGTTGGGAAATGGCGATAATAAGATATATGGTGATAATGGAGGATTTGGAAAATAATTTTACTATAACATATAAGATCTGCACGAAATAAGGGTATTGTTATCGATAAGGGCATTTTGGTCAATACAGGCTTAATATGGGAATCAAGATATTTTAATGTGTTATATTATTTAAAATATGATAAGGAATTTATGGTAAATGGTTAGAGTAGTTGTCAATGGCCTATGTTTAATAAATTATGAGAATGACCTAATTTAGGAATGGTAACCCTAAAATGAGAAGGTTATTATCATATATGTGAAATAAAAGATTTAGGCCATGAAATTCGAATATGTTGTTAATATTAGTGTTTTGGGAACATATATTGAATTGAGTAATCGTATGGGCTTTATAGGAAATGTTGTGATGTACTTATGAAATTAGGGTTTATAACTCTCACGAATAGTAACTCTTAAGATAAAGTTATTATTGCATGTGTAAAGCCTTATATTTAGGCATTAAAAATTGAGTATATTGTTAATAATTATATTTGGGGAAAAAGTACTAATATTGGTGGATGAAAGAGTAATTAAAGAGGTGTTATCACTAAAATTTGAAATTAGGGTTTTTAGGTAACATAAGGGTCTTAACCCTAGATAACGTCCTTAGAATCCTTGTGATGTGTCATACCTGCTTTAAATGTATTTTCTAACTTTTAAATTATTTATGAATAAGACATTAATCATTTAAAGTGAAAGATCACATGTGAAATATCCCAAAATCCTAATTTAGAGAATTATGGCAAATTAAGGATTTATTAGAAAAATTAATGAAATATATTATTTTATTAAAATAAGAGGACTTAATTAAGGAAACATTCTGAGGAAATTAATAATTAATTTAATTGGAAAAAATAGGGCGTTTTGCTAATTAAAATAGAATTAAGGAAAATCTTTCAAAAATCCTAAATTAACCTAAAAGGGAAATTTAATTATTATTTTATTAAAATATTATTATTTTTAATATTCCAAAATATTCTAAATACCCCAACCCACCTATTTTTCCTTTTTTCGTTTTCCCCACTTTTCTTTTCTTTTCTTTCCTTCCTCTTCTTTCTCCTTTTCTTTCTTCCCTTCCTTCCCCGATCTGGGCCAGCCCACCCTCGTGGCCCAGACTCCTTCCTTTCTTCCATGAGGCCTAGACCCGCCACCTCTTCTTTTCTCCTTTGCCAGTCGACCGACCCGCTCCGGCTTTCTTTCTTTTCTCCCTGGACCGACCGACCGCCTACCCTTCTTCTTCCTTTTTTCTCCCCCGACCTTCCCTCTTCCTTCATGCCTCAACTTCCCCACTTCCCAGTGTAGGCATGCGACCTCTACACCACCGCACACTGGCCTGCCACCCCTACCCTCTTCCCCTTCGATCCCTCTCCCCTCTCCACCTAATTGCGCCCTCTCTCTCTCTCCTCACGTGTGCCTCTCTCCCCTTCTTTTCCCTCTTCCTGAGCTAACAGGTCCTGCAATTTTACAAGCCTCCACTAGCCATGCACCACTGGACGGTGACCTGCACACGCCCTCTCCACCTGCTCTCTTCCCCCTCTGTCTTTTTCCCCCATCCATGGCCTATAAACACTCTTCAACCACCCCTATTCAACCCTTTTTTCTAAACCTAGAAATATGCTCCCTTTAGTGCGTCGCCGCCTATTCAGCCACCGCCCAAACCACCACCCAAATTACTCCCTGCACTACCCTCCACGGAGCTACACCCCTCACCACCCTCAATCCTCCTTGCATGAGCCGCCTTGGCTGTGCAAAGTTGGCCATTTGACCAACCTCAATTCACCCATCGCCGCCCTTTGAGGCGCTGTCCGCCGCCACTCCTGTCGCAACCACCACTCCCTATACCCTCCAAAACCACTAATAGAACCTCCTTCACCTCCCCTACCCTCCTTTTCCTCTACCTTATTCTCTTTCTCCCTTCCTCCCTCTCCACCATTTTCGGCCACCGCACCGCTGCAGCCTGTGCTACCCCCTTTGGTTGCGCCACCACCACCATTCTAGCCCTCTCAACCTAGGGCATCCTCTAC
The DNA here is from genome assembly GCA_039764185.1 of Tamarix austromongolica. Taxonomy (NCBI): domain Eukaryota; kingdom Viridiplantae; phylum Streptophyta; class Magnoliopsida; order Caryophyllales; family Tamaricaceae; genus Tamarix; species Tamarix austromongolica. Next base: position 14,019,875 of record CM077817.1, read on the forward strand.
CACCTCAAATCCCCCTCTCAATCCCCTCTCAAATCCTAAGCAACCTACCTCCCACCCTTCTTCCCTTTTTCCCGTCACCGCCGCCGCCGCTGCCGCCATCACCATGAGCCGCTGTCAGTGCCATCTAGTCACCAGCAACCCTCGATGGTACCCTAACCCTTAAAACCCTAGTTATGATATCATTATCTCTTTTATTTGTATTTATGTTATTATCCCTATCATCATCATCATCATCATCATCATCATCATCATCATCATCATCATCATCATCATCATTATTATTATATCATGACTATTATTTTTAACATTAATACTACCAAATGTAGCCTTGGGATATTTATCTCATTATTATTAAAGGGGTCAAAACCCTATTTTAATTAATATTATGACTATCCTTATTTTTTTTTACCATTAGTATCATTATTAATTTTATTATTATTATTAGTGCTAGCCTTATTATATTAGTACTATTATTATTTTTGTAAATATTCAAACCCTTACCTTGTCATTATTTCAATTATTATTATTAGTAGGATTATCCTTAGGAATATTATTATTGTTTTTGTTATTATTACTATTATATTAATTTTTTATTACTAACACTATTATTAGCCATAACCTTATTATCACTAGGGTTTCTATTATTATGATTATTAGAAACTCTTTTAAGTATTATTCTTAAGATTAGAACTATTACTATTATTATTAGTATTATTGCTATTATTAATATTACTATTTTTGCTACAACTATTATTATTACTATTATTAGTAGTATTAAATCTATTATCTTTAATATGAATATGGCTTTAAATACTTACCATGAACCTATATTGACTAGTAATAACCTAGTTGGCTAACTTGAGAATGAAAACCCTATTTTTATTTGTAAAGCTTCTTTTAATAATAGTAACCCTAATATTAGAGTAAAGTAGAAAATAATAGTAATTTTGGTATGAGGAAAATTAATCCTTAATTTTTCCCTCTTAGAGGTGAACCCACTCAAAACCTTAAGGAGGCGTAGGAGCGTGCTCCAAGACCGATGTCGTGTTAGGTCAAGATGTAGATAAGGCCCTCTATGTGTGTGTTATATGTATTATATTCCATGTACCATGTTATGTTGAGTACCTGATGATTATTATTATAACTATTTTATGTGTAGCACAGCTTGGAGTTGAGGTATGCTTATGTGGCTTTCTTATGGCATGTGTATAATATGTATATATTCTGCTTATGATATTATGTGATATTATGGCATGCTAGGATATTTAATATATTGATATAGGGTGAAAGGGTGAAAACGAGAAAAAGGGAAAGTGAGTTAACCAAGGGGAAGTGAGTTGACCAAGGGGAAGTGAGTTGACCAAGGGAAATGGGATTGACCTACTTATCTCATGAACCATGAGGGGAAAAATAAAAGGGGACTATGAATAAAATAAAAGAGTGGATGAACTTTGCATGGGAGTTTCTAGGGTTTGCATGGGAATTCTAGGGTTTGTATGGAAACTTCGAGGGTTTGCATAGGGTGGATGGAGTCCGCATGGGGATGATCTTTACTTGTGAAAAGTTGTCTTGGGGTGTAAGTAAGGTAAGGGAAGAGTTGTTGGGGGTGATTGGAGAACTTGGGTGAAAAATATTACGTAGTTTGATATAAGGGTATACAAGAGACCTGGCTAGGGTTTGGGAGAAAAACCCTAATTTGAGGCAATTGTAAAAGTAAAAATAATTGAGGTTGAGTGGAGTATGGGATGAGAGTGAAAGAATGTCATGTGTAGGGTGAGTATGGGTGTCATGGAAAAGTAAGGATGGCAGGTGAGAAATGGGGGTGACATGTGGAAAAGAAGGGTGTTAGGGTTTAGTGTGGCTAAATAGGGTTTCGTGGTCACATGTATATTTGGGGGAGTAAAGTGAAATGATGGGAGTTGAATCTAAGGTATGATGGGAGTTGAATCTAAGGGAGGTGATGTGTGGGGTGCTAAAGCAGCACTAGTTGTGTGAGGCAGAGAAGGATGGGCCATATAGGTCCAAATTAAGGTTTCAGGAGAAAACCCAAGGGTAAGATAGTGAGTGGACCTAGATGCCATAAAATAGTGGGCCTGGACCTACATACTAGGAGTTGGGCTCCCAGTATGAGTAAGTGGAAGAAGAAAAGGATGTTGGGGTGTATTAGGAGGTGCAGAAGTCTCAAAATATGGGATGGGCCCTCTTGGGATGATAACAGTAGATGGAGTGTGACCTACATGTCTAGGGTAAAAACTTACTGAATAAGACACTGTAAGACACTAATCATTTAAAGTGAAATATTATTTAGTCGGGCCAGACCGATCCACCGACATAATAGCGGCTAGGTGCCAGGGTGCCCTGGAGATTGATCCACTGACATATAATAGTAGTCAGGTGCGTTATACCTTATACGTTTTTGATCCACCGGCTCTAATAATGGGAGATCTTGAGCTCAATAAACCAAACTCTAAGTATGATAAGACCTATAAATCCACTAAGTACTTACAGTGAAACACCATGAGAGTCGGGACTAGACCAATCCACCAACAAAATAGTGGCCAGGAGCATTTTTCTCTAGAGACCAATCCACCGGAAATAATAGTGGTTAGGAGCGTTATGCCCTGTACATTTTCGATCCACCAGCTATAATAGTGGGGTTTTTGTACTCTCATGGATTGATAATAAGCATGGTGTAAAATGATTATTGATTAGAGATTAAAGAATATGATTATCTAGATTATCACTTAGCCTTACTTATTTGTATTGGTTGTACGCTGTTTATGTGATATGCTTGTGTTATATATTTTTGTATGCTTGGTCTTAGATGCATGGTTATCTTGTTCAGTACGAAGTATAGTGACCACCTGTTTCATAAGTGTTGCTCATTCCCACGAGTAGAGGCCCCTACTGAGTTTGTGCAGGTAGGTGATGTTGTTTTCGATGCATTCGATGCTTATGAGGTATCAGGCATGACTGAGAGTTGAATTTAGACTTGGCCTGGGGACCTAGAGTGATGTGGATGGATTTTCCTTTTATATTCCATTATTTTGTATTGGTTTATTCCGACTTGTTTTATCGTACTGTAACTTTTTATCAATTTTGAGAAATTTTAATTATGTACTTTTGGATGGCAAACTCTTTTCCACGTACTCTAATTTATGTCTTATGAACATTCAATGCTTTTATAAATTCATGATTTAAGTTTACTAATTATGGATGGTAATTTTTCTTTAGCCTTGTGGTTAGTACAAGACTAGTCGTGGGTCGGGCTTGTACTAATCACGGCGGTAATATCCCCGAAATTGACAAGTTTGTTTTACTTACTTCTGTTGAATCTTTTAATAAAATAAAATTTTGCAGTAGTGAATTTTTGGGGTATTACAACATAAGTTGGGCTGAAGTATTTTATGGGTCCATTCCACTAGACAATAATAGCGGCTTAGGAGCGTTTTACTTTGAGAGGTGCATCCGTTCGTTCCACTGAATTAAGAATAGTGGGACCCTAAACTCAATATGAAAGATAATAGGATTTAAGTTAATTAACCTACTGGATAAGATATTAATGATTTAAAATGGAAGTATGTGAGTCAGGTTTGAGGTTTTGGCTCCATTCCACCAGACGATAATAGTGGCTCGAGTGTGTTGTGTCTGAGAGATACTTCAGACCGTTCCACCAGTTTAACAATAGTGGCTCAGGAGTATTTTTCCTTGATAGGTGTTTGGTCCATTCAACTGAACGATATTAGTGGCTTAGGTAGCTAGGTGTGTTGTCCCTGAGAGGTGTTTTAGATCATTCCACCAGTTCAAAAATAGTAGGACCCCTGAACTCAACATAAATAAAATAATGAAATTGATATATCTAAAAAAGAGGCCTAGAATAGTACCTACCTTGTGATATTATTCATGTTTTGCATGTGTACTTATTATATAATATGAATGTACGTATTTAATTATATTCCTAACTAGATAGTATTGTTGTATTTCTTAGTACATAGCGCATTGATCATTCTTTTCATGGGGGTTGCTCGGTCCCACAAGTAGAGGAACCATTTGAGTTTGTGTAGGTCTTTGAGGATCCACTAGATAATTATGCTGCTTATGATGATATAAATGGGGGTGGAGTGATTATATATCATGTTTGGGGTTTGGGAATTGAAGCGTTATGTTATTCTGTTCTTGTTTTAATCTATATACCCTTTGAATTTTCCCAAGATGTTTACTTATGTATTTGAATCTCATATTTGAAGTTAGCTTCCAAAACTCTTATTTATGTTTTTGAAAGTTTCCCCGCTCTATGTTTATTATACTTTGTGTTCTACATTGTTTTTCCTTACAATTGATATGATGATGGCATGTAAGCTAGATTTATGTCAATTATGACAATAAGACTCTATATGTTGGTTATAAGCTTCTATTATAAAATAAAATTTTTTATTAGTAAAGTTTGGGTTGTTATAATATATTATTAATGTGTATTATTATAACAAGATATAAATTTAATTAGATTAAAACTTTGTAGAAATAGAGTCATTAAATTTAATCCTAGTTATACCCTAACCTAAATTATTTTAACCAAAATCTAATTCTAAACCAGCATAATTTTTTTCTCTTTTTCTCCTTCCCTTATTCTTTCACTTGTGAACCCTCTCTTTTTCTGTTTTCTTCTTCTTATTCTCTTATGTGTGAGACATGCCCTACCATGATTTATCTCTACTCCCTACCCCCATCATTTCCTCCTCCTCCTCCTACACATGAAGGTTTCCATTAAAAAACCTTACCTGATCACCCATCCCCTTCCCCTTCTTTGCATGTAACCTACACCCACACCCACAACCCCCACACACATAGAAAACAAATTAAACCCAACCAACCTCCCTTCCTCCCTTCTCTACATGTTCATGTATTAAATAGAATCCCCCTCTTTCTGTCCAGATTATAACCCCGGAGGAGGCCTAGAGTGCATGAAAGCTAGCAATGGATCACTTCAAATTATTTGGTTGCATTGCTTATGCACATGTCCTTGATGAGAAGAGGATGAAGTTGGATGATAAAAGTGAAAAATGTGTATTTCTTGGGGTGAGTGAAATAAGAAAAGCATACAAGTTGTTTGATCCAAAAGCAAAGAAAATTGTAATTAGTAGGGATGTTATTTTTTATGAAGAAAGCACTTGGGTTTAGGATAGGCATTAGCCTAAAGGTAAAAAATATACTATTGCTACTATTGAGGATGGTGATGCTATCATTTTAGAAGATAGAATGGAGCAACCTCTACAACAACAAGCTCCTATAAAATCTGTAATTGAAAGATCACTGGAAAATCTAGCAGAAGAAATGGATGATGAAGTAGTTGAGTCTCACATTCATTAGATACGAAAAAGGCATGTGTGGATGGTTGATTATGAGGTAAGTGGGTTGATCAATTTGAGGATCCAATTACTTATTTAGACTTATTTTAATATTATGATCCTACACAGTTTGATGATGTGGTACAAGAATCAAAATGGCGGAAGGCTATGGATGATGAAATTGTTGTTATAGAAAAGAACAATACGTGGGAGCTCATTGACCTTCTAGAAGGACGCAAGACTTTTGATGTCAAGTTGGTCTACAAGACCAAATTGAAAGAAGATGGCCAATTTGAAAAATAAAAAAGCTTGCCTTTGTTGCAAAGGGGTATACACAAAAAGTCGAGGTGGACTTTAAAGAAGTGTTTGCTTTGATAGCAAAACTTGTCACTATCTAATTGGTATTATTTATTGTTTGCCAAAATGCATGGCCCATTTATCAACTTTACGTGAACCCTGCATTTTTACATGGAGAATCGGAAGAAGAGGTATACATTGATCAACATCCAAGCTATGTAAAGAGAGGTTATGAAAATTAGGTATACAAGTTAAGAAAGGCATTATATGGACTAAAACAAGCACATAGAGCTTACTATATTAAATAAGGTGATGCATATGAGATCCAACTTTGGTCATGCTAGGAAGTGGTGTCTAATTAAGATTAGATCAACCAAAAATAAGAGTAGAATAGGAAGAGATTTGAGAAGATGAAATTGATTATTGGTATCTCCTTAAATCAATACTCACAAGAACCACCTAAGGTTTAAACTCTTAGAATAAATCTTGAAAGAATTTGTGAAAACTTTAAACTCTTACACTAGAGTTGAAGGATAAAGGCTGTTGGTTTTGAGAGTGAATGTGTGCAGCCCAAAACAAGTTGTTCCTTCTTTCATTTTTGCTTGGCACTTACAGATGAACTGCAGTATTAAAGGTTACAACTTAGCTAACTAATATATGTGATTTTAGCTAAAAAAAATGAGGAAAACTACTTAATACACCACTCATGTGATTCGGCCATGGGATAGGTGTTGTGTAGATTTTGAATGGTGGGGATCTTCTAGCACATGTCCAACTCATGTAGCTACTACTTGATTCACATAGAAAGAGACAGTGGTCATTTTAATCTTGTAAGGGACAAAAAGAATTAAAGAATGTCTTCTAGCCTTCCTTGTTCTTCCCAAAAATCTACATTGTTCTTTCCAAGTGCTGGAAAAGACTTGTTATGTAGTTTGAGAGGGACGTGTGGCTTGTTTTGTCTGGCTATTGTGGGTGTAGAATGGGATGCATTTTTGGGTATTTTTGGAGCTACAATAATAAAAGAAAATGAGCTAAAAAGGATGGAAAAACTTAGGGAAAATGTGGCTTAAAAAGGTGGGGTATTATTACATGGAGGTGGTAAAAGTTGACAAAATTTGCATGGCTAGTTTTCTTAGGAGTGATTAATTTTTCCAAGTGAGGAGAGTTTTGTGACTCTTAAACTTAAGAAAAATTAAAGGTAAGAGTGTGATCATTAAATGAGGATGCTCCCACATCATAAGGTTTTACTTAATCATCAAAGGGTGTTGGCATGCTGCTTGTATTTACTTAATAGGAGAAGAACAATTTTTTAGGAGTTTGTTGCGGCAATAGTGCTGTTTAGTCATGTTTATTTGATTCCAATTTAGTGGATTTCCTATTTTTCTAGCACTTTCACTTAGCAGTAGAAGTGGGAGCTATTTTATTGGATTTCTTAACCGATGCATGGCCTATTTAATAGGCCTTTCAACCTAATTTCAATTGTGTTATATACTTCCTAGTCTATCAGCCTTCACTTTTCTAGTGGTGTAAAGCTAGAATAAAGTGAAGTGTTAACTGAAGATTTAGTTTAGAGTTACGTACACTTAGATTTTCCTCATAGCAGACGGGTTTCGATTAAAATGACCCTTTTGTGTTTACGAATGTCTTCTATATCAAATATCTGTCCCTTTCCTTTGAGTTTGAGACCACCCAAATAAGCCAACAGGAAAGCTCTTTTTTTTTTCGCCTTTTCCTTTAAGTCCAAAGAGACTGCGAACGTACTTTGTCACTTTATTTCAGTAGTGGAAGTTTAAAGTTCCACGTACGGTAAAGCGGAAGCTGATCCCCCCTCCACCCACCCGCGACCCTTTTTAAGACAAGGGTGCCCAGAACACATCCATGTAATCTAACATCATGTCTTTTCCAATATTGAAGGAATCCTCCCAAGAGAAATGGTCAACTTATCATCGGCGCCCCATCTTACAAGTTACAACAGTTCACAGTGAAGATGCCATCGAGAAAGTACAGGTCGGTTCACTACGACTTTCCGTCAAACATGCATCTAGCACTTTTCAAAAAGTAGCTCCAAGTCTTCCGCCGCGTCCCAAGAGGGGCGTCCGAGTGGATCAACAAGTAATGTATTGAAGATAGTGTCCACCCTCGAAGTCAGTCGGTACCAAATATTGCATAAAAAGGTTTTCGTTAGAAGTTAAGATGTCTGTAGAAACCTTTTATTTATTTATTATTATTCAGCATTTGCAATGAAAAAGAGTTTATATTGCTCAACGCTGAGCACAGAACCACCAAGTTTACTCCCCGAATTAGGGATACAATGGATTCCAGGTTCGATATATACTAATATTATATTTATTATAATCGTATTTAAGATTATTATTTATTTTTTTTAATTTTATTTCTGTATATTTATTTTTATAGATATTATTTATAATATTTTATTCTAAAACTATTAAAATTTCATTTATAAAGTTAAAAGTAACTATTTTAAAATAATTATTTTTTTTATTCGAAGATTTTTTAATAAAAAATACATATTAAACTATATAAAATATAAATGTATTTATATTTATATAGATTATTTTTTTAAAAAAAATAAATAGATCCATTTAAGACTCGTTCATTCACTAGACTTGGTAGATCTGGGTCTAGATCTGAAATTTTGAGACTTGATGGGTCTAAATCTGGGTCTGGATCTGAACTATTAAAATCCGATAGATCTAGATCTAGGTAATATAAATGAATCTGGATCTGAATTTAGTATGATCCAATTCAGACCCGACTCATTGCCATCCCTACTTCAAAGCCATCTGGGGCAGCCTTACCTTATGTATATTTGGACCCTAGGCAAAAACATAAATCTTTATAAACTAGCTTAATGTGTCCGATAACAAATTGAAATACTTAAAATAATTTTTGTATGAAAATAAAAGTCGAGACGAAAACACGATTTATGGGAAAATATTAATTTATAAAATATCAGGATAATAGGATGTTAAAAAATGTTACATAATTAAATATACACTTACATATATACATAATTAAATGAAAATCATAATTAAAAAAAAGAGTGAGAAGAATTACATGTTAGTATTAATTTTTTATTTACAAATGATTAGATAGGCATAGTAACTAGCAAAAGTAGAAAAAATAATATAAATTAATTAATTAGTCAACCTTTGAATAAGCATATTTTGGCACCTAAAATATGTTTGTCTAATTAAAAACTACTAATACTATTAATTAGAATGTCCTCAACTTGAGTAAAAAAAATAAAAACAAAACCTTCTTTTAATATATTCCTTCCATATTTTAAAAAAATATAAAAAAAAACTTCATGAATTAAATTTTTTATTTTAAAATAAAATTTATTTTTAAAAAATTAATATTTACTTTTTACTTTTACTCTTATTTTTTTATTCTTTTAAATATTAAATAATATATTAATTTTTAATAAAAAAATATAATTACTATATTATAAATATATTTATTATATTTTAAATAATATATAAATTATTAAAATTATTTTATTTTACGAACTGAGGCGGTAGAAAAATTACAAAGGAAATTAAAGTAGGGAGAGAGATGTGTAGTAGGAGGTTGTCTGGTGTTGTTTCCGGTTTTTTTAAATGTTCATCCATGAAATTTTTTAATATTAAAACTAGTATAAAAAATATTTAATTAATTAAAAAAAATTATTAATGGTTTAAATAAATTAATATAAGAGGTAATTTTAGAATTTTTTATTTTTCCTTTTTAATTTTAATAGATTTAATATATTTTTTTAAATATATATATATATATATAATATTTTTTTATTGTTTTCTTTCATTTTTATTTTTAAAATTTTTAAGAAACGACATTTTTAAATTTTTTCCGTCGCCGTCGCGATCCCCGTCCAACCATGGCAGTAGGTTAGGAGAGTATCGCCTTTTGGAAGCAAGGTTAGGAGAGTAAAGAAAGAGAAGGGAAAATGAGTCGGCATATCTCCCAGAAAGCAAGGAGTCGTGACGTATGAAAGAATGAAACCAAGAATTGAAAAGACAAGTGGACACCAACTTTCAAGTACTCAAGCACTCAACCACAGCATCCTCCTTTTTTTTATTCAAAGATGCGTTGCGCACCCTCTCAGTCTCGGTCAGTGCCTCAGTGGGACAGTGTTGCACGGGGAGGGGACCACCGCAAAAACGGCATTTCTTAAAAATTTAGAAAACAGGGACGGCAAAAAACGTTAAAAAAATTATATATATATATATATATACATATTATATATATATATTTTTTAAAATAAATTAAATATATTAAAATTAAAAAAAAATACAAAATTTTTAAAATTAGTTCTTATATAAGTTAATTTTAGTTATTAATAATTATTTTTTAATAAAAATATTAATTAAATAATATTTTTTTAATAAAAATATTAATTAAATAATTTTAATATAATTTTTAATCAGAAAATATTTCCAAAGAGTTTTCGGGACGAGAACGTTTCCGGGACGGGGGGACGGCACCTGACTGCCGTCCCCGTGCATCACGGCAGTGGGATACTACCTCTCTTTTTGAACGTTAGTACTAAAAATATTTTTTTTAAGATTATAATATATTATAATATAAAAATATATTTATTATATTTATATCAAAAAATATTATATAATAATATATATATTTATATAAATATAGAGTAAAAAATATGAATAATCAAAATTTATTCTTAATATCCATAAAAATATTCTTTCAGACGTCTAGAAATAGAGTAATATATAATCAACGAGCCGTCCAAACTTCGAGGTGATCGGCGTGGAATCTAGTTTGCCTTAAAACCTAGGGCGGGACCCGCATGCCATCATTGACTTTATATTCTTTTTCAATTCATAAGCCATAGCCACCTATCTGGTACTGGTAGTGAGGCAGGCATACTAGACCTGCGGCGGGAAACAAACTTATCCAAAAGTCAAGCCTACGGACAATTTTACTGAAACGATGACACTAATTCAAACAAGATCAAATCAGCTAGAGCCATCTACAACCATCCAAACTCCTAGTGGTGAAGGCCAAAGCAAGATTCTACCTCACCCACCCCCGGACAGGGGAGAAGAAGGGGGGGGGGGGGAGAAGGACAAATAGAGGATGAGGAAAAAACACGCACACAAGAAAAACAAAAACAGAAAGCAGGAGGCAGAAATAAGAAAGAACCCAATAGGACGCTCCAGCCCAGAAACCCTGAACCTGCCAGCTGCCCGTGGAATGAATTTTTTTTGGGTGGGGGGGGGGGGGGGCTGTACTTAACAAAAAATCTAGGTCCCTCTGAAAATAAAAGAATAAAAATTAGTACAGGCCCATCTAGGGCAAGCCATAGTATTTTTAGGTTGGAAGAAAACCAATTATAAAGAAAATCAGTTTTAAATGAGTAGCACCTGTAGTAAAGAAAACCAAAAACAAACAAAAAAAAAGCTTTGCACCACATCTGCCGCTATGCTAGAGCTGAGCTCAAACCATTGTTTGAACTTAAAACTAGTTAATTCTAACTTGGGGGCCCCGGGCATGGCCTCACCCTGCACATGGGCTAATGTAGCCCCGCCTCCCTCCCAGAGTCGTAAACAAAAGCAAATACCGAGCTTTGCAGCGGCGAATTTGATGATGGAGATAGGTCATAGGCGGTAGCAGCAACCTGGACCGAATAAAAACTACTGTATCCTTGTTTTGCGATTCAGCAGCTGTGTTGTGCATGCAGCCAGGGCTGAATTAATTAGCTGATCACACATCGTCCAGTTACATAACCTCCTCTAAGGCTACAGCTCACACAGTACAATCAGTCGGCAGCAAAAGCGTTGCGGATCCTCACAGTTTGGCACCCTCGACTGCAGTAAAAGGTTACATGCACTGCACTAGTTCCATATATGGTTTTCTCATCCTATATAAGTAAGACTAGATGATCCATAACCACAGAGGCTAGTAAAATTCAACCGCATGGAGAACGCCGCATGTTAAAATAGCTGCCTAGAAATACAGAAAGTGAAACAAGCTTCCACACATCCCGCTGTTCCCAGTGAATCGAAGAAGGTAGGGTAGGTAGGATAAAAACCATAAGGAAAAAAGACTGAAGCTTCAAATACTTACTCGGTTATAAGGATTTGCTCAAACAGTACTTTGACCGTATCAAGACCACGTCTCACTCTTAAAAGATTTCTCGAGTGACTACCAACTTTCCGGACGGTACCTGACTTTACATCTTCATCAAGTATTGACTGTAACGTCGAAATGGACTCAGACGCCGCTGACAGATCATTAACCTACAATCAGCAAAAGCAACCTGAACTATTGTTTCGAGAACAAAAAATGATCATGTCATCAATCAATAGGAAAATCCGACGAGCATATGAGATATGGTTTTGTTTTTACCTTGGCGCCAAAGTCCGACTCGGCAAACTTGAAGGCAAAACCGAGAGACCCAATAAGAGGGCATACGAAAGAGCAAGCTTCACAGAAAGGGGCAACCTCGACGTCGTTGTTTTGGGAGTGGACAGTGGATGCCAGATCTTTGAATGCCTCTGCCATCCTTTTCATCGGTCTTTCTTCACCGCCATCGGCCATTATCCCTCTTCTTCTTTGTTCAATTAGTGACAGAGCCCGAGAGAGAAAGCTAGGACAGGGAAACGTCGCCTGAGAAAGACGCGGAGATCTAGGTGAAGCGCGCAAGAAAATAGAGCATATATCAAGCGCGTGTCTTGCCACTTTTTTTTTTTTTTTTATCTTCCTTATTCTTTTCTTTTTATTTTATCCTATTCATTACTACTTTTCCTTTTCCTTAAAAAAACAAAGCCTAGCCTTCGAATGAGGTTTATTTACCTCCATCCATCTTATTTGAAAATAATCTTTAGAATGTTTACCTAAATAGGAGATAATTTTTTTTCTTTATTTACTTCATTCACCCTAAATTTATTATTTTAATTTTTGAAAGATAATAGAGATAAAAGTAAAAAAATATTAATAATATTTATACCTAATCCATCATCAATATTCTATTTTTAATACTTTCTTAGTTCAATAAAAAATTATAATTATTATTTATTTTAATTTTTAATTTTTATTTACCTCAATCTAAATATAATTAAAATAATATTTATGCAACATTAATTCAGATTAAATTTATATTTATCCGAATAATATCTAAAATATTTATTCCGATTTATTGATTTATCTAAATAAATTTTTATAATAATACCTGTTATTTAGCTTATTTGTTTTGATGTTTAGAACAAATTATTAGAATACATTTTTAATTTTACCCTTCTACTCTATTCATTCTCCTTCTCATTTCCTTCGTGCATCTTCTGCGCACCTTTGAACGATGATACCGGCGTGCAGCCTTCATCCTCACTATCTGGTGCTTCTGTGCTCTTCTTCTTTATCCTCCTTGTTCCATTAATGCGACAATTTCAATGTTGGCGGAGTATAATCTTGTTTCTACCACATTTCAAGGGGATGTTATGCATTACAACTGTGCATGAAGAAAAAGGCTACACGACCTGGCGTGTAGCAGCGGCAATTAGTGGAGGAGCTAGGCATGCCTGTTGCCGCCAGGTCGGTAAAACTGCACGTTCTAAACAAAGAATTGCGCAGGCCCCCCATTTTTTTGGGAGGGGGTGTTTGGCATTCGAGGTCACTTTTGGTTCAAACCCCTAAAGACTAAAGAAGTATCTAATTTTGCCTTTAAAAAAAAAAACACTAAACATACTATAATGAACGTTTGTTGTTCCTCAACAATGAATATTTTATGTTCATATGTGTGCATGATTGGAGAGAGGTGTGCATATATCGTGCGTAGTTGTTAGAGCAAACACAAAACTTCAAGTAGTCGTTATTTGAAAAACTAATAATTACTGTATGAAATTTTACATGTAAATTTTAAATGTACCCTTATTTTATCTTTGTTATCTTAACCAACATAATTTGAACCAAATTTGCTACATTCTCCCCTGTCGCAACTCTCTTTCTCTATTTCTCTCATCTCCCTCCTCCTTTCTTTTATGTTATTCTTTTCCTTCGAATCACTTTTCCATTTTATTTTCATATTTTAGATTAAAAAATGAGCATCAACAGTGCAGACAAAGGTATTTACTTGAAAATAAGTTATAATAGGATTGTGCAACAGTGGAGGAGGTATAGAAACAACATTGGATGTCCATGCTCGGGGAGCTGCTTCGATAATGGGTTTCATAGCTTCCCCATATAGAGAGGCAAAGGATAGTGTTGCCTCACCCAACGATCAATAATTATTGTAATTGTCCCATTTATGTAATGACAAATAGCGACCTTGCCTCTGCACATAGAACAATAATTATTGTCATTGGCCCGTCCACGTAATGGCAATCGGTATTGTTCCTCCCCTTACCCCAGCTCTCCTTCTCTTATATCCCTCTTCCTTCTTGTTATTCGATCTCTTCAAAATTCTTTCCTCCTTTCCTTTTAGATTTTAGATCCAAAAATGAGGATCAACAATTCAGGCAAAACTATTTTTTTATTTTTTTTTATGTCAGGGTTGTACAATAATGGAGATACGAGAATGACGCGGGGTATCATTGTCCTATGCTCTCTATCAATGTTGTGTTCCATATCTTCCACCTTGTGGAGCAAAAAAGAGTATTGTTGTTTCGTCCAAGGATCAACAATTATTGACATTGGCCCGATTATGTAAAGGTAATCGGTGTTGTTACTTCTACTCGTGGAACAACAATTATCATTATTACCCTATCAATATAACAAGAATCAGTGTCTTTGCTTTGTCCTATGGAACGACAATTGGTGTTGTTCCTTTCCCCGCCTATATATTTTCTTATATTGTGTTAATGTTGCTAAAGGTTTATAAGCCTCGGTTTTTATAAGGTGAAAAATAAAAGAACACATAATTTTACGTGGTTCACCTAATGTGGGCTACGTCTACGGATGACAACGAGTAAGGATAATTTTACTATGTAGAGAAAGAATACAAGAAGTCCTCAATTGAATAGAGGATTGTAGAGATCTATCACTCTCAATTATTCTAACTCTCAAATGTGTGTAGAACTATGATGGATATTGTGAGTCATGTTTTGAGAAAATGTCAGAGACTACATATATATAGTCTTCAAAAAAAAACCCTAAAAAACTGCTAATTGATGGAGATTAAAAATTGTAATTCTCCATTGATGGCAATTAATACTACCAATTAAATTAGTAGTAAATTATTTGGTTACTTTAGCTTCATATTTAAGTCTTCCATAACCTCGGATTTTAAACTCTTCATTGATGGTAGTAAATAATGCTAATTAAAACTCTTCAGTTACTTCAACTTCACATTAAAGACTTTCATAACCGTAAGATTTGAGGCACAAACTCAACAATCTCCACCTTGGCTCAAATCCACAATACTCATCATCGTCATAAACCTCAAAAGGTAATCATATGCTGCAAGTACCAACTAAGTCTAAGCAATGCTTGAACTAAGCAGTAGGTAGTGGCTTCGTAAGCATGTTTGTAGGATTATCCGATGTGTGAACTTTCTTCACCATAACATCTCCTACAACAATAATGTCTCTGATAAAATGGAACCTGACATCAATGTGTTTGGTCTTCGAATGATAAGAATCGTTCTTGGTTAAACAAATAGCACTCTGACTATCTAACAATATAATAGTAGTACCTTGTGCAACACCAACTCGAGAATGAGACCTCGCAACCAAATGGCCTCCTTCACACCTTCAATAGCTGCAACATATTCTGCTTCTGTAGTAGACAAGGTAGCAATAGATTGCAATGATCCTTTCTGACTAATAGCACCGGAAGATAGTGTGAAGATATAACCACAAATAAACCTACGTTTATCCAAGTCAGTAGCATAAGCAGAATCAATGAAACCAATAATATCAGTGGTTCGTGCTCTATTCCTATCGAACACCAAACCAATATCATAGGAAACCTTAAAATAACACAAAATCCACTTGATTGCATTCCAATGACCCTTACCAGGGTTGTGAATAAACCGGCTCACCATACTCACAGCATAAGCTAGATTAGGTTTAGTGCAGACCATAGTGTACATCAAACTACCAACTGCACTAGAATAGGGAGTGCTAGACATTAGCTCCTTCTCTTCCTCGGACTCTGGACAAAGCTTTGATGACAGTCTAAAGTGAGTAGCTAGAGGTGTAGACACAGGTTTACAATTACCCATATTGAACCTGTCTAACACCTTCTTAATATACTTTTGTTATGAAAGAAATAACTTCCTAGCCTTTCGATCTCTGATAATCTCCATGTTGAGAATCTTCTTAGCTACACCAAGATATTTCATCTCGAACTCCTTGTTAAGTTGTGATTTCAACCTGTTGATTAAGGACTTATCCTTGGAAGCAGTCAACATATCATCAACATAAAGAAATAGATAAACAAAGGAGCCACCTTCAAACTCTTTAAAATAAACACAACTATCAAACTTACTTCTTGTGTAGCCTTGCCCAATCATAAAAGAGTCAAACATCATATACCATTGTCTTGGATCTTGCTTTAAACCATACAAGGACCTCTTTAACCTACAGACATAATTCTCCTTATCAAAAGCAACAAAACCTTCAGGTTGATGCATATAAATCTCCTCTTCCAACTCTCCATGGAGGAAAGCTGTCTTGACATCTAACTACTCTAACTCAAGATCAAATAGAGCAACAAAAGTAAGGAGAACTCGAATGGAGGTATGACAAACAACTGGTGAGAATACCTCATTAAATTCAGTACCTTCCTTCAGACTAAAACGTCTAACAACGAGGCGTGCCTTCCATCTAGCATCTTCAACCCCGGGTATGCCTTCCTTCCATTTAAAGATCCATTTGCAGCTCAATGCTCTTCGACCCTTAGGTAACTCAACTAACTCCCAAGTGCCATTCTTGCGTAAACTCTCAATTTCTTCATTCATGGCAACTAGCCACTTAGAAGAATCAGGGCTAGATATGGCCTTAGAATAAGAAGAAGGTTCAACACGTTCGGTAATCTCTTCAGCCACCACTAGAGCATAAGCAATCAAGCCATCATCATCTCCATCTGCATATCTAGCGAGCCTTTGAATATTTCTCCTTGGCCTATCACGAGCAATAGAATAACCATCCACCTGCTACTGCTGGATGGGACTAGTGGTATGAGTTAGATGGTTAATACCATTGATATCACTACTGGACTGTGTGGATGAGGAAAATGGAGCACTATGATTTGAATTAGCGGGCATCACTTCTAGCTCCACCTTCTCGTTAGTACCCTGTTGATCACTTGTACATGCGAGGAAATAGTAGATTATTTTCCAGAAGATAGTAATGCATTCATATTAAAAATTACATCCCTACTCAGAATAATTTTTTTTAGAGTTGGGACACTAAAACCTATAGCCCTTGGACTTAGAAGCATAGCCTAAGAAAATGCATTTAATAGCTCTAGGAGCTAATTTACCCTGATTAACATGAATATAAGTAGGACATCCAAAAACTCTAAGAATAGAGTAATCAACAGAATTACCTGACCAAACTTCCTCTGGAATCTTGAAATCAATAGATGTATGTGGAGATCTATTGATGATGTAACAAGCGATAGAAACAGCTTCAACCCAAAACTCATGTTTGCTCTGCAATCCAGCATTAGAGACCATACACCTTACCCTCCCAAGTAGAGTCTGATTAATGCGTTCTACAACTCCTTTTTGTTGAGGCTTCCCAACTAGAGTCTTATGTCTAGCAATACCATGATCTAAACAGAACTCATTAAAATCTGTCTCAATGAACTCTGACCCATTATCTATCCTGGGCTTCTTTACCTTCTTCCATGTCTGGTTTTCAATAAGAGCTTTCCACTTCTTGAAAGTAGGAAAGGCTTCATTCTTGTGGCGTAGAAAATAAACCCAAACCTTCCGGGAGAAGTCATCAATTAGAGTCATCATATAGTGCCTACCTCCAAAGGAAGAAACTTTGGATGGTCCCCATAAATCAGAATGGATATAATCTAGAATATCCTTAGTACCGTGTGTTGAAGCAGAGAATCCAACCTTTGTCTTTTTCCCTAAAACACAATGCTCACAAAACTCTAACTTTCCCGTACCATTACCAAGATGACCATGCTTGCTCAAAAGATTCATACCTTTCTCACTCATATGACCAAGACGCATATGCCATAATTGAGTGGGGCCTTCATTAGACATAGATGTGGATACAATAGCTGAACCTGTAACTGTAGAACCCTGTAAGATATAGAGACTGCCATATCTATTGCCCTTCATTAGGACAAGAGCACCTTTGGAGACCTTTAGAACTCCACCTTCAGCTAAATACCTGCAACCAAGAGACTCAAGGGTGCCCAAAGAGATCAAATTATGCTTTAAATCAGGAATATGCCTAACATTGTTCAATGTCCTAATACATCCGTCATGGGCCTTGATTTGCACACTACCTATGCTAATAACCTTGCACTGGACATCATTTCCCATCAAGACAACACCACGATCAACTTGCTCATAAGTAGTGAAACAATTCCTATTGGGACACATATGATAGGTACAACCAGAATCTAGAACCCATTCACACCGACTCCTTTTATCATCAAATGTAGCCAATAGTACATCACCCCTAGAATCATTTTCAACAACTGTATCGGCTTCAGCATTACTATAATTTTTCAGTGGTTTTCCTTTATCCTCCCTATCTTTCTTATTTTTCAATTTATAACAGTCAGAAATCTCATACCTAAATATCTTGCAATATCTACAAGTCACATTGGAACTACGTCCTCTAGATTTAGACCGGAATTTTTTCTTATTTTTACTACCACAGTCATTTGATCTACCTCTAATAGATAAGCCTTCAGCTTTATCATTGGAACGAATTTCAAGATCAAATTTCTCTTTCAAGAGCAAATTGGATTTAACATCCTCAAAGGTAAGGGTATCAGAATTACCATATAACATAATTTCCTTGAAGTGTTTAAAGGTAGATGGTAAAGAGGCGACCAATAAAACAGCTTTATCCTCATCATCAATTTTCAGATCTAGATTCTCAAGATCAATAATAATTGAATTAAATTCATCTAGATGGGATTAAATAGGAGTACCTTCAACCATACGTAGAGTATATAAACGTTCTTTGAGACGAAGCTTGTTCGTTAGACTCTTTGTCATATAAAGCAATTCAAGCTTGAGCCATAAGGTAGATGTAGTAGTCTCATGAACAACCTCACGAAGAACCTCCTTAGATAGAGACAATTGGATTTTTGATAGCGCCTTCTCATCTAATTCGTCCCATTGCTCATCCATCATAGTCTCAGGCTTTTTAGATTTACCATCTAGAGCCTTCTTTAATCCATTCTGGGTCAACACTGCTTTCATCTGGACCCTCCTGATACTAAATCTGATCTTGCCATCAAACTTCTCGATCTCTAATTTGGTAGACATCATAAACCTAAATCTTTGATACCACTTGTAAGGTGAAAAATAAAATAACACACAATTTTACGTGGTTCACCCAATGTGGGCTACGTCCACGAACGACAACAAGTAAGGATAATTTTACTATGTAGAGAAAGAATACAAGAAATCCTCAATTGAATAGAGGATTGTAGAGATCTATCACTCTCAATTATTCTAACTCTCAAATGTGTGTAGAACTATGATGGATATTTTGAGTCATATTTTTAGAATGGACCAGAGACTACATATATATAGTCTTTAAAAGAAAACCCTAAAAAACTGTTAATTGATGGAGATTAAAAACTGTAATTCTCCATTGATGGCAATTAATACTACCAATTAAATTAGTAGTAAATTCTTCGGTTACTTTAGCTTCATATTTAAGTCTTCCATAACCTCGGGTTTTAAACTCTTCATTGATGGTAGTAAATACTACTATATAAAACTCTTCGATTACTTCAACTTCACATCAAAGACTTTAATAACCGTAAGATTTGAGGCACAAACTCAATAGTTTTTTTTGGTAATAGGAAATAATTTATTGTCTATAATCTTGATTAGTAATTAGTATGTTAATGTATTTTACTCCATTAATTCTATTAATGAGTGGTTGTTATTTTAATTAATATTAATAGAGGATTTATTTATTATATTATACAACTTTTCTTAAATATTAGAACATTTTAAAAGACTTATAAAATAGATTGAACCTTGTTGTGAACATTTGTGTATAATGCAATAGATCAATAACATTTTTAGTTATAAAGTTCTCTCTCTCTTTCTCTGTATATATATATATATATATATATATATATATCTTTGGCAATCATAATATGGTTTGATACCATAATATCTAAGAATTATATTACTATAACCTATATATTTATTTTTTATTTCTATCATGACTATTTATCTGTCATTCATGCACTTAATTATAATTAACATAGTTTTATTATTAAAATTTAGATGAGTTACAGATAATACAAAGTACTAGATAGGATAGAGGATCATCATATTACTACTTTCTCAATGTGTAATAGCAATATTATAGAACAACCTTCTCTAATGTCTCATCTAAGAAGTCTTAGAAAAACTCTAACTAGAGGGCTACAACGAGGTAAAAAGCTACCCAAAAAGAACCAGAAGAATCTACAAAACAACAAGAATATGAAGAATCACAAAAATAACCTTGGTCTAGCCATCATACTCCTACCATTTCATAACTTGCAAATTATGTAGGTTATCTGTCATTTGTGGCTAATATAGGCATATCAGCTGCAAAAAGATTTTTTTTTTTTAAATTACTAACACTAACACACATAAGTGTATCATCATCCTTAGTCCACAAAACCATTATTAGATTTACTAGCATCTTTAACCCACATGGTTGATCAACCATCCTCTTCACCATATATACGTCATGATGATGATACATGGTGATGGTGGTTATGGCAATGATGGTGATTATAGTGAAGATTAATATGGTATATAGTTGAAGGATGAATGGTACTTGCTTAGGCCATCTTATAATATTCTATTTTTCTAGAAACCTTAATTATAAAATGATAATTATGTGTAATTATTTATAATAGTTATTTTAGGAGGTTTTCTATTAAGCGTATTATTATATATGTTTCATTACAACATGTTAGTTATAAATTAAATTAGGTTAAATTTTTATGGAAATAGGGTTATTAAATTTAATCATAGCTATACCCTAGCCTAAATTATTTTAACCTAAATTTAATTCTAAATCTACACAGTCTTTTTCTCCTTTTCCCTTTTCCCTTTTCTTTATTCTCCCTTTTCTTTTGCATGAGACATGGCTACCATGCCACATCATCACCCTAGCCCCTACTCCCATCATTTCCCTCCTCCTCCTACGCATGAAAGTCTCCTTTGAATTTTTTCCCAATCGCCCCATTCCCTCCTCCCTCTTTGTTGTAAATACTTATATATATACTCACATAAACAACAAATAAACTGCCCTTCCACCCTTCATTTTCTATTGAAAATCACCACCACCCAAAAACAACATTTTTTGCCTTCTTTTCCTCCTCCTCACCATCGCCAAAAAACCCCCAAAACCCCATTAGGCGGCCCTCACCATAGCACCACCCCCACCATTGGTGATCTACACTAAAACTCCCCAACAATCATGAGCCAAACTAGCCATTCCTCAACCCTTCCTTTCGAAAAATACCACTGCAACCTTCCCCATATTCTCTCCCTCTTGTTGCTGCAAAATCAAGTGTAACCTACCTCCTAGATGAAACACTCTTCTCTGTTGCACCCTCTTTAGCTTTGACCAAAACTGCCACACTTTACCTTCCATCAATTATCAAAGTTATCACACATTTCTTCCTAGCTTTGATAATTCCACCATACGTCACCTCCACTCTTCGTCCATTTTTGCTGAAGCTCACCTTTTTCCTTTACTACCTTCATCTTTGCTCTCCTTCTTCTTATGGTGTAGCATTTTTCGCCTCTCGTGTGTACCTTTGTCTGGTTATTTTCTAAACCCTCTTTTTTGATTTAGTTTTAATTAATTTTAGTTAATATTATATAATATTATATGTTAATGTGTGTGTTTTTGATGTGAGGGTTTTGAAGAGGTTAAGTGGAGACTAAAATTTAGTGTATCTTACTTTAGTTCTTTGCTTGGATAAGAAATAACTGTGCCCTTCTATTAAGATGTGAAATTGTATAGCGACACATAAAAGTCATTATGTGTTGGGGTATAATTTTTGCATGAGCTTTGAAAGGTTATATGTATGTGTCACAAGTCAAAGTTTTACTATATATATGCAAGTGTGATGAATAGACGTGAAATATGAAAGTAAGAAATTAAATAATTAGCATGTATTAGACTTATTATATACGCATGTGTAATTTATTGAATGGTTGACATATATATGTCTAGGTTTTTGAAGAGATTTATAACTTTGTTAAGCTATGATATAATTTCCATGATAAGTGTTCCATGAATATCATTGCATGGTAGCTAGGGTTGATATTATAAAAGCATGCAAACATGATTAATGTTTGAATACAATAATTGCTATTCGTATGATCTAGGATTAGGTGTGTCTCCTCACATGCACCAAGATGTTAATTGCCCTGTTAAGTGTCATAAATATTTATGTATGTGTTACAAGAAATATATAACACATTAGAAATGCATGATTAAGGTGTAATACCCCGTATTTTTAAAACCTAAATTTATTAAGTTTAATGATTTTATTAATTACTTATTTTAATTTCGATTCGTTTTACAGATTTATCGATGATTTCGAATTCATAATTGAATGTAATTAATCATTGTCGTTGCGAACCATTCTAGACAAATTCGTTCACGACAGTGATTTTATTATATTCTTATGATTTCGATCTTCGGTTAAAAATATATATTCCCGTTCTTTCTCGTATTTTGATTTTTAATATTTTAGATTCGTTTGCGATTTTAACTTCGTCGTGTGATTACGACCTTGTTTTGAAGTTGTATTTCGTTAACGAAATATATTATTTAAATTATAGAATTTCTATTTAAATAGTTAAATTTATTTTAATAATTTTATCCGTAGAAAATATTTTCGACTTTAAATTTATTCGTTTTCAGAAATCTTTAATATTTGGGAAGTTTTAAATTAAAAAGATTTTTGGAGTTTATTTATGAAATTCTTTCTGGAATTAATTCTCTTTAGTTTTATGCGTTTTGGTTTACGGAAAACCGATTTCGGAAATTATTAAAATTAGTCTTGATTTATTAGAATTTGACTTAAACATTTTATTATATACTTTTAAATAATTTTTCGAGGTCTTATAATACATTTTCGTGAATAATATAAATTTTTACATTCGTCGGTAAATTTTCCGAAAAAAAACTTCCGAAATTCTTTATATAGCTTTTTATTAATTTTAAGCTTTCGGATCCGTTCGAAATAAATTTTTGATTAAATAAATTTTAGATAAAATCTTCTAATAATATTTTGATTTTTTTTCTTTTGGTATTTTATCCGATGTGTAATTGTAAAAAAAAAAAAAAAAAAAACCCCGCAACCCCTGCCCCGACCGGTGCCCCCGGTCTTCTTTTTCTTTTCCCTCTTCTCTCCTTTCTCTTCTCTACCTTTCCCCGAGCTGCAACCCTGTTCTGCAGCCCGTAACCCTGCGCAGCCCCAGCCTCCTCCCCAGCTCCGCCCTGCTCCCGCCACCCCACCGGTCGACAGGCACCGAAGACGCCACTGCAGCAGCCACCGAAGCAGCAGCAGCCGCAGCAGCTAGCTCGACCGCAGCAGAAGCAGAGCCACCACAGCAACTGCGCGCGGGAGTAGTAGCAGCAGTGACGAGCCGCCGCCGGTCACCGGCGAGCCTCGCTGACCACCGGCGAGCCACCCCCGGTCCCCGACGAAGCTTCTCTAGCCTTCCTTTGCTCCAATTTCGTTGATTTTCGTTTGGTATAAATATCCGAAAACCCTAATATTAATTTGATTAATTGAGTGTGATTTAGCTTGTGATAAGCTAAATTAATTGTTTAATTATGTATATATGTGCTGTAAGATTGATTTGGATATGTTAATTGTATGGTTTGTGTTCGGAATTTGGGAAATTGAATTTTAGGCCGGGTTATGCCCAAATTTTTCGGATCCGACCAATTTGGCGATTTTGGATAAATTGATTATACAATATGTTTTTAAATGTATTTAATTTCATGTCGGAACCGTCAATTTGAGAAATTTATGCGGAATCAATCGGAATTTGATTTCGAGGTCAAAATTCGTGTGTATTGAAATTGGGCTGCGTAATTGAGTTGTTTCGCTCAATTGATTTTACAATATCGTTTGAAATGTATTTAATTTCATATCGGAAGTATTGATTTGGGAAAATTGTGCATAATTAATCGGAATTGGATTTTTAGGTCAAAACTCTTACGGGTCCAAATTGGATTGCGTAATCGGGCCGTTTTATCCAATTGACTATACAATTTATATTAGAATATATTTAATTACATTTCCGAACCATCAATTTATATACTTTAGCAAGAATTGATCGAATTTGCGTTCCGGTCTCAAAAACCCTAATTATGCTAAATTAGGTATTTCTTTTATTGGTTTTGATCAATTGATTGTATGTTATGTTTTAAAATATGTCTAATTGCATTTCTAAATATTCAATTTAATTAAATTTATAGAATTTTACCGAATTATATTTTCGGGCCTAAAACCTTAGATTTCAAGTAAAATTTTGGAATTGGTCATTTATATGGTCGTTTTTCTAAAATTGAATTTATAGAAATAGCTGAAATGATCCTATATGCATTCTAATACCTTCAATCGTAATTAGTTGATTTTAATTATTCAAATTTATGTCTTGGGTTGTGAAACCCTAATTTTGGAAACCGATAGTCTTAAATTGGCTACTCGAAAGATTTCTTTTGTTAAAATTGATTATCTAGATTTATTTAAAATTAGTTTAATAGTACTCTTAAGCTATCAATTTGAGATAATAAAAGTTATTTAGCTGGTTTGTAGTGTGGGCATTAAAAGCCCTAATTTTCGGAGATGGTTTTATATAATTAATTATGCTATGCTTCTTTTACCTAATCGATTTCCATATTTGACTTTAAATCATTTGAATTATGTTTTTATCTTATCGGGTTGGATTTGGTTCTATGCAAATGGTTGGTTGTCCTTTGGATTGTAAAACCTAATGAATGAGTCATTTTTGATAAAATAGCTTATGATCTATTATTCTTTTCCGGCATTCCAAATCAATTTGAAATGTCCCAAGTGATGAGTGTTAATCCGATTTGGTTAATATTTAATTTTAAATATTAATCGAGCTACACTCGCAAGTCATGGGTTTTATGCACGTTTTTCAAGAAAGGTTGTGTCCATTTGTGTTGATTTATTTATAATTGAATTGTTGATCGATAAGATAGTTTCTAACCTAGTTCCGACTTCCATCGGTGATCTAGGAAAGCTTTCTCGTGGATCCACGAGCTAGTGATCTCTCTCCCTCTGATCTCGCTTAGCTAGCTTCGGATCCAAGTAAGTCTCTACTTACCTCCACTTATGAGTGTTTCGTAAGGGTCTAGCTAAGGCCACTTGTGTGATGTGTGATCTACTTACCTTGGATGCTTCATATATATATATACCATGTCCTGTTGCATATCACATGTTGTCCTTAACATGTTTTATGCGTAGCGCAGCTTGGAGTTAAGGTATGTGGTATGTGTTTTTCTTATAACATGAATGTGATATCCGTATGTGGTGATTATGATGAGCTGTGACATGATGTGAATTGACTATATTTACCAGAGATCTAAAGAATGAGTCTACTCGATCGGGGCTGAGCATGTCCCTAAGTAATGCTCGGGGCTGGACATGTCCCTAAGTAATGTCCGGGGCTGAGCATGTCCCTAAGTAATGCTCGGGGCTGGACATGTCCCTAAGTAATGTCCGCGAGGCTTAATGCCCGATTCGGCTTGGTTTGGTTCGGCATTGCCCATAAATGCCCGTTTGATAAATATTCGGTTCGGCATTGCCCATAAATGCCCGTTTGATAAATATTTGGTTCGGCATTGCCCATAAATGCCCGTTTGATAAATATTTGGTTCGGCATTGCCCATTAATGCCCGTTTGATAAATGTTCGATTCGGCATTGCCCATAAATGGTCGTTTGATAAATGCCCGATTCGGCTTGGGTTGGTTTGGCGTTGTCCAAAAATGTTTGGTTGGTTGGTTAACATTATCCATAAATGCTTGGTTGGTTTATCTGAATCTCTTATCGGTTTAAGATATTTCATATGTTTTGCATGTTATTATATATGTATGGTAGGACTTGTGATGTGGGTTTGAGTATGCGTAATATTATATCAACGTTTTGTATCATAATTTAATATGCACTTGATGCTGTAATTTACGTCTCTTCCATAAGGTAGGGTAGTGGGATTTACTCAGTATTGGACCCGTACTGATACTACCTTGATTGAATGGGTCCTGTGATGATCCACCAATGGTGGGGAGCAGACCTCTTATGCAGGTTTGATCGGTTACTATTTGGGGTGGAAGGCTTGACTTGAGTGAGTAGGCGATCCGGACATTATTCTTCGAGTTTTATTTAACTGTATTCATCTTTCTAGAAGTTTCAAGTATTGTATTTAAAATTCAAGGGTATTGTAATTAACTTTCATCTTCTCGTACTCTGATAAGCTTTTAAAATTCGGATTTATTTCACAGGTTCCGCTGATTGATTCAGCGATGATTTTATTTAGTGAATTGATTCACTTGCCATCTGCCTGTGGATATCTCCTTGTGGGAGTTTATCCTTATGGCATAGATGTTTGCAGTTTTGTTTGACAGGTTTTAGCCTTGCATCTAGCATGAGATAGATGGTGGACATTTATCTTGTGTTAGATGTGGCGGTAACATTCCCCAGATTCACTTCTAGCTTCCGCTTTATCCTTTCAAATTTTTTTTTTCAGGAGTGAAATTTGGGGGTGTTACATAAGGTTTGTGGACGTAACTCACCAAATACATAAAAAGTGAAAAATATAATCAGTCGCTAAATTGAAAAGAATTCTTACATGCAAAGTAGTTAGGAATTATTATATTTTAGGCTTGTCATGACAAATTAATTATAATACTGGCATTTGGTTCAAATTTTGGATAAGATGGTGGAATTAGGGTTTTGAGGACATTTTGGTAATTTTCAACCTAATCCATCTTTTATGAATAATTAGATGTAAGATGGCCTTATACTTTTGATAGGTCAACTTTAGTGTTGAATTTGACATTGACATAAACCAATGACCGTTTGTTTTATCTTAATAATTGGAAATAAAGATAAAATGGATAATCATAGAAATGAAAATAATAATAATTATGTGATTTCTATGGCCACCTTACAAAATACTAATACTTAAAGTAGAAGACCTTGAGTTCAAAAATGGTTACTCTCTAAGCGTAGCTACTTTAGAGACGAGCTAGGAGCCCTTACTTTGTTTTGTTCACTAGTGTGTCATTGTGCCCTAATAAAGCTCTAGTCTACTCTATAAGTGACCTACTGGCCCTATATAGGGTATTGATAGTTAAGGATTAGGGGTCCTAGGTTGGGAGGATATTATATTTCCTTGTGTACCAATATGACTAGTGTGTTGTTATGCCTATGAGGTGGATGGTTGGAGGGTACTGTATTACCTTGCACATCGATATGACCTTTGTACGTTTATATCGTCGGGCTATTATTGTATCCCCCCGAATAATTAAAATGGAAATAATGATTGTGTGAGAATATTATTGGGTTGTTTAAGATTACTATTTTTGTAGTTGTTGTTGTATGCTACATGTTTTGGTATGTGGTTTGGTAGTTGCATTTGCACTCTACTTGAGTATCTGGAATTGATTTAGATGACTTAATTTGGTAGTTGATTTAGCTCCCTACCATTGATTTAGAATTAATATAGATTATTGTTTAAGTAGTTTCCTTAGTGCCTAATGTAATGCCTCGTATTTTTAAAATTTAATTTTATTAACCTTAATGATTTTATTAGTGTAATCTGATGCAAATGTTTAATTATTTTATTTTTTATGATTTTATCTATGATCTTTCATAAGCAGAAAGTTATATAGAGGTGTCCTTTTTTATAAGCGGTATATAGGTAGCCTCATTTACTCTAGTGCCCTCTCATATAGCGTGGCTAAGTCTTGAAAAGCCACAATATCAATCATTCTCTTGATGCTAAGGCGGAGCTCCTACTCAAATTGGTAATCCACAATCAACTCACTAGTAGCAATCTCCAGTGCGAACATCAGCAACTCTAAAAATCGAGCGTGGTACAATGTCACCGTCATGCTCCCCTAAGTCAATTATATGAACTCCTTCAACTTATCCCTCTTAAAACTCTTAAGACAGAACTTAGCATAAATTTCCTCCTTGAAGTCCTCCCAGAACATCTACGGCCTGTCTTGTGCATAACAACCTACCCACCATGTGTTGGCAACTTGTCGCAAGAAAAAGGGTCTGATACCCACCTTCCAAGCATGTGGGCATTCAATGGCCTCAAATGTCCTATCCAAATCCCAAATCCATCCCTATAGGATGACTGTATCCTCATCTCTAGCGTAGATCAGTGGGTGATGTCTGGTAACCCTCTAAAGCTAGTATTCTTTGATACCCTCCTATGGGTGATATAGAGGTGGTGGTTGAGGCAGGTATCGGGCGAACTTAATGAATGCCTATAGAGTCGCCTCCAATCGACCAACACAACTGTTGAGGGCCATGACAACTAACTAACTGCAAGACATAAGACATGTTAGAACTAAGCCTTCCTAGCTTACTAACATATAATGCACGTAATCACATTTTAAGGCCACCTAAGCTACCCGCCCTCAATTCCTCACAAGTTAATACTGGTTTTCAAAAAGAAAATGGGTTTTTCTAAAATGTGAAATAGAACATTAAAATCAAATAAGGGATCATTGAAAATTGAATTTCTAAAAATCAAACCATGGTAATAAAAAACAAAGCTTTGATACTAACTTATAACACCCTAATTTTTTTCTATTAAAAAATTTCATTTTACAGTGGAAGTATATAAATAAAATATTGGGGGTTACCGCCGTAATTGACATAAGTCTAATTTATTCAACCATCCATACATCAATCATAAGACTAAAACATTTATAATAACATAACAAAATTAGAAGCGAAAGAAACATTTATAATACAATAATGAGTTGGAGTTTAACTTCAAGTTAAAATAACTAAAATGCAAAATAAGGAATTCCATGGATAACGTTACTCTTCATCCAAACACCCAACACAGATAAGATCACTCATCCCCATAGAGTGCATCATTGGTAGCATAATCTTTTAGAGGATCTTCTAATACCTACACATAAGAATTGGGGTTTACTATATATGGGAATGAGAAACACCTATAAAATGGGTGGTCATTACATTACGTACTAAGCAAGAGAATACTTCTATCAAAATAGGGATACAATTAGCACATGCTTTCATAGTTGATGATAAGTATATAAGAAACTAAATGAAACACCTCATAAGAAAGAAAATGATCGACGTATTTTTATTACATATAATCAATTTTCATTATTTTATATACATTGTGTACAGGAACCCCACTATTCTTAAACAGGTGGAATGGTATTAAACACCTTCTTAGGGACAACACACGTGATCCACTATTATCATTTAGTGAAATTGATATGAAAATATCACCTTTTTTATGTAGAATGATCCTAAGCCACTATTCTCTCAGGTGGAACATAATATATAAAAAAATCACCTTGGTCTTGACTCACATATTCTTTCAATTTAAATCATTAGTGCATTTTTCATAGGTTATACTGTTATATTTTTATTTCATAATGAGCAAGGACCCCACTATTCTTAATTTGATGGAACAGACTAAAACATATTCTAGGGATAGAATGCTCTAGAGCTACTATTATTTCCCATGGAATAGAGATTAAAAATATCACCTTCTCAGGATAAAAATGCTCTCGGCCCACTATTCTTTCTGGTGGAATAAAATATATATATATAAACATTACTTTAAGCTTACTCACGTGCTCTTTCACTTTATATGATTAGTATCTTATTCATGATTAATTCTTTGGCATTGAACACGTTAAAGAAGACAGACACATAATACAGGTCAAAATCCTTAAGTATCTTCAAACCCTAATTACACACCCCTAGTATTCATTCTCCTATATTGATTATTCCACACAAAAAATTATATTATATCATCCTAAAATCTCATCATTATTATCATACCTGTAATGCACAGTTGAACACCCACATTGTACGCAAACGTTAATAATCTTATTCACGGTACTATTCACAGAATTACTAATAAACTTAATTTCATAAGTAGTCATAATTTCTCCCATAAGACTCATATGATTACCAATTCCAATAACCAGCCTCATAAGGCCAATCATTAGCAACATATCCAGAATCCGAAGAACTTCTAGAGTTTATACATAAAATGATAACATTATCATTTTAAGTTATTATGCCTTAATTATACCATTATTTCATTATAAAGGATCCTAAATCAAACAATAATACTTTCAAACATTACTTAATATATAATTATCATATTTTAATCCACCTAACACATAAAATACCATGATTTTCTTATTATCCTATAATGACCAAAATAACCTTAAAGACGATACAATAACCCTTATTTTATAAAATATTGTACCTCCCACACATGTTATTTTCCAAATTCACCAATCATTATCATATGTGGTGAATACATGTATGTCCATTATCATAGCTTATTTAACCCATATTTCATGGGATAAAATATATTCTCACAATTACGTCATTATCATAATAAAATCATTACTATACCTTTTACCTATTCTTATTTTCTTTCAAACATAATAACCATATCATCATAAAATATCATGATCAACATATACTGAATCATATAGCAATAATATTATAGAAAACACACATAATCATACAAGCAAATAAAATAAAATAAAAACCTAAACATTAATTAGTTTCCTTACCAAATAGGACAACGGGCTTTAAGCACATAAATCCTAGACTTTCTTCTTCAAGATTACTGGAATGCCACATATAAAAAATAACAAACTCCATGGTTAGGCTCAAATAGTACAATCAAGGGATAAATAAAGGTAAAGGGGGTAAAAATAGAAATAACCATAGTCAAATGGAAGCTGGAGATGTGTTTATGTGTAGTAGGATATGTGGTGGAGCTATGGTAAAAATTTAGTTGTGTTTGGATAAGGTTAGGGGTAAAAATAAGGGTGCATGACCGAAAATAAGGGCTACACGGGCATGCTGCAGGTAGTGCACACCCTAATCGAGAGTTAGGATCGTGTACAGCCAAGTAGTGTGAAGTACTATGGTCATACTTGATCACTAGCAAACAGGTCGTAAGTCGAATAGGTGCACATGGACATGCAATTGGGCCATGTGCAGGCGTGCGAGGGTGCACGGGTAGGCTGTGCAGGGTTGTATAGGTATACGATAGAAAATTTTAGTGTTGCACAGTCATGCTTGAGGCTATGTGCTATTCATACATTTTTTTAAAATGTGATATACGCCAGGAAGAAGAAGGGAAAAAAAAAGTGGTGGTCGACGACAATGCTGGAGAAGGTTGGAGTAACCTTGATGGTCGACCCACTGACTTTGGGCAGTGTGTGGTGGCACACGGTGGTGATGGTGGTGGAATTGGTTATGCGGTAGACAAAATAGGGCACGGAATAAGAGGATAAAAAAGTGGCTTTTTGACATACAAATGAAAAAGGATAGGGTCTTGGGCAGTGGCTCTTTGACATACAAATGAAAAAGTGGAGGCCATAAAAAGAAGAAGAAAGGAGAGTGTGGTGCACACACACACACACATACATATGTGTGTGTGGCGCAAATGGGGAAAGGAAAATAGAGGGGGAGGCATGCAAACGAACGGTGTAGGGGGTGGTGCAGGTCACAAATGGTGGAAGGGGAGATGATGGTTGTGTGTTGTGGTGAAAATGCAAGTGATGATGATGGTGAGTGTATATAATACGTTAGGATGAGGAAGAAAAAGAGGAAGGTAGGGAGTGGGGTGGTGTGTGTGTGCAAGTCAGGTAATAGAGATAAGAGAAGAAGAAGAGTGATGGATGATGGATGGTTATAGAGAAGATGATGGGAGATGGTGTAAGTGGTGGCAATGAAATTTGCATATTCAAGTTACAACAAAATCAAATATTATGACTAGTTTGACAGACGAAAGGACAAGAAAGAAAAGAAAAGGAGAAAGAAAAAGGGCACAGGTGAGAACATTGGGGATCAGTTTAGATGATTTTGGATTAGCTAAAATAGATAAGATTAGTAGAAATTTTAGCGGGTTTGAGGTTGGATTATAAAATTTATTCGGCTCAAAGATTTGTATTCGGATAAGGATTCGTGATTGAGAAATTGGGTAGAGGCTAAAATAATATTTTTTCGAGATTAGAATCATATTAAGGTGTTAATGGTACGATATTAGGCTAAGTAAATTTTTGGGATATTACAATAGTTATAATGTAGATTAGGGAGCTCATTAGTGAAGTGTTTTGGATTTAGGAATCTCCTTTGACCTAGATGTATGTGGTTGGTACGTAAAAGATATTTTATGATTTGTTGGGTAAAGTTTTAGCCTCATTTTTTTGTGTGACATTATAGAAATAACTCATTATATAAAATGTTACATGCATATAATGTATTGGTTATGTTGTTATAGTTGTGTAATTTTTAAAATTGTTGATCCTTTCTCTTTAAACTATTAGATACACATTTTCCTTATTCTCATATTTAGGTTTTGTGTTAAGGAATGGTACTTTCGTAGCTTATTTTGACTTTAAGCATATGTTTCTATCTTAGTCAAACTCTATTGTATATGATTCACTAAACATTTGTTTTACATTTCTTCTATTTTACTTCATTGTCCCTGTTTTAATTAAATATTTTCTTTATTTAGCTTATTAAAACCTTGTTTCTTTATGTTCGGATAACTCTTAACATATTTATTGCTATTAATTTTTTAAAAAATTATTTTGTCAAGTTTTTTGCTATTTTGGTTTCATTAAACTTTGAGGACAAATTTCTTTTTTAAGAGGTAGTAATATGATTTACTAAGCATTATTTTACTTTTCCTCTATTTTACTTCATTTCCCTATTTTAATTAAATATGTGCTTTCTTTAGCTTAGTAAAACCTCTTTTCTTTCTCTTTGGATAAATCTTAACATATTTATTGCTATTAATTTTTTTTAAAATTATTTTGTCAAGTTTTCTACTATTTTAGTTTCATTAAATTTCAAGGACAAATTTCTTTTTTAAGCTAGTAATATAATATCCCATGTTTTTAAATTTAATTTTATTAACATTAATGATTTTATTAGCATATTTTGATGAAAATATTTAATTATTTTAATTTTGATTCATTTTATTAATTGTTATTATTGTGGATCATTCTAGGTAAATTCATTCACTTTCCACCTACCATTGGATATCTCCTTATGGGGGTTTATTTTCATGGTATAGATGATGTTTAAATTTTAGTTGGATAGGTTTTAATCTTGTATCTAGTACGTGATAGATGATGTGTATCTATCTCGTGTTAGGTGTAGTAGTAACATTCCTATTTTCTTTTTTTAGCTTTTGCATATTTTTCTTTTAAACAAAATTTTTTAGGGGTGAGACTTAGGGGGTTTACACTTACCTCGGTATTTAGGTTTCTTTTTTATTATACCAATTTTGGTCATTTTATGATCTTATGATTTCATTGATGTATTTAGGCTATATTCTTATATATACATGCCCGGGCTTTACATGTTAGCATTGTGTAATGACTTACTTTGTACCATAGTACTTATGGATTTTGTTCATGGTCTCCTACCTATTCAAAGGGTAGTGGATACCTTACAGGAATATTTTGAGGATTTAGTTTGGTGGCTTATAGTATAAGGTTGAGAGTTAGGACTATCTGATGCTCACCCCATCATCTTTTGATTTGGATATTTCTTGGATTATGAAATCCCTTACTATTTCTTCTTTTGTCATATTATAATTGATGTGCCTAATTCTTTTGTATTTATCAAGATAATGTAATATGTAATGAAATCTTCAGTTTGTTCTTTCATTGTAATGTTATTTATGTACGGTAACGTTTTAGCCTTAGTACTTAATATAAGAATGGTTGAGAATGCAAGACTTATATTGAGTATGGTGATAACACTTGTTATATTCTAAATCAACACTTCTACAAAATAACATTTTTAAGTAGTAAATTTTGGGGTATTACACATGTCCCGGAGGTCTATAAATCCCTAGTTTGAATCCAAAATTTGGTGGTTATGCCACTTTAGATTTGTGGTTCGTGAAGGTAAGTTCAGCACATTTATAACTCAATTTCTTATTTCTTGTGTAAACTATCATGTGTTCATTGCATTTGTCTCAATATCCATACTGGACATGAGCTATTAAATACTTTTCTTGGAATCATTCATGATACTAGATTAGTATAGCTTCCAGTCTACATATTTTAGCACACTAACATGTCGATTTTATCTACATTTATTGAGAGATGGCACCTAGATACCAATAACTTTTATATGCCATGGGGTGAGATGACAATCACCCTTTTAGACATACATCACATACTAAGGATATTAGTTGATGGTGATCCATTACATTTAGAGATAGCGGCTAACACACGTGGCCATATAATAGGTGTATTGGGTGCCCTATTTTGTATGGAAGAGGAGCAAGTGAATGAAGTCAATCAAAATAGTATACTACCATTTAAATGGCTTCGAGATATATGTCAATCATAATGATTAGAGGATGAGGCAAAAATAATTGGGTACCTATTATAGTTGATCAACCTATTATTAATTATTGATAAGTTTGTCAATGGAGTCACTCTATATTATCTCCTCTTTCTCCAAGATCTTAGTTGTGTTGAAGGTTATGCATGGGGTGCGTCCATACTTGCTTTTCTATATAGACAGCTTGTCATGACATCTTGAGTTGACTATTCTTAGATGTCACGATGTGTTACTCTATTATAGAAAATTTTATAACTATCACATTTATATATAGTACATAATTGGATTCATTTATTGTAATTTTAATAAACTTGGATATATTTTTGGGTTTTGAGTGAAATGATCTGATTGTGATCCTGAACAACCCCATTATATGAGGTATTTTTGTGCAAGTAAATTTGATAATACATTAGAGAAGCTTGAGTACTTTTGGGTTAAGATTGACTATATGCCGGTGTCAAAGGTATACTTAAATTATTATACTCTTACTATATTTATTATTGTGATATTCATATTTAGTTTAACTCTTTTTTCATAGGTCATTTAGGATCAATAAGGAGTAGATGATTTGTATAGGCTTGCTCATAATATTTGATTCCAGCCCACTTTAATGCCATTGAAAATAATAATTTTCAACCAAAATACTCATAACATGCTGTAAAATTATCTGAACATCCATTTCTTTAGAACTAAGCTTGTGTCAAATATTATAAATATGCCTTGTCATACTTATATTCCCTTCAAACTCTTTCTAAAGTAGGAGTATGATTTGTTGTAGCTTCACGTTACATGTGATAAGTTCATCAATACATTTGACTTAATTTTCTATCAACCTATCTAGGATAATATGTCATTGTTCATAATTTTCCATTTCATGATTGTGTATTTCATTTCTAACCACCACTTGCCATCCTCCATTATTGCTTTCAACTCCAACAATCAAAAAAGGGCAATCAATCATTTTAGAACTTGTATTACGTGCACCTTTACTATCCATAAGTCTAATACACATGTATATTCTACCTTTTTTACATCTTATAGAGACTCTACCTACTTTTATACTATTTTCTTTTCTAGAACCTTGTATGGTCAAATGCATCTTTTGACTTCTATCCATTTGTTTAACCAATTTTATAAGTTCTTCATAATCAGAGAATATTTGATCCATCATAAAAAATCTCTTATAATTTTGGGTCTAGAAGCATGTATTCACATGTTCCATATCCTATAAAAAATATTTTAGTAAAATATTATAAGGAGAAGTATTAATTTCATCTAACCAAATCTATGTTTAACAAACCATTCTGATAACTTTCAATAAAATTTACAATAATAATGAAAAAACTTATTTTGTATCATAATCTAAGTTGTAATTTATATTTGGAGAGTCCATTTGTATTTCCTCTATGTATCTATAAATTTTTGATATTATGAACCCATCATGATAGTTTGTTATGGTTATAAACTTATTATCATAGTTTGCTAGGGTTTTGAACTTGTCATAGCTTTTTGGGATTTCAAACTTGTCAATGCTTGCCGAGCTTCTAAATTCATTGTCCATTATGAATGTTATTCTTTGATGTGTGTGTGTTTTTTTTTTAAATGTTAGATCAGAATCTATTATGTTGTTGCACAACTAAGAATGACTTAAGTTATTTTTTAGAGTGTTTAAATTGAAAGCTATTTGTTGATGATTGTGATTGGATGACTAAAAATGAGTAAAGTAAGTTTAAATAGAAATTCCCACTACATGAATAATGGAGCAGTATATTTGTTTTTAACTAAGAATTATATTTGTTACCCATAATTGAACAGAGCTTGGCATTATATATTTATTTGCTACCCATAC
This sequence comes from Tamarix austromongolica, assembly GCA_039764185.1. NCBI lineage: Eukaryota > Viridiplantae > Streptophyta > Magnoliopsida > Caryophyllales > Tamaricaceae > Tamarix > Tamarix austromongolica. Next base: position 14,056,197 of record CM077817.1, read on the forward strand.
TTGAGCATAACTCAAATATTTGTTGTAAATGATCTAAGCCCGCAACTTTGTATGTCAAGTGTTTATGTTAACAATTATAGCCAAGAGTCACTACCAATGACAATTAGGCAACACCGCTGGACGTGGGGATGGGTAGGGTATACAATATTGGACATGAGGAGTGGGGGAAATGGCATTTGACATTAGTGGGGGCGGGAACAACAACATTATATGTATGAGGTGGGGCAAATGATCCAAGATGCCAGCGGAGATGGAGGAAACATCCCTACATATTGGTAGGGGTTAAGTAGGAATGATGTTGGACATCGATGGAGGTTAGGAGGGAATGGCACTAGATGCCGGTGTAGGTTGGGCAATTTGAGAATATATTTCCATCAAGTAAATACTTATTTTCTATATTACAATGCCAAAATTTTATCTCATTGTTGAGAGTGATCCTCACTAGGGTCATAAATGAGATAAGCGGGGCTAGAAAACTATATATCCCAACTTGTTAAAAACAAGTTGAGTTTAGCTTTTAGTCTTGTTTATGAAGTGATTTGAGTTCATGCTGGAAAAAATTTAGCTTGGATTAATATTATCTTATAGTCTTGAGATTAACTTAACTCGCTTTATTAAAAGCTCGGCTTGACTCATCTCATTTGTATAGTCAAATAAGTCGAACTTGAACCTTATTTTAGGCTCATTTATTAAATGAGTTCAGCCTGAGCCCAGGAGTGTTTGCTCGACTCATTTAAAACCATAATCCTAACCTTTAATTTAAATAATGAATGAAATTCTAGTTGCCACTATTATTATTAGTTGAATTCTTGTATATGATATTGTCCTTGTCATCAAAGTTACTTCAATGATGTGAAATTAGGAGATGAGAGAATTAGGATAAACATAATAATTGAGAAAGAGAAGGAAAAGGTCTAAAAGTCACATTGAAATTTAATATGAGTGGGGTATTATGGGAACGATGGTGATCAATTTAGTTTTATTCATCAATTAACTTGCTTTATTAATCAACATTGACAAATATTGGTAGTGTTAGCATAATAGGCTTACTAACCATTTACATGCTTGCATGGTATTTGTTTTGATATTAATTTAGGTTAAATGTGGCTAATTTTATTGATAATCTCATTTGAAGAAAAATGGTATTAACCTAGGTTAGATTAAGTTAAACATTAACCTAGTCAAACTTAAATTCTCTCCAAAATTATTAACCTTCAATCTAGATGTTAAAGTAGATTAAGGTTGATGTTTAAGTAATTTTTAGCTAGTCACCTCCATTCACCTCAGTCCATGCAAGGTTATGGTTTATTCACCTAATTTAACCTCATAAATACCCAAAAAAATATTTCAAAACATTTTCCTCCTTTCATCCAACCTATTTTCATCAACTTAAGTTTTTCATAATGCAAACGCATAATTGCAATAGCAATAATAGTTATTTTTAATAAAAATGGGAGTCTAATGCAAGTGTATTCCGCATAGCAACCTAGATTTTTAAGGGTTTACTTTATTTTGAAAATAATTAATACATAATAAAATATATTTTCCCATGACGTTTGCATCACCCTTGTGTGAATGCCAAAGAACAAAAGTAACTATGAAAATCCTTTTTAAAAAATGGACATTTGTATTCTAATAATGAGAATAACTTTGGTCCAAAAAAGTTAATTTTACCCACTGTGAATGTATTGTTCATCTTCCTTCTCATCATAGTTCTTATTCTTCTTGGGAGTTATTTTCCCGCTCCTCAATCATGTAATGACCTTTAAATTACAAAATGAATTTTTAATTGATCTTCATCCATTATAGTCTTATGGGACATGATTGAGTACACTAAAAGGACTCTGTGACAACTCGAGTAGATGTTATATCACGACCAAATGTTACTCTTCTTCTTCAATATCATCTTGTTGGCAATATACGTCAATCAACACACACATACACACCCCATAAGAAAAAATGTTATCTCTACTTTATAATAGAAAAATAATATGGAGAATTCTCATATTTTGACTTTTCTTTAATTTGATTTTCTTATGTTGTTGTGTGGACCTTTATTTTCCATGATTGCATTATGATATTATTTGTGGCATGATTACCACAAAAAGTTCTTGTGTCGTAATCGTCCCCATTTTCTACATGCAAAATTTAAACATTTAAAACACTTATATTTACTATAGTTCACTAAAAAATAATAAAAAATTATACTAATATTTTTGTATAAATAGATACCCAAATTGCTATAGTTTAGAAGTAAAAAATTCATGTGTATGAAAACAAATACACATGTTATCTTAGATGTGCATTATACTTTTTATGTCAAGCTTGAAATGGTGGTAAAAAAAAGTAGAAAGTGTTTGAGTATCAATTATCATTTTAAATGATGTCTAGGGTGACAAAAACCAATTTCAAAAAAAAATTGTTAGTATTCTATCATGGGAAAAAGATCCACACCTACCCTAGGTAATCTATTTCATCCTCCAAAATCAATCACAAATCCTTACCACCTTGTGCCTATTGCACTATGGCACTACAACCAACCAAATCAATGATAGTTTCTAACCACTTCAACTTTCTTTCATGTAAATAACATATAAAATAGAAATATAAATTTTTTTATTACCTATTAAGTATACCCTCAAACAACAAACACGAGGGATAAGGGAAATATCATCCTTTTTAATCCCCTTTTTAAATTCTAACACAAAGATTTGATCTTATCTATTATTCTTATACCAAGGATTACAATCTTTTTATAATTTGTATTCTAATATTGTAAGGTGTGTATTTCTATTTTGTGTACATATGTATTAGAAATAGTATTTTTTTTCTAAAGTATATTCGTAACACACTATTTTTATAAACATAATTTTCTTAGATAACTAACTTCATAATTCAATATGGATTATATTAACCTTGGTTATTCATTCATTTCTTTCTAAATTTGGTTTTTTTCCATTAATTTTTGCATTTATTAACCTTAATTATCTTACTTGATTAAGTCTACGTCTAAACATTCTATTATTGAGTTCTATTTTATTTAGTGAATTTCAGCTTTTCATTATTCATTTTATTTATTTGTGGAAAACTTATTTTATGTGATTCGCCATATTTAGTCATTTTTCTCATTCTAATACATTAAAAAAATTTAAATAATTACTAAAATATTTTTTAACCGAATAATATTTTTCATTCATTCATGGCTCATCAATTCCTTCCAAATCATTGAATCACAAAAAAAATCCATTTGCATAATTAAATGATTTTAGCCTTTAGTACCCATTTCACTATATTTAGGCATCAAAAAAATTATGAGACCAAATATTTCTATATATTTAGTTTTACGAAATTATTTTTCATCCATCCAAATCAATTTAAACCCCTAGTTATTTATTTTGAGCATTTACAACAAAAGATGTGGCAATGCAACTTATCCATTTTTACTGATTTTGCTCATTTTGTTTTGTTAAGCTTAAAATATTTTATAATTCCAAATATTTTTTTCATTTTTTATTTTCTAATATTATTATGTACCCTCCTATATATTTCATGTTTTTTGATATTTTTGGCTAATTTTCACAATTAAGCCATTTAATTGCATTTCTACCCATTTAATTCATTGAAAATTATGTGGTCAACTTCCTTTTGACCATTGACCATGAAATTATTATACATTGACATAATATATCATATTTTACCTTTTAATTCTTCATTAAACCACAAAAATTGCCATAACCTACACCATGCCTTATCTCACTTACTCTTACACTACCGTACTCCTTTCTCCCACACTTCACCTTCCGCCCCCATTATTCCTTAGTCAATGACCAGATTTTTGGGCCCTTAAATATCTTATTTTTAAGCCCTCTTTTTCCCCTCTATGCCATAATACAATTCACGCATTCATTTTTCTTATTCTTCCAAAGCATCTAAGTTTTCCCCTCTTTACTTCCTATATCCCTTTTCTTTATTAGGGGCTGTTGATGTTGTTTTTTTGTAATATCTAAAATTTTATCTAATATAAATACCAAGTAATAAATATAATCTAGTATTTATGGTGATTTGATAAATTGAGGGTTGGAAAATATTGATATCAAACTAATAGGATTTTGTGAAAAAGATGGGTGTTTTGGCATCCTTAAGAGTATTTTTGTCAATATGGGTAAAATATAGAATATTTTATATTTCAATGTATTAAATGGATTAAAATATAATAAGTATATCAAGTCAAATGTTTAGAATAATTATGAATGGCCGAAGTGAGAAGAGGCTTAAATTGAGAATAGTAACCTTGAGGCAATATTGTTACATGTGTAAGGAGTTAGAGTTAGACCTTAGTTTTTGGATATATTGATAATATTATAATTTTAGGAATTTATATTAAATTTGGTGATAATATCAATCTATGGAAAAATTTATTCCTAACTTGTGAAATTAGGATTTCATAGGGGTTATAAAGAGTAATTCTAAATATAAGGTTGCTATTGCATGTGTAAGATGGTGGATTTAGACCTTGATTTTTAAAAAGGTTGATATTATAATATTTTAGGAAGGGGTGATAAATTTGGTTGATAAATGAGAATTATGGAAGGTTTTATTCTTATATTGTGAAATTAGGGTTTCTTAGGAAAAATGTGGCATTTTTCCATGGGGAATGTTTAGGTATTTTTGTGGTTGTGCTTTTATGTGCTTTAGTTGATTATGTTAAAATGGATTATGTATCTTGAATATATATATTTATGTCTGTAGGATGGCCTTGAGATAAATAATAATGAACAAGACATTTACCAATTAAAGTGAAAGATTACACGAGTCATAATCGGGTGTAGAGTTTATTTCACTAGCTTAATAATAGTGATTAGGTACATTTTGCCCTTGGGGGTACTTCATACAATTCCACCAGTTTAAAAAAAATATCCATTATCATTTTTCCCTAGGAGGAGTAGAGTATATTCGACCAACTTAATAATAGTGGTTGGTCATGTTTTACCATAGAAAGTGCTTTAATCCGTTCCATCAAATTAACAATAGTGGAGTCCTAAGCTTGAAATAAATAAATAAATATGGTTGTTGATATTATCTAATGATGGAAATCTAGTTTTATTTATCCTCTTGCATCGTATCATGTTTAAGTTTTTCACCTAATGAGTTCTTTCTATGATCTTAAGCAATTGTATCATTTCTTGATTGTATTATCACCTTACTTCATACATAGCATATTGATCATCCTTTTCATAGATGGTTCTCATTCTCACGAATAGAAGGTCTAGATGTTTTTATGCATGTCGATGAGGACCCGTTGGATGATTTTACTACTTATGATACTTTATGTGTGGAGGAGTGACTCTTATGCATTAGGTAGGGTGTAGAGTCATATTTTCCGGTTATTATCTTCTTCCTTTTTTACCTTACATGACTCTTAGCTCCATGGGATCTCTTTTGATGTATTTTGATATTGTACATGGAGTTAATCTTATCTATACTTATGAAATTTCCCACATTTTTTGTTTATTATGTTTTACATTCTATTTTTTTTTTTTACCTTTTTGTTGATATGAGAATGGTATGGTAAGACGGACTTATGTTGATTATGATGGTAAGACCTATTTATGTTGATATTACATTTCTTCTAAAATGAATTTTTTAGTACTAAATTTTGGGGTGTTATACATTTGCACCAACTTTTCCTTAATTATTATTGATCCTTTTACTTAGGTTAATCCTACACATATCTAACTTTAATAGCAATCCATTTTACCTTTTTTGGTAATTAATGAGATTTTATTAATACTAAAAGAGAAAGAATTATGATCAATAGTTCAAGGCACAATCAAATGAGCTATATCTATACATGTATAGAATCTAACATCAAACTTAAATTATGAAAGCTCGAACTATAATGCATATTATCTATTTTATACAATACCTCAAAAATATTCTATTTCAAAACCTTCTTGGGAGAGGATTTTGAGAGTTTAAATATTTTAGTGTTTCTCTCCTTCTTTACATGATACATAAATACAACAAAAAAGAATTTAAGTGCCAATACCTTCTCCTTAGGTATTCTTCTTGCATTCACTACCGACTATAACACCATTTGCCAATTTTGAACAATATGACCCTTTCCCATTTTACTTCGAATCGCAATCCATATATTTTATGAGAATGGACATATAGTATGGACGTGATCTACGCTTTCATTTGCATCTTCACATAAGACACATATAGGGTTGAACATGACCTCCACCTTTGTTAGATACATTTTAGTAGCTAACCTTTCATGAGTCACTCGCAAAAGGATGAATTGATGCTTAGGAATCTAGATTGGAGACCAAACTGTAGATCTTTAAGGGACCTTCTACAATCAATGTCTCAATTGATTATAGCACCTAGATATGCTAAATTTACCCCTTATGGTGGTAGATATATTGGGGATCGCTAACCAACCTACATTGTTGATTTTTAGTGTGGTAGATGGAATTCCTTTGGGTTCAACCCTTAGGAAAAGCATGGAAAATTTTGGTATTGTTATCTTCCAAATTAATCCATTTTACCTTTGTTTCCTTGACATTTTCTCCTTTTTTTCCCCTATGTTTGTAGATATTGTTGTTTTAGGATATTGTGCATAGCTTATATTCCTTCATCTCCTCATCTTAATTTCCTTTATCTTAGCTCTTAAATATTTTTAAAAAATTTGGAAGTTAATTGTATTTTTTAATTTATTTTCTTTTTTAAAATTTTGAAATAATTATCAAGTCTTATGTAGCTATACTCTCTCTCTCTCTCTCTCTCTCTCTCTCTCTCTCTCTCTCTCTCTCTCTCTTATTGTTCTTTAATCTAGATGAAATCATAGTGTGCATGAAGTTGTTATGACCTATGTTGCTTCTAATGAAGTTGATAACTTAAATGATTTTGAGACAAATATTTGTGATGACAAGAATAAAGCAACTAAGACTAGTACTACTAGCAGGGATGCATAATTTATAAGTGAAGATGTAGACGATGATAATTATGATGATTATGATTTATTGATGTTAATCATTATCATGGTATTGTACTTTATACTTTTGGGATTTTTGTAGTTTATGTTGTTAACTATTGTGGATAATTTGTGGATTTGTAGTTTGTTAGAACTTGATTTGGACTATATGAAAGCTTAAATTTGAATTATTATTATTATTATCATTTAAATTTGAATATGAATAATATATCACATACATGGTATACATGATATTAACTTTATGATGTTGGTATAATCTTAGAATTCTACAAGCCCCTAACTGATTATACATAGAATCCCAATTCTAACAACCTTGCATCATAGCATTGTCAATGATGGTTTTGAAAGGATTGGAAATTTTATGGTTATTTGAGGAATAATAGATTGAGGATATGGACTCCATAAATTCCTTTTACATATTACATACCCATAAATCATCCACTATCTTACTGCTATCAATTTTTATCTTCAAACCTTTAGAGGCTTGTTAATGTCCCACTTAGTTTTAACTCTTCCATACTCTTTCATTTACTAGTTTCATTATTGTCTGAAGGTTTTTGTTACCCTAAAAAGTAGGTATATCTATAACAACAATTGGCATGATAAGATGAGGAGGTAGTCCAGAAATTTGTATCTAGAGATCAGCAAATTGATATTTATAGTCATCCACTATGAGATTAAAAAGGCAATGATCAAAAGAAAGAACATCACCATTAATGCTTTAGGGAGAATCCTAGTAACACTTAATGATTCTAATTTCTTATCTAAATTTTATAGAGAAGTGGATTGAGTATACTAGGTGATGTGAATTTATCTCTACGGTTTCTAAATATTGGTTGAGATAGTGGTGATGAGTGAGGATGAAAATTTTATGGTAGAATATTGTTTGATCATGAGGCTAATTTGATGGTAATCGAGTATATCATCCCTATAGAAAATGTTGACGGGAAAGGAAGGTTGGAGACTCTCTAACAATTGACACAAAAAATCTTCCAAAATGGGATCCATGTGTTAGGAAGTGAAGAAGACATGCTATGGATATACACTAAAGATAAGTGAAACTTGGAAATAGATAGGGATTAAGGACTTATGGGATAGTACATGGAATATTCATGGGGGAGATAGGTTGAGGATGTGAAGGATTATGGTGGCTAACAATAAAGGATAGGTGGTTACTAGAAGTTAAATTTATAAAAAATAGGATGAATTGGATGAATAGCTAAAGGCAGACGATGACATGCTCTATAAAAAGGAAATGTTGACATGGATTTGTGTATTATAGTCTATTTTCTTTAATAATTCATATTCAAATCCAAATAAATACTTAACTTACAAGAATAAGATTAAAAAAAGAATTAAAAAGCCTTTAAGAGCTAAGGTGATTATGAATCTAGGGCTATAATAAGCATGTGATGGGAAATTTCGATCCTCCAAGTTTGACATATGATGAACCTAGAAATGAAGGGTACGAAATTGAAGATGAAAATCAAAACTTATTTTGGTTCTAAGAACAAAGTATGTGCAGTACCCTAAAATTTGCAACATATAAATTTTATTTTAGTGGAAGCATAATTAATTACAATATAATTAGGCGTTACTGCCATACTCAACATAAGTCTAACGTAACATATCATCCTTACATTGAATACAAGGCAAAAAAATATAATTTTAAACTAAGAAGAAATATTAGATGAGAGGAATTCTTCATAAATCATAGGTAAGAGTTGGAGAGTAACTTTGAGTATAATATCAAAATATAATTAAATGGGATACAATGGAATTAAGAGTCCAAAAAATATTCAGACACAAAAACTGACTACTGGATTTCAACAACTCTACATCCAAACCCCATAAAAAAATTACTCCCCTATAGGAAAATCATCAAAATTAGAGAAATCACCCAAGTAAATATGAAAAGGGTGATCATTAAGTTATATGTTGAGCAAGGGAACAATACAACTATAGTAAGGGTGTAAAATAACATAAGGACATATGGAAGAATAATCATACACATAATAAACATGATATGATGAAATATATGATATGAAATATATATTTCCATTATTATATAAAATCACAATCCAATTTACTTAATTATATTGAGTTCAAGACCCCACTATTTTTAATCTAGTAGGAAGGATTGAAACACCTCCTAAGAAAAATGTGCTTAATCTTTATTATTAAACAAGTGGAACAAACTCAACACTCCACAGATAACATGATCCTTGCCGCTATTATCAAATTGATGGAATAGTTTGAAGAACCTCCTCAGTAAAAATACACCTGACCACTCTTATTAAGGCGGCGGAGCAAACTCAACACCTTAGTCCTAACTCATGTGATTGTTTACTTTAATTAGTAGTGTCTTATTCGACTATTGTTATCTCAGTATCATCATGTATACATAAATATAGATATGTAAGGCTCATGAAACAATTTTAAAATTAATATACAAAGCACACAAAACACCACCACATGATGATTGATAAACTCTTAAGGACAAAGGCCATAATTCCCTTATAAACCCTAATTTCACAAGTTAAGCGTAACTTCTCCCATAAGTCTCATATAACCTCCAAATTTAGTACACTCTCAGTAAATAAAATTATCAACAACATATTCAAAAATTAAGGCCAAACTCCACAACTTACACATACGGTAACAAGCCTGTCTTTTGGGTTACTATTCACCATTCACGTCAGTTTTGCATTTTATTAGACTTATGCTACTCATAATTTCTCTAAATATTCCACTTGACATACTTAAAATATTTAAAACTATTACCATATTAAAATTCCAAAGATTTTATAAATAAACCATATTGACCAAAATATCTATTTTCTTACCTAAAGGCCTCAAGTCTTTGTTAGATTACTTATATCCTACTCAACCCCCATTTGATCATATTACGTTCTAAGCCCTCAATAATTATTAGGACATATTTTCAAAATTATCATAAAATATCCAAAATACCTTTAAGATAGCCACAATACCCTAAATTTCCACAAAGCCCTACAAATATGACATCATTAGTTTCTCACCTTCAATTTATTACATCACCATGTAACCTAACCATATTCATTGCCCACTTTCTTACTTAATCCACACCATATATCATACTGCCACCCTTATGATTTTGAGATAAGACTTATTGCATGACATACCACATAAGTTCATACTTCCTCATAATATTCAATTGCCATAAGACAATATGACATATCACATAATGACATTATCAATATAGCCATATCAAACATGAGATTACACATAATTTAGCATGTAGAAGGAAAAACCTTAACAAGGATTTGTATCTTTACCTAATCGACACTAATCTCTAGGAATGAAAGAAAACCCAAAGACTCATCCTCTAAGGTCACCAGAAAATTACCTAGAAACCAAGAATTACATATGGTTAGAAAGTAAGAAAACAACTAAGGAAAATCTAAGATAAGGGAGGATGTAAAAGGAGCAAAACTAAAGCAAATGAATGGAATCAAATATATGAGAGGAAGTGGCATGAGAGGAAGCTAGCCATGTCGGTTGTTGATGCAAAAATGGTGGCTATTGAATGAGATACTCACATAACTAAATCTTGGTTACGTGAGACACTCACCTTTGTAAAGTATGGTTGTGTGAGTTGAGGTTTGCTAGTGGCGGTAGGCTATGTGAGGTGATGGTGCAAATATGGGGTGAATTACATTAGGTTGTCGCGTAGAAATGGATGATTTTACATGAATGAATGATGCAAAAAAGGAGGTTTGCATGATGGAGTGACACAAGTAGCTAGGGTATGTGTGGTGTGAGTTGGGGTTTGTTGGAGAAGAAAGTTGTCAAAAAGAAAAGTTGTGTGAGGGATGAACATAGCTAAACGTGTGTTGTTATAGGGATGGGTGTAACTAGGGAGGTATTAAGTGATTTTATCATGTAGGTAAGGTTGAGTTATGTCAGGTTTTGATGTAGCAAGAGTGCTATAACATGAGATTGATAAAACTACACAATATGGTGGAATTTAGTTTAAGGCGGAAATTTACTATTTTACATGCAAACTTTATTTTTATTTTTTATCTATTTTCCTTATAATCTATTTTTTCAATTCCCACTATATTTCTTCCCTAAATCTAAACCTTAACCCTTATTATTTTGTACATATTATATATTAAACATCAACTATTAAAAAAAATACTAGTAAAATATTAATATTACAAGAAAGCTAGTTGTTGAGAAAAATTACTTATGATGAAAGAGTTCAGCCTATATATGGAGAATGAAATAAATATACTAAAATTGGTGATGTTTCTTATTTAGTAATTTTTACTATTTTATAGCTATCATTTTTTTTTGTAGTGTTGGTTTTTATATATGTATACTCCATATATCAACTTTAATTTTTCCATATGCATAATTAATTATTATTAATTGATAATAACAATAATAATAACAATAATTGATAATTAATAATAAAAATTGATAATTTATTATTATTATTAATTATCAATTATTATTATTAATTATAATAATTATTCTTAAAAATAAATAAAATTATAGTTACCTTTATTTTTATTATTTTATTGTTATAATTAATATTTTTTTCTATTAAACAACATTAATTATTATTATCATTTATTATTTTAATTATCTTTATTAACAGTATTATTTTGAATCATTTGATTAATTATAGTTTATTATCAATTATATAAGTTAGTGGTATTTTTATTATTTCTAAGTATTATCATGTTGTGATTAATTATTAGTAAATATTTATGCTTAGCATTATCAATTATTAGTAAATGTTTTTAATAATAATTCGGATGCTCATATCCTTTGAATATATGATATTGTCAACTATACTGGATATCTACATATATGGGATCGGATATAGATTGGATTAGAAAAATATCTAGTTTTCATACCAATATTTTTATTAATATAATTTAGAAAATTTTATAATAAAAAATTTAAGAATAAGTATTGAAAGTGGATAATATCCATAACAATATTCTTACAATTGTCTTCTACTATCCAAAATAATTTTAAAAAATATTGTAGAGATTTGAACTCAAATAAATAAATAAATATTAGAAACTAACAATGAAATTAAATTATATATTTTAATGGTCATTAAAGAGCTAAACAATAATTTAAAAATTATAAATAACATATTCTTACTTTATATGGCCATCAAGGGCTTAATGTTTATAATTTGATATAAAATAGTCATAACGCCACTAATAGTAAATTATTTATATTTGTTAAACTATATTTGATTTGTCGAACTTTTTGTTAACCGAATTTTTTACTCATTTTTTTTACCAGATCGAGTTAAAAATTTATTATGCTTACCAAATATCAAATCTCATGAACAACACCAGTTATTACTATCATTAGTTTTGCCTAATTAATAAGAATACTGACTATATAATAATAAGAACAACAACAACACACTTAGGTAACTAAGACCATATTAAAACAATTCACGTTAGACCACATTAAACAAAGTAACATACCTTTAGTCCTATGGCATCCAACTAAAGACCTAAATGAGTTCACATGAGATGGACTACAACGATTAGCAAGTCAAGCTTATGATGATCAAATAGTGGCACATTAGCTTTGTTTGGCAATTAAAGGATAAATGATGGTAATTAACAAGTTTTAATTAGTACTTAGTTGACAACTGATTATAATAACTATTTATATAGACGTGTTTGATAATATTAGCATATGGTGAACGTTAATAGCATACAGAAGTTATAAAATGACTTAAAACACTAATTCTTAATAAGTTTTGGTAAAAGCTCAATTCTAAATAATGTAATCTAAAACGCATCTATTTTGAGGTTTTAACTAAAATAAAAATCTTTTATTCCAAATTGCTTATGTAAAAATCTCTTTACCAAACGTTTAAATTAGAAGTTTGGTATGGTCAAACCTCTAATATACTTTAAAAATTCTAAAAACTCAAACATCTCTTTCCCAAATAGGACCATCAATCACAACCAAACCGAAGCAAATATAAAGCAAAAAATAAATAAATAAAGGGCATATTTAATGCATATTTTAGATGAGATTATTGAAAATCTAGAAAAATAGGATCATTACTAATAATCATACAAATATGTTAAAAAATTTATGATCAAATGAAGAAAACCAACACAAAGTCCAATTTAGTGGTGATTCGCGAAGTTGAGGCTAAAAATGAGGATACATTACATCCCTTGTTACAACTCTACCTATCTATGCCTAGGTCTTTTGAAAGGAAGAGTTTGTCAATATAAGCAATCACAACTGTATATGCAGCAATATAATTCTACATAAAATCCAAGCAGATTTTTCTGAAAGACAGATGGAAATGACAAGAGTAATATCTCATAGAATAAAATGCAGAGAGAAGCAAACCTAAAAGTGTGACATACTCTTCTTTTTTTATCCTTTCAGTAAAAAGTACAAGACAAGTATCACAATTGTCAAAAACCGAAGGGGGAGAAAATTTGATCCATCTTTCTCCTATATGAAACACAGACATGTCAATATGGATATCCTTATCTAAGACTATGCACAATAGGGGGCAAGATGGATTGTTGTAATTTTTCCCCAGACAAGCCGCAAAGCGAGAGCAATAAAGGTAATTAGAGAAAAACTGAAGATGGGCAGATGCATTGGGCCCTAAAACACAGAGGAAATAGAAGGGGAAAGGAGGGCATAGGTGGTTTACAAATGAATTTGATAGTGTATAAGTCGGTGGGGCGAGGGTAAATTTGGAGGGTATAAAGTGGTAAAATTACATGCTATAATAAATGATGAGCTAGGTTCTCCATACCATGATGTCACCATATACTATGAGATTACTACTATATATTGTGCCATACTATTTACTACTATACAAAATATTATAGTTTTAAAAAATTATACCCACCAAATCTTATATGAGTAACAAAAATTTTATCATCCAATGAAAACTTACGGATAAAAATTCATATATACCAATTAACATATTTAGCAAGCATTTTTTTGTACAATATATAACGCAAAATCTTTTTGTTGAATATACAAAAATAGAAATTTGTATAATTTTTAAGTACTGATATATAAACAAAGAGACTTAATGTATGAATATTCCAATGGTAGGTGTGTATTAGACTTTCATAATACTCCCTCAGCTTTTAAAGAAAAAATTCATAATGTATTTTGATAATAAAATTTAACTATCATTTTTTTCAAAATATAATATATTATAATATAAAAATATAATTATTATGTTGGCATGAAAAAGGATTTTCATATTATTATTTTTTTTTATCTATATACATTAATACATATTAATGGTTAAAGTTTGTTATCAAAATATGTAGTGATATCTATTAAAAAAATGAGGAGGTATTTTAGAACAGAAACAAAAAAAAGGCAGGATAAGGAGTCGACACTTGAGCATATAGATACCTTGAGACCATTGCACCACTATGGTACTAAAAGCTTGGAAGTCCATATCCTCCACAATTCAATATGTATTGAAATGTAGAATTTCAAGGTGGCACATGACACCATGGTGCTCTACCTAGCTCCATCTCTTCTTTTAATTTTATACTTAGGAGAAGGGTTGTGGGGGTAAAAAAGAGTGGTTTTAGCTATTTTATTAATACTCTGTTTTGGAGAATGTGAAGTATAAATAAATGGGAAGAAAGGTTATGGTTGATATAAGAATATTCTTGCACTTTCATAAACATGTATCTGTGACATGTTTCCCACTAGCTAGTGTTGGGTACTTTAAGTTTTTTATGGTTTAAGATAAATAATGTGCAAGTTGTTTGAACTTAGAATACATTTGTTATTATGATGATCTTACTTGAAAAAAAATAGTTTTATTGATTGAGAAACATATTAAGATCAAAATGATACCAATTAATCAAGAGTACAAGATGCTAATAAGATCTAATGATGCCTTGCCATGAAAAAGCAGTACACAATTATAGGTAAGGGAGTCTACAAGGGTTTGGACTTGTTGGGTTAAGAATTTTTTTGGAGTGTTGGAAATGGTTACTCTTTGCAATTTTAGTTGGACTCATGGCTTGACACGAATCCACTCTTGGAATGCTCAAATTTTAACATTGGGAAAGGCGCATTATAGAAACACATAGCAAACTATGTCAACAAGCGAGGTTGATAGAGGCAGAACATTTGTTCTCATTTACTCTCTCATTAGATTATTTTGGCGATTGTAGGAGTGTATGTTATACCTGATAGAGAGGTAAAGGATAGATTGGTGTGGCATTTTCCTAGATTTTCAATGATCTCATCTAATATGTGATTTTTCAAAACCATCACATTTTGATTGCTACCTATTGGCTTACCTAAAAACTATAAAATATTTTAATGTATGCCCTCAATTATTAGAGTGACCAAAAATGAAGCTTTGAAGCATATGATGAGGAATAGATACACTATTGAATGAAGGGAGGGAAATCTAATTAAAATTAAGAAACATTAATATTAGATAAAACTCTCACGCATTTACTTCTACCATCTATGCAACAAAATTATGATCGTCGTGGTGTGGTATCAAAGTATCATGAATGACAAATTAAGTTTTGTGATCATCATTGTGTGAATTTTAATTTAAGTTCACATTATGCTCTAATTCTTTTTTATCAATCATTTAAATACAATCATTTAATAAACTAATGTTTTATATTATATTATAAGAATTTAAATGATTTATTATGTATTTAATTGTCTTAATGAATTACATTGTTTTAATTACTATTTATAACATAAATATTCAAGAATTTAATTAAAATTAATAAATAATAGGATGTAATAACATTATAAAACACTCAACCAAGTACATAACTTTTATTTAATAATTCAATTAAAATTAATAAGTAATAGTAATAAGTGAATAAAATGTAATGTAATATAATTATATAATAGTTAACAAATTATATACGATAGATTAGGCCATTTACTAGTTCAATTTAGGGTCTCCAAGGCTTTTTCTTTGACCATATGAAAGAACAAGTCATTTTTTTTAATGGAAATGAATGATAAAACAACCAAACAAGTCCTCAACACAGGGCCCTCACCTCACTTCTTTATCACTCTTCAATAGTGATGTAGGGTGATAAAGACAAGGGAAATGTAGCAACATCAATTTTAAAAAAGTTATAAAATAGTAAAAAAAATATATTAATTAAAAAAAATTACTTCAATCTCGTGCCTTGTGTTATGTGTGTGTAGGGACGAAGCCAGGATATAAAGTTCATGGGATCCCAATAAATAACAAGCATATATCTAAATATAAAATAATAACAATAATAATAATAATATATTTAATATTATCCATAATCATACATAGATATTCGTTTACAATTGTACTCATCGAGGTTTCATATTTTGAAAGCGAGTTATAATAGTCTCATTACTAATGGTATCAGATACATCTTTTTCTATATATGACATTAGAAAATTATGTACCCATTCATCACACATACAATTTCGCAATTTGTTTTTGATAAAACTCATTGCTGAAAAAGCTCTTTCAACAGTTCCAGTAACTATCGGAAAAATTAAAGCCAACTTCACAAGCATATAAACCAAAGGATACATAGTATGCTTTTTTGTTTCCACTAGTTTCCTTGAGAGATCACCAATTCCTTTTAATTCAAAAAAGCTATCATCAGATCGAACATCCAAAATATAATTCTCAAGTTGATTGTCCAATATCACAAGATCAACATAAAAAAACTCCTTGGGATAAAGCTTTGTTAACCTAATCAATGAAGCTTTGCTAAAAGCACAAAATAACTTCGATGGATTCAAGCATGCTACATATGACAACAAAGTAGTGCCTATCACATCAAAACATGATTCAAGATCCTCTAATTACAAGTCTAATATGTTGTAGAAGCAATCAAACTTGTAATGATGCATATTTGTAAGAAATGGAGCCAACCGTTGTGACTTATTTTCCTTAACATACCGATCATCCATATTTGCATTCACAATATTCTTATTGTGGAAAAATAAAGAAACTTCAACAATAAGATCTTCCCATCCTTTATCCCTCATCATTTGGAGGTATTGTTTAGCAAGTTGAACAAGTCTCATGGTATTTACAATGTCTTTATCACACTGCTGCAACATCTGAGACAAATCATTCGCGATACGTAGAACCCTTTTCATCAAATGTAACATGAAAATACACTCAAAGGACATTAGTAGATCTTTAAAAGCTCTAGCCTCACCTTTTGGTCTAATTTTTGAATCTTTTTTCAAAAAATCAAATACTTCAATAACCGGAGAAAATAACTTAACCAAACTTGAAAGAGACTTAAGATGTGACCTCCAACGAATATCTCTGGCCCTTAAAAGGGCTGATTCTTGATTCAATCCACACCCACGTTCTATCTCGCCTAAATCAAATGCTTCTTCTAATTCGATAGCACATTTATCTCAAAGCATATCTTAACATTTGTTAGATGATCCAATTACATTAACAACACCAGTGACAATAAAAAAACAACCAATCAACATCTTCATGAGAGCTTGCAACTGCAACGAGTGCCAACTGAAGCTGATGAGCAAAACAATGAACATAATATACTGAATTATTTTCATTATGAATCAAAGTTTTTAAACCACCATATTTTCCTCTCATATTGCTTGCTCCATCATAGCATTGTCCTCGTATTCTTGATATGCAAAATTTATATTTCACTAACATTGTCTCAAGTATTAATTTGAGTGACACGGTAGTTTTATCAGCTACATGTGCAATACCAATGAACCTTTCCATCACAAAACCCCTACGATCCATATAACGTACAAAAACAGCCATTTGTTCTTTCCTAGATATATCACCAGATTCATCAGTTAATATGCCAAAAATATCATCCCCTAGCTCTTTAATAATCTCATTACTTATTTCAGTTGCACAAGCATAAGAAATATATTTTTTAACATCAGAAGAAGTCATCTGGCTATTTCTCAGAGAATTTTTCAACATAAAATGAGCCATGGATGGATTAACTTCTTGTAATATTTTTAAGAGCTCATAAAAATTAACTTGGTTTTTTGAGTCATCCGATTCATCATTTCCCCGAAATGCTAGTCCTTGTAGAAGAATGTATCTAATAGCAATGAATGATGCTTCTAGACGAATATGATACTTAGATTTTACAATTTTAGATTGTTTTGACAAAGCAGCTTGAATGCCATACTTTTGATTCATCAAAGTATCACATTTTTTCACAACCTTGTTATGAGAACTATCACAATTACCAACATAAAATTAAAGCCTACCCTTTTTATTTCAACCCCCAAAAACCTTGACCCACAAAATGATTACCACTGGCTTCAAATTTATGTTTCAACAAGTAACATGGTAGGCAAAAAGCAGCATCTTTTGCTATACTATATTCTAACCAATCATACTGATCAAACCAAGATGCAACAAATCTTTGATTTTTTTTCGGCAATAAGTTTAATTAGAAAATTGTGTGTATGAGGTTGGAAAAGACCAAGACGAATATAAGCTCTCCTTACCTCATCTTGCTAATTTGGATGGAAATTTAAAATTTTTTTCCTCAGACCTGGATCAAGTTCTAGAGAATTTAAATCCACCCAATTGCGTTGTGTGGATTGAGCTTAATGACGTTATGAAGAAACTTGTTCATGAATTACAGGAGTAGGAACTGGATTAGAATCGTTCCCATTAGGCAGTTCTTTGTTTTTAGGCTACTTTTGAAGAAATGTCCACATGCTAATTTGACAAAATAAAATGTGCAATTATCAATACAACAATACAAGATATAGTGAAAAAATACTCAACTAAATCAAAATTAAATAATAATGAACTAATTCTTATAGCCAAACTAATTCATACCATACTAATTCGAAATTAACATAACTTAATTCAAAAATATACAATAATTAACTAATTCATGAAAATTAACATAGCCTATGCCAAAAACTTCATCCACCCTAATTTAAGATTATTTTACAATTTACATAAAAATAACAGAGATTTTCAATTTCATAAATTTACAATAAAATCAGAAATAAAAATACAAACTATTTCAATTAACAAAAATACTCAACTAAATCAAAATTAAACAATAATGAACTAATTCTTATAGCCAAACTAATTCATACCATACTAATTCGAAATTAACATAACCTAATTTAAAAATATACAATAATCAACTAATTCATGAAAATTAACATAGCCTATGGCAAAAACATCATCCACCCTAATTTAAGATTATTTTAAAATTGACATAAAAATAATAAGAAATTTCCAAATTCACATATACACAATAAAATCAGAAATAAAAATACAAACTAATTCAATTAACAAAAATTAAATTAGATTTCATCTTTTTTTTAAAAAAAAAAAGCTCACCTTCTCAATCTCTCTGGCTCTTTGCTGCTGACTTGCTGCCTATTGAGACAGACAGGGATGGCCAGTAGGTGGCGGTTGGGGTGCATCGTGCAAGGCGTCGAATAGGGAGAGATGTGCAAGCAGGGACGACCAACGATGAAGAGGTCCGAGAGGACAATGGTTGAACTACTAAAGGCAGCAGGCAGTAGCCAACAGGGCGTTGTGGCAAGAAGCCAAGAAGTGGCAGTGGGCGCCTGGCGACCAGCAGTCCTGGGCGCGGTGGCTGGCGGGGTAGGGTTATTCGGGAATCAGATAAGAGAGAACTGAAGAGGAGTTGGAGCCTGGAGGGCTAGGGTCGGGCGAGATGAAGCACACACTTTCACTATCTTACAGATTCAGAAAAAATAGAAGTTGAAAAAAAAAGGGAAAAAATAAAAATTGAAAAAATCGGTAGAACCAGGTATCGAACCCAGTACCCCATTCTTCACTTAACATTATTTATCACTCTTTAACCACTACTCTAGAAATATTTTCTGTTATTTACATTGTATATATAATATATAATTTTAAAAAATCCATAGGGTCAAGCGACCCCATGTACTCTGAATTGGCTCCGTCAGTGTGTGTATCATATTTAATACAAAAATATAATCCCATTTGAAAACTAATTTTGGTAGCAATTCTACTAGTTAAAGTGATAAATTATTAGGCTTAATTTTAGAATTTCTATAATTAATTGAAAATTTGATGAGCACAACTAGGCCCAAGACTAAGACATTAAAAGAGGTGCATAGCCAAAACAAACGAGGAAGTAAAATTGACCCACAACGAACTAAGAACGACATCAAAAGCCAAAGATTTATGGGAGAATCTAACTCAATTCGATATTTTAATCATTATTTGATTCTTCCCATAAACGATTAGGCATAACTCATTTCCACTTTTTTTTTCTTCTCTTTTTCCTTGTTTTACTACATTTTCAATACCATTTTGTCGTATTAGGTGACGTTCCCATCCTCAAAGCATCTTGAAAATGTCAAATAGCATCTTCTAAGAGTACTCATGATAAAAGAGAAAAAAAATTAATATACTTTTTAAATTTTAAAATAATTTTTTACCTCTTTTAAACTCTAACTATACAACAAAAACTCAACAAAATAATACTAAAATATACTATCTTATCAATCTATACCCACCACAAACAACTAAAGTATTTACTTAATTAATTATTTTATTGATAAAAAATTTGATTTTTACATAATTGAACTATTTTTTCTAGCTGGATTAATTTTTTGCACTCTACTATAATTTTTTATTCTTTTGCCCCGCTGTTATAGTGTTTTGCACTAGATCAAAGGATGCAAATGCAAAAAAAAAATTACATCTCCATTGTAGACAATCTAAGTCTCACATCCACTTTCTTATCCCTTTCTAGATTGCGCACGATGACGAAAAAAATAAGGACACAAAAAAACACAAAAATACTATTTATTAAAATTTTAAGAAAAAAAGAATAAAAAACTTATATATATATATATATATAGACATGCACAGCACACATATATTATATACATATTTTTAAAAATTGATTAAATCTATTAAAATTAAGAGATTTTTTTTATAAAAGTACTATTTATATTTGTTAATTTAAATCATTAATAATTTTTTTAGAAATAAATAAATTAAATACTTCTTGTATCGATTCTAATATTGAAAATTTTTCAGAAGAAAAAATATTTTTGAAACGTTTTAAAAACGAAAAACGATCCCTTGTCATACCTACTCAGTCTTTCCCTTCATTCTTCTTCTTCTTCTTCCATTAGAGTCAAGCTCCAACCAGCTAGAACTAAGAAACTCCACTTGGAATTATGAGCAATCGGTAGTGGTGCGAGGACAAGAATTCTACAACAGACTTAAGAGAAAACAATGATGAATAGAAAGTAGATTGACTTCAAGGTTTCACTGGTAACTTTCACTATGATATTAGGTTAGTATTTTAGTTTATTCTGTCATCTCTATGCTTTTTCCTCCATTATTTACACATATTTTTATAAGCATGAGCATTTTTTAATGATAAATTATTATTCTTGAGTATATTTGTAAGACCCTAACTTTACTACTGAAAAATTTTATTGTAGGAGAAACATTATAAAAATATATTTTGGTGTTACCACCATACTCGATATAAATCTGCCTTACCGTAGCAAATTCAAGGAAAAAACTTAGAACTTAAACTTAGATAAATAGAGATAAATGACGGAACTATTTTATAAATCATAAATAAGAGTTTGAGATTAACTCTGATACATAATTTTAAATACAATAAAAAAGAGAAATAATGGAACTAAGAGTCCAAAATATATCTGGACAAATACTAACTACCAGATAATATTAACTCTACGTTCAAACCTCAAGATACAAAAATCACTCCTTCACAAGTAGATTATTAAAAGTGGTGAAATCATCCAAGCAATTCTCATTGACCTGCACAAAAAAAAACATGGCCCATTTGCTTGTGGAAATGAGCAATACCCATGAAATGAATAGTCAATATGCCACATATTAAGTAAGGTAATGGTGTAATCATAGCAAGGGCATACAAAAACATAAGGTCACCAGGGAGACTAATTATATGCATTGATTAAACATCATACGATGTAAGATAATAATAGAACCATATTTCCCTTATTAGGTATATTTATAATCCATTTACTTAATCACGTTAAGTTCATGGATTCCACTATTTTTAATCTGGTAGAATGGATTGAATTATCTCCCTAGAAAAAATACATCTAGCCACTATTATGAAGCCGGTGGAATAGAATCAATACCTCCTAGAATAACACACTCCTAGACATTATTATTAAACTGGTGTAATGGTCTGAAGTACCTCCTAGGATAAAATACTTCTGGCCTCTATTTTTGTCTATTGAAATAGACTCGTATGATCTTCTACTTTAAGTATTAATATTTTATTAAACTATTATTTATTTTAATGTTATCATGCAAACTTAACATAAATATACAAGGCACATAAAATACAACCATATGATCAAGGCATTCCCTAATCATAATTCTCCTAGAAAATCCTAATTTCACAAAATAAGAATAACTTCCCCCATATGACGCATCTAACCACTAGATTTAGTACATCATTATAAAATAAAATTATTGACAACATATTCAAAAATCAAGGTTTAACTCAAACGTCTTATGCATGTGATACGAGCCTACTTCTAGAGTTACTATGTTCAATTTAAGCTATTTTTTATTAGCCTTATGACACTTATAATTACATTAAGTATTTCATATACCATACTTAGCATATTTTAAACTAATATCACATTAGAAATACCAAAAATTTAATATTAACCCATATTAACCAAAATACCCTTATATTAGCTAAATACCTCAAAGTCTTATTTTAGATAATTTGTGTTCTACTCAACCACCATTTGATTATATTAGTTATAAAATAAATTACTAAAAACTCAATTATTTTTATCCCGTAATTATTTCCCATGTTATCATGAAATGTTTCAAATACCCTTAAGGTAGCCACAACACCCAACGAGTTTTACACCATTAATTCCTGATCTTTAATTTCTTACATCAATATACAAATTGACCATATTCATTACCCAATGCCCATAATTTATCAAAAACCCAGATAGTACTACCATATTTAGGGTTGCAAGATAAGACTTATCACAAGAAACATCACATAAGATCATCCTTTCACGTAATACTCACTTATCCATAATATAGTACAACATTATCATACAATGACATTAACAAAATAAATTATGAGATCTAATAATACCAGGCATGAGATTACATATAAATTTATGCATAACATTCAAAAACTCTAACTAAGACATGTATCCTTACCTAATCAACACTGGTTTCGAAGTATGAATAAACCATAAGACTTCTTCGATGCCACAAAAAAACATGTAAAAACCAATAATAATAATATACAGTTATAATGAGAAAAAAAAACAAGGAAAAGGCAAGATAAAGGAAGATGGAAAAGTAGTAAAAATATAAGCAAACAAAGAGTCTTAAAGCTGTGTAGGAATATGGTGCAAATAGAGGCTTGTTGCATGAGGGAAGGGTGCAATTGGAGTGGAAATTGTGTGAGGTACTCATATATAAAGGGCTAGGGTAATGTGAGCTTTGGTTGCTAGAGAAGAAAGGATGCATACATAGTTCACATTGGGGATGGTTTGTTGTATGAGGTGTGGGTTTCTGTAGGGTGTTGCTGCATGAAGGAGACTAAATAAGGGGATGGAAAGAGGCAGATGCATGAGCTTCTTAAGCTACCAAGGAGAAGTAATGTAAGGTTCTGATGAAATGAGGGTGTTGTAACATGAGGTTGGTCGAAATATGTTGCACTTTACTACACAAAAATGGCAAAAAAAAATGATGAGATGAAGCACGACAAAGTTGGGAATCGAGAAAGTGAGTTTGGAATGAGTTTGGTGAAGCATTAAATAAATTAAGGAGAGAGGGTTAAGGGGTATTTATAGTTAGAGGTGTTTATAAAATGGTTTGAGCAGGTAGAGGATTGAGGCACATATTGTTATGGTGCCAAGGTAGAGCGAACAAGGGGTTTAAAGGGGAAATTATTGTGACACATCCCTAGAATGAAGGGATGTGATGAGGGTGATGATGAATTTAGGCTTAGGTAGGCTTATGGTTGGAGGTTAAATCAAAGAAAGTTAGTTAGGGAAGGAATAAGTCTCATAGGATGAAAGTTGAACTAGGGAAGAAGAAGAAGAAGAAGAAGAAAAGAGAAATAAAAAAGGAAAATAAATAAAAGGGGAAAAAGGAAAAGTTTAGTATTAGGGTTAGAGTTTGGTTTAAATTTAGAATTAAAGAATTAGGGTAAGATTGAAAATATAAATTACTCGGGATTAAGGTTAGGTGAAATCTAAGGCATTACAATATTTGTCTTCCACTCTTCACTTTTATCTTTTTAGAGATTTTTTCTTTCTTTCTCTAGTGCTTTACTTCTTTGGTCATGAGGAGATGGGGGTAGGTTAGGGGACAAGAATCTAGATAGAGAATCTATAAAGGGACGTAGAGCCATATAGAATATTAGGTGTTTAGGGTTTCTAACATATATAGGTAATTTATTAGAAATTTATGCAATAATTGTGAGAAATTAAAAATATAAAGCATCTTAAGGTCATTTTGTGAAGCATTTGATTCAAAATTTTATGAATAGAAACCACTATGCTATAGTGGCAGTGCTATTTAATTTTATGCTACCATCAAATGGATTGCAAAAACTACTATTTTTCTGTTTTGATTGGTGGACTACACAAATTATAGCATTGACATAGTCCTTGGGAAAATAAATTTATGCCTAATCTATGCCCAAATCTATAGAAAGGATATAAGCAATCACAAGTGCATATGCACAAATGTAACTCTACATGTGAATCTGAGAAGAGTTTCCCAAAAGAGAGAAGAAGATTTTGAGAGTAATATCACACAGAATAAAATGTTGAGTGAAGCTAACCTAAAAGTGTGACATCATTCTCTTTAAAGAGTAAATGATGAGCAACATAATTGTCCAAAATATAAAGGGCATGAAATTTGCTCCATCTTTCTCCCATTTGAAACACAAACACGTCCATACTTTGATTATTTTGTTATTGTTACCCAAAGGATGGGGTAATCCCATATTAGCACATTCAATAATGTGGGGTCACTAATTAACATCACTGGTATTGCACTACGCTTGGAATCTTATTGGCCCTCAACCAATGATATAGGGATCATTGATTATTTTTCATTATTATTTCCTAGTTTTAGGGTCCTTAGCAGACATAGTTACTCCATTTATTGATTATTATCATTTTTTTATTTCTATTGATTAATTATTGAATTGATTGTTGGTCCTATTATTCCTTCATTGTTTTTTGATTAATTAACTTATCTTTATTTTGTATTATCCTCTCCTAATTATATCTATGATCATTTGTATTCCATATTTTATGGCTATTTTTTCATTATTTTCTAATAATTTCTAAAATTAGTTTGATCTTTGTTTTCCTACTGTGTTGTAGTTTAGTTACTCCTTATAACAATATAGATGATCAACTTAGGGAGTAAAATGAGGGTCAGGTTTGAAAACTATAGTGGTCAACTAGATTTATTTGAGTGTTTTATATGAAATAAGCTATAGTTTTAGCATGCTATTATGTAATAAAACTTAATCATTATTATAACATCTTTTGTACCCATTTATATGTTAATAAATTATTTATGTTGTAATACTGATAAACTTAAAGAGAGAGATATAACAATATAGAGAAAAAGATAATGTCACTTCTTATTCTCATTGACACGTATGAGTTTTCTCTTACATTTACAATTCAAAATATCACATATATATAATACCAATACTTATTACATCTATAATGATAAGGAGTTATATAATATGAAATGAGGTAGATGATATGTAGAGTTGAAGGGTTAGAATTATAATGGAAAAGTTGTTACAACTTATAGTAATAATATAAGTATTAAAGCTCAGGTTTAATACAATAAATATTTATAAATTGTTTCACAATATGTAAATAGGATATTTATAACACTTCTCCATGGATGTACATCTTAAAATACTCCCCCTTAAGAGTACATCTCTAAAATAATGCCTTATTATAAACCTTGTCAGGAAAATCTAGTGGGATAAAACTATGTCTAAGGAAAAGAGTATTGTTTTATCCCCTCAACTTAGTTTGCCTCTTTCATATGTCATATTATGTACAATTCTGTTTATATATACAAGAACACTTTAATAATGCTTAAATTTAAAAACTTCTCTAATAAAAACCTTATTAGGGACAAAAAAGTGGCTTTTGTACCAAGGCATGTGTCACCAAATTAACTTTTAAATTATTTCTTTACGAAAATCCACTTATAGTTGATTAGTATGATACCTTCAAATGTTCGACTTCTTATCCATATAAGTCATGCTCATTAAGAAAATACATTTGAATATTCTGATTAAATAATAATTTATCTAATAATATTCTATATTGAATCAAAAATAATTATCACTTTTATCCATTATCAACTGTAGTTGTTTAGGTAAAGATATTATCGATGTCTACCTCATACAGTGTTACACTAAAGGAAGGATAATTAATGGATATTGCATTCGTCGGTTGAATTTATTCTTAGATTCTATCCATATGGACATGTAAACTTATTGTGGAAAGTTTTATATCCTTTTTAAGGATTATAACTCCTCTTATAAGAGTTTAATTCTTTAGATCCATATCATATTCTTATAGCGTACTTGTATCATACTTGCCATTACCTTATTTGAAGTCATCATAAGGACTTCTATATAAGTTTGAACTTTAGTTAAAACATGTATTGGTTTCATAATTTCTTGGCCATAACAAATGCAAATTATATCTAAGTTACATCTAGCAAGAATAAGCATAATCAAATGCACTTTGATTTTCATTTGGGTCCATATCTCATGCAAGATAGCTTTTAAGTGCTTGCTTGCTTTATAATCTCAATATCCTCTTCTTTCCCCTTGAGGCCTGGGAAACAAATGTTTCTAACCATCTTTGTGTCTTAATTCATATTCATGGGAGATTGTAGGCACACATAAGACTCTTCCAATTTTTCAAAATAAAAATCATGTTCATCTCAATTAACATGGCCTAAGGGATAATGTAATATGAGATTGGTACATACAAAAAATCATTATATACATATTGGCATATCACTTCTAGACCTCACTAACAAGGGTCTAAGAATCAAATGCATAATTAATGACTCTACTAGGTCATTTTGCTTCCAACTTGAATCATTAATTGCATTTTTATTCCAATTAGATGGATATTCACTTTTGTGTCAATGCAATAACATTATTTGCAAAATATAACATGTGACATTATATCAATGCATCATTATGTACCATGGTAAATTCAAATAGTCCATATGTGTCAACTTAAATTCTATCAAGTAAACAGGAGATTTTATATTTTCTTATATTATCACGACTATAAATTTGTCAAGAATAATATGTCACTCAAATGAGATCACCAATTAAAAAGAATCTTCAGGATTCTAAGTGGGTGCTTGTACAATTTTCAATTATCTTTCCTATCATTGTTACAAAAATATTATCTTATTTTTCATACTACAAAGATAATATTTTATGGTCTACTAACTTCTAACTAGTAACACCTTTTGATTTTTTAATTGTACCAAATGTATATATATTGTGTATTTATCTTGGACTAACTTATAGCAGATCCTGATGAAAATAATATTATCAAATACTCATAAACTACAGTAACTTATCGAAGAAATTAGGTACAATATTATGAATAATTTTATCTGATTGTTAAATCAAGAAACCCATTAATAAGTTTATCACGTCACATATGCGTATACATTCTTAAGAATTATAACCTCAAAAAATACTTCATCTTTAAAATAAAATGTAAAATGGCATTTCAATCAAATCAATTGATCTTCTAGATAGTATTCAAGTCTATGACACGGGAAGTATTGAGCCCCTACCATTAAATTACTTATATCAAATGGATAACTTCATATTTCAACCATTACACTAATAATTGAATAGGAAGTTTTAAGCTTCAACATTACAATTACTTATTAGATAGGAAGGTTTAGGCTTCAACTATCAAAATATCTCTACCCACTTAAACTATAGTATAATGAGGAGACTACTGTAAATAATCCAACTACTACAGTGGTAGAGGCGACTTGACTATGATAGGTTTTGACGACTACCAATTGCAAAGTATATGCATAGACTCATGAATAAGTGGTTGATACATTATGCACAAAATATCATCACTACTTTGTGATTAAAAAAAATATTTTAAATATTGTAAAAATTAAAATTGCATAAATAAAAAGTGTAAAAATAATATTAATATGACAGTCTATAAACTACTAAATAGTTTGATCGTCTGGATAAAAAAGAACTTGAGGTATTTAATACCATTATATCTTCTTTATCAATATGACGTAAGTCTTATAAGACTTTAAATTATTTGATCTCCTTGATCAAATTGCACGTAAGGTATTCATTAGCTTTTAATCATCTTTAGGATCAAATTGTGCATAAGGTCTTTAAGACTATTTAATCATTAGGAAAACCTTTCTTCTTCCACATCAATTGTATCATATCCTTTTGAACCTCAGGTACATACTTGTAAATAATATAATTTATTGGGAGATTCATACTTCCACTAATACTTATGCAATCACTCATACATACTTTAGGTATATGGGAAAATTTTAGGCATTTATGGTGGCCCTCCATTAATTTATGCTAATGGAGGTTTGCACTATATTCTCCAAACAACTTCAAGTGTTGCGATATGTATGTAGTAATGAGCGATGAGACTATTAATCTATCACATTTAGATTTTAATTATTATCTTAACATTGCCACTTTATATGACTTTTCATTATCTTCAAGTGATGGAGATATGACATATAGTGATGGGCGATTTGGCAACCAATCCATCACTTTTAATCTTTCAATATATCAAATTATTCTAATTTGAGTTTATTGAATGGGAGATTTTTAGTTTTCTACCATCATCTATCTCTACCCTTCATCTCATAATGCGAAGGGAGATCATTATAGATACAATCAAATTAAAATACATATTAGCTATATATACAACTAAAACTAATGAAAATATCAAGTAGTATAAGAACAAAGCAAAGGTGGAGATAGTAATAAATTCCCTTATTCTAAGTCAATTCTAGAATCATAATGTTATATTCTCTTTAAAACACTTAATCAATTCAAATTAAGCTACTTGATGATAAGATATGTCATATATGCAACCTTTCATACGCTTGCAAATTTGAGATCTCACACAATAAGTAAAAATTGTAGGTAAGTCGTATGTGATACATAATAATCATATTCATATAAAATAATAACTAACACATATAGAGCACTCCCTTTTATCAAGCACCGATTGAACTTGATATTAGCTCCATGCTTATGGGCACCCCAACGTCCCAAACAAGATCAAATTTATTGAATAGTCATTCATAGGTTAGTCTCAAATACTTGATAGAGAGATGCGAGATGAATATGAACACACAATGGAATTAATCTTTGAAAGATTATGCTAAGGTTATGATGAGAAATATATAAGTGGAAGAGATTAATTAGAGGCTAATTCTATTGATATAGTATTAATAAACTCAAAGAGAGAGATATATAACAATATATAGAGGAAGAGAGAATGTAATTACTGATTCTCATCGATACATGTAAGTTTTCTCTTACATTTACAATTCACATTATCCCATATATATAATAGCTATACTTTATTGCATCTATAATGAGAAAGAGTTAGATAATATGAAATGAGGTGGATGATAAGTCAAGTTGGGGGTTGAAATCATAATGAAAAAGCTGTTATAACTAATAGTAATAATATGAGTATTAAACCTAATATTTAATACAACATACACTCATAAATTGTATATCCATAATATGTAAATATGATATTTACAACACTAAAGTGTTTATCATCATTATTTTACTCTATTTTAGCCTCGCTAACTATATGAGATTATTTTTGTAGCTATGGCATATAATGCTTAGCTTCCCAACTAGGGGATAGTAAACACATAACTCAGGGAATCTAAAAATAATGCTAATTGTCTCTGATGTATAGCAGGTCTTTGCCAATTAAATATGAAAAGAAATATAAACTAGCTACTTATCCGTAATGCGTTTTATCGATTATGAGAATCAAAAGTGTGGATCTTATCCAACCTTCACACAACAACAATGACTCAAAAATTAGGAAATGATTGTGCTCTATAATAAGAGCCCATAATTCATTGATATAAACAATATAAAAGAAGCCACACATACACACACTACACCTTTTACTCGAGAACTTCAACATTTGGGTGTACCCTTTTGAGCTCTTCAATACTATTAGAGAAGCGGGGGCATGATCTGATGGTAAGATACTCTGATTTCGGGAAGTTATCCATTTCCCATATCAAAGCCTTACAATCCACAATTTCCAGTCTTAGGATTCGAGGGACACGTTGAAGACCCTTTGGGAGAGCTACTAACTTTTCAAAGCCTTCAATTTTCAAGTTTTGGAGATTTTGAAGGGCTTTCCATGGCATCTCGTCCTCGTCTTCTATGAATAAGCAATCAAGTTCCTCGTTACATTTTGATATGGTCAAGTGCCTCAAATTAGGTAGCTGCATTAAACTACTAGACAGATGCTTCACTGTAGGACAATTTGACACTGATAAATGACGAAGTTTTCCAAAACCCACAGAGAGAGATTGCCACATTTCCGTTCCTTCCACTTCATTTGTCCATAACATTTGTAGTTGTTCGCAATCTTTGATTTTTAGTTCCCATGGAAGCTTAGCTACGAATTGATTGGGCAACAAAACCATATCTTTGATGTCAATAAGTTCGATGTTGTCATTTTCCCTCCAGTCAATCAATTGGAGCATCTTCTCAGAAACATCTTGCAATATGCATGGAGATAAAATCTCAGAGAAAGGAGGCATCATTGTGAGAGAAGGACAATTCCATATTTCCACATTTATATCTGGAAATCTCGGCAAGCCATCCGCCAAGGAAGAAAATTCCCTCGACCACCCTGTCAAATGGGGCATTCTACCTATTTTGAGCACTTTAAGGGACGGAAAGAACACAGATGATGATTCTACAAATGGCACATGGCCATTGTAGTCACCCCCTTCCACATACTCTACGTCCATAGAGGTAAGAGTGAGGGATTTGAGGTGAGGCATCATATGAAACGGAGGCAGGGTTTGGCATCTTTTGCATCGCGA
This sequence comes from Tamarix austromongolica, assembly GCA_039764185.1. Classification (NCBI taxonomy): domain Eukaryota; kingdom Viridiplantae; phylum Streptophyta; class Magnoliopsida; order Caryophyllales; family Tamaricaceae; genus Tamarix; species Tamarix austromongolica. The sequence continues at coordinate 14,087,450 of CM077817.1, forward strand.
TATTGTAATTTCAGCGAGACGATATTCGATTCCCAAAGATGTTATCCAACTGGGAAATGTTGTCCCTCCAAAATTCATAATCTTTAGATTTTCTATGCCAATGCAAGGCTCAAGTCTTTGTAACACGTCATCATCATCATTTTTTCTGTCAAAAGCGTGCGTACCTTGCCACATGATTTCTAGTGCAGTAAGACCTTCCTTTCTTTTCAAGTTTGCCAGCTCTGCATCTCTTATCGATTCTTTCCATTGGTGAGGAAGTTCGATGGACAGATGTCCGTTTAAGTTATCAAGATGTTGTAGGTACCGCAACCCACCCTTATGTGGACCAACTACAAATCGATCCAATCTTGCAAGACGAGTTAATCTTCCTATTTCTGTTGGGAGATGAGTCAAGTCGAGACACATATTAATCTCGAGGTGTTTGAGATGATGGAGGTTTTTGATACGTCGGGGCAGCTTTGGGAGTTTGTCACAATAAATTAGCCTCAATGTCTGTAAATTCTTCAATCTACAAATTGATTTAGGGAATAATTTGAAATCATTCCGAGATAAATCGAGATATCTCAAATGAATCAACTTTCCCATTGAACTCGGTAGTGCCTTAAGAGCTAGATCATGCAGATCTAACACCCTTAAATATCGAAACTTAGAGGCCAACGTATCCAATGTTTGTACCGACATCCCAACGGGGAATAACTCCCCCGAGAAAAGAAGACTTCTCTTGCGTATGACATTGTTGATCAAACTGTCTGGTAGTATCCTATTTTGTGGTTGCGTATCCGTAGATGATGGTCGGGCAATGGATACATGCCGAACTGCTTCAGGAAGATCAGTATCCATCCATCGTAGGATGGTGCTTTCTCCTACGGCTAGCTCCGAAATGACATCTTTGCAGACTTTGTTAATCGTGTACTTGTCAGCATCCCAATTGTCTTCAATTCTGTTTGAGGCTTCTAGAATACTAAGCTCTAAATATTCTTGCAGTGTAGGGAAGTAGTTGAAACCGTGAGCTGCAAGCTGATGATTCAGGGCCTCATACTTGAACTCGTGCTCTAAGAACAGAGACATGTAACCCAAACAGTGACACAATTTTGGGCAGCAGCGGCGCACTTCAGAGATGTTGACTTCAGAGACGTCAACATACTGGCTATATTGACTTTCAAAATCAAAATCACGAGCAAAATACTCCCATGCAGCCCTGTTGTCATTTCCATACAACAAAGTGCCGACGCCCCTTAAAAGAGCTGGATTTCTGGGACACTTTCTTATAATTTGCTTCCCCATATCTATCATCCATTGTGCTGGGAGCTGTACCGTCCTATCATGTTGCGGAACAAATGCAGCCTTCTCAAATATAGACCAACAATCCTCTTCAGATAAGCCATTCTCTAATTCATATTCGAAGCAGGTAAGTTGCCAAGAGTACATGTCGGGGAGTGCAACTAATAAGATCTTACTCCCTTCGTGACTCGTGGCAACCAAATTTTTAAGATCTGATAGATAATCCTGCGTCGTCCCTCCAAACACAAAATTGATTAGAGGGCTAAAGCCATCCAAGACAAGCAAAGTTTTCTTCCCCCTAATTAAGGCAGCAATCATTAATTGATCCTCCTCCTGTGTCTGCGTACGGGATTGGACCTCTTCAACGCCAAGTGTTGTTAGTATTTTCTTCCAGATGCCTTTGAGAGAAAATTCATCAGGTTTTCCGAGACCGACCCACAGTCGAATCTCAAATTGATTCCTAACCTCCTCATCGTTGTACACAGCTCGACAAAGAGATGATTTCCCGGCTCCCGGTTCCCCTCCGAGCCAAACAACAGCCTTGCTAGGATCTTCGTCGGATAGCATGGCGATGACTTTCTTCTTGTCACCATCTCTTCCAATCATCTGAAATTCATCATCCTTCACGAAGTCTGGATCGTAGCGTAGAATCCCTCTCCTGGCAACTGATTTCTCATTTCCAGAGATATTACTAGGTTGAGGGAGACCAGGTTCTACTACTATCAAATTGCACTTTTGTATAATGCCACCTAGCCTCTTATTGATTTTCTTCATCTTACGAGCCATTATCAAATCAAAAGGAAGGCCGTAAATATGGCGGCGCACCTTTTCGATCATTCCAGATGCGGGCATGGAACGCACGAAAGCCTCATCCAATAAATCGTCTACTTCATGGAGCACAAATAGGAGCTCACACACCCAATCGCGGAGGAATTTAGGGAACAAGACCGCCATCATCGCAGCATCATGTATTACATCTTTGATCAGATTCAGCCTTGACCGAAGATGTTGTAGTTGAATTCGAAGAAGAAAATTAGATTTGTTGCTGTGGAAGATGGACGACTCTAACTGCTCGAGGACAGAGTCCATGATTAAAGACGGTAATCCTTGGGCCATAATGCTTTTGTTCTTGATCGGATGAACTAACCAAAGTAATTAGTGATGAGGAAAAGCAGAAAATTGCTGAGCAAATTCGGGAAGCTTGGTGAGGAAGAGCGGAGGTTGGTAGCGAAAGTAAGCCTTTTCTAGCGTCTGAAAGAGGAGGCTGGAGCAGATCAGATCAAAGATGAGGGCAGGTAATGAGTGAGTGAGTGTGTGTGTGTGTGTTTGAATACCAACGTGCTTGGGGGACACATCAAAAGCAATAAGCGTGCATTAAGGAACCAAATACTCAAATAACTCATTTATATTTATTAAATATTAAAAAATACTTATTTATATTTATTAAATACTAAAATAGCCCTTCCAACTAAAAACTAACAAAAAAAAAAATTCCTCCGTTAGTTTTAAAATAACGACATTTTTTATTACACTCTTAATCAGTAGAAGTATTTCAATAAAACCTCCATGAATATGCCTAATGGATAGATGGACTCTAATATTTTTTATGTGAAAACACATCAAATAACTAGGCCTATTTCTATAAGATTTTTATTTCTTAATTTATATACTATATCCCATCATTTGAACACCATGACACATCATTTGAATACGATGCCCCATCATTTCTATATCATGCCCCATTCTTTATACACTATGCACCATCATTTGTAGACCATACCTTATTATTTCTATACCATATCCCATTATTTCTATACCATACCCCATTATTTCTACACCATGCCCCATCATTTAAATACCATGTCTCATCATTTAAACACCATGTCCCATCATTTCTACACCATGCTCAACCATTTGAACACTATGCCTCATCATTCCTAAACCATACATCATCATTTCTACACCATGCCCCATCATTTCTACACCATACCCCATCAATTGTACTGTAATACCCCAAAATTTTGTTAAAACTTATCACATATAATTAATACCTTAATCCAATTCTAGTCTCGATAAAATGTTGTTATAGCCTTACCTTAATTCCTTAATCCCAAAATATTAACCTAATCCTAAACTTTTACCCGGGTAATTCATATTTCATAACCCGACCTTAATCCTAGTAGATTAATATCATTAATCTTACCTATTTTAGCCAATCAAAATTCAATATAAATTCTAACTTAAGCCTTTTTCCTTTTTCCTTTTCTTTCTCCTTATGCCTTTTTCCTTCCTCCTTCTTGTGCGGATTTCTTGATTTCTTCTCCTATTTTACATGTGTTTCTCTTAATTCTTACAATGCACAACTCTCTTCTCAACGATCACCTCCCATCATCACCCTTGTGCCTCTACTTCCCTGCCATCCTTCCCCTGCCATGCTCATCATCATCATCGTATCTTCTTCTTCTTCTTCTTCTTCTTCTTCTTCTTCTTCTTCTTCTTCTTCTTCTTCTTCTTCTTCTTCTTCTTCTTCTTCTTCTTCTTCTTCTTCTTCTTCTTCTTCTTCTTCTTCTTCTTCTTCTTCTTCTTCTTCTTCTTCTTCTTCTTCTTCTTCACCATCGCACACCACCACCATACACACACACACACACATATATATATATATATATATATACCCTACTCTCATCTCTATACCTCCCTCATTTATATTTCTTCTTCTTCTTCTATTTTATTTTGTGTGGTGAGCCACCACCATCACCATCCACACACAATCACAGCCACCAAGCACCACATTGTGCTTGGTGGATCAATCATCACAACCACCCCATCACTCCCCCCTCGTTGTTGCCAACCATCATACCTACCGCCTTCGTTTCCCCTCTTCTTTCCTCACATGCTGCCGCATTTTGTAAAGCCATGACTCATGTATTGTCATGCATCGCTCTTTTTCCTTGTTGCATGCTTGTGCATACTAGCACAATTCGCCTGTGCATACTCACATGACTCATGCACCACCTTAACAAGCTCGTGCATCACTGTTTGTTATTACTTGTGTATACATTGCATGAGTAGGGTCATGTCTCCTTCGCACAGCTAGTCTGTGCAGGTTCCCAACTCACGACCTGGCTGAGCACAGCCTGCTGCATGTCTGTGCAGCCCCTTTTTTTTGGCTTTGCAACCCTTATTACACACCTAAACACCACTAAAATTTCACCATAACATCACCATACCTTCCACCACACTTCCACACAACTCAACCTTCCTTTTGATTTTGGTTATTTCTATTTTTACCCTCATTTACCTTACTTTTTCCTCAATTTTAATCTTCAAGCCTAATTGTGTATTATCTTATTTTTGTAGATGATATTCCGGTGATCTCAGAGGAAGTAGTTTAGGATTTACGTGCTTAGAGCCTAATATCCTTGTTGGTAAGGATACTAATCGATGTTTAGGGATTTTGTTAAATTCCTAAATGGTTATGTGTCTTAGCATGCTATTGTAATTATATTGTTACATGTAGGCTGTTAATGTTGTGTTATGATACTATGGATTTTGTGATAGAAAGAGAGTAAGAATGTTGAAAGCTGTGCTGATATAAAATTGTTACGCTAATTAGCTGTATTTTGTGGAAGAGTAATATGGTCAAGATAAATTATGATAAATGGGAAATAAGTATATCTAAGAGGTATGATGATAAATGAAGGATAATGATTGTTGAAGGTATAAGATTTTCATAAAATAAGGGATATCGATTATTTTGAGGGTATTGTGGTCAATATGGGTTAATATGGAAATTTGGGCAGATTTAACTTGTTAGGTGCATTATAATGTGACAATAACATCATGAGAAGTGTTTGGAGTGATTATTGAATATCTTGATTTTCTCAAAATGAGATAATGGCCTAATTATGAAATAATGACTTTAAAACTATAATGTTATTATTACATGTGTAAACATTAAAGTTAGACCCCAAATGTTAGATATGTTGTAAATATTGGTATTTTAAAGGATTTATATTAAATTTGGATAATTATATGAGTCTTATGGGAAGAGTTATGACTTACCTGTGAAATTAGAATTTTGGGAGCTTAGTGAATAGTAACATTTGAAGATCGTATTAATATATATATGTCTTGCTTGCCTTAATTATGTTTTGTACTGATCAAACTAGTTATAAATAAGATATTAATTATTTAAAGTGAAAGATTATGCGAGTTAAGACCAGTTATACCTATACGTTCTACAAAACGAGAATAGTAGCGAGGAGCATTCTGTCTTGGGGTTTTATATATTGATAACCATTCTATTGGTAGAGAATAGTGGTAAGGAGCGTTCTGTCCTAGGGTTGTATCTATTGATAATCGTCTATGGTTGAGAATAGTAGAATTCCTAAACTCAATATAAAATAAAATTTGAGAATGATCATAATCATAAATAAGATACTAATCAATTAAAATAAAAGCCTACGTAAGTCAAACCGGTTGTACCTACTCTTTCCACTGAACAAAAATAGTGGTCGGAAGTGTTTTGCCCTAGGATTTTATATATTGATAATCATTCCACGGGTAGAGAATAGTAACCAGTAGTGTTCTAACTTGGGGTTATAAAAATTTGGATAATTGTTCCACTTGTTGAGAATAGTGGGGTCTCTGAAATTAATGTAAATAAAAGAATGGATCATGTTATATGCTAATGGTATGAATCCAAAATCAGTTATTACCCTGTATTAATTTTTGTACCTCGCATGTATGTTGCTTTTCGTTGTGAATGCATGTAATTATATATTTTTCCTATTTCAGTTGTATTGTTACTTTACTCAGTACGTAGCGTGCTACTCATCCTTTTTATGAGTGTTACTCATTCCCACAAAAAGATGACTCGGATTTTTATGTGTAGGTCGATGAGGACCAAGCAAATGATTTTGCAGCTTATGATGTCTTGTATAGAGTGAAGTGATTTTATGTATTAGGAATTTTGAACGTAGAGCCTTGTATATTCGGATGATAGTTTTACCCAAATACTATTTTGGGACTCTTAGACCTATACTATCCATTTTGTCTGTAATTTAGATTATTGTTCTTGGAGTTAATTTCCAAACTCTTATTTAAGTTTATGAAATTCTTCTCGTTTTCTTTTTGTTTGATTTAGCATTTTAAATTGTTTTATCTTGTGATTGACTTAAGGATGGGTTGGTAAGCCAGACTTATGTCAATTACAGGAGTAACACCCAGTTATTTGATTTTATGTTTCCACTGTAAAATAAAAATTTTCAATAATAAATTTTGAGATGTTACATGTACGTCATGCCCCATCATTTGAAAACCATACCCCATTATTTCTACACCATGTCCCATCATTTAAACACTATACCCCATTATTTTGATACCCTACCCAATAATTTGAACACCATATTCCATCATTTCTGTACCATGTCCTATTATTTGAACACCATACCCCATTATTTCTATATCATACCCCATCATTTCTATATCATGCCCAATCAATGAATACCATGCTCTATTTCTACACCATACTCCATCATTTCTAAACTATGCCCCATCATTTATAAACCATACCCCATCTCCATTATTATAAATATACCCCATCATTTCTACACTTTGACCCATCATTTCAACACCATGCTCTAATGATGGGGGATGGTGTACAAATGATGGGGTATGTTATTCAAATGATGGAATATGATGTAGAAATGATAAAATAAAAAAAAATTTGTTTAGAAATGATAGAGTGTGGTTTAGAAATAATAGGGCATAATATTCAAATGATTGGACATGATGTGGAAATAATGGAGCATGGTATTCAAATAATATGGTATGGTATAGAAATGATGGAGTATGGTGTAAAAATAATAGAGCATGGTGTTTAAATAATAGGATATGGTATAGAATTGATGGGGTATGGTGTAGAAATGATCGAGTATGATGTATAAATGATGAAGTATGGTGTAGAGAGGATGTGGTATGATGTTGAAATAATAGGATATGGTGTAAAAATAATCTAAATAAGGTGTGCAAAGGATGGTACATAGTAGAAAAAGAATATGAGATGACATTTAAATGATGAAATATGTTATTCAAATGATGTGGTATGATGTATAAATTAATAATTAAAAATTATATAGAAATATGTCTAATGATTATGAACATTTACTCTAAATAAAATACGTCATTACTTTAGGACTTACAGAAAAATTATTTTAGTTAGTTTTTAATCGAAATAGCTATTTTAACTTTTCATAAACATAAATACATCATTTTGGGAAAAGGTTCTTGCATTAAGCGTCCCGTCAATATTATTATTATTATTAAAGTACGGTTCCCAGCATCAGCTTTTCGACAAGTTTCAGCTTTTCGGTGGACAACTACGCATCCTTACGAATAAATAAACAAATACTTTTGAGAATAAAAGAACCAGACAAATACTATTACCAAGATAAAAGTCAATACTGATATAATTTTTTTTAATAATGTATACTTTTTTAAAAAAGTAATATAATTAATTTTAAAATCATAATTAATTTTTTTTATTACAATATAATAAAGTATTGAATATATATATATATATATATATATATATATATATATATATAACACTAAAAAATTAATGATAAAAATAAAAAATAATCTTTCATTTTTTTAAAATAAATTTTTTATACAATATATTTAATGATAAAATAATTATTTTATATATAAAAAAATTTAGTTAGACCCATTCCTAATCTTATGCACACAAGCAATGTATGTATATATATGTTTATCGCATAATGTTGAATAAAATAATTTATATTATCTTATATTTGATGATTCAATTCAATATTTGATAATCTAATTTAATATTTGAATCAATCAATATCAAAAAATTTAAATAATCAATATATATTAAAATAGAATGATTGATTTAGTCAATAAAAGATAAAAAAAAATTATATTTTTTATCAAAAAAATATAAATAATATTTTATTCGATAAAGTATAGACATATATACTCTAAATATTGCTTATTTTTTATATTATTTTATTGTATATAATCATGTGTGAGTATAAGTTAAAATAAATGTGTTTATTGTAAATAAATTATGTACTTTTAATTATTTTTTATTAAATATTTAAATATTATCTAAAATTTGAGATTAATAATTAAATATATTATAATTTAACATTCAGATCATCACATTAGATTATAATGACTCAAATTGGATTGATTTATTATTTTTTGACTGAATAATTTTTTTATTTATTATTTCTTATGTGTGAATAAACTCAAAGTTTTGGGATATTAAATTAATTATTTATTATCGAATTTAAAATTTTAGATATTAAAAAAATTAAATCTTTGATCTTTTAAATATTTTTAAAAAAATTATTAAATATCTAATTTATGAATAACCCCAATGTTCAATAATGTTAAACCTAATCTGTACTAACGACATTGGCGTTGGATCATACCTTAGACAATAATTGAGTATTGAGTAAACATTTAATATAATTTGACCTCTTCTTTATACTATACTACATTTGTTATTATCTTCGCACATCACCAAGGAAATAATTTATATTTTGGCAAGATCTTTGTTTGACTTTATGGAGAAAAGAGTGTTTACTGAGTCATCGATTATGCTCTCTAGATCTGGCATTCATGTGCTTTATTGCACAATCATTGGGGAGATTTATGCGCAATTATAACAATGCTATCAATTTAAATTTTAAACCTAAATTAAAACTCAAACATATATATGTACACACTAATTTTATTTTTTTAATAATTAAATAATATAAACTAATAATACAATGCTCTAAAAGAAAATTATGATATAAAAATAAAATAAATGTATTATTAGTATTATTTATATTATATTCATCATTATTATTGTTATTATAAAAAAAGATTTACACTTTTTATGTCACAATTTTTTTATTTTGTATTATTATTTGTTTGTAATACTTAATTATTAGCAAAATATAAAATTAGTGTATTAATATGTATATTTTTAGAGAAATTTAATTTTTAATTTGAGTTTAGAATTTAAATGTATAGTATTTTTCTTATTTCTTTATAATAAAATAAAATAAAATCGACGAGGGGTTTCTGACAGGCATATTCGGCACAGTCACTCTCATTCTTCGTAGGATTCTCCATATATAGTATTTAATACATAAAGTCTTTCGATGCGGACCAGGTTCCTTATCATCGGATACAATTATGCCGCCCGCACGGGCATAGCCTAGTGGTTGAGGCGTGGTACGTGGCTCAGGAGGTACCCGATTCGAATGTCGGAGGACGAGCTGCAGTGTGGGAATTTCAACCCTCCGTTTGTGGGGGTGGCTCTTTGTGGGCGCTCTAACGTAGGAACCTGCCACGACCTTGACGCTAGGTCACCGTGATTTACCTCCATCGTGATGGTTGTCGGATCGGCTGGCAGGGGCCCTGGGGCGTGGGGGATTACGCCTTTTCGCTCAGGATACAATTATGCCGAATCATGAAAGGGAAGAACTTTTACGTGTGACAAACGGATACGTGCACGACACGAACCTAATAAAGGAAAATGCTACAGCCTAGATACAGTCACTTAAAGAACGGAGGAGGTTAGGACTTGAGAGGGCCCTACCAGGGTCAGATATTGTCGCATAATTAATAATTCAGGCAAGCGCGTGATCTGATGCTCTACGAAGGACTAGAAAATTAAATTGGTCCGAAGGGTGTGAGGACATTCGAGACTAATCAGACCGGACCGGATAAAATGGATTAGCATTAGATTGATTTTTAAAAATAATTCAAATTTTAAGTTGTATTTTTAAAATTTTTGAATCTCTTAAAGGTTTGGATTTGTCAGATAAAAAATTCGAATTCATCTACTTTTTTAAACTAAATAATTACTCCGATACTACTCTCTCGCTCTCAGATTAACCAACCCTCCATCCTTATTTACTATTTAATAAGTGGAAAGTAAAAAATCAGGCAAAATCTAAAAGCTAAATCCCTCCAATTATGGCCCTTTCTTAATTGAAGTCACCCCTTCGTCTTCTTGTCTTCTTCTTTCTTAGCCTCCATAGGCTACACCACTTGCCAACTAGGGTTCCTACTTCTATTTATTATATTACGCCATCAATTTTGTTTCGTCCACCACTTAGTACTACAATTCTTGATCGGGCAACATCAATTTCATATTATGTCATACAAGTCTTTTGTCGTGACAGTACGACCTACCAATTGACGTCTTTTTTCATCTACATTCCAATATTTCACTCTTATTAGAATTCTAATCAGACATGCTTATTTGATTATTATTATTATTATTATTATTTGCTCTATGATTTTGTTATCAATTTTGTTAACCTTAGTCTCTCCTTTGTGGGTCCTTTGCTATTGCGTTGTGATTGTTGCAAATTGCCTCTCCAACTTAAGGTTGTGTTGTATTGAATTAACACTAAATAATGAGTAGAACATAGGTCCATGTAAGTGTAATAATAGAAAAATCTGCAATCCCACAGATTCGTTGTAACTATCAAAGTTGATTCCACAAGGGTTAGGGATTAATTATCAAATTTTACATTTTTGGCTAGCTAAACCGAAGAATAAAATAGATGTGAATAAAATTATAAGATTAAATAATAGAAATAAAATAAATAGCTAATCAGGTAAATTTTAAAATAATAGAGGGTTAGGATTATGTTTTACCACAACTTTCATGCTCAATGATAAATTACTTTAGTTCTCAATGTTGGTTTCAATTAAAAAGGACGAATTAGCCTCAGTTAATCTAATGTCTCTTTCAAGGTCTAAATCTAATTAAACCCAAATATCTTACTATCATGAAATTAGGAATAAAAACATTAAGCCTTTTCCTAATCCAATAGAATCCCTAAAGAACCTAGCCTACTTTCATGGTTAAAGTTTTCTACTTAATTTCTAGAGGTTCGATATTAATTTTTATATTTTGACCCTTCAATTAATTAGCTGTTATTATTAATCTAGTGCCTGAGCAAATTTCAAGAAATAAAGTTTAAATATTTGAACTTAAGTTCACTAGAAACATGAACTAATTCATCATTAATTACCTAATAATTAGGTTCTTTCCCAAATCTTATACAAGGAGTCTACTGAAATGCCCCGACAATTCTAATTTTATTATTTATTATTAAATACAATTTTATTATAAAAATTAATTAAATAAATTACTTTTATTAAAATAAAATAAAATTAATTAGGAAAAATCAATAGAAATCTTATAAATATTTTAATTAGGGGGAAATTTGGGTATTTTAGCTAATTAAGGATTTTATTTTAGAAATTAATTAAATAAATTATTTTATTTAAAATAAGAAGGAGAAAATAGTTTCAAATTAATATTAATTTTATAAATAATTTAATTAAAGAAAATTAGGGTGCTTTGCTAATTAAAATGAAATTTATGAAAAATCTTTTAAAAATTCTAACTGAGCCCAAAAAGGGATTTAAATATATTTTATTTAAATATTATAATTTTTAAATATCCTAAATATTTAGATTAATTTAATTTCCCTAACCCATTATTTTTCCTTTTTCCCTTTTCCATTTTCCTTTTCTTTCTTCCTTTTTCCTTTCTTTTTCTTCATTTTCTTTTTCTCTCCTTTTTCCCTGTTTGGGCCTGCCCCTCCCGCAGCCCAGTTTTTCCCTCCTTCCTTCCTTCAGCACGTCCTAGCCTACGCGACCGTCGCCCTTCGCCTGTCCCTCGCCGCACTGCGTTTTATCTCTTTTTTCCCCAAAACGCATCGTTCCATTTAAATGCCCCCTCACCTCGTGCCCAACTGCCCAGTCTGCCTCCTTTTCTTTTCTTTTCTTTTTCCTCGAACTGCCGGTCCAGCCCTTTCTTCCTCCTTTCTTCTTCCCCAGCCCTTCGCACTGTCCCCGTCGAGCACCTGCAACCTCCGCAGCCACCAGCAAAAAATTTTGCCTGCGACTACGCACATTCGCTCCCATTTTCTCCCCCTCTCTTCCACGTTGACTCACCGACCACACCTGCCTACCCATTCTCCCTCTCCTCACACGTCTTCCTTTTTCCAGCCAACTGCCTACCACGTTTTCTTTTAAATTTCACCGGCAACCGTCGACGCCGGCGAGCCCAACTAACCTGCCCTATCCTCCCTTATTCCCTTTGACCATATCCCCCACCCTTAGCCTATAAATATCCCCATACTAGCCTGAGCTTAAGCCTTTTTGTCCCGAAACCCAGGAATATCCCCTTGTCACCACCGCTACTTTAGACACCAGCCCTGCTGTCGTCAGCCAACTCCGCCACCCACTCTACCTACCAAACTCTTCCTTGCACCGCCCTCTAGCTAACCAAACATCCTATATCCCTCGATTCTTCCTGTACAAGCCACCCTGGCTGTGCGAATTGGCCTTCCCAACCAGCTCTTCCTTTCATCTCCGCCACCCTTAGCCACCTCTTCTGCCACTGCTGCCACTTATTTCACCTCCCATTCTCTTCTACAAACCCTCATCTACCTTCCCCTACCTTTCTTTTCCTCTCCTCTCTTTCTCTTCTTCTCCTCCATTCGGCCACCGCCGCCGCCGCTGTGCGCCACCACCTTTCACTACTACGAAAACGGGAAATAATAACGGGATATTAATAACGGTAGTTCAAAAACCGTTGTCAAATGCGTGAAAATTTATGGGCGGGATAGTTTTGATAACGGTTATAGTAAAAACCGTTATTAAAAGGGCAATGTTAAAATTTACACGGATGTTTTAATAACGGTTCTTGAAAGAACCGTTATTAAAAGAGGTTTTGATAACGGTTCTTGAAAGGAACCGTTATCAAAAGTCTGAAAGTTTTAATAACGGTTCCTGAGAGAACCGTTATTAAAAGATGTTTTAATAACGGTTCTTTCAGGAACCGTTATTAAAACCCAAAAATCAAACTTATATTTCATTCAGTTCAGTTCTATTTCGTGCCAAAATTTTCAGATTCTCTGCACCTTCGTTCACTTGCTCTCCTTCTCCTTGCAAACCCTCGCACCACCACACCAGTTCCTCTCAAAAAGGAAACCCTCGCACCGCCAACTCTCCACCGCGCCTCTGCCATTGTTCCGAAGCTAGCTGACACTTTATGTATGTGTTTGTTCTTCCTCTCATAACTTTTTATCTACTTATATAAATGCATGTTGCTAGGGTTTCGTTCGAAAATATGTTGTTGAATGTGTTTGCTGAAAATTTTGTTGTTCGTTGTTGAATGTTGTATTTTTTTGTATGGAGAACATTATTTAGAGCTACAACCATAATAAACAAAAGAGAAGACATTATTGAGGTTATTTAGAGCTAGATTCAACTGTAAACTTTGGAGGGTCATAACTTTTTCATGCGACCTCGGATTTAGGTGATCTAGGAGGCTATTTTGGGTATTTTTTTGAGATCTACGACGTGGCAAACGGCGGAGCCGGTTTGGCCAATATCGGAGCCCAGAAAATGCCATTTTGCCCTCTAAATTGAGGTTTTTTTTGTTATTATGCCAATTCCGTGTAATTATGCCATTTTGGCCTCATATTTTTAGGGCCTTTTCTTAATGTAATTATGCCAATTCCGTGTAATTATGGATGAGACAAGAGCTTTAGGTACCTCCAAAGAGCTACTGGAACCAGATTTTCAAGTGAAGAAGATGATGATGATGATGAAATTGAAGTTTTTAAGGGTTCAAGTGAAGAAGACGAGCTACATTCCGATGATTCAGAATGATTATTATGCAATGGGCCAAGCATGTTCATGTTTGTATTTTGTCTATGTCTTTAAGTCTTCTAAGCTAGATTTATGACATTTTGCTTTGGTGTAGAGCTACCAAGTTGTGGTATGCCTACTAATTTTGATTCTTGAGTATATATGTCTGGTGTATTAACAAGGGATTGATTGAAATTATGGTGTGATTGCAGATTTGTTATCAATTGATGTTGTTTTACAATGCAGATTTGGTAATTATTTGAACATACAAATGTGTATGTGGGCAGGAACAAAACTACAAAAACTAAAAAAAAATTGGAGTTTTAATAACGGTTTTCATTAGAACCGTTATTAAAAGCTCCTTTTTAACAACGGTTTTTAAGTAAAAACCGTTATTAAATATGAAGTTTACGCACATATTCGCGGGTTTTTGTGTATTTTTCATAACGGTTATGAACCGTTATTAAAGATTTAATAACGGGCGATTCAATAACGGTTGAAAACCGTTATTAAAACTATAAAATAACCGTTATTAAAACTCCTTTCCGTGGTAGTGTTTGGCTATGCCGCCACTTCCATTCTGCTCCTCTCCCTCTAGGCATTCTTAAACACCCCAACTCCCACCTCCATTCTCCCTATCTTTTTCCCAGCATTCAACTTTTCCCTTTTTCTTCTCTTTTGCGGCCGCCGCCGCCGCCGTGCACCACCACCGGTGCTGCCTATTCCCGCCAGCCTAAGGTTGAACCCTAGACCCTCTCAACCATTTTCCCTATTTTTACAAGCCTTAAATTATTTTGTTTCATTTATTCTAATATAAATCCTATTATTATTACTACTACTACTACTACTACTACTACTACTACTACTATTTCATTATTATTATTATTATTATTACTAAATTTTATTATTTATCTTACTAATATTATTATTAGTATTATTTTGGTAAAGGGGCCGAAGCCTTTATTTTACTTTGTTTTTGAATAATTTCCTTTTTATTATTATTATTGTTACTATTATTATTATTCTTATTTATATTCTCATTGATATTATTTTTAGTATCATTATTGTTATTAGGGTAAAGTATTTAACCCTATATTATCAACTTTTATAATATTTCTATTATTTCTATATCTTTAGCAAAGTTAGAATTTTGGTAATGTTATTTTTATTAGTATGTTATTATCTCGTCAAAGCCCTAAGGAGGCGTAGGAGTGTGCTCCAAGACCGGTGTCGTTTCAGCTAAAGGGTGCTAAGGTCTTTTGTGTGCTTATATGCATTATGTGCATCACATGCTATGTATCCTATGTTTATTATTGTAATTATTTCGTATATGGTATGACATGGAGTTCAAGCATGTTCTTGTGTTGTTATATGGCATGTGTTATTATTTATATATGATGATATGTGTTATGACCCTATAAGGCATGCATATGAGGGTGTTGATGTGGTTTGTGTGGGAGAAAGGATGAAAAAGGAAGATGGGGAAAGAGGTTGACCAAGGGATGTGAGTTGACCTAATTATTTTAATGATTCATGAGTGGAAGAATAAAATGGAGAATTTTAGGATTTCGTGTGGGAGAATCTGATTTATGATTTTTATGGTTTTGCTTGGGAGAATATAATTTATGGTTTTATATGGAGGAATCTAATTTATGGTTTTGTATGGGAGAATCCAATTTATGGTATTATATGGTAGAATATAATTTATGGTTTTATATGGGAGAATCTAATTTATGGTTTTGTGTGGGAGAATATAATTTATGGTTCTATTTGGGAGAATCTAATTTATGGTGTTATATGGGAGAATATAATTTATGGTTTTATATGGGAGAATCTAATTTATGGTTTTATGTGGGAGAATATAATTTATAGTTTTATATGGGAGAATCTAATTTATGGTTTTGTATGGAAGAATCTAATTGATGGTTTTGTATGAGAGGATCAATTCTAGGGTTTGGTATGGATAAATCTTTGGTTTTGTGTGGATTGAATTTAGGGTTTTGTATGACGAAATCTTGGATTTTTGTGGTGGTATTAATGGTTGCTTAGTGTTATTAATGGTTGTATAGTGGTATTAGGGTTTGCAAGGTGGTATTAGGGTTTGCATGGTAGTATTAATAGTTGCATGGTGGTGTTAATAGTTGTATGGTGGTATTAGGGTTTGCATGGTGGAGTTAGGGTTTGTATGGGATGTGTAAAGTTTGCATGGAAGTGAAATTTATGTATGAAAGGTTGATTTGGGGTATAAGGAAGGTAATGTAAGTGTTATTTGGGTGTTTGAACATTTTAGATGAAAAATAATACGTGGAGATTATATAAGGGTTTGTAGGAGACCGTATTAGGGTTTGTGTGGACAATTAGGGTTTGTTGTGGTTGCTTAGAATTTTTATGTTATCATATATATTTGGTGATTAAAGTGTAATTATGATGGTGGAATTTTATGATTTGTGAAGTATAAAGATAATGATTCGTGTATGTCCATAGTGAAAGCTTTTGAATAAGATACTTAAGATATTAATTACGTAAAGTAGAAAATGTTAAGTCGGGCCCAGACCGATCTACCGGTATAATAGTGGCCAGGTACTGCGGTAGCCTGGAGACCGATCCACCGGCATAATAGTGGTAGGGTATATTACCCTAATGACCGATCCACCAGCTAAAATAGTGGGGGATCCCAAGCTCAACAAACTAAACCATATATGTTGTTAAGATGTGGGAAGACACTAATGACTTACAGTGGAACACCGTGCGAGAAGGGGCCAGACCGATTCACCAGCATATAATAATGGTAGGGCATGTACCCTAAGTGACCGATCCACAGGCTATAATAGTGGCCAAGAGCCAAAAGTGCCTTGGAGACCGATCCACCGGCTATAATAGTGGGGTTCCCGTACTCGTATGGACTTGATAAAGAGTATGGTGTAAAAATATTTTGATAAAGGATTAATGAAGTAATTAATCTGAACTATATTAAATCTTAGCATTTCTACCTGATCGTTCATTTGCCTTTATGTTATTGTGTTGGTGATTATGCCCTGTTATTATTCTGCATGGATTATGTGCTTATGTGTTGGCCTTAATGCTCGGTTACCTTACTCAGTACGTAGCATACTGATCATCCGTTTTATGGGTGCTGCTCATTCCCATGAGTAGTATGCTCTTATGACTTTGTGCAAGTGGGCGAGACATCAGTCGAGGCTGAGTGTTGAGCATGTTTTGGCTCAAAGTTTGAGAGTGTCGTGGCCGTATTTTCTCGTCATATGATTTCATTTCGTTATGTTATTCTTCTAATTTGCATTTATTCTTTTTGATTTATTACCTTGTGTTAAGTGTTTCGATTAAACCTTTTATAAATTGTAAGATTATTCCCTTCGAGGAATTTTGATTTCGCACTCTGATTTCTAAGTTATTGTCTCATTAATTAATTTTATGAAATCTTGGTTTAAGTTTTATATTAATCTTTTTTATCCTTAGCACTTGGTACTGAAACGGTCGGAGAGAACCGATTTGGTACTAAGTGTGGCGGTAACATCCTCAGAATTTACGGGTTTTAAATTAAGTATTTTAATTACTTTCGCTTTAAAAAAAGTAGTAAATTTTGGGGTGTTACATCTACTCACACATGATTGGAGTAAGAGAATACATCAAATAAATATGCAAATCAATCATAAGAATAAATTAATTAAAAAGACAAACTAATTTACCACTCTTTCGATTGAAATCTTGAAAATAGAGGATTGCAATCTAATTTTATTCAATAAATTATTGGTTTTGCTCCAAAAGTTGAATTTTAGAACTCAACACTAGTTGGTGGCTAAGAGAAAGCTAAATATTTTCTAGACCCTAAGCTAAAATACACATATATGACTCTAAAAAATATATAAAGAAATGGAGAGACTTCGTACAATAGATGAGTGAACCATGGGTGTGGTGTGTGACACACCTATGTGTGGTAGAAGCTATAATGGTATCTTTTGCTCGTTTAAATAATATTTGGTATTTTTTTTAACTTATTCGGCCTCAGAATGAGGTGATTTAACTTGAATTGGGAAACTATTAAAGAGACCTACACCTTTTGTCTTCTCAGCTTTACCATATTTGAATTGAATCATGGTTGAAATTACCATTCTTCATACTCATACATCCATTTTCTTCTTGAACCATGCATTTTAAATCTTATTGTGACTTCAAACTTTTTTAATTTCCAACAATTATCAAATATTTATATATTGAGCCAATACCTACATATAAGAATACAAACCACAACAATATTCTTGATCTAAACATATAATATGCATCAGACATTAGTAAATCATGCTTGAAACATAATAAGATAATGCATATTTTACATGTTTATCATGTAAATGTGTTACTACATTGTACTTCTAATAGGTCAAAATAGGGTTGGAATAGAGTTAAATGTAAAATAGGGTTGGTATGAATCAAACACGATTTTTATGTCTCAACTCCAAGTATAACCCATTTTGGAATTGATTCGGGTTTAAGATTGGAGTTTGTGTAATAATGGATATCTGGGTTGGTCTAGGTTTGGTCAAAGCATGGCATGGTGTAGAATCATACCAAAAGAAATATAAATAAATATGCTTTCACATGACATGATTTCCCCCACAAATACTATGAATAAAATTCACCAAAAAAAGGGTTGTTTATGGTACAAATATTCGGTGTTTTAGATATCTAAAAATTAAATTTGATACCTAGTCTAAAACTTTGGACCAAATATCAAATATATTCGACAATATCTTAAATCAATTTCAAACATAAAAAACACTATCAAATATAAAATATATCTATAAATATTTGACCTAACAAATAGTATCTGATCCAATTCATTAGATAATATTCGACATATAACAAATAATGGAAAGGAAATAACAAAACCAAAGAGCCCATGAAGAAAATAGTAGGGTGGGGATTATAGGATACAAATTAGGGAAAAATAAAATAAATTTAAATTTCAAGGTCTTACCTATATAAGTAAATATCATTGTAAGAAGGGAAATTAGTAAACTACAATGCAATTGAAGCCTAATAAAGCAACTATTAGTCTTGAGCTTCACAACCTATGGTCAGTGGTGGTGAATTGACACACAAACAACACATATTTTCAACAAATCACATAGAATAACACATATCTAATTAGGAAAAAAAATAAAGTGGAAGCATATAAAGGCTCATAGTTCGAGTACAGAATATGAAACAGATCAAAAAAAAATGAATTTACCCAGTGTCACATACGTATACTAACAAAATTTTATAGGAATAGAGAAGAAAGAAGATGGAAATCAGAGAAGACCGTGGTAGAAATTTTATACCGACGTTCACCTTCATTTTTGGAGAGTAGTAAGAGTTACAATGAGCAACCACACTCATCTTTGTGGTGATCTGGTGGAGACTTGATATTCGAATGAGGAGTGAAGAGAACTAAGAGTTGAGAGAATAGGGCGAGGTTGTGTGAGACTTGTGGCATGAAATGAAGTGAATTAGGTTAGGGATAAATGACATTGCTCTCATTCATGAATTTCACAATTCTTTCCTCTACAAAGTACTACAAATATATGGGACGGGTGGGTACAGGTTGGTCTAGACTAATATTGGTCAAAATAATGAATATTTTAATTTTTTGAGACATATATAAATAAATGAACATCTAAATTTATTTTTAAAATAATTATATATATATATATATATATATATATATATATATATATAATAACGATTTTATAAAGTATATACATTCGAATAACCATATATTGTTAGTATTTATCATATTGAATATTTGAACTATTTGACTTTTTGTTAACTATATCATATATTTGATTTGAAAAAAAAATAGATTGGCTATTTTTTTCTGGATCGAATTATTGCAAATATCAAATTAAATTATCAGATATGTGATAATGGAAACAACCCTACCATAACTGGTACGTACGTGGATACAAGCATCATTGGAATTTGATAATTCATTTAAGGAACAACGACGAAAAGAAATTTTTTCAATTACTTAATTTGCTTTTCTTGTGTTTTTCCTCCACTCCATGGGCCCATTTGTGACTTTCTTGATCTTCAACTATAAGTCTATGACTATCTTTATCAATCGACAATCAATATTGACTGATATCCTTTTATACTTATTATTTCTGAAGAATCCCAAAACCCACTTGCTTATATTAGCTAGCTTATGCTCCCTACAAAACTCTTATTTTTTAAAGATTATTTTATTGATCTAATATGAAAAGTTTTAATGAGTTATTATTATTATTATTATTATTATTATTATTATTATTATTATTATTAATTTTTCTTATTAATTTTTCTATTTTATCATTAAAATTGTACATTTTTTGGTAAGTAAATAAAAAGTATTTCATTACTTTAAAATTAGCATTGCATCCAACCTCATGGGTAAAAAAACCTATATAATAAAGGAAGCAACCTCTCATACTCAACCCTATAATGGGGGTGCCCAATATGCCTAACAACTATTATTGCAAGTGAATACAAAATTGATCTCTCATCATAATGACAATTATAAATGATATGTAAATTCCACTCGTGCCATATGGAGGCTATGTGTGCCACAAATAACACACACACAACACTTGCTTCTTTGCTTTAGACTGGCATGATCTAGTAGCCACCAACCACATTTATGTCATCCATCCACAACACACATCTATCCTTTCCATTTCTCACGTATACACTTCCAAAGATACAAAAAAAAGAAAGAAGAAGCATACTATAGATAGATGCTCGATATATTCAATTAGGACATTACATAAAAAATAATTTGTAGAAATGCTTAGCCTTTGGGCCACCAATTTATCTCTAGTAGGAAGTTGGTTCTATACTACCAACCATAGCTGAGTAATGAGCATAATGCTTAGGAAGGTTGAGCAGATACCATAAAAATTTTGATCACCACTTCATAGGGTACTTCACTCGTAACTCCTCATAAGCTAAATGAATGTTGTGCTCACCCCTGCCACAAGTCTACCATCTATGAATAAGTGTTTCCACTTCCCCCTAACACCTAACACCCTTATAAACACCCATGAGAAATAAGCTACAGGTATATAACCCTAAGAACCTTGGCTATTAAGATACACCACATTGATCCATTTAACCTGCAACATGTCCCTTTTAAAAATGTTCCAAAATAGCTTCCCAAGCACACAATAATTCCATAAATCCACTTGTAGGAAACCAAGTTTACCCCTTCCTTCAGACTACACAAGTGGTCCTAGGATACCAATTCTTTCCTTCTCTTTATCAACTTCCCCAACTATCGAAAAGAACAATAAAGACAAATGAATTTATAGAAAATTTTCTTTGGAAGTAAAATCTCTTAGCTAAAGTAAGCTTATATGTTGAACATGACTAGCTTTATATGTTGAATCTAGCCCACATAAGAAAGATAGAGAGAGATCTAGTGCTTAAACACTGCCATAATTTTCTCCATCATCGAGTATAGATGAGGAGAAGAAATTATAGTAGAGCAAATTGATATACCCAGATAAGTAATAGGGAAATATCCCTCATGGAATCCCAAGAACAACACAATAGTCACCCTTACCTCTTCATCCACTCCACCAAAATAATCATTACAATTAGTTGGATTAATGCCCAACCTTAAGATACTCAAAAATTATTTGATTACATTTATCAATGTCTTTATGCTCTTCAGGTCACCATGATAGAATAGAAGTAAGTCTATAGCAAATCTTTAGGTCCTTGCATCTGGGATGCATATCAAAATCTAGATTATCCCACGATAGCTCCAAAATTTTGCTCAAATAATCAATTCCCAAAACAAATAAGGAAACAAAGGGTGACCATGTCGAATACCTCTTTGCCTCCTAAACGGAGGTGAAACCACTTCATTGTATACTAAAGAACGAGAAACGGTAGAAATGCATTCCATAAAGCTTGTAACACCCTGTTCTTTGAAAGCCCTAATTTTTGGAAATAGATTTCTATAATCAACTTGTGTGTAATTCTCTTATCTAGTTGATTATTAGATTTGATTTAAAATTAATTCAATTGTTCTTCTAACTTATTGTTTTGGATGGGTTTTATGAAATTGACCAATTTGATATTTTAGGTTGCAAACTCTAATTGTTGAAGTTATTTTTAATAAAATTTACTTGTTTTATATTAATTGTATTCACTTTATTTAGGCCCTAACTTGGTCTCTTGGTTTTCCATCGACAATTTAGGAAGGCATTTTAGTGGATATTGTGTATCCTAAGGGTTTTACTTTTTTGTGCTAAAATAGCGTAGAAGCTAAGTAAACCACCCAAACTCATTGTTAATTGGTCCTTATGTCTTGACGTGGGTTGTTCCACATCTTTGTTATTCTAGGAGCATATGAGGGTTTGTTAAGGAATCATGCATTTTGTGTGTTATAGGTATCCTAAGGGTTATGTAAGAATTTCATGTTGATCATGAAAATATAGATATCGTGTATTCTAAGTTTTTTTATCCATATGTGATATTATATATAGTTATATGTCAAAATGAGCAAAAATGACCATGCTTGTGTGTTTTGGAAGCTTAGCTATTTTGATATTTGCAAGATGTATTGATTTTTTTTTTGTGATATTGCATAGTTCTTCTTAGATGTGAATCAGGATTCTTTGCAATTTTATTTTATACGTTCTATATTACCTTGAAGTTGTGATGATATGTAGGCATTAGAGTGCATGCTTAAGTGTAGCATGATATTTTCCTTCGATATCATGTTTGGTAAAGCAAATGTAAAGTGATTTTTTTTAATTGCTAATCAAGTATCGACATTCACTTTCATTTTCAAAGAGTAGGAAGAGCTACGATGAGTAGCAACACTCTTGTTTGTGGTGATCTGGTGGAGAGTTGAGAGTCCAATGAGAAGTGAGGAGAACTGAGAGCTAAGAGAATAAGGTGAGGTTCTATGACTTGTGTCATGAAATAAATTGAATCATGTTAGGGTTAAGTGACATTAGATGCTCATTCATGAATTTCACTCTTCTTTCTTATACAAAGTACTACAAAGCAATGGGTCAGTGGGCATGGGTTGGGTTAGAATAATTTTGGCCTAAATGATTAATATTTTAATTTTTTGAGACATATATTAATAAATGCACATCTAAATGTATTTCATATATATATGCATACACATACAATCGAATAATCAAATATTGTTTGTATTCATCATATTGAATATTTGGAATGTTTGAATATTTGTTGATCAGATCAGATATTTGATTTGAAAAAATAAAGAAAGTGGCTATTTTTTCTTATCGAATTATTTTAGATATTAAATTAATTTATCAAATATTTGATAATAGGAACAACCCTACCACAACTGGTACGTATGTGGAGACAAGCATCATTAGAGTTTGATAATTCATTTAAGGAAAAACCATGAAAATAATTTTTTTTTTGTTACTTAATTTGTTTTTCCTCCACTCCATGGCTCCATTTGTGACTTTCTTTATCTATAGCTATAAGCCTATAACTATCTTTATCTACCAACAATCAGTATTGATCGATATCCTTTTATACCTATTATTTTTTATGTATCCCAGAACCCACTTGCTTATCGTAGCTAGCTTACGCTCCCTACAAAGCTCCTATTCTTTAAAGCTTATTTTTAATGATCTAATAAGAAAAAAATTTAATGAAGTATTATTATTATATTATAATTATAATTTTTCTATTTTATTATTACTATTGTTAATTTTTTGGTAAGTAAGTAAATAGTATTTTACTACTTTAAAATTAGCATTACAACCAACCTCATAGGTAACAAAACATGTATAATAAAGGAAGCAACCTCTCATACTTAACCCTATAATGGAGGTGCCTAGTACGCCTAACAAAAATTATTGCAATTGAATACAAAATTGATCTCTCATCATGTTAACAATTCTAAATGACATGTAAATTCCACTCGTGGCATATGGAGGATATGTGTACCATAAATAACTCACACAACACTTTCTTCTTTTCTTTAAGATGGCATGATCTAGCACCCACCAACCATATTTATATCATCTATCCACCCAACACATCTCTCCTTTCCATTTCTTCACGTATACACTTCTAAACATATAAAGAAAATAAGCATCCTATAAATAGATGCTCGGCATATTCAATTAGGTCATCGCACAAAAAAATTGTAGTAATGCTTAGCCTTTGGTCCACCAATTTATCTCTACTGGGAATTTGGTTCTATACTACCAACCATAGAGGAACATGATGCCTAGGAGGGGTGAATGGCTACCATAAAAATTAAGACCACCACTTCCTTGGTTACTTCACTTGCAACTCCTCATATGCTAATTGAATGTTATACTCACCCCCACCACAAATCTTCCATCTATGAATAAGTGTTGGCAATTTCCCCCTAACACCTATCACCCTTGTAAATACCCATGAGCAATAAGCCTACATATGTTTAGTGCTTTATAAGCTGCATCTAGCCTACATACGAGAGATAGAGAGAGATCTAGTGCCTAGGAATTGCCGTAATTTTCTCCATCATCAATTATAGATAAGGAGAATAAATTCTAGTAGAGTCAAGTGACTTGCCCAGATAATTAATGGGAAAAGATCCCTCACGAAATCCCAAAAACAACACAATAGCCGCCTTTACCTCTTCATCGACTCCACCAAAATAATCCTTACATTTAGTTAGATTAATGCCCAACCTTAAGCTATATGAAAAATGTTTGAATACATCCATCAACGTCTTTATGCTCTTTAGGTCACCATGATAGACTAAAAGTAAGTCTCTAGAAAAGCTAAAATTTACAATATATTCAGGTCCTTGCATCTGGGATGCATATTAAAATCTAGATTATCCCATGATAGCTTCAAATTTTTACTCAAATAATTCATCCCCAACACAAATAAGTAAGCAAACAAACGACCACCATGGCGAATACATGTTTTCCATCTAAACAGAGGCGAAACCACTCCATTGTATTATAATGAATGAGAAATAGTATAAATAACACCATACTCATTGAAAATCCTAATTTTTGGAAATAGTTTTCTATAATTAATTTGTGTGTACTTCTTTTATCTAGTTGATTATTAGTTTTAATTTAAAATTAATTAAATTATGCTTCAAACTTATTATTTTGGATTGGTTCTATGAAATTGACCGGTTTGAGATTTTATGTTGTAAACTCTAATTTTTGAAGTTATTTTTAATAAAACTAATTTACTTGTTTTCTATTAATTAAATTCAGTTTATTTAGGCCCTAACTCTATCTCTTGATTTTCCATTGACGATCTAGGAAGGTGTTTTAGTGGATCTCTAAAGCTAAGATTTCCTTCTTGTTGTGCTAAGATAATTGAGAAGCTAGGTAAACCGCCCAAACTCATAGTTAATCGGTCCTTATGTGTTTATGCAGGTTGTTATGTATCTTGGTTATTCTAGGAGGATATGGGGGTTTGCTAAGGAATCATATATTTTGTGTGTTATGAGTATTATAAGGGTTATGCAAGCAATTCATGTTGATCATGAAAACATTATCTGTGTATTCTAAGTGTTTTAACCACATGTGATATTATATGTAGTTGTATGTCAAAATGAGCAACAATGACTAGGTTTGTGTGTTTCAGTCGCTTGGCTATTTTAATTTTTGTAGGATGTGTTGACTTTGTGGTGTGATATTGTGTAATTCTTCTTAGACGTGAATTATAATTATTTGTAATTACACTTTATACGTTATATATTACCTTGAAGTTGTTATGATATGGAAACATTAAAGTGCATGCTTAAGTGTTGGCACTTGGATACTTACCGTATGACTCCTCTTCATCATTTGTAATCCTCTAGCTACTTGCGGCTGCATGGCCAACGATGGGGGTTGAAGAATCAGCAACACATAGGTCATAAAAATTTGAGTAAACCTAATATATAATTGACCTTTTTTTTCTTCTTTTGACAATTCATTGGAGGAACGGCTCTTCAAATGACATAGAAGAAAAACAATAAAGAAATCGACCAGAGGCATCCAATCGAGTAGCACTCACGGGAATAGAGACGGAAATAAAAAAAATAGGGATGGAAAAGAATATAAAAATGTTACTTTTTAAAAAAATTTAAAAAACAGAAATGGTAGAAAATATTAAAATAAAAATAATATATATTTAAAAAATAGATTAAATTTATTAAAATTAAAAAAGAAAAATATTTTTTTTTAAATTATCATTTATATTAATTAATTTTAATTATTAATAATTTTTAATACAAAATTAAATAAATAATTTTAATATTAAAAAAAATTTGGAAAGGAAAAATATTTTTGGAACCAATACGGCCACATTTCATGCAAACTCTAATTAGTTATCAAACAAGAGGCCGGCCTACTCTACAAAGGGAAGGTCGTTTTCTGAAAACCCTGCGTACTAAAGATTTCAGCAAACTATTGAAGCTATCGGAAGCATGCAAAATGCTGACGGTGACGAAGGCTGCCGACTTTCGGTGGACGCAGAGGAGCCAACGAGTTCAGTCGAAAGCGTCGTTTCCCTGCATCAGAAGTCGCACTTCGCAGGGAAGATTTTTCCACGAGTCTTATGGGCCCATCTCTGATTTTCCTGATCTTCAGCTAATGAAATCAATGCAAAATGATCGTGCGGGGTCACAACAAAGAACGAGGTCTTAGTAATAAGTTAACGACAGCTAGCTAGACGCGTATCCGATCACATTTCATTTTCCAAAGGATTTGATCTTAAGGGATTGGACCGCCCCTGAGAGAAGGCGTGATTATTGGCTTCCTAACCTTACTGCTGAGTCATACAAAAGAATGAGCTTTCATAAGAAGTTCACGACAGCACGCTCGCTCCGACAAAGGGATGAGTCTGAAAGATAATAATGGGAAGAAAATTAACACATGGTTTCCCGTACTAAGATAAGTTTCTCTCCTGCGTAGTACAATGCAGTGCAATTTAAATATTTACATCCTAACAACGAAAATGAACCATAGCTAGAAAATATACCACAAATGGTGGAGATAGGCATCATTGGAGAATACATAATTAAAGATGAACTAACTCTCTCTCTCTCTCATTTCCCTTTTCGTTTCTCTTGGTAATTCAACTGAGTGACAGTAACTAGTCGAAAATGACATTATAAAAAATAAAAAAGAAACGATCAGTGGTACGCAATCAATTTGCTAAAGACGATCTCACGTCGCAGGGAAGATTTATTTTTCTATTATTCCCCCCCCCCCCCGGGGCTTCTCCTGTGTTTAATTTTCTTCCATCCCATGAGCCTATTTGTGTTTTGTCTTATCTTCAATCTTGTGATCAGAGAATAGCTCAGCTCCAGATGGTGTGAGAGAATGCAATAGTGTCTGCAAAGGCAGAAGCAACCAAAAGCTATCAGATTCCACAATCATAAAAAATGATAGAGGCAACCAAAAGCTGCTAATGCTGGCCACTCTAATACGTCAATAAACTGCATGTTTACCTCCACATCGCTCTGCTGGAAACAAATGGTCCATTTCAATTTTTGCATTTCAAGATCTATGTTTCTTTTTTGTCTGATATCTGCTCATCTGATCTAATCTAACAAATACTTAACGTCTTTTTATGATTATTATCATTAATAATACAGACCCTTAGTCCCTCTCTGGAATTTGGGAAATCAAATTTCTCCAAATATCCCCCAATGGCACACCAAGATATAATGCAGACCAGTGGTAATGAAAACTTTGAGGTCATGGAAACAGTTGAGAAAAATGACGTACAGGGTCAGAAGGAACAAAGCAAATAACAATTACCACTAGTTCGTCTATGCCATGAAAGTTTGAATGTCATGTACCTTTATTACATGTAAATGTACTCAACTTATTTATTTTTATTTTCTTGAGTAAATTGATTGAATTCCAGTCTATTTTCGGTAAACATAGCCATAAGGAACTATTGTCACATGAACAAATCTGTCATGCACTTTCCGAATTCATAGCCAGAAAGGAACTACTGTCAAATGCACAAATCAGTCATGCCACTAACTCATCCAAACAAATATATGAAATGGATTGTCGTTCAGACATTTTCAACTTAGGAGTATGGACGAGGCAAAATATGCTTTTACATGCACACTCCACACAGCAAAAAGAGAGAAGAGGGATAAAATGGATGAAAAGTTCAAAAACTATATCCAAAATCTACCTCGGATAAATATAACTATACGCCTTAACCCAGGGTATAAACCCACATCACTCCGCTTGATGAACACACGAAGATTTTTTACGTGAAAAACCATTTAAGACAAAGGTAAAAACCATGGGACCTTTGGTTCAGTAAAACATTCACTATAATATAGTAGGATTACAAAAATAAAATCTCTAGTAAAAACTAGAAGATTTCTCTCAAATGATCTCACCCACAAATGATGGATTACGAGAAGTAATAATCTTCCTCACTTTTTATATGGCTCTCTTTCTCACACTTTAAAAGTGGGTATCCTTCACTTGTGTTGTGGATGTTCTTCACAACCTATGAATCCTCTTGTCTTCTCCAAGTAAAGGTATTTATAGGTAACTATATGAACTATATTTACGTAACTCTAGCCTTCTCCATTGAAAATTTTAACTCCAATTAATATTATGAAACTACTGGAGAAGTAACTGAATGATCAAATATAACTACTTCTTCTATGGAAATAACTCCATGAGCAATTAAATAATATGTGACTTCCATTTACCAAGTCAAGAAGCCTAATGATGCATTAAACATTACATCACTAATTTCCACCATTTCATTCTTTTCTATTTTCTAATAATTTTTTCTTTTGTTGTTATGGCCCCACCAAATAGGTTGGAGCCCCAACAATCTCCCCCTTCCTGATTATTTTAGGGGCATCACCACACCGGTACCTTCACAACAATCACTGAATTTCTTGGTTGGTACTACTTTGTTCATCATGTCTGACCAATTATCATCAGTGTGAAATTTATCTAGTTAAGTAGCTTTTCTTCTAACACATCCCGTATCCAAAGATATTGAACATCAATATGTTTTGTACAAGAGTGATAGGTTGCATTTTTGGCTAGATGTATAGCACTGTGGTTTTCACACTTCAACACATACATTTCTTGTTCTTATCCCAACTCACAAAGGAAATTTTTCATCCATAACATTTCCTTGCATGCTTTTGTAGCTGTGATGTACTCTACCTCCATTGTTGAAAGTGCCACACACTTTTGAAGTTATCACTACCACAACACAATTCCCCCTATAAAGGTAGTCACATAACTTAACATCGGCATTTTTAAATCAACATCTCCTGCCATGTCTGCATCTGTGTAACCCTCTAGCACAAGCTTCCTTGCACCAAAGCACAAACACCTCTTGGTTTTACCCTGAATATAATGAAGTATCCACATCATAACTTCCCAATATGGTTTCCTTGGATTAGACAAGAATCTGCTAACTACACCAATTACGTAGGCAATATCAGGCCTGGTGCATACCATGGCGTACATAAGGCTGCAAAATGCAGATGAGTATAAGACCTTTTCCATTCCTTTTTTCTCTATCTCATCCTTTGAACTTTGCTTCTTACTTAACTTGAAATGTCCAGCTAGTGGAACATTGACTCGCTTGGCCTTGTGTACGTTAAATCTTTCAAGAATCTTCTTGATATAACGTTCTTGAGATAGCCACAATAACTTTTTGAAACAATCTCGAGCGATCTTCATTCCAAGGATCTACTTTGATGGTCCCAAATCTTTCATGGCAAATGATTTGCTTAAGGCACTCTTAAAAGTTGCAACTTTATTCTTATCTTGCATAAAAACCAACATATAGCAAAAGTATGATAAAATTGCCAGTAGCGTACCTCTTCACAAAGACACAATTGTTAGCGTGGGTCTTCTTGAAGTTATATTGAGTCATGAAAGAGTCTAACTTATTGTACCATTATCTTGGTGCTTGCTTTAGACCATAGAGTCTCTTTTTCAATCGACACACTATATGTTATTTACCCAATTCATTAAACCCCTTGGGTTGCTCCATGTATATCTCCTCCTCTAAGTCTCCATATAAGAATGTAGTCTTGACATCGAGCTGTTCGATCTCCAAGTCTAGGTTGGTGGCTAGACCTAGAATTGCTTGGATAGATGACATCTTTACCACCAGAGAGAATATATAATCAAATCAATACCCTTCTTCTAGCTGCACACTTTAACCATTATTCTAGCCTTATAAATCAGTTTTAGGTTGTTCTCTCCAGCTTTGATCTTGTAAACCTATTTTTTCTTCAAAGCTCTCCTTCCTTTGGATAAGTTGACAAGATTATAAGTATAGTTCTCATGCAAATATTGCATCTCCTCTTGCATGGCTTTTTTCCATTTTTCTTTGTGAGGATCAATCATGGTGTCATCGTAGCTTTAAGGCTCCCCCTTATCCGTGAGTGTCATATATCGATCTGGAGGATATCTAGAGAATATCCGGTGGAAGATCATCTCACTCTAGTTGATCTTAATAATTGGGGTTGTTCCACTTCGTCACTGGACTCAACAGACTCATCATCATTAGCCTTTGTTGATGACACTTGTATTTCTTTTGTCAAGGGCTCAACTTGATCAGGAATATTACCATCTTTATCATCATTATTCTTACTAGTTTGCTACACTAACTCATCACGTGTAATAGGGGATAAGCCATGTTCATGTTGAGTGCAAACTCTGGGATTTTCTAGCTCCCTAGTGTCTTTGATAATTTGGTCTTCAAAAACAACAACATATCAACTTCTTACGATCCTTTTAGTCACAGGATCCCATAGGCAATGTCCTAACTCATCTTGAGGTGAGCAAAGATAGATGCACTACTTGGTCTTTGAATCAAGATTTGATATTTTGTCTTTAGGAATGTGGACGAATGCATGACAACCAAACACCTTGAACTGATCATATGAGACCTTTCTTCTCGTCCATACCTCCTTTGGGATATTTCCATCCAAATGACCTGAGGGAGAATAGTTAATAATGCAGACGACTATCTTGACGACTTCTCCCTAGAATGACTTGGGGAGTTTGGCATGAGAGATGATGCAACAAACTCTTTCCTCAATTGTGTGATTCATTCTCTTGGGTACACCATTTAGCT
This sequence comes from Tamarix austromongolica, assembly GCA_039764185.1. Lineage (NCBI taxonomy): Eukaryota > Viridiplantae > Streptophyta > Magnoliopsida > Caryophyllales > Tamaricaceae > Tamarix > Tamarix austromongolica. Next base: position 14,118,572 of record CM077817.1, read on the forward strand.
ATGGTGTCTTTAGTGGTATCTTCTCGAGCCTAATGCCATAGGACTTGCAATAGGCTTCAAAAGGGCGTGATACTCTCCACCATTATCAGAACGGACACACTTGAGCTTTCGGCCAATCTCTTGTTCCACCCTAACATGAAACTCCTTGAACTCCTTGAATGCCTTGAGTACTTGATCTTTTATTTTCAATAAAGGAAACCAAACCTTTCTCAAGTGGTCATCAATAAAAGTAACAAAATATAATGCACCGTCAAGAGAATTCTTGGACATAGAACATACATCAGTATGCACCAAATCAAGAACACGTTGTCTTCTACATGGCTGGCTAGGTCTGCTAAATGAAACTCTATGTTTTTTTCCAGCGAAACAATGTGTTTTACCTTTCAATTTTGGGAGGATTTCTCTCTTGGAAAGGATTTGTAATCCCTTCTCGCTCATATGCCCTAGCCTCTTGTGCCACAACTCCAATAACATGTTATCATGGGCAATATTAACTTATCCCTTACATAATTTGACTTGAGTAAATTACAACGAACCTTCCTTTTTACCTTTGGCAATGATCGTCTTGTTTCTTGTGAGTTTCTATTTCCCAGTACCAAACTGGTTTAAGTAACCAATATCATCTAATTTCCCAGTTGATATCAAGTAGAGGCTCATATCTAGAACATGTCTCACAACCTTCAGTATGAGCTCACATCTAGTATTGGTTATCAAGGCGATGATGCCTATACCCATGATCTTGTTTGTTACCTTATTTCCCATCTTAACATTATCAAAGTTTCCACTTTGGTAGGTTAATAAGAATTCTCCATATGGGACGACATGGAAAGAGGCACCTAAATCAACTATTCATGTGTTATCATCTTCCGTAAGGTTAAGATAACTGTCTTCCCTAAATAGAAAGACATCATCAATGTCCTTTGTTGCCACAATGGTTGTGTTGTTCTCTTCTTCCTTCTTCTTCAGGTCAATTTGGTCGGGATTAACATTCCCAGCCTTTTAATCTCTCTTGAGATTTTGGCATTCCAACCTCTTATGACCTGGCTTGCCACAATAGTAGCAAGTGATCTTTGGGTGTGAATTGGACCGTCCTCATAACTTTTAACAACCTCTGGTTCTACCCCTTTCACGGATTTCATTTCTTCCCCTGCTCTCTACGACATTGGCCTTAAATTCTATAGAGATTCCACATTCCTTTCTGTTAGATTCTTCATTCATTAAGTTATCGGAGATGGTATCCATTGTGAGTTTACCTTCTAGGGTCGAGTTGCTAAGAGTGACGATGAGAGTATCCCAACTCTAGGTTAAGGAAATAAGGAGCACCAAGGCTTGCAACTCATCATCAATCTTTATCTCAATCTTCCTAAGGTGATTGACAATCCCCTTTAAGGTATTTAGATGTTCGATCATATTTTGGCCATCTTTATACTCCAACTTCACCAAGCGTCTCACCAAATGGGCCTTGTTTCAAGGCGTCTTCTTTTAAATCATGGACTCTAGTTTTGTCCAAAATTCGTAGGCATGGGTGTAGGTAGACACATGCTCGAATAAACTCTGATCAATAAACTTGCATATCATAGCCACTCCTTCCTTTATAAAAGTTTCCATTCCTTATCAGTCGTACCCACCGGCTGTGTCTCAGTTGTGATCGGCATGTGCTAATCTTTATAATATAAGTGGTCCTCCATCATTGTCTTCTAATAGGAATACTTTTTCGTTGTAAGTATGCACATGTCACCATCATAAGTGATGCTCGACTCCATCTTAAATCACATAAGAAAATGATTGCAAAAACAAAAATTCACGCTCTAATACCACTATTCGGAAAAACTGATTAATTTGCTAAATAACTTTTTTCTCTTTGTGAAATTTAAAATTGGCTAAAATAAATTACGAAAAAATAAAGTAGATGAGGACACCAAGATTTTTTTACATGGAAAATCCTTCCAAGAAAAGATAAAAACCATGGGACCTTTTGTCCAGTAGAACTTCCACTATAATATAGTAGGATTACAAAAATTGAATCTTTAGTAAAAACTAGAGGATTTCTCTCACATGACCTCACCCACAAAGGATGGATTACAAGAAGTAATAATCACCCTCACTTTTTATGTGGCTCCCTTTCTCACACTTTAAAAGTGGGTATCTCTCACTTGTCCTATAGATGTTCTTCACAACTTATGAATCCTCTTACCTTCTCCAAGTAAAGGTTTTTATAGGTGAATATATAAACCACCGTTAAGTAACTCTAGCCTTCTCCATTGAAAGTTTCAACTCCAATTAATATACAAAACTCCTAGATAAGTAATTGAATGGTCAAGTGTGACTACTTTTTTCATAGAAATAACTCCATGGCCAATTAAATAATGTGTAACTTCTATTTACCAAGTCAAGAAGCCTAATGATGCATTGAACACCACTAACTTCCTCCATTTTATTCTTTTCTATTTTCTAATATTTTTTTTCTTTTGTTGTTATGGCCCCACCAAATAGGAGGGACCCCCAACAATACTTGCTATACAATGTCAACAAATGTGTGGTATTAATACGCATATTATAATGAGTAACATAACTATTCTAAAGAGGTAGAAGTATACACAATGCCCATGTGAAAAAATAATAGAACAAGAAATAGAAAGATGATAACATGCTTACACACACACACGGATAGATGAGATTCATTGATTAATTAATATATTTTTTTTATTGTGATTGCAACCAGTATGTTATATTAATTTATGAATGGAGACTCAAAGAAACCATAACAAATAATCTAGTATATACACAATACTAACCTTAGTTGGCCCTCCCATAAACATAACTAGACTATCAAATCCCAGGACACCTAATCACTAAATATGCATACCTCTATATGACCAAAATATATCGAGAAACCTATAAACTAAAAGAGGGTCTCTTAGACCTTGTAAAGCACTCATGATCACATAATAGAAAACACCAAAATGGTACCTAGTGAATACCAAACCTAACTCGGATAGCCACTCTAAATGGTACAAGTCCCAACTCAAGATCTTTCACAAGCGACTAATATTTTATCAAAAATTTAGATCAAACAAGAACCAAGGCTCACAAAATCACTTAATTACTTTTATGAACATAAACCAATTATTTTATTAAATTTTAATATTATCCATGCACTTGATCCATAAAATAATTAAGGCAGAAACCATTTAGAGCACAAAGGCCCATTAACTTGCCATTAAGGTCCAATTAAAGATATAAGGCATTGAAGCCTAATGAATATTATCAAGGTATTAAAGCCCAAGTCATATTATTGAGGCATTAAAGCCCAAGTTCCACGTTGTAAAAGGCCCAATAAAATTATATGTCAATGTACATTAGTTCTAATTATTCGAAGCAAGGTTCAATAGCCAACATCTAAGTCAACCAAGGATTTACATATAAGGTAAAATCAAATAACTAATCTAAAGGCACATAAAATGACTGAAATACGTTTAACATCAACTAACTTACCTTAAGATTAAGCAAGGTGTATTTCATGCTAAATGGATTATAATTAAATAGTTATCCTCTTATGATGAAATATAAATATAGACACCAAGTATTAAATACTAAAATTACTCAATGTAACCAAAGTGTCTCTTTCTCTTTTCTTTTTCTTACTTAATTATTTTTTTAATTAACGTCTCTAGGTATACTCGTCAAATGTATCCCAAGTGTCAAACTTATCCATTTTATACTATTTTATTAACATGGTATTCACTTAGGTCTCAAAATTTCCAAAATTTAAGTATAATGACCCTTATTCACCTAAAATTTCATTAAACTCCTAAAAATCATAATTTACTCTAGATAACATCAAGCTCTAACATATCATATACCAAATGTTATAAAAAAAAGACCCAAGAAAGACAAGGGTACATTTAAAACTTTCAAAATCAATGTGTAATGCTCAATATACCTATGGCCGAATATGTTCAAAACCTTACAAAATTCATTTCAACTCTAAATGCTCCAAAAATCATAACCTACATTCTATACCTTATTATACATACAATGGAATACTTAGATAAATTTAAAACAACCAAAACTTACATGAAATCACAAGGATGAGAGCTAGACTACTCGAATCTATAAATATTCATCATGACTCTACTATAAATGTAACACGATTATGCTGCATATTCGTCACAATTACACCAAATATTTATCACAATTCTGGCAAGCATAAAAATGTGTAAAAATCACACAAATGATTCTCTCATCAAATTTTCATGCTTATACACATAAAATAGAAATATAATATGTTATAAAATATTTTCTAAGATATTATTTCATGCTGATAATTAAAATAAGTCTAACCATACATAAAAAACATATAATACATCTAGCATAAAATTCTATTTCTAAAGGTTAGTTTAGGTACCAAAATTCCTAAGCTCCTAATCAATAATAAAAAGCCCATCCAAAAACCACCTAAGGAGATTCTTGATCACCTTCACAAAAGAGAATAAATATAAGCTTATAATGGAAATAAAAAATGTGGAAAAAGGATGAAAGAAGAGAAGAAAAATTAGAAGAAAAAAAACACCTTTATCTTGCAATGTGGTAGGTTTCAAGCAAGAAAAGCAAGGAGAAAATAGAAGGGTAAGGAAGGGTTAATTAATGTTTGATCTTAAAAAGCCAAGGCAATAAGGTATGAAGGTGAGGAAAAATCCCACAGTAGTGGTTAAAATTAGGAAAGAAAATGATGTGTAGATTTATAGACACAATAGTTTATATATGAGTAGGACCAATAGTTCAAGGCACTTAAACAAAGAACAAATGAAAAGGAGGGTTAAAAGTGATTTATGGTAGATGAATTATAAGTTTCAAGAAATAAAATCAATTAATAAATAAGTTGATAAAACACATAACAAAATCTTGGTAGCTGGGTAAAGTTAAGGAAAAATTAGTGTGACAAGTTAAAGGATGGACACGAGTCGAAAGTTGGGAATCCAAACATCAACTAAATGCCCACGAAATTCAAAACCAATGGATTAGAAATATAGTATGCATTGAAAGGTTTGAAAAAAAATAGAGAAATAGGATGGAGGAAAAAATAGAATGACCTGCATAGAGTTGGGAAAAGATCAACTAGGTAAACTAGTCTTGAGTTATAGAAATCTTTTGGGAAAATTTTGAAAAGGAAAGATAACTTATGATGTGTGGATGGGTTAGGCAAGGTTATCAACTAATTCAAGGTGGGGGATATGGATTAGGTATTTGTTTTTATTTTAGCCTCACTTGAGTGCTAGGAATAGGGGTGTAAAAGAGAAGTTAGGATATAGTTGAATGTGTAGGAAAAATGTCATAAAATCATGATTATAATATTTGGTGCACTATTTGGTTTGGTGAAAGGTAACTAAGTTACATATTAGATTTGGTTTGGTTAGGACACTATTAAGTATTTCTTTTGATTAATTAAATTGTAAGAAACTCTAATAATATGTACTTATTGGGAAAAATATCAATTAAATTCCAAAAAGCTTAAAAATTTATGGAAACGTGTGGAATTATTTTATAAACTCAAATATACAAAAATATTAGGTATCGGAGTTTGTTTGAAGCTTGAAGGATAGAAAACAAACAAAAAAGGCAAAAATAAATAAGTGATGGAAATGCACTTTCCGCAAATACACCAAATATTTAATGAGGGGTTTAATTTGTCATGGATTGATACAGAATATTTTTAGAAAGCCAATATTTACAAATATTTTGACTCAGAGCTTATTTGATGACTAATGGATTAAAAATAGCAAAAATGATTAAAATCGTCTGATCATGTAAATATTTGTTTTTCCTAATTTATCGATTCAAAAGGAATGGGAGAAACATGAATGAATGGAATTAGAGGGTGAACTCAAAAATATCCTTGGGTTGATTCACAAATTTTGAATAGGTTTAAAGGAGTATAAACACACGAAATAGCATAATTACAATAAAATGTGTTTTCCCCGGACGAGAGAAAAGATCAACGAAATATTTAAAATCAATACGAATGGAATGGGATATGATAGTGGAATATATATGTTATTAGGAAACTTGTTACTAGTTCAATCATGTATGGTGATTAGGGCTTAAGAGAGTAGGGTATTATAGGAGGACTCACTTGTAACACCCCAAATTTTACTACTGAAATTATTTGATTTTCAGTAGAAGCATATAATAAAAATATTAGGTGTTACCGCTGTAACTGACATAAGTCTAGTTTATCAAACCATCCTTACATCAATGACAAGGCTAAAACCATTCATATTAAAACAAAGAAATTAGAAATGAGATAAGCTTTTATAAATACAAGTATGAGTTTGGAGATTAACTTTGAGTTACAATAATATAATTCAAATGGAGGGATACCATGGATCAAAGAGTCTAAAAAGGTATCCAGGTAAAAACACCATCTAGATAATATAACTATTTACCCAAACACCCAATATAAATAAAAGTCAATTCTCCCCACACAAAACATCAAAAGCAAAAAACTCATCCAGCAAGTCCTCAAACACCTGCACAAAAGCATTAAGGTCTTCTGCTTATGGGAATGATCAACACCCACAAAAAGGATGGTCGATACACTACCTGAGCAAGGTAATCATACTATTGAATTAGGGATACATATAAATTCATACAATCATAACAAATGATAAGTACACATAATTTATGAAAAGTCTCATAAGATAAATAGTGATCTAGTCATCTTTATTAGATATAAATATTTTTATTATTTTATTTACGTTGACTTCAGAGACCCCACTATTCTTAATCCGGTGGAATAGACTGAAGCACCTTCTTAAGGACAGCACACTTGAGCCAATATTATCATTTGGTGGAACGGATCTGAAAACATGATCTCATCCAAGCAAAACACTCATGGGCTACTATTATCATCTGATGGAACGAATATGAAAATATCACCTTGGTCCCGACTCATGATTTCTTCCACTTTAAAGCATTAGTGTCTTATCTATTAGGTTACTCAATTCATATTCTTATTCACAATTAACATAGGTCCTACTATTCTTAATCCAGTGGAACGAACTAAATTACCTTCTCAGGGACAATGCACCTGAGTCACTATTATCATTCGGTGAAACGGGTATGAAAACATCACCTTCTCAAGGCAAAACGCTATTCAGCCACTATTATCATTCGATGGAACGGCTATGAAAACATTACCTTGGCCTGACCTACATGATCTTTCACTCTAAATAATTAATGTTTTATTCATGATTGATTCATAAGTACATAATACATTAAAATAGTTCAGCACATCATGCATGCCATAAAATTATTCTCTAGAGTTAAGATCCTTATTTCCCAAAACCTTAATTTTACAATTTTGACATAAATTCTCCCATATCAATAATTTAATCACAAAATTTATTATATATTCCTAAAATATTATTATTATTAACATACCCAACATTCAAGGTCTAACTCTCACGTCTTACACATGCGATAATAGTCCTCTCTCAAAAATTACTATTCACAAAGCTCCCAAAACCCTAATTTCATTAGTAAGTCATAACTTTTCCCATAAGACTCATAAAATTACATACCTAAAATTTCAATATTAACACTATATCCAAAATTCGTGGTCTAAATCCAATGTTTTATACATGTGATAATAAGATTATGGTTTATAGTTATTATTCCCAAGTTAGTTTTTTTTTCCTCGTTTTGGGGAACTTGTGAAATTCATCATCACTATTATAATTCCACCTGATATTATTATTATTATTATTATTATTATTATTATTATTATTATTATTATTATTATTATTATTATTATTATGATCATCATCATCATCATCATCATCATATTTTAATACTCCAAAAACATTAAAATATCAAAATTTCCATATTATCCCGTATTGACCAAAATACCCTTCTAGATAGCCTAAAGCCCTTATTTTACGAAAATCTTATATCTCCAATATCATTCTTTCCAAATCCTCCATTTATCATCATACACATTAAATATACTTATTTCTCACTTATCATAATCTGTTAGGCCCATAATACACTTCCACAAAAATACAACCTAGCATAGTAATGTCATATTAGCACATCTTGCATTATTCGTACTCTCTTTCTATCACATATTCCATGTTATCATATCCCATAATTAAAAACATAAATTTAACCATATAACAATAATATTATGATAATACACATATCTATGCAAGCATTTAACACAAACCCTAAAACATCGACAAGTATCCTTGCGAAAAAGCTCTAGTCTCTGAACATGTTTATCCTATCCTACCTCTTCTAGGACCTCTATAGTATCACCTAAGAATAATTAAAAAAAATAATTATAATTAAAGATATAATTAAGGAGGGGTTGAGGTAATGGAAGAGTGAAAGAATGGGAAAAACCAAACCAAGGTTTGAAAGAGTCTCCGCCAACTTGTGTGTAACAAAAGGGGGATTCATTGAAGGGGGCCAAACAAGGAGGGTGGCAACGACGGGTTTGGATGGAGGGGATGGTGAGGACCGATGGTTTTGGATGAAGGAGGGTGGTGAGATATAGCAATAATGGCCAAATGGAGTTGGTAGGCTGTGGTGATAGTTGTCATAGTTAGTGTATGTTTGGTTTCATGAAAATGGCCGAATTGATGGGGGTATAAATGGTGGGTTTTGCCAGTGCTTGAGGGAAGTTTATGGTGGTTTTGGCTGGTGCTTGGGGTGAGGTAATGGCAAAGGTGTCCGATGTTAAGAGTGAGGTAATTGTAAATTATGCTGGTGGAGGTGTTGATGCCTCGGTTGGGCTCGCCGGTGGAGGTGATCTTGGGAGGTTTTAGCAATGGCTAGGAAGGGGAAATAAGGAGGGAGAAGATACATTTAGGGTGCAATATTTTTACCAAAAAATAGAGGGATAAAGGGGATAGGTACAAGTATTAAATGTGTCTTATATATACACATGCACGTAGGAAAAGGGAGAGGAAAGATGAGGTGATCGGACAGAAAAATTCAACCCCAACCCTAGAAATAAGGAAGGGTGAGTTGATGGGGCTAGAGGGATATGCTTAGTAGGGAAGGCATGCACGTAATAAGAAGAGAAGAGGAGAGGAGAGTTGATATGAGGTGCGAGGAGGAGAGGTGATCAGCTGGGGAGAAATAAAGTAAAATAAAATAAGGTAGGGAGAAGAAAAGAAAAAAGAAAAAGAAAATTTTGCATTTAGATTTACGTTTAGATTAAAATAAATTAGGTTCGAGTATTAGGATAATTTAATTAAATGATTATCTGGGATTAGGTTTAGGTTAGAAAAGATATTAATAATCCAAAATAAAAATTTAGGATTAGGAGAGTTAGGGTAAGATAGAAATATTAATTTCTTGATATTATAATTAGGCTACGATATTAATTACTTAAGATTAGGGTTCGCTAAAATTAGAGATATTTTATTTTATTCTTAGAGATTCATAATCCTATAGCAGATATGTGTACTTAAGGTCTTGGATGCCTAGATTTATGTATACATGAATTTATGTCGTGCATCCTCCTTGAATAGCTATCTTGGTGGCTACATATTTGCTTGTTGATTTATTCCTAGCAGTCATTTACTTGAATTATGAGATTGTATTCCTCTCAAAGTTAAGTTAAAATTATTGATTTGGTTAAGCTAATAAAGGGCTTGATAATTGAATTTGGATTTTATTGATTATGTGGTTTCCATATTTTATCTTAGTCGGGTATACCATGTTTAAATGTTTGGTTAAAAAATAAATAGTATGTTGAATCAATGAAATCTACAAGATTTAATAACTTATATTGGAATGGAAATTTATACCCATACGTATTTTTGTTTAGTTAAGATGTTAGTAGATAGTTGCATTATATGCACTATCTTTGGTTATTATATGATTGTTTGAGAGGTTAGTATTATTGAACATGGATTGCTGCTTATACATGATTTTACACTTTTACATGTTGTTTGATTGTTTGATCATGCTATTTGATTAGGGTTAGGTGTGTTTACTATGTACTTTTGTACTGAATATATTAGAATTTGATGGTTGTGATGTAGGTGATCTGGATACTGCTAAAGCTTGAGTTGATGTTAGAGAGTAGAGCTTTTGATGTTTTTTCCTATGTTGGAAGCTTCGATTTGGTTCTAGAAGGGTTGATTTCAATTGTAATATATTCTATATTAAGATTTGGTATAAAGAGTTGTACCTTACAATATTATTTTTATCTCTAGTTCTTTAAGTTTGTTATACCCAACATTGTATTTGCCATAGGCTAGGTGAATACATGCACCTCTCCTAATGATAGTTGCGGTACTCATATCCATTATTTTGGTTTTTGCTTCTGCGTTATACTTTCAAAATGTAAAATTAAAGTTGAGAAAAATGGGAGTATTGCAATATATCCCTAAACACCATGGTGCTTAAGATACACCATATGAATCCATTTAACCTATAGGGAGTCCATCTTAGTACAAATGTTTCACATTAACTTACCAAGTGCACAATATTTCTATAGTTACATCTATAAAAAACCAAGTCTGTACTCTTTTTAACACCCCAAAATTCAATCATAAAAAATTCCGTTTAAAGGAATAATGTGAAAGCCAAAATAGAAAATGGAGAATATTACTACCACATCTAATACAAGATTGTTGCACATCGTCTACCTCATGCTAGATGCAAAACTAAAACCTATCTGACTAAAATTTAAACATCATCTATACTGTAAAAATAAACTTCGACAAGGATATATCCAATGGTAGATGGAAAGTGAATGATTTTCCTAAACAAAATCATCGTTGATTAAATCAATGAAAAACCTATGAAATAATCCTAAATTTTAAAAGCTTATTAAAGTAATGGGAAATTAAAATTTAATTACAATATCATTCAATTTTCAATACAAAACTTGAAAATTTTCAAAAGTAGGTACATATAAATAAAGACAAATCCCTAAGGGGTAAAACTCTAGGTTTCTTACTCTCTCAAAGCCCAAGTCTCCAACCCTTCAAGAATAATCTTGGTTACTTACACAAGAAGTCTGCTCTCCACTATCAGGGGATTATTGTAGGATCCATTTAACCAATGTAGTATCAGTATAGGTCTAGTACTGAGTAAATTACAACTACCTAACTCATGAGAGGAAACATAACGTACAAACAACATGGTAATCTTTAACTTACAATACTCATGCTCAAGTATACATGTAATAAAAAAACCATTCAACTCATACAACTACTCACATAATTTTGAGAAGTATATAGCATATTATTAATTGCCTCCTCAACAAGTATTAAGGAAATTTATACATAAAATGATAAGAGCAAGACACACATACGATAGCTAAAGTAAGGCATGCCCATATAGAATTGACTAATTATCAATGGCACACATGCATACATGTGGTAGTAGGAGAGTACATATGAGATATGCGATGACATATGATAAAACATGTGGTCATGGAATCATACTTATAAATACATGACTATACATGGCAACGCATAGAGTACAAGCATATGAGGAATCATGAACGCATGTTGAGTAACACTACTACCCTAGAAAATAACATTATGCACAAAAGGCCTACATGCAATTTAAATAATAGATCATGTGATAATATGGTATGAACAAGCATCATATGGTAAAACTACTGTAAGGAACAAAACTAAGAGACATGCAAAGGATAATGAAATATTTAGTCTATGAATGGATGAGAATAATCAATTATTGTGTTCCACTGTTGTGATCACATCTATTTAATTGTTTTTACTTGATAATAGAAAATCAAAGAAATTGTAACAACTAATCTAATACTCGAATGGTACTAACCCTAGTCAGCCCACCAAAAAATGTAACCTAACCACCAAATATTAGGACACATAAACTCTTAAGTATACATACCTCCTATAGGTCCGTAATATATCAAGACACATATAGAGTAGAAAAGGGTATCTCCCAACCTCGTAAGGCACCTGTGATCATAGAAGAGAAAAACACCGAAATGATACTAAGTAAATACCAAACCTAACTCAGATAGCTATCTCGAGTGGTACAAGTCCTGACTTAAGATCTTTACTTTAAGAGATTAATGTTTTATTTAAATATTTAGCCAATCATAAATTAGGCCCACATAATAGCACTTAAATCTCTTCCATCACACAATGAAACTCCATTATTATATCCATTCAAGTAACATTAAAGCCAATACAATCCGAGTGGCATTAAAGTCGATATTTTTCAAGTGTTACTATGTGCCGATCCAATCCAAGTGGCATTAAATCTAAATAATTCCAAGTAGCATTAAAGCCAGATAATTCCATGGCATAAAAATCCAGCATAAGGCATCATACAATTACAATCCATACTCAACCAATGATATTATTTTCCAAACCAATTATAATTGAGACATATTAGAACGTACTCTAAAATCACCAGACACTTCAAAATTTGCTGAACATGTTAACCATATAACCATGCTCAACTATTCACTTACTCGAACACATATAATAATCAAGAGGCATATTAATATGTGTTCACATTTAAGTTATAAGCTCATAAATACATAGAATTACCACACAAAACACATAGTATACGCTTGACATATTTAAATAACATAAAGCATACTCATCACCTTCGACTTCAAGAAGAAATACATCCCATGATTCAACCCATGATACACAATTCATGACTAGATCGCAGATTGAAATCATAGGACTAGGTCAGAAACTACCTTATCAATCAATAACTCAAATATTACAATTTAATCAACAAAGAAAAACTCAGGCGACCTTTCTTGTAAAACATGCCCAAAACCTAAGACTCGCAAAAGTAGCTCTATTAAGATTTAAAATTAAGTATTAACCAAATTGGGTTCAACATATATCACTTAGAGCATTTCAAATTCATTTCAAAAACCAGGGAAAGGACAATAGAGGATAAGTTAATTTTATCGAAAATGGCTTACTAATTAGGTTTTACGATAAAAAAAGACAAACCAACCATTTTGAAAGAACAAATCCAAATCGATAAGATAAATACATAATTCAAATGATTTTAAATAAAAGCCGATAATTGATTAGGTAAAAGAAGTATAACAAAATCAATTATATAAAACCATCTCCAAAAATTAAGGTTTTTATGCCCTAACTATGAACCAACCAATTCACTTTGATTACCTCAATTTCGATAATTGATTAGGTAAAAGAAGCATAGGAAAATCAATTACTAATTGATTAGTTTTAAAAGACAATTAAACTAATTTTAGATAAATTTAGATAATCAATTTCGATAAAAATAATGTTGTGAGTAGCCAATTTAAGATAATTATTTTTAAAAATTAGGGTTTTAAAGCCCAAGACACAAACTTGGACAACTTAAATCAATTGGTCCAAATTAAAGGTGTTAGAATGCAATAAAGGTCATTTTAACTATTTCTATAAATTCAATTTTAGAAGAAAAAAAATTATATTAATGACCAATTTCATAATCAATTTCATAATTTCATTTAATATCTAATGTTTTAGGCCTAAAAATGTAATTCGATTGAATTTTATTAATTTACTTTATTTGAATGTTTAGAAACACAATTATAAAAGTTTTATAACATATTATATTATCAATTGATCAAAAATAATAAAAGAAATACGCAATTTAATATAATTATGGTTTTTTGAGTCTAGAATGCTAATCTAGTCAATTCTCATTAAAATAATTTAATTGATAGTTCAACATTACAATTAGATGTATTATAATGTTAATTTAATAATCAAATGAATAAAATAACTCAATTATATAATTCAATTCAGATATGTAAGAGTTCTAACCTAAAAGTCTAATTCTGATCGATTTTACATAATTTTTTCAAATTGACACTTCTAAGAAAAAATTAAATACATTTCAAAATATATTATAACATTAATTGAATAAAGCAACTCAACTATGCAATTCAATTTAATACATAGGGATTTTGATTTAGAAACCTATTTCTAATTAATTCCACACAATTTTTTTAAATTAATAATTCCAATATGAAATTAGATATATTTTAAAGCATATGCATAATCAATTTATTAAAAATAGCTTAATCATATGAATCCGAGAAATTCAGATATAATATATTTAAAATTATTATTTTCACAAACTAATCATATACACTACAATTAACCACTCTAAATCAATCATAAAACCTATATATACATAATTAAACAACCAATTTAACTTATCATAAGCTAATTCATATAAAATTACTCAAAAAAAAAGTTAGGGTTTTGGACAATTTATATCGAACGAATTGTTATGGAATTGGAGAGGATAAGGATTCTTGGAGCTTCATTGGAGGTCAGGAATCGCTTACCAGTGAGAGAGTGATGCTGGAGGTGGCCGGATAGTGGAGATGCAACCTAATAGTGCTACCGCCTCTCATTGTTGTTGGTGCACTAAAGCTTGGTAGCAAGCGAGGTGGTGGTGGTGTGATCATGTGGCAGGTGGTGAGGTCTTGTGGGGGTTGAAGTAGAGAGGAGGGAAGGTCAAGGTTTGGTTGTAGAAAAAGAACAGGAAGAGAGAGAAGGAGAAGAGGAATGGAAAGAGGGAGAGATAAGGAAAATTAAGTGGTGGGGGTTCTACCATTTTTTTTACTAATACATATAAACAAAAGATGCTATAGAGCATATGAAAATATTAATGGGTAATTTTATCTAAAATTCATTTAACAAAAATCATTTCGTAAAGACCCAAAGTTATAAAATCAATATAAAAGCTATTTGAAGAATTTCGGAAAAGTTTTGGGAAGAAAATACCAATAAACACAAAGATTTATATTATTTATAAAAATACATAATATGACCTTGAAAATTATTTAAAACTATCTAGAAGATATTTAAATTAAATTCTAAGAGATTGAGATTAATTTAAATAATTTTCAAAAAAGGTCATTTGTAAATCAAGGGAAAATAGAAGAAAATTAATTTGAGAAAGAAAATTATAATTAAGTTATGGAAATCTTTTTAATTTAAAGCTTTCCAAAGGTCTTAATGATCTCAGAAAATCAGATAAATTCAAAGACGCATATATTTGCTAAGGATAAAAATCATTCAAATGATTTTACTATTTTAATGGAGATTTTATAGTTTAAATAATTAATTTCATTAATTAAATAAAATAAAGTCATAATCACACAATGAAGTTATAATTGAAAATGAATCTAAAATAATTAAAAATCAAAATATGAGAAAGAACAAAAATATATTTTTTTAAATGAAAATCAAAATCGTATAAGAATACTAAAATCATGGTCGTGAACAATATTATATAGAATGATCTGCAACGATAAGGATTAATTAAATTCTAATATGATTTTAAAATATCGATAAAACCGTAAAAAATTAAAATTAACATGATTAAAGATTTTTATCAAATTTTTCTAATAACATCAATCAATCAGGGAAAAATAAATTTTAAAAATACAGTGTATTACGCTCTTCCATTAGACTGCACAACTGGTGCCAAGATACTAATGGTCTCCTTCTTGATATTAACTTCCCTTACCATAGAAAATACAAAAAAATACATATGAATTTATGAAGATTTTTTTTAGGATGTAAAATCACTTGGATATAGTAAACTTGTATGTTGAACATGAATGACTTTATGCACTACATCTGGCATGCATACAAGAGATAGAGAGAGCTTTGTTGCCTAAGCATTACCATAATTTTCTCCAACATTATTTTTACAAGAATAAATTCTAGCAGAGAAAAATGGCATGCCTAAATAAGTAATATGGAAAAAATTCGTCATGGAATCCCAGTAATGATATAATAGTCTCCCTTACCTCATCATCCACTCCACTACAATAAGTTGTACATTTATTCGGATTAATGTCCAACCCTGAGATATTTTGAAAAATGTCTGAATACATCCATCATAGTTTGTACGGTCTTTATGCCACCATGATAGAACAAAAGGACTTATGTTAATCTGTGGGGTGATTCATTTGATCTTAAAAGAACTCTAGAGTAGCTACCCACAACCTTAGTGAGGCAAAGGTGTTAAAATTGCCTTTCCTTAAATCTGGCTTAGAAGAACTTGTGATTGATATTGTAATACCCTAAATTTTTAGCTAACCCTAATCTAAAGTAATTAATATTATAACTAATCCTAATCATAGAAAAGAAATATTTCCACCTTATCCTAATTCTCTAACCCTAGAATTTAACGTAATCCTAATTTATAGATGATTAATCTACTCTATTATCCTAACCTAAATTATATTGATCTTATTCTAATCAAAAACTAAATATATATCAAAATCCTATTTCTTTTCTCTTTTCCTTTTTCTCTCCTTTCCTTCTCAGCTGACTCCCTCTCCTTTTATTTCCCCCCTTCTCCTGCATAGAATAATATTTGTAGACAAGCCTATGCCCATCATCCTCTACCATCTACAACACCATCCCCTACTCCCATCAACTCCCACTCCCTACGCATGAGGGTTGGGGTTGAAGTTTTCCTCACCTCCCTCATCGTCTCTCTCTACATGACATATATATATATACTCACATCGCCTCCACACGAAATTCTACTCTCTCTCTCTCTCTCTCTCTCTCTCTCTCTCTCTCTTGCTTTTATTTTCTACAACCAAACCATCATCTTCTTCCCTCTTTCACGTCCTCCTTGTAGCCACAAAACCCATAGCAAAAAACCCCATTAGAAGCCCTTGTCATTTCACCCTCACCACCATAACCCGGCCCCTAGCATTAGCCACCTTTCCCACAACCTACCCTCAGGCATCGACCAAAACCACCAACCCTACCCCCCTCCATTTGGCCCTTTTCACCACAACTCCACCACAACCACCTTTTTTTTTTCTTCCTCTCCTTACTGCAGCAATTCTCCCTACAACTTAGCACTACCCTTTAGCAGTGTAATCCCCCGAAATTTTAAAAGCTTATAATTTAATAAATAAATTTTATTTAGGATAAATTAGCCTTTAAATCTATTTAATTTAATAGATTTTTGAATATATAAAATTGGATATAAATATTTAATAAATTAAAATAAATATTTTGTTATTTTATCATACCCTTTTTATTTAAATAATTTTCAAACCATTATTTTACTAATATTATCTTTTTTAACCCTTATATTTTAATTATATTAAATTAAATTATTAAATCAATTTATTACCCAATCATATTATATTGTATTATTCTATAAATTAAATTATTTTATTTAAATCCATTTTCCCTTTTCTTCTCCTTTTTTTCCCGTTTTCTCTTTTCTTTCTTCTCTTTTTTTCCTTCCTTGGGCCGCCGGCTGGGCCGCTTCCTCTCCCCCTCTCTTTTCTCCCTCACGCGTGAGCCCGACCACCTCCCTCTTTCTTTTCTTTCCTTTCTTCCCCGACCGGGCCGGCCCACATCTCATTTCCTTCTGACGCCCGTCACGCCCAGTCCCCTCCCCTTCTTCTTCTTCTTTCTTCTTCCTCTATCCCCGGCGATAATCCCGACCAAATCGCCATCACTGCCACTCCACCAGCAACTCCCTCTCCCCTATTGCTTCCCCTATCTCCCTCTCGTCATTTTCCTACCATATCGGCCCCACCATCTCTCCTTCTCCCTCTCCCTGCCATTACCATATCCCTTCTCCCTCTCCCTACAACTCCCATTTCCCTACCACCCTACTACCACCCCTCGAGCTCCCTATCCCCTCCCTTCTCTTCCTCTTCTATTTCTTCCTCCTTCCCTGCCTTGTTCTGCATTTTTTTCCCGAACTCCCCCTGCTCCCCGACCCTCTTTTCTTCCTTTCTTCTCCTCCCCTCTCTCACCCTATTTTTGGCTTCTCCGCCACTGCTGCCACCTCAACAGCCACCTGCACCACCCCCTGCCACCCTCTACCTCACCCCCCGATCGATCACAGCACCCCTCGAGCCACCCCGCAGCCTCCTTCTTCCTCCTCACTTCTTTTTCTCTTCTTCACCTCCCTTCTCGACAACCACCCTATTCCGCCCCGATCCGCCGCCATCCTGCCTCTTCTGCTGCCACATGAGCCACCATAGTAATCCCTGCAACCTCCTCTACCACCCCCATTCATCCTTTGCATGAAACTGCCACCCAAAAGCCTTCATTTTCCCTCTCCCTTTTCCTTCCTTCTCAACCCCCCATCTCGACTCCCTCCTCGGCCACCACCTTCGCAGCCTCGCTGCCGCCGTCTCCGCCGCCCTTAGCCGCATTCAACCCATCCCTGACCACCACTTACACCCCCTCTCCACCTCTGTATCCTTCCCTTACCTTAAATCCTCCCCTGTATACCCTTTTTCTTAGCCCCAAAACCCCAACTCGAAACACCACTCCCTCCTCCCATTCTTGCCATTTTGAGCCTCTCCCCTCATTTCTTTGCATGTCGCTCATGCTGCATGAGCAGCATGAGCTGCTGTCTCTCTTGATTTAGTTGGGTAATGATTTTTTAAGGTATAATAATATTTTAATTTAAGTATTTGATTAATTAAGCATTATAAAGTTTTATACTTTGATTTTTATTATTTCTAACATAATAAATCTTGATATTATTTTTAGGCATTGGTTTTGATAATCAAAGCTTGAATCTTTAACCGGGATACCGGTAAGATTTATTTTTACGGGAATCGAGGTAACCGTTAAATCCCACTTAAACGTATGGATAACGTATGTTAGCACATTAGGCATTTTTAATGTGTATTATGCTTGATATATGTTGTTTAATATATAATATGTGGTTGCTTGTGTTGGTTGATAAAAGGAAGCATGATAGGTTATATGATATGTATGGGAATATTGTTTAAGGTAAGAGTTTGGTTGTTAATGAAAATGTTAAGTATTATCTATGTTATATTATGCTATTGTGATCTTTAATGCATGGTTAATATTTTGTGAGCCTTAGGGGTATTTTAGTAATGTATCTTGTACAAGAATATGACCTAATATATATATATATAGGGGTGCTAATAATATTATATTAATTGTAATAGTTGTGAATGAGGTGTTAATATTAATATTTTATGTAGTAATAATAATAATTTAATATAAGTGGTGTACTAAGGGGCAAAATGGTAACCTTGAATTAAAAAAGGGTATTATGGTAATTTTGAAGGCAAGGGCAAAGTGGTAAATTGTAAGTAAAAAGGGGTAAATTAGTAATTATGTAATAAAGGGGTAATATGGTAATTTTGAAAGTGAAAGGGTAAAATGGTAATTTGTAATTAAAGGGTAAAATGGTAATTTTATAATTAAAGGACAAAATGGTAATTTTGTGATTAAGGGGTAAAATGGTAATTTTGTGGTTAAAGGGTAAAATGGTAATTTTATAAGTGAAAGAGTTTTATGGTAATTTTTGGAAGTTAAGAAGTAAAATGGTAAATTTAAAAGTAAAGGGGTAAAATGGTAATTTTGTAAATAAAAGGGGTAAAGTGGAAATTGGAAAGGAGTAACTTGGTAATTATAATAATTGAGAAGGGCAAGATGATAATTTAATAAAAGAGAAGGGTGAAATGATAATTTAATAATGGATAAGGGTAAAATGGTAAATATGATAAATGTGAAGGGCAATTTGGTAATTTAACCAACTAAAGGGGTAATTTGGTAATTAGGATAATGAACAGGGGTAATTTGGTAATTTGACCAACTAAAGGGTAATTGTTAATTATAATAAAAGAAAGGGCAAATTGGTAATCTAACCAACCAAATGGAAAATATATTAAATATAATAATTATAAATGGTGTTTAGTGGCCTAATAGCTAAGGCCGAATGTGTGCTAGGTGTCCTACATGCCTTGGATGCCCCATATAATTTACATGTCGTATTCTATATGCTATTATCTTAACTATTTCATGTGTGGCGTGGCTTGGAACCGAGATGTGTTCATGTGTCCTCTTTTGGTATGTGATAATACGAATATGCTATAAGTTATGATGTGATATGATGTAGCCCTTTAGGACATGCATGCTAGGATACTTAATGTGGTAATGTGGGATGGAGGCATGAAAAAGAGAAATGGGAGACAAAGATAACCAAGGGGAAGTAAGTTGGCTAATGTAGGTATGGGAGGAACTAGGGTTTACATGGAATGGTTAGAGTCCGCATGAGAGCAAACTTTATGTACGAAAAGTTGCCTCGGGGCGTAAGGAAGGTAATAGAAGTGTCGTTTGGGTGTCTGGGGGTTTTGGGAAAAAATAGTACGTGGAACAGTATAAGGGTGCGTATGAGATCAAGCTAGGGTTTAGGAGGAAACCCTAAATCGAGAAAGTGGATAAATAAAAAGAAAATAATGAAAATAAACGAGAATGAGTGGGGTAGAAAGTGATGGTTGGATTTAAGGGTCATGACGTGTAGGGTGTTGAAATAGTTTGGGAGGTGTAAGGCAGAGAAGGATGGGCCACCTAGGCCCAGATTAGGGTTTTTGGAGAAAATTGAGTTAGGAGGTGCAGAAGTCTCAAGATATGGGACATGTCCTTCTGGGAGGATAAGTGTGGATATAGTTAGCTCTGCATGTCAAGGGTGAAATACTTTCGAATAAGATACGATTAAGACACTAATTACTTAAAGAGAAAGATGTTGAGCCGGACTCAGACCGATCCATCGGCAAATAATAGTGGCTAGGGCCGAGGTGCCCTGCATGATCAGTCCACCGGCGAATAATAGTGGCCAGGTGCATTTTTTCCTACATGACCGTTCCACGGGCTATAATAGTGGGAGATTCCATGCTCAACAAACCAAACGTAAAAACAATAATACATGGGGAAGATACTAATTACTTACAGTGAAACACCTTGTGAGTCGGGGCCAGACCAGTCCACCGATGAATAATAGTGGCCAGGAGTGTTTTGCCCTACATGACCGGTCCACCGGCAAATAATAGTGGCAAGGAGCATTTTGCCCTGCATGACCGTTCCACCGGCTATAATAGTGGGGTTCCCGCACTCACATGGACATTTATAGTCCGAGTTGATTGATTAATGATGGACTAATGGCCTTACGGCCCTAAAATTATCGATTATTCATTATGGCCTATTAAAATTGGGTTGACTTGTTAAGTATACGAAAGGATGAAAGGGAATTTTACGTATACACCATTAATATCTGATCGACTCGTTGAATATGTGAATGTATGGATCTGAATATCATGTTTACACCTGTCATGATGTATGAATATAGTAATGTATCATGTGTTACATTGCGGACCTATTTTTTAAGTGTGTTTTTAAAGGATTACTCAATACCGTAGTACTGAAGGGTTCCATTCGTGGGGCCCCTACCTATTCAATGGGCAGTGTCCCTTGCAGGTCGTTTTAGGCGCTATTCAAGTGGGCCTCGGGAAGGAGCATAAAGAACTATCCAGAACTGTTAGGGTTTTACTCTGTCTCCTTTAAATTCATAATTTCAATGTATTCATTATTTTGTAACCACCACCGGTGGATTATACTCTTATAAAATATTTACTTGCGCTACTCTAATTTAATTATTAGTTGAGTTTCTCGTAATTTGTATTTTTTTTCCTTTAGCCTTAGCACTTGGTACTAGAACGGTATGAGTAAACCGGTCTGGTACTAAGTGTGGCGGTAATATCCCCAGAATTCACGGTTTATTATTTTGCTTCCGCTAATTTTATTTTAATAAAATGAAATTTTTCAGTAGTGAATTTTGGGGGTGTTACAAGCAGCCTTGAATAAAGACAACCCTCCCTTTCGACGGACACAACTACAACCCTCCATTCACCTCTTCGGCAGCTCCAACCAAAGCTCCTCCCTCTAACCTTCCACGGCCTCGTCTCCTTTTATATTCCTTGTTACACCATTTTATCCCACACCCTCCATTCACCTCTTCGAAACTCCACCCCCTTCTCTTCAGAAGCCTTGGCCAAAGTCCCCTCCTTCACTTCAACAACTTTGGATGAAGCCTTCTCACCTATTTTTCCTTTTCCTTCTTCCGCAACTTTCTTCCTAAACAACACCCTTATATTGGTTAGGTTTTCTTCCTCCCTTTATTCCTCTATTTTATTAAGCATTCCCTTAATTAGGTGGTTTAATACTAATAATGTTTTATTATGATTTTCTTAGGTGATTCTCCCGTGGTCCCGGAAGAGGTGGAATAGGTTTTGCAAGCTTAGAGGCTGAAGCCATTTAGCAAGGATACTTATCATAATCTAGGTATTTGATTGCTAAGTTTTATGTATGATTTTATGTGTTACTATGTTATTGTGATTATGTGACATAATATATGATTTTTGACACTGACATGTGGCTGTTATTATTTGCTAGGAAAGAGTAAGTAAAGTTTATGCAATATTGTTATTTTATGTGGAAAAACCTTTAGTGTGAATTATGGTTGTATCATGGGCTTATTTATGGCATGATGAATGTGAAATGATTATGACAAAGTCTTTGGAGAAGAAATGTGAATTGTGGAAACAATATTATTAAACTTAGAAGATTTGCATGAAATAAGGGTTATTTTTACTGATAAGGGCATATTGGTTCAACATGGGTTAAATATGAAAATTCTGGTATCCTAAGGTGTTACATAATAAAAAATGTGCTAAGTAATCCCTATGAAGTACGTGGAGTAGTTGTAGATAACCTAAGATAAATAAAGTATGAAAATGCATTGATTTGAGAATAGTAACCTTAAACCGAAGAGACTATTATCACATGGGTGAAACGTTAGAGTTAGTCCACAAAAATTTGGTGCGTTGTTAATATTGACCTTTCAGAGGTGTATATTAAATTTGGTAATTTTATGAGCCTTCTAGAAAAAGTTATGATTCACCTGTGCAATTAGGATTTTAGGAGCATTATGAATAGTAACTTTTGAGATAGGGTTATTATCGCACGTATAAGAAGTGCAATTTAGACCTTTAATTTTGGGTATGTTATTGATAATAATATTTTAGGAATATATACTAAATTTGGTGGGTAAATTATCATTATGGGAGAAGTTATGCTAAAGGTGTGAAATTAGGATTTTAAGAAATAAGGATCTTAAAATTAGAGCATGACTGCATGATCTGTGTGATGTGCAGGCCCATTATTAATATGTTCTATACCTATGAATAAATCATTAATAAGACATTAATCATTTAAAGTGAAATATTATGAGAGTAGGGCCAAGGTGATGTTTTTATATCCATTCCACCGAATGATAATAGTGGGTCAAGAGCGTTTTTCCTCAAGAAGGTGATATTTTTAGATCCGTTCCATCGGATGATAATAGAGGCTCAGGTTTGTTTTCCCTAAGAAGGTGTTTCAGTCCATTCCACCAAATTAAGAATAGTGGGGGACATACTAATCATGAATAAGAATATGAGTTGAGTAACCTAATGGATAAGACACTAATGATTTAAAGTGAAAGAGTACGTGAGGCAAGACCAAGGTGATGTTTTTATACCTATTCAACCAGATGATAATAGTAGCTCAAGAGTGTTTTGCCCTAAGAATGTGATGTTTTGAAATTCATTTAACCGAATGATAATAGTGGCTCAGGTGTGTTATCATTTAGAAGGTGCTTCAGACCATTCCACCAATTTAAAAATAGTAGGGTCCCTGAATTATATGTATGTAAAAGAATGAAATGGCTATTGCTAATAAGAGGCATGTATCGATATTCACCTTATAATACTTTTCATAAATTATATATGCGATTATCCTCTACTATTAATTCCAGCTATTATATGTATCCCTGATTTCCATAGTATTATTACCTTACTCAGTACGTAGCGTACTGACCACCCTTTTTTTGAGTGTTGCCCGTTCCCACAAGTAAAGGACCCAAATACTTTTCTGTAGGTCTTTGAGGACCAGCTGGATGATTTTGATGAAATGTATGTCAAGGAGTGACCTTTTATCTATTGGGTGTTTGGGCCAAGTGTTATGTTAATCGGATGATGTTTTACTCGGATACCTTTTGGACTCTTTGATCTATGGTATCCCTAAGTATTATATTCAGTTATCGTAATTTGGATTTAATTTGCAAACTTATATCTATATTGATAATAAAAAAATTCATTTCTAATTACCTTGTTTTACTATGAATGGTTTTAGTCTTGCGATTGATGTAATGATGGTTGGGTAAATCAGACTTATATCAATTACAACGGCATCACCCAATATTCTGCTTACATGCTTCCACTGTAGAAAGAATTTTTTTCAAGGGTAAAATATGGGGTGCTACAGATATCCTCATAATTCAAGTAACAATTAACACTTTTACTTAAAAAACAATTTTCACACCATAACAATCAATTACAATTCCTTTGTAGCTCCTTCTTATGCCAACATAAATATGTATTACTAGGAGAGAAAAAAAAAACTAATCATTGAACATCAATCAATTGAGTTCTTACCTCCTTAACCTACTACCTTTTTGACCTATATATGTCCGGTTAAGCTTTTTCAAATCAACTTTCAAGGCAATTAACTTGGCATAAATTTCCCAAAAATACATTTCCCCTATGCGACTTGCTTCAGTGATGTTTAACTAATGGGAGGAAACTTGGTAATCAAAGTAGTGAAAACATCTAGCCAAGGAACATTACCTAAAGCTCTATTTAATTGGCTAAATACTTCTTCTGCACCATCCCTTCTATTGGGCCAAGTGTAAAAGTAATCCCGAGATTGCATATCACAGACTCCAATTTGAGTAAACTCCAATATTGCCTCAAAATCAGGCATCTCTCCCTAGAACCTCTCCTCAGTACAAAGCACAACATTAAAATCTCATAGTAAGATTCATGGATCCTTAGATCGATCATAGCATTGTAACCAATTCTACAGTCTCGGTCACACGAGGCTACAAGCAATATACTCTAAACACTAGGGTCCCAAGCAACCTACACTCGACCATTATGATGGTGGTTGTAATTGTTCATAAGTTGCCAATCCTGAAATATCCTTCAAAATACCACCTGCTCTTTATTTTGCTTTACCCTAGTCTTTAATAAACCAATCAACTAAACACCGTTAATTCTACAAAATTAGCTATCCTCCCTATGCTTAGAAGTCTTATCCAGTCCACGAGCATTCTGTGCACTAAGCATTACCGCCTAAATCAGAGATTAGTCTAACACTAAACTCCCATACCTTAGCAACCATACCCTGATGCCCAATCACTTGAATTGGGGCTTGAATACTTGATGTGTGATTCTTCACCATCCTTCGAACTCCTCCTCTAGTAACTTGTAGCTATCAAGTCATCAATAGCGTTGAAGAACCAATAGCACATTGAGTATAAATAACTAGGGCTGAAGAGGAATCCAAAGTAGTGAACGTATTGTACAACAACTTCTTTTACACATGTGAGGTTACCTTGCCACAACGGTTACCCTCTTCTAAGCAACCTGCCAAGCACCAACTTCTTCACTAAATCTAGCTACATGCAGCTTTAGTCTTTTCTTACTTTTTGGCAGATTAAGTCAGCCTTTCTCCTTAAATATACTCAATACTTAGGCTAGAGATGCCACCATGCCGAACCCTTCATAAGAGAACTCAATAGAGAGCTTTTATATAGAGAAAGGGAGATTGTCTTATAGAGAGAGAAGCTCTAAATACAACTCTTGTTGGGTGATTTCCAAATGTCTCTACCCCCTCTATTTATAGGAGAAGATCCACCCCTCTCTAGAATCTTCCTGGTGAAGAAGTCGGTGTGTGACAAACCGAACTAATTTGAAGTGTCATCTTCTTAGTTGCTATTGTTGTTATTATTATTGTTGTAATTTTTATCATTATGCTTATATTTTTTTTTATTACCAATTTGATCTAATCTAATAAGCTCTGAAAATAAACTCAGAAGAATGTCTTAAATACTGTGACGTTGGATGCTCCTTTATTTGTCATTGAGAAGAAAGACTAAATTCTCAAAGATCCTTATTTTCAACGCATGGAAGCATTTATTTGTGCTAATAATCTGAAGCTTCGTGAATAGAATTGCAAAACATCATTTTTTGCATGACAATTGGAGTACTCCGCCTAACTCCAACCAATTAATAATATATCATAAATTATCTCATCGAGACCTACCTTTCAACTCTTAGAAATAGAAGAATCATACCTTTTATTTTGATTCTTGGTTTTCTAAACCATCAGGAACAGCATATAGTGCACCAAATGAAATTGAAGACTCAGTCAGAAAAGAGTGCAGTACTTGATGCTTGTTTGGGTATATGATCATCAAGTATAACAAACAGTCTACGCATCAAGATCCTGGAGTAGTGCCTTCTAGATCAGAGATGCTGGTATGTCGGACTTAAAGAGAGAAGGGGAGAAAAAGGGTGGGGGGGGAGCTACGGAAGGTAAATTAGTGCCGCATAATAATTCAGGCAACAACATGCTCGATCGTTTTCTACAATAAAGTCTGAAAGATAATATATGCTGATGGAAAGAAAAGAAAGAAGATCATGGAAAAGAAAAATCTCTCCGATGGTTCTGGTAAATTAATATCCAATTTCTAAATTTGATCTAAAATAAAATATTTTAATTTTTTTAAGTATATATTTTAATATTAATTAATTAATTTAAAACTATTTTATAGAAAGTTGTGATAAAAAATTAAAATGAATTTTAAAATTTTATATGTAAAGAGTAAATAAGTTGAATAAAAGTTAAAAATAATATAATTATCAAACGTTATTTTTAATACATATACATAGAAAATAAATCATATATAATACACCATAAATGGCCATGAACATCATTGGAGTTCAATTAAACATGAACGCTTTCTCTATCTCTCACCTTCTTTTTTTTTAATAAATTATAGATTATTCTTAATTAGAATTTTATTTATTAAATTTCATTGATCATATTTTCTTTTAGTATTAATTAGGTTAGTTTTTAAATTTAGTCTTTCAATTATATCTAATTTTTCCATGATTTTAATCAAATTTAGATCTAGTAACTTTCTTAAAAATTAAGTTGTGGGTTGAGTTAGTTATAATAAAAGGGTATAATAGAGAAGTTAAATTTAATAATTAATCTAATTAATATAATTAAATTACTTAAAAATAATTTATATATATATATATATATATATAACCTAATCTATAATCTGACATCTTTTTTTTTTTTTCCTTTACTTGGATCATTCATGAGAGGAACACTTATACCAAGGACCAGAGGTATCCAGTCGATCTGCCGACAACACGACGGAGCTTCGCCGGGAAGATTTTCTTTTCTTTCATCCTCTGCCTTTCCCGTGTCTTTCCTCGACTCTATGGGCCCATATGAGATTTTCCTGATCTTCAGCTAATCAAATCGATGCTAAGTTCTTGACGTGTTCCTAGCGGAAGAAGATCGGTGCTGATGGATATCCTTTTCATACATAATCCCTTTCCACCATTTTTTCTTCTTCTCTGATAAGGAACCGATACCAAAGCTCCACCCACGTGAATTTTAATTTCTTCTCTGAGATATCAGTCTGCATCTCATCCGTCTGATAAACAGGAAGCGAATATATATCAACCCCAAAATTCACTTACATATGTTATATCCAAGTAATCTCTGTAAGAAACAAAGGCGAAATAGCATCAGGTCATATATATTAATTAGAGATATTATTATTCTTTTTCAATCCATCATATTGACATAAAATTCACATATATTTGTTATATCACCACCAGTATCCAAGTAGTCTCTATAGGAAACAACGGTATAATTAATAACACCATGTCGTATTTATTAATCTGAGAATTTGATTTTTCAATCCATCTTATTGAGATAAAAAGAAAAATAAGAAACAAGACACACTATAAATTAATCCTCAATATCTTGTAGTAGAAAACGTAAATGGAACTTCCTTTTAATACAGAAAATCTCATGCATAACCACTTAATACTTGAATGATGATTTCATAAATAATATCGTGGATGCAATCATACAATGAAATAGTAGGGTCACCGTAGCGTAGCGGCCGTTATTTAGTGATTTTTGGGTCGGCAACGACGCAAAATTACAAATACACTATGGCTTTAAAATTTCATATTCATCAGCCGATAAATTAGCGATTTATTGAGAATTTATAAATATATTGAAAAAAGCATATGTGATAATTTTTTTTATTCATTTATTATATATATCTTGGACCAAGTTACTATTAAATTATAATAAAATATTGTTATTGATTATCTTCACATTTACTATTAAATAACATGTCTTTTTTCATTCTAAGGTAAACTTAGGACTATTAGGAAAATTCAAAATATAATGACTCACTTTAATACTTCTAATATAATATAAAATAATATTTTATTTAATATTTATAATCAAATGATCAATAAATAATAATTAAAATATATGGTAAAATAAAAATAAAAATTCACTCCGTGATGACCGCGACATATAATTTATGGTTCACGATGCTCTGATACCGTGACACCATGACTGCGACCGTGTATTAATTGCCTGGATGCAATGCATACATTCATTTTCATGCATTCAAAGTAGAATAAATTAATATATCGTACTAAATAAACTATATTTGATGTAGTCATAAAAATTGAAACTTTTTTTACACACAAAAAAAAAAAAGTTTTACATATGTCCAAATTAACTAATGATGCATCTACACTTTTTTTTAACACAAAGTTAGGTATATTTGACCGACCTATGGTGGGAGATACAGTATGCTTATCTCAAACAAATATCAACATGTTGCAAATATATAGTCCAAAATTAAACTTAGTAAATTTTAATACAATATAAATTTATTAAAATTTTATCCGATTACAGCCTGATATAAAATGAAAATGTCCTCTCCTAGTCTCAAGCACACCTAACCAAACATTAACTAATAGATAAGACAAATTTCTTTATTCTCTTTCATTTCGTCCTTGTGCATCATCTTCTATTTTTCCACAATAGCTAATTAATTAAAGAGAATTCAATTCGTAGACCGGGAGATCTTTTTTTATTAAAATGCGTCCGCACATGCTGGAGACAAGCTGTTTTTCGTATGTATGTTATTTTGCTGTTGTTAGGTTGTGCATACTGCATATTGGTCAATGTAGAGTGAAATGTGTTCACAAGTAGCTTCTCCTCTGTTTCTCCATCTTTGAATGAATTATTGCATCTATTTGACATGCAACTTCAGGAAGTCTTATATTGGTATAAACAAAGAGAAGTAGGTTTAAAAGCCAAAAGAATCTGAACGCCTTGCATTTATTTGACAAACTACTGCCTCAGTCCCTCGCCTATTCTTACTAGGGAAAAACCAACTTTCTGAAACCCTCCCTTAATTCTTACTAGTAGTACAATACTCAGTAATTAAGGCCTCGTCTTGTACATGAATACTTACCGAAAGTCAACCTACCGAAATTGATAAATACCTAAGTTTCAACAGTTTTGTAGGATATGTGAAATTGGTAGAATAAGCTCCCAATAACTTAGTCTTACATCTATATGTGTAATTGACTCCAACTTGCCTCTCTGCTCTCTGAAGTGAAGTCCAACCAAGGAGCACCTGGCGTCTTATTCAATGCTCCCTGCATCTTCATCTTCTCTAATTAATTAAGGATGACCACCTCATCCTTCCTGAGTTGGTAGGGTTGCTCCTGAATGAACCCAAATCCTTAATGGCAGCAGCTCCTACAAATGATGCTACCCAGAAAATCAACTGCGCAAACAAACACAAAGAACAAAAAGTAATATTCAGTGTCCCATATTAAATGTACACATGAAAGAGCTTGAAAATAACTGAAATGCCCCCTCTTTCTTTGTTGTTCAATGACGAAGTCAAAGAAATTGATACGCACACACACACATACAGAAGAAGAATCACCAAGAGTCCTTAGTTGGGTGTCAGGTCCAGTTCCAGTAATTGTGCGGTAGTAGCCAGGTGAACCATGAAAACTTCCGGCCCAATTGGGAAAAGAGGAGCCGACGCCTGCATGGAAACAACACCGAAACACATAAAACCCACAAAGATCAACAACCAATATTGATAATTAACTACCTCATGAAAATTATCACCAATATATATATATATATATATATCGTAGTTCTAGTACGAAACGAGAACCAACCTGGTAAGAAATTATGCTAATTATAAAACAGTAGTATAAACAAGAAAAGTTCCAATAATCTCAGCACCAAAAGCTGTACCTTTCATATACCCAGATGCAACTGAGTCAGCACCGCTACCAAAGATACGCTTGCAGACCATCCCCCTTTGAATCATGTTCATCACTTCTTGTCCATTGATCTCACGTCTATGAGCAATAATAGCTCAATATCAGCCATTTTTTTAATCACGGCATGAACTCCCTCCCTTTAGGAATCAACCATTACAATTCATGCCAAAACCCTAATGATGTTCAACTAGCAATAAAGAGAGCATTATTCAATTGAGCGACAAAACTTTTACAACGACAACACTTTGTCGTTGCTAAAAATGATTTTTGACAACAACAAATTTATGTTATTGCTAAAAGTTGTTACCAAAAATAATTTTCCAATATTCCACATTGAAAAAAGTGTTTTGCAATGAAAATTGTCATTGCAATAATATAATAACTTATTTGCAACAATCTTTTATTGTTGTGATACATTTAGTAAAGTTGTTGCAATGACATTTTGTCATTATAAAACATTTACTAAGCTATTGCAACGACTATCATTATTGTGAATATCTAACCAATTTTTATGCAATGATAAGTTGTAAAAATAAAAATAAAAATACATAAAAATATTTTAGCAATGATTTCAATTTATTATTGAAAAATATTAAAAATTGCATGCAAGGGAAGAAACAATGTAGATAGGAATTTTAGTAATGACTTTAGTGTGTTGTTGCAATATATATATATATATATATATATGTTGGTAAAGTCGTTGCTAATAGCTTAATATGTACAAGTTTTAATTTCCCTCTTTCCATACTATGTCTCCCTCTGAACACAAATATTGAACTTAAATAATAATAAAAACAAAAAAATTAATAAATAAAGAACAAAAAAAATCACCCATCTCTATCTTGTATATAGAGTAAGTATACAACACGAGTTAAATAAAACACATGATTGTGGCTAGAGTCGGCAAAAGTTGACCCGACCCGAAAAATATGACGAATACCGACTCGATCCGCCCGAAATCCGATCCGATTTTATCCGAGTAATTAAAAACCCGAAACCTATCCGACCTGATCCGATACATATCCGATATCCGATATAACCCAAGAAATCATAAGTCCGAAATAAACCCGACCCAACCCGCTATCCACCCGAAATCCGAGATAACCCGAAAAACTATAAATCCGAAATGACCCGACCCGGTCCATTATTTATCCAAAATTTGATATTATCTAAAAAATTATAAATCTATAAAGATTCAACTTGGTACTACCTAAAAATTAACATTAACCCATAACTTAAAATTTTTAAAACTTCATAAAACATGAAATAATATAGATGTGCAACTAATCCATACTAGCACTTACATCAAAATCTAGAAACAATATACTTTCATAAAATTTATATCACTTATGTATATACAAATACAATATCCATTGATACCAATAGAAATAAAAGTAGAGAAAAAAAAAAAGAATAACACTACTATGCCATTTAAATATTAGTTCACTTCCATTATTCCATCTAGTACCATAAGATAATAATAGTGGAGCTTTGAACACTATATGTTAGTATCTATACGACCATACCTTGCAATATAGCACCTACAACGTCATAGGAAAGTAGGAAAAATCTAGAGTGAGAATGTTAGTTATTCATTATAAAAATTGAAGATTAATATTTTTTATTACATCAACATTGTTAAATAGTAAGAAATCAATATTAGTTGGTATTTTGTCAATAATAGTCATTATTACTTACTTTATTTAATTTTTATCTTATTTAGCTTGATATGATCTAATCAAAATATATAATAAAAAAACTAATATGTTGTTATTATTATTTTTGCCATAGTTGATATTCATTGATTACTATTATTATTGTTATCATTGTTTTTGTATTATTATTATTATTATTATATTTATTAAAATTATGTTGATATGATGTGATCAATCTCTTTTAAAAATAATATGAGAAGTACAACCTTAGAAGTTTTCATTTATTATCAATTATCAATGACTATTATAAGTTAATATCATGTAAGGAGCATATAAGATATAAATATAATATAAACTTAAAATAATACTAGAACTCAATATGACCAAGCTAATAATGGAGTTGAATTATAAGTTATACCTTAACATAAAAAGAAAAGTGATACGATTTGAAAACTTTTAAATTTGAAACGTCAGATACATCTCCAAAGATAAAATAATGATAAAAAATTCTAAGGCCCCAAAACAATTAATATAATAATTCACTTTTAATTGAATAAGATAAATTAAAATAAATGATCTCAAAATAATTAGCTTTTAATAATATCTTGGAATAAAAAGAACGAAAGAAAATGACACAAGCATGGCTCAAATATGAAATGACATAAATTCAATCTAAATTCGACCCGAAAATATAATAATTGAAACTCAACCGAGCCCGATCCGAACCCGAACCGAAATTAGAACAACCCAAATTTATCTGAATCCGAGTCCATCCTATCTCAACCAGACCTGACCTGAGAGCTTAGAATGACCCGAAATTATCCGATACTGAGTTGATCCGAATCAAACCCGACCCAGCCCGACCCGACAAAATGGTCCGAAATTATCCGAAACCAATATGACCCAATTATTATGCTATCCGATCCGATAGTGACCCGACCCACTCGATTGCCAGCTCTAATTGTGGCTAACATCGGTGTTCAAAGTTCTACATGCTAATTGTTTGCGTCACCAACTATTCTTACTCCACGATTGTTGCTGACTACTTAGCATCAACTACCACCAATCATTGCCTCCCAGTCACCCACCTCCCATGTTGCCTCCATCTTTAGTGTGGAAAGTTTGATTAAAACCCTCATTTTCATTCCGGTAAGCTTTGTTCCAATTTTTTTCAATTTTACTCACTTGATTTATAATCCATCGATGTTTTCACTAATTTAATTACCATTTATTCAACATAGTGGGAATCATTGCCTTTATTATCCAATAAGTGAAAGTGAGACCAAATGTTGAAGAGATTTTTGTTAGATTTTATATTGATTAGTGATGGTTGCTAAGCCGCAAGCACACGGCTTCGTTGTAGCATATCAAGGTCATATCCACAAGAACTTCGCAATTAATTATCGATTTTTTATTATTTTAGCTATATAGATTGTTATAAAGTGGAAATTCTAGGTAAATAATAAAATGAATAATAAATTATATATTCTAAAACTATAGATGTAAAGCACATGATTGAACTTCGGTCTCATTTTTGGTATTAAAAAATGAATTAATAATATGTCGTAGTATAGTTCAAAATTATTGTGAACAATTGGTCAACTGTAATTTACTAGCCTCTTTCAAGGTCGAGGAACTTACCTAATCTAATTCATTGACTAATTTTGTGACTAATAAATTAGATTAAATCCATTAAATAGCACCGATTAAATAGTCTCTAAGAATCAATTGTCCACTCTCATAATCAATTGAATTTCTATTTGTATATTAATTTTCCAACATTTATTTCAATCATTCAGTAATAGTCAATGTCTCTCTCTCTCTCTCTCTCTCTCTCTCTCTCTATATATATATATATATATATATATATATATATATATATATATATATATATATACACACACACATAAGATTTTATAAAACCCGACTTATATCAATAATTACTAACATACAAAACAACCCATATGAACCATACATACAACATATAATTTAACTCATTATATTCGTATCAAATAGATCCTAGTTCAATCCTAGAAAAGATAATTACTCACTCATGAATTGAAGAAAAGGTAGAAAATAAATGTAATTGGCATGCATATTATAGATATAATAAATAATGGAAAAGAGAATGAAAATATCAAACGGTAGATTAAAGATAAAAATAAGGATCTATAGAGTTGAGATGCACACTTGACTAATCTTGATTGAAGAACAAAAATTGCATAAGAATTCAAAGTAAATTATAATGAGTTGTTTTTTTTTTTGCTTGAGAATAATAGAGAGAATTAAGCCTACCTTCCCTATACTATCGTTAACATTCTATTTTTATACTCCCTTTGCATTGACAAAAGAAAAGAGTGGAAGGAGACATGGGAGAAATTGTGCGAAGTGCTCATAACCGTTGGTTGCATGTCCGTGCAAGGCCGCACTGGCTAGCCTTGCAGCTTTTCAACTCTCAGCAGAATACACATGCACGGTTGTGTAAGGATGTGATGTGTTCGTGTAAGAAAATGATGTGTGGAATGTTGTTCCATAGTTGTACAATTGTGCAAGGTTGCACTAGCTGGTCGTGCAAATTTTCAACTCTCGGCAGAATAATGATTTAGAGTTGCAAGGCTATGTAAGGTTGCAATGGATGGCCATGCAACACCCATGTATTTCTCCTCTTGCTTCCTTTGCTCTTCTTTTTAGCTATTCGAGCCTCCTAATTTCTCCAAAGACATATGAGGTTGATTATCTTCACTCAATGCCTTCCATATTTGATTATTTTGTTGGTTCCATGCATCAGTTCCTTGGATCTTTTTGTTTGTGCAAAATTTCTTGAAAAACATTATAAAGAAAGTAGTAACACAAATAAGATACCAAACAATACTACATAACGAAAGGGAAAGCAAGATAAAAATATGGAAAATTTTAAGTTTATCAATTAGTAAAGTGAGACTTTGAGCATAAATTGAAGAAAAAGAAGATATCTTGTATTTTGACCAAAAATGGTAAGTACTGGGTCTATTAGGGTAAATGTTGTAATGGATCTAATGTGGTGGGTGCATTAGAGAAAAAGAATAGGGAAATGTAGTTATGGGTTTCTAGTAATTATTATTAAAAAAAAATCAACACTAAAAATATTAGTTCTAGTGATGACAATAAAATTCATGATATGTTATTGTTTTGTTTTACATTTGATGGATAATGATGTATGCTTAGGACTGGAGGTTGGTTTTCATGATGTCTTTTTTTTTATCCTTTAGCTAATAAGGTCGGTGTGTGATTATCTTTTATTCTATAATTATAGGATGTTATATGTTTGTCACATAGAGATAATAAAGGAGTGCCCTGTATGCCTTGCTTAGGAGGTTCTTGATTCTAAGGGGTGTTGGTTTGCTTATGTTCATCATTATTTGGGCAGTCTTCTCTTTATGTTTAATAATTATTTTTAATTTTAATTACTCAAGTGGTATATAATAATAATCCGGTGAAATAAAAGTACATCAGTCATATAGACGCACAAGACAACATGGTACCCTCCAACCTTCAAACCCAGAGGTATAACAACACTCTAGTCACACTAGTACACAAAGGCAACATAGTACCATCCTCACCTAGGATACCTAATCCTTAAGTATCAATAACCTTGATAGGACTCATAGATTACCTATAGAGTATACTAAAGCCTTATTAGGGCACAACGACACACCAATGAACCAAAAAAATTGAGGGATCCTACCTCTTTTCTAGGATAGCCACTCCTAAAGAGAAACTGTTCCTAAACTTAAGGTCTTCCACTTTAGGTATTAGTATTTTATAAGGTGACCATAGATAACACATATTAAATAATTATTATCATTTCTATCATTATCAATTTGCCCTTATTTTCAATTATTAAGGTAAAAGCTAAGGTCATAGTCTATGCCAAAGTCAAAATCAACACTAAGGTAGACCTATCAATGTTCTAAGGTCATCCTATATCCAATTATTCACAAAAATGCATTAGGTCAAAAATGATCAAAATGCCCTTAAAACCCCAATTCCACCATTTTATCCAAATATCATTATTACGAGCAATTTACCATGAAAAAGGCTAAAAAATAATAATTCATAAAAATTCAGCACATAGATAAACTTTACAATTTACTTAGTGTATGTAAGGAGGCATTCCTAACCCTAAACAAATAGTAATTATCATACTCTAACCCTAATCATGTATGCATGCTTTTATAATATCAACCCTAAATATCATGCAATGATATTCATGAAACCCTTATCATGGAAATTACATCATAAATTAACAATGTTATAAATCTTATCAAAACCCTAGACATGCATACGATAATCATTCAATAAATTACCCATGCGTGTATGATATGTCAAATACATACTAATTATTTGTATCATACTTTCATGTTTCAAACCTATTAATAACACGTTAATACCTAATGGTAAACTTTGATGTGCGACACATACATATAACCTTTCAAAACTCATGCATAAATCATACCCTAATATGTAGTGACTTTTACATGTTGCCATTTTATTTCACATCTTAGTAGAAGGGTACAATTTACCTCTTATCTAAGAAAATAATTAAATAAAGATTCACCTAATCTTATTCTCCATGCAACCTCTTCAAAACCCTTACATCACTACACACCTATATTGGCAATTAATACAATACCACATTAACTAGAATTAGTTAAACCAAAATGGAGGAGAGAGTTAGAAAATAATTGGAAAGGAAATCCTTTAAGGTAATAATGCAGAAAGGAATAACATGCATGAGGAGGTGAGCAACGGTGAAGGAGTCAAGAAAAAGGGGGAAGCTACAAAAAGGGATGAAGAGTGGAGTTGAGGCACGATGGAAACTTCCAAAGCTAGAGGGAAGTGTGCGTCAAATTTAGCCATTGGTGGAGGGTGGTGTCCAAAATTTTTGACCAAAGCCAAGGAGGTTACAATGCATGGGAATGTTATAGCTATAATAAAGGGTAGGGGATTAGCAGGAAAGGCTAAAGGAGAGGTGGTGGATTCGGTAGATATTACTAAATGGAAGTGATGCTCTATGGTGGGCTTGGGTGTAGGTTGAGGTGGTTTAAGAAAAATTTGACAAAGATGAGGGTGAGGGAGCGGTGGAAGTGGACAAAGCTAGTGAAATGTGACTAATGATGGTGTGCGTTGTGGAGAAAAATGGTGAAAAATAATGGGCGAAAGTGGTGATTAATGGGCCTTTTCTCTAGCTTGATGGGGCTCCAAAGTAAGGCTTCACTTGGGGTTGATGAATGACATAAAAAAATGAGGGGAGGAAGGTTTTAAATAGGATGGTGGCATGAAGGGAAGAATAGAGCAAAACATAGGTAGGGAAACATAGAGGAGAGAGAGGTATGGTGTGAAGGGTAAAGTAGAGCAAAACATGATGAGGGAAACATGGAAGGGAGGAAGGTATAGAGCGGGGTCTGGTCAGAATATAGTATAGGATGGGGGTAATAATTTGTCAAGGTAAAAACATCTAGTTATCGGGAGTAGGGTTACCCAATATCGATTAGGGTCTAAGCTGAGATTCTATCATATTTTATCCTTATTAAATTTATATCTACTATGTCGTAATAATACATATATTAATTAAGGCTTCTAAAAATGATGTATTACAAGTTATTACAAAAATTGGTATCTAAAGCTACAATATTAATTTATTCCCACATAACTTCTTAAACTTTAGATGTCAATTATTATAGAAATAGGTATCTAAATATGCATTAATGACAGTTTTAAATGAAACCATTATCTAAAGTTCTATGAAATGTTTTTAGGTAAGAGTTTTGATGTTGTTTTTAAATTGAAATCGTTATTTAAACCTTTTTTTTTTATCTTCCAACAAATTTTTGTGGCATTTTTAATGACAATTTTTATATATCCATCATCTATGAGGAGCCATTAACACCCATTTCTATAGTAGTGATAAAATAAAATAAAAACTTTTTTTGTAATTTTATATAGTATTTTTCTTTTAAATTAAAGGTGTGTCATGAGTTTGACTTACATAAAAATTAAATAGGTTGAGGCTTTGACTTATAGGTAGTTAAAAAAATTATGACTGAACATTAAATAAAGTTATTGATAACATGTCTTATATTTTACTTCCTCTATATAAAATATGAGTGTATCCTATAATTAAGTATGATCATTTAGTACTTGTTTGGAGCTACTTACCAAAAGTAATTATATAAGATAATTACTTATTTTAAGATTATTTAGTCTAAAAATTTTCTAAAATAAATTATTATCTTATATAATTATTTTTAGTAAGTAGATTCAAATAAGACCTTAATAATTGGATAAAATTTTGATACATTTATGTCGCATAAAAAATTGCCAAGTTTAATTTTGGACTACGTGTGTGCAGTGTTGATATTTGTTTGAGATAAGCTTTTTATATTTCTCAACATATGTCCATTTAATTTATGTAATTTTAAATAATGATGATGATGATGATGATGATGATGATGATAAAGTTGTAGGTGCTTAATGAGTTAATTTAGAAATGCGTAAAAAAAATTAATTAAAATTTTTATGACTAAACATCAAATATAGTTTAATTAGTAAGATATATTTTATTCTACTTGGTCAATATGAAAATGATTGTATACTTTTTAAGTATCCATTTGCGCCGCCGGTATTGTTTTTAAAATCAGCATTCAAGTATTAAATTGTTGGATTATTATCCGAAGTTGGGCTTGTATGTGAACGATACGAATTGGACGTTGTCGTAACGGTTAGGCCCGAATAAACGTGATCGAATTAGGTTTAATTAAGTTGGGCTTAATGTATCTGATTGAATGTGGACCGATATGTGTAGAGACTGTGGGAGTCATAGATCGTTGATGGACCGAACTAGGATGGCCCGATAGATGACAAGCTTGTTATCTATATATATGTGGTTATGGTCCCTAGGTCAGACGTACTTCGCTCCATTGGTTCCCATCAGTCATTGGCAAGTAGCGGGTACGTGCGTGATCTAGAAGACTACAGAACCGACCGTTAGGATTTCACATCAGATTCGACGGTACCCGATAAATCTTTTATTATTATGGATTCAGGTACGCTTCCGCGATATATTATATATATTAATCTTGATAGATTAGCTTTCGATCCAGTCAAATATATATAGATTATATATTAATCTATCAATTGGTATCAGAGCCGTTGCTAAATTTATCCAGATTAATTCAAAAAAAAAAGGTCATGCGTCGGTACTGTTCATCAGTTACTGTTCATTCAATTTTTTTCCGTCGAGTAATGTTCATTCGCTTTCCGTTTTCGTCGGTACTGTTCATCAGTTACTGTTCATTCGATTTTTCCCGTCGAGTACTGTTCATTCGCTTTCCGTTTTTGTCGGTACTGTTCATCGATGGAACTGTTCATGCTGTTCGGAACTTACAGATTCAGTTTTTTTTTTTTTTGCCGGTACTGTTACTGTTCATCCTGATTAAAAAAAAAACAAAGGTTGAAGGAGGGCTGCGGCAGGTGGCTGCCCACCTCCAATCTCTCTTTTCTTCTTTTGTGTGATATGTGTGAGGTGTAGCCCAGTGTTAAAAAAAAAATTAGGGTTGCGAGGGCTACGGCGGCGGGGGATGCCTCGCACCCTTTCCCTTCTTATGTGTCATGTGGCCCAGTTTTCTTTTAACAAAAAAAAAGCGTCGAGACCTTATGTACCTTTTCCGGTGATGCCTGGTGTTATTTTTTTTTGTTATATATTTACTTATTTTTGGGCTAATAAATCCTTAAGTTGGGCCGGTCTAGCTTTGGACCTACGGTTATTTTTTCTATGGTCCAGTTTTCCTTTAATACTATTTGGACTTATAGTTTGGGCCTTATATTTGTTGTGTATTATTATTTCTATATTAAAATAATAATAATAATGCATGATTGACTTAATTAATTTTTTTTTAATTGGATATCAAGTTTATTTTCTTTTATTAAAATTAAAATTTCATATGGGCCTATTTATGTGCATTACTTGAAACTTATGCAAATAAAGTTAGATTTAATATTGTTGTATATATATTAAATCTAAATAAGGTTGGTCCAAATATTATTGGTCCAAATTTATAAAATAAAATTAAGGGATCAATTTATTTAAATGATTGGTTGTCTAATATTAATAGATAAGTTGGTTGAAATAATATGTCGCCAAAGTGACCTCTGTCATGAAAATTGGTTTATCGAACATATTAGATGTTTGTGCATATATCTATTCGTGCGGTTATTTAGTCGACCCAAAGGAAGACAAATATCTGGCAGATTTTCATATGCACGTGCGATAATAAATATGTGACGATTATTTAGTTGCCATGTGGATAATAAGTCAATCCAAAGATGAGCTTATTATCTGACAGGCCTTATTATCAGTATTTGATCATTGCAACAGGAACACCAATTGCAGTTAATATTATTGTCCAAAGACTTGATATTAATATTGTGTCGGTTTCTTGTGATGGGATCACCAATATTTAAATTCATTGATTATTTGATTATGTGAATTCTTTTTGTGAGCATGAATATTTATTTATGTTTATGTTTTCTGTACAGCCATGTCTGCTACTACTATATCTGCTAACTTAAGCTCTATTTCCATGCTGAACGGGAATAACTTTAAAGAATGGAAGGACAATGTTATCATTGTCCTCGGCTGCATGGATCTGGATCATGCACTTAGGCTTTTGAAACCCGCTCATCTGACAGCTGAAAGTACCTCTGATGATAAGAGGAACTTTGAGAAGTGGGATCGGTCGAATCGCATAAGTCTAATGATCATTAAGCGCAACATTCCGGAAGCCTTTAGGGGTGGTGTGTCTGAGGACATCACCAACGCTAAGAATTTCCTTGCCGAAATTGAGAAACGTTTTGCAAAAAATGATAAGACGGAAACAAGAACTCTCTTGCAGCGCTTGATTTCAATGAAGTACAAAGGCAAAGGAAATATAAGGGAGTACATAATGGAAATGTCCAACATTGCTTCGAAACTGAAAGTGCTAAAGCTCGAGTTATCAGATGATTTACTCGTGCACTTGGTGTTACTTTCACTTCCTGCACAATTCAGTCAGTTTAAGGTCAGTTATAACTG
Source organism: Tamarix austromongolica (assembly GCA_039764185.1). Taxonomy (NCBI): domain Eukaryota; kingdom Viridiplantae; phylum Streptophyta; class Magnoliopsida; order Caryophyllales; family Tamaricaceae; genus Tamarix; species Tamarix austromongolica. Next base: position 14,159,481 of record CM077817.1, read on the forward strand.
CCAAAAGGAGAAATGGACTCTTAATGAGCTCATTTCTTATTATGTGCAAGAAGAGGAAAGACTGAAGCATAATAGGACTGAAAGTGCTCACTTAGCCAGTACCTTTAAGGGCAAGGGCAAGAAAAGAAAGGATGAAGTTGCTCCTAAGGGTCCGGTTCAAAAGAAACAGCAGAAGGAAAAGGATAGTTGCTTCTTTTGCAACAAAACTGGACATATAAAGAAGGATTGTCCTAAATACCACGCTTGGCGTGCAAAGAAAGGTACAATCCTTACTTTGGTCTGTTCTGAGATTAATTTAGCCTCGGTACCTAGAAACACTTGGTGGTTAGATTCTGGAGCTACTACTCACATAAGTGTTTCTATGCAGGGTTGCCTGAACTACCGAAAGCCTAGTGATGGTGAAAGATACATCTATGTGGGAGATGGCAAGGCAGCATCAGTTGAAGCAATTGGCACTTTTAGGTTATTATTAGAAACTGGTTTCTATTTGGATTTGAAAGACACTTTCATTGTACCGTCTTTTAGACGGAATTTGGTTTCCATTTCCTTATTGGACAAGTCTGGTTATTTTTGTTCATTTGGAAATAATAAATTTAGTCTTTCATTAAATTTAAATACGATTGGCACTGGTTCATTATGCGCTTACGATAACCTATATATGCTTGACATCATCACTTCATATCATGAAATCCTACAAGTGGAATCACATGGTACCAAACGCAAATTAAATAAGGAAAATTCAACATCATTATGGCATAAGCGCTTAGGTCATATCTCAAAAGCTAGAATTGAGAGGCTTGTGTCTGATGGTATACTTAATTCCCTTGACTTTGCGGACTTAAATAATTGTGTCAATTGTGCCAAGGGAAAACAGACCAAAACTAAGAGAACAGGTGCAAATAGATCTTCAGATGTCTTAGAATTGATTCATACAGATATCTGTGGACCGTTCCCTACGGCTTCTTGGAATGGTCAACAGTATTTCATATCATTTATAGATGATTACTCACGTTATGGGTACCTGTATCTCATTCATGAGAAATCACAGTCGCTAGATGTGTTCAAATCATTTAAGGTTGAGGTTGAGAATCAACTCAACAAACAAATTAAGTGCGTTAGATCTGACTGTGGTGGTGAGTACTATGGCAGATATGACGGTTCAGGTGAACAATGTCCAGGACCATTCGCTAAATTCCTAGAGGAGTGCGGTATCGTCCCACAGTACACCATGCCGGGATCTCCTAACATGAATGGTGTAGCTGAAAGACGAAACAGAACTCTTAAGGACATGGTGAGGAGTATGATTAGTCATTCTACCTTACCAAAATCACTCTGGGGAGAAGCACTAAAAACAGCAGCTTACATTCTAAATAGAGTACCAACTAAGGCAACTACTAAAACACCTTATGAGCTTTGGACAGGCAAAAGGCCTAGTTTAAGGCACTTCCATATTTGGGGATGTCCAGCTGAGGCAAGGCCTTATAGACCACATGAAAAGTCATTGGAATCCAAAACAGTTAGCAGTTACTTTATTGGTTATGCAGAGCGATCTAGGGGCTATAAGTTTTATAATCTCACACTTAAGTCGATTTTTAAGACGGGAACTGCCACATTTTTTGAGGATGTTGAGCTTGGGGGAGAAATGAGGTTAGAAACATTGTCTTTGAGGAGGAATTAGTCACTATTCCTACTATTGTCTCTGATGATGTGCAAGTCTCAGCACCTATCGTCGATGAGGAGGCAAATCAAGAACCTCAACAAGATAATCCAGAACAACCACCCATTCAAAATGAATTGATTGTTCCAAAAGGAAAAGCTCAACAACCTCAAGAGCTAAGGAGATCCACTAGAGAAAGGAGAAGTACTATTCCGGATGATTATATTGTATTTCTCCTAGAACATGAGGTTGGCATTGGCATGATGGAAGATGATCTAGTCAACTTCCGTCAAGCCATGGAGAGTTCGAATTCTCAAAGGTGGATTGATGCCATGAATGAGGAAATAAAGTCCATGATGGACAATGACGTAGGGGATCTTGTCCCATTTCCTGAAGGAAAGAAGCCCATTGGTTGTAAATGGATATTTAAGACTAAGAGGGATTCAAAAGGCAATGTGGAAAGATATAAGGCGCGTCTAGTCGCTAAGGGCTTTACACAAAAGGAAGGAGAAGATTTTAAAGAGACATTCTTTCCGGTCTCTTCTAAGGACTCCTTAAGGGTAATTATGGCATTAATGGCATATTTTAATCTTGAGTTACATCAGATGAACGTAAAGACCGCCTTTCTCAATGGTGACATTGAGGAGACGATCTATATGGTACAGCCAGAAAACTTTGTGTCCGGAGACCCAAAGAATATGGCTTGTAAACTTAATAAATCTATCTATGGGCTCAAGCAAGCGTCTCGACAATGGTATTTTAAATTTCATCAAGTAATCACCTCTTTTGGCTTTGAGATGAATTTGGTTGATGAATGTGTATACCATAAGTTCTGTGGGAGTAAGAGCATATTTCTGGTTTTATATGTTGATGACATATTGCTAGCAAGCAATGACATAGGTTTGTTGCATGAGACCAAGAGATTTCTAGCTAAGAATTTCGAAATGAAAGATCTTGGTGATGCATCTTTTGTATTGGGCATAGAGATATACCGGGATCGTTCTCGAGGTATCCTAGGGTTGTCACAAAAGGCCTATGTTGAAAGGGTTCTCAAACGATATGGAATGCATAACTGTAAACCAGGAAATACCCCTATCGCTAAGGGAGACAAGTTTAGTCTCAGTCAGTGCCCTAAAAATGACTACGAAAGAAGGGAAATGCAGAATATTTCCTATGCTTCATCTGTGGGAAGTCTTATGCACGCTCAGGTATGTACGCGTCCGGATATTGCTTACATTACTGGGATGTTGGGCAGATATATGAGCAATCCAGGGCTTGACCATTGGACAGCAACCAAACGAGTCATGCGGTACTTACAGAAAATAAAAGATTACATGCTCACATATCGGATGTCAGGCAAGCTTGAGATCGTAGGATACACTGACTCCGACTTTGCTAGATGCCAAGATAGTATGAAGTCCACATCAGTTTTTGTTTTTCTAATGGCTGGAGGAGATGTGTCTTGGAAGAGTTCCAAACAGACAGTTGTGGCCTCTTCCACCATGGCAGCAGAATTTGTGGCATGCTATGAGGCTTCCAATTATGGTATATGGCTGCGAAATTTTGTCACAAGGCTGCGTATAGTTGATGGTATTGAAAAACCACTCAAATTGTTATGTGACAATAAGGCTGCAGTTCAGTATTCCAACAACAATCTAAGTTTTACGAAATCGAAGAGTATCGATATTAAGTTCTTAGTTGTTAAAGAAAAGGTTCAGAAAGGAGAATTGTCTATAGAGCATATCAGTACAAACTCTATGATTGCGGATCCGTTTACTAAAGCATTACCACCCAAGAAGTTTCTCGAGCATGTAGCTTGTATGGGTGTTATATCAGTTAATGATCTTTAGTTTCAGTGGGAGTTTGTAATCTCAGTTGCTCTATGTATAGACTCTCTTTGGTTTGACTTATGGATATTTTGACCATATGTTTTCTGCAGAAATAAAGTTTCATTTTATTTCCTTTCTATCTTTTGGTATGGTTTGATCTCACTAAAGTTTTAAGGTGGACCAGTTGGAAATATGCATGTTAGGATCATATTGCATGATATTTCCATGCTACACATCCACATCTTGATCCATGTCATTCATTCATGTCAACATATGTGACCATTGAGGGTTTAGTTACGAAGATATGTGATGAAAGCCGCTTTGATCCTATGTTTATGTGATTGATGGACTGGATTGGTTAAAGATACATTTTATAACGACAACAGATTTGAGCTCATCTGGTTATGTCACAATTAGTAACGTTGCACATATAGCCCAAGTGGGAGATTGTTGGATTATTATCCGAAGTTGGGCTTGTATGTGAACGATACGAATTGGACGTTGTCGTAACGGTTAGGCCCGAATAAACGTGATCGAATTAGGTTTAATTAAGTTGGGCTTAATGTATCTGATTGAATGTGGACCGATATGTGTAGAGACTGTGGGAGTCCTAGATCGTTGATGGACCGAACTAGGATGGCCCGATAGATGACAGGCTTGTTATCTATATATATGTGGTTATGGTCCCTAGGTCAGACGTACTTCGCTTCATTGGTTCCCATCAGTCATTGGCAAGTAGCGGGTACGTGCGTGATCTAGAAGACTACAGAACCGACCGTTAGGGTTTCACATCAGATTCGACGGTACCCGATAAATCTTTTATTATTATAGATTCAGGTACGCTTCCGCGATATATTATATATATTAATCTTGATAGATTAGCTTTCGATCCAGTCAAACATATATAGATTATATATTAATCTATCATTAAATGGCTATGCTTAAGGTTTTATATTCACTTTCATCTTTGGGGTATTAAACGAAAGCTCCATTTATGTTGTTCTTAACATTTTCTACTACAAGATCTTGAGGATTTATAAAGTGTTGGTTTGTTATTAATTTTTTTATGCCAATATGATGGATTGAAAAAATTCATTTCTCTGATTAATAAATATAACATGATGTTATTATACCTTTGTTTCTTACATAGAGTACTTCGATATTGGTTATGTACGTGAATTTTCTGGTGCAATATATATATTTTTCATGTATGGAGAAATCGGCCTATGAAGGTCATCATAATGAGGTGGTTCATCTATCCAATAAAATCTTTACACCTATGCCACATCGAACATGGGTACCTCTGTTGGATCTTTTTCATTTCCCCCCTCGACTAAGTTGCTGTTCCACAAATGAATTATCAAAAGAAACAAAATAGGAAATGAGAGGGAGAGTGTTCATCTTTAAACTCCACCGAAGACTGTCTCCACCATATATGATCTCCTTCCGGATTTCACTCTCTTTTCAATCAAGTAGAAAAAGTCTTTCTTCCGGTCGTCCTCAGGGTGTGCATCTTCCTCATCTCTTCAGTGAGCTGGCGCCTCTCTCATGATAATAAAACAACGTTGTTTGTTTCAGGTTCTCTGATCACTTTTGCCGAAGGAAGCCGAATTATGGGGTCGTTGTTGCTTAGGATTTAGTATTTGTACGTATGTAGGAGCGCCTTGTACGTGTCAAGTAATCTTTTGTAGCTCTAGGAATCGGCAATTCTTGTTATTGTTTAATGCTCTAGCCAGTGTCTTATTTTAAAACTCCTGCACGTTGTTGTAACATGTATGGTATAAACTAAGTACGTAGCTAGGATCCCTCATCTAAATCGTGTGTTGATTAAAAAAAAAATCTCTGAAATGCTTCATAGATCTGAGTATCCTTTTTAGCTTTGGACCAACAGAAGAGAACCTTTTAAGTTTGCGTCAAGAATCCTTCGAATTTCGGCTGTGAAAAGTAGAAGAAGATGCACAACTTGAAGAAGGAAGAAATGAAAGAGAAAAACGAAGCGTGTTTTATATGTTAATTAATGGTTTGGTTATGTTTGCTTGAGACAGAGAGGATATTTTCATTTATCTTGGGATTTAATTTTTTTTAATTAAATATGGTAGCTACTAGTAAACTTTTGTTATTATTATTAAATAAAAGCACTGTGTATCACTTTGCTTTTAAGTGCAATATAATTATCATTATTGGTCTAACATCCACCCTTTTTTTTATCCCTATATGCTTTCTGTCTTTTGATGATAGGGAGATATCGATTTCCTCCACTACTAGCTCCCAATTTCATATTTTCACAACCTAATATTTTTCTGGAGAGAAGATTGTATTAGGAAATATGCCAAATAAGATTGCCCGCCTAATATAAGGGCAATACATGATTTAAATAATCCAGGATCTAATTTTTTCCAAGAACATTAATTACAATAGGATATCAAAATAAATAGTATGTTGTAATTATATGATTACTTATATGGGAGTACAATAACTATCCCACCAAACGTTGTTGGCTAAACTCTCTCTTAATTTTTCTCTCTCACCAAAGTGAGGCTCTCTATCTTCAAAACTCTTATACGCTTTGGTTTTCTATTGAATGAATTGAAATGAGCGAAGAGAATGGCTTTTATAGCCAATATTCTAATTAATCTTGGCAAAATCTTATTTATTAGTTTCTATCATTGAATTCCTCTCGAATTCCCTTTATTTTATTATGCTATTACTTCTTCTTTAAAGGAGAAACATGCATCAAATTAGCCTCCTCCACCAAATAAGGGACACCCATCAATCTCCCCCTCGCAACTTAGGTGGAGAGATTTAATATGCTTGCTCCTTCTTTGTAACTTTCATACTTGTCCTTAGGTAAGGACTTATTCATCATATCTAAATAGTTATCATCGGTATGAAATTATGAACCTTCTCAAGATAAAGTTGCTTGGATTCCAACATATCACGTATTCAATGATATAGCACATCAATGTGTTTTGATCTCATGTGGAAGCTCAAATTCTTACTCAAGTGGTTGCACTCTAATTGTCCCAATGCACAATATACTTATGTTGTTTCTACCCTCTTGTAAGGTTTTCTTAAACCATAACATTTCTTTATAGGAATCTATAACTGTAATGAACCATCCCTCTATAGTTGACAACACAATACACTTTTGTAATTTTTCATTGTCATGATACTACTCCCTCTGAAAAGGTAATCATGTTTCCGGAAATAGACTTTCTAGAATCAATATCTCCACCCATATCTACATTTTTGTAGCCAACTAATTCAAAAACTTTCGCTTCCAAAGCATAAACTCATTTAGATGTTCCGCTTATGATATATCAATATCTATTTCATAGCATTCTAGTGCTCTCTTTCGAGTTTGGACAAGAATCTGCTGATAACACCAACTACGTGTGCTATATCTGATCGTGTATACACTATTGCATACATTAGGCTTGCAGCTATTAATACATATTGTACCTTGCTCATATGCTCTTTCTCTATGTCATATAGTAGAATCTACTTTAAGCTGAAGTGACAAATGAATGGAGTGGCAACTGACTTTACTTTCTCCATGTGAAACCGTCCTAATATCTTCTCAATATAATTTCCTTGTGATAGCCACAACTTTCCTTTCTTTCAATGATGGGAAATGGTCATACCAAGAACATGCTTTTATGGCTCTAAGTCTTGTATAGAAAAAGAATTTCTCAATTCTTCTTTCAACTTGTCAAGCTTGTGACTATTTTGAGCCATAATCAACATATTGTTAACATACAAGAGTAGTATGATGAATTCATTGTCAGATAATCTCTTTAAAAAAAATTGCAATGATTAGAATTGATACTTTGATATCCATGAATAACCATAAAAGAGTCAAACTTCTTATAGTACTAGTGTGATGCCTAATTAAGTCCATATATACTCTTCTTTAGGTGGCAAACAAGATCTTATTTTCCTTTGACTTAGAGTCATTTTGGTTGCTCCCTATAAATTTCTTCCTCTAGATCACCATGAAGGAATGTATTAGTTACATGCAGTTTCTCAACTTCTAAAATAAAACTTGTGGCTAAGCTAAGGACCACTCAGATCTATGACATCTTCACCATGGGTGAAAAAATATCTTCAAAGTAAATACCTTTCTTCTAGATAAAACCTTTGATGACTAAACCTTGCCTTGCATATACATCATGAGTTAATGTCCTTGGTTTTCAATAGGTATACCCATTAGTCTCTAGGTGCCTTTTTACGTTTTAGTAACTCTACCTACTCATAAGTTTGGTTCTCATTCAAGGAATGCATTTTGTCTTGCATGGCTCATAATAATTCTACCTTGTGATCATCCATCGGTGCTTCTTCATAAGGCTCTGTTTCTCCCACATCGGGGAGTAATATATGTTGTGTTGTTGGATATATGGTTTGAGTTTTGTGAATCCTACGAAGGCCTTAGACTACATACATCATAATGCACCAAATCTAATGATTTGGTCTTCTAGTTAAGGACTTTTAATGGAAAAAACTAGCTAAGTAATCATGACATGGTTTAAGAGACTTGTGTCCCTCTTTTATCCCTATTGGTGTCTCTCTTTTGGCTAATATTTGAAGTCTCTTATAACTTATATGTCCAATTCATTTATGCCATAACTCAACTAAGGAATCTCTTGCTACAGCATTGACATACCCATTACTCACTTTTGCTTCTATCATATAAAGGGTATGCAATTTCTTACCTCAAGCTATGACCAATGAATTATGGGTTAGCTTCTAGTTCTTATCCGCAAAGATACTACTATATACTTCTTCATCTAACAATCCCATGGAAATTATATTGAGACGTGTGACAGGAACATATCTCATATCTTTTTAATATTAGATGAAAACCTATGTTTTCTTTCAAGGAAACATCTCATCTTCCTACAATCTTAGATAATATGTCATTTCCCATATTTACATGACTAAAGCCACCGTCTATATAAAATCTGAAGAAATCTCTCCATAAGACTACATAAAATGGTGCACTAGAATCCATGACCCAATATGAGTCTTATTATGTTAAATTAACATTTCTGGCATCACAAATAAATGTTACCTAATCTCCTCTAGAAATGGTAGTGACTACATTGCTCACATCACATTTACAAGTAACTCTCTTTTTAGCTTCTTACATTCACTCTACATGTAACCTTTCCCTCCATAATGGAAGCACTTTATATATCCTCTCTTGTCTTTGATCTATCTCCAAACTTGTCTTTTAGCCTAACTCTGGAATTTTCTCAATCGTGGGATTTGTTGTTATTACTTCTTCCAATTATTCAATGATAAGAGCCTCGGATTTGATCGTCATTCCTTGCTCCTTCCTCCTCAATTCATGATTGAGTAAGCTATTTTTTGTAGTGTTTAATGTTAGAACAACTTGTGATGCTAAAATACTTAATGAAACTATAAGTGTGTCCGAACTAGTTGGCAAAGAGCTAATAAGAAGTAGTGTTTGAAATTCATCATCAAGCATCATCTTCAACTTGGTAAGTTGATTCATCAATCCCTGAAAGTCACTCAAGTGTTTGGAAACACTCCAAGTCTCCCTATACTTGAGGTTCACCAATTATCCAATAACAGAAGCATTATATTGGGTTGTCTTTCGTTCATACATGGACTCTAGTTTTGTCCATAATTCATACGCAACAATTTCTTATGCCACATGGTGAAAAATAATCTGGTCTATCCATTTTTAGATCTGCCCAACAATTTTCTTGTTCATCAAAGCCCACTTTGCATCATATTTCTCCTGTAGGTTCTTTCCTTCATTTTGTAGAGGTTGATACAAATCTTTGTAGTAGAGAATGCCTTCCATTATGTGCTTCCAAATAGAATAATTAAAGAAGGTTAGCTTCATCCTTGTTGCGGAGGATGCGGAGATTGAATCCTCCACTTTTAATTACATAATAAAATTAGTCACTAGCATACCACAAATCAGAAGTTTTGATACCACTTGTTGAAAAAGATGACAAATAAGACTATCTAATACAAGATCAATAAATAATTAAATAACTTAGGATCCAACTTTCATACCCACATGTAATTATAATGGGAAATCAAAATAAATTATATATTGTATGATTAATAATATGGGAGTACCATAACTATCTCACCAAACACGAGTGGTTAATTAACTCTCTTTTAATAATTTCTTTCACCAAAGTTAGGTTGTCTGTCTTCAAGACTCTTATACATTTTGTTTTTCTACTAAATGAAATGAAATGAATATAGAGAATCGCTTTTATAGCCAATTTTCTGATTAATTTTGGCAAAATCTCATTTATTCATGTCTGTCCTTGAATTCATCTTATACTTACTATAGAGAATGTTAGAATTACCTTCAGGGTTAACGACCTTAAGGATGTGGCATATGACATGGTAGATGACATGTGAACTCATAGTAAATGAAGCTGATTAAAAATTAACCCCCACCCCATGGTATTGATTAAGAAGTTTAAATAGTAATTTATTGTCCAAAATTTTCTCAGCATATATTACGTGCTCTTCATCAATCTTATTATTTTTCCTTCTCATAAGCAATTAACGCTCTGCCTATTGTATTTCATTTTTATAAGCAATCCTAAGTCAAGATTAATTTAAGACAGGGAAATTTAAGTACCCCTTTATTTCTTATGGCGACTCCCAAGTGATCGATGTGAGGATGAACATGCATAAGATGGTGGTGTTGATGCGTTTCATGTTTGTTCTGTAATCGTCTTGAATTGTTCTGGTTTGGAATATTTGTTACTTTCAAAAAAAATTGGGATTTTAAGAGACTTTTTTTTAAATGTTTTCTTATGGAAACTAAGGATTCTTTTTAATATTTTATTATTTGAAAAAATATAAATAAAAATGGAATTAACAAATTTTTGACATTTTAGATTTTTGATGAATTTATGAGAAATTTTTAATTCTAAATCTTTTTGATATTTTTCTATTTTTTACTATATTTTCAATTTTTATTTTATAATTTTTATTATTTATTGAACTTTTTTCAAAACTTTTCATTTTTTTTAAAATCCTAAGTAGAGTATTATGTATGAATCAAAAGATATAATAATATTTTAATTTTTAACTAATATATAATATATTTTATATAGTAATTCGTAAAAAAATAGTTTTATAATGATGCCATTTCATAAATTAAAAAAAAAATCTTGTTACACACGCACACACACACATTCAAAATTTTGATGAAATGTATAATGTATAAAAATTGGCCTAAACTATTTGAAAAATAGGTAATAGATATTTAAAATTTTATTTTTATAAACCAAATGGATTATTCATATTATTCATTAATTAAAGGCTACACGGCATGAATATATCTTAATTGAAATTTATTTATATATTAAAGAAAGAATTTAGTCTAATTTATAATGAAAAAAGGAATTTATAATATATAAACCGTTATGATGATGACAACAACTATTCACTATGAATATCACTTCTGATAATATTTGTGGATATTTGGATATCGGCTTCACATCAAATACTTGAATGAGGATTGAGGAGTATTATTCTGTATGACCCCCTTAAAAATATACATATATGTCTAAGTAGAGCTATCAAAAGTCGACTTGATTCAAGATAATTAATAAAAATTGACCTTATTTGCTTAAAAATTTATCCGATACAATCGAAGAAATCATGAATTCGAAATAAATCTAGCCCAACTCAACACCTTAGCAATATTCGATATGATCTAAAAAAATTATGAATGCAAGACCTACTCAACTCAACCTGATACCTGACTGATAACCGATGTGATCCAAAAAAATTATAAATTTAAAATAGACCCGACCAAATGCTTATCAAAAATTCGATTCAACCCAAAAAATTATAAATCCAAAAGTCTCGATCTAAGTCTTTTAATAAATAAAAAAGTAATAATATTTTAGAATATATTTTTTTCCCATTCATAATGACATAGTAGAATAGTAGATTTGTATCCATTCAATGAAGCAACATTAATATAAGAGTATGTGCTCTTACAAATAGACAAACAATCATAAGATTTAATAATAAAAGATTAGCACACCACTTCTCATTTCCTAAAGTAGGGAAGATCTATAGTAAGAATGTTATTTACTTATTATAAAAAAATAAAGATCATTGATTTTTATTATATCAAATGGGTTGCGGGTAAGAAGTTAATATTAATTAGTTATTTGTCAATGCCATTACTTCATCTAAATATTGTTGAGCTAATGTGATTGGACATGGTCTACTTTGATATTATCTAATTACAATTAATAATAATAATAATAATAATAATAATAATAATAATAATAATAATAATAATATATCATTGTTAAACTATTACTATTGCCATAATTAATATTTATTACTACTAATATTACTATCGTTGTCATTATTGTCACTATTATAACTTTTATCATTAATGTTAGACTATTGTTGTTGTTGTTGTTGTTGTTGTTGTTAAAATTATATTGATATGCTATAATTGATATGTTATAAAAAGAAGGTGAGAAGTAAAATCTTACAAACTTTAATTCATTATTAATTATCAATGGTCAATATTATGTAAGGACTATATGAGATATAAATATAACATAAAATTAAAATAATACTTGAGCTTGATATGACCCAAATTATAATGAGATGAATTATAAATTATTTTTTGAAATAAAAAAGAAAGTGATTTAATTATTAAAAAAATTGAACGTTGAAATGTCTAATAACAAATTTATATTATCTCAAAAGATAGAATATTATTAGAGAATGTCGGGAACAATAAGATTCAAAGAATAAGATATACCATAATAAGAGAGCACAAAATTACTAAAGATAATTATAATTTAGAGTGGGATATTTTTCATCGTGCTAGTCTATAATGGAATTAGCAATAATAATTAAGATAAATGTATTATCTTTTAAAATAAGTTGAAAAATAATTAAAAATACTTATAATTTGAAGTGGGACATTCTCTGTAAGTTTGCTATAAATTTTCTCTCAAATGGCATTTGGTGACATTCTTGTCCGGATAAAATATCCAAGTCAGTTGTATTTGACCAACGCCACCTTTTGAAGTGTTTCTTTCCATTCAAATATATATATATATATATAGTCAGTAGGTTCAAGACAAACAAGCATCTCATACTTTATTGGATATAAGCTTACGAGAGTCGAGTAACTGGCAAAACCTGAAGCAAGCTACGTGCGCCGGAAGCGAGCCAAATCATCTATACTGCTCCTTACGAGTAGGGATGGTAATGGATCTCAGATCCGACCCAGACCCGCTAGATCCGTTTTATTTTTAGCGGATTTAGATCCATAACTTTTGGATCCGACGGATCTGGATCGGGTCTGGATCTATATATACCTTAAAGGTAGAGGTGGCAAACGGGTCATTTGGGTCGGGTTAGGGTCGGGTTGATATGAGTCGGGTCAATTTTTTTTTACTATACAATCGAGTCGGGTTCGGGTTCGGGTCGGGTGTAATTCGGTTCGGGTGTGTTTCGGGTTATGTTGCTTTGGGTCGGGTTTGGGTTCGATTAGGGTTAATTGACGAGTCGGGTGTGATTTAGGTCGGGTCGATGCTAGGTTTTTTGGATTTCTCGGGTTCGGGTCTATTTCGGGTTTGACTCGGGTCTATAGAATTCGGGTTAGGTTTGGGTTCGGGTTCGGGTTCGGGTCACTATATGGGTCAGATGTGAATCGGATCAACTAAGTGTCAGACCTTTCGAGTTTTTCGAATTCGGGTCTATTTCGGGTCTATAGATTTTAGGTAAAAAAAAAACTCAAATTAGGTATTATTTATAACAGTATGAATCATGATCGAGAACGAGTTTGAACATAAAAATTGGAACTTGTATGAAATAAAATAAAGTTATTTTTAATTTTTACAAAATTAACTTTAAGTATTTTTAGAATACTAATAAAATCTTTGAACACACCACCATCATAATTTAAAATAAGAGAGTTTTTTTCCTAACCATTATAATACGACCTTATCCTATTACTATTAGTTTGGTTTTAGCTTCTTTTGCTATGGTTTTTAAATTTCTCGGTGTGACATTGTCACTATTTTTTATTTTTAATAATAATTTTTAATATACAATAAATAAATATGTGATAAATGAAAATCACAATCATCAATAACTTTGTGAAAAATGAAATATCAAAGTTATCTTATGATTATAAACCCTACCCCACTTCCAATGAATTTGTCTCAATGCCTAACTTAGTAATACAATACTCCGTCATAGCACACTAAACTCTCTATTGTATGTCCGATGTCTTAAGACAATTATCTATATTATAAATATGTCGATAGATATTTATAATGGTCACAACATAGCTAATAAGTGACAATATATCACCTTTTACACCTTAAATTACAATTATAATTTTCATGATTTCCTACATTACTTTTCCTTCATTGTTCATGTTCAATTTGCATCAACATGCGTATCATCCATCTCCTTCGTTCTTATAATTGCTAACATGGTGGACCATGCACTTCCTTTATTAATTATTTCATTTCTTGATATTATGGCATAATATTCTAGAAGCAAGTGCATGGCATCCTCAATAATATTCTTTGGTCATTGAATCGGTGCAGAGTCATTTGATCTCCTCCTATTTCAATTCCTTCAAATAACCTATATTAGTGTACACATCATTTTTAACGTCTCATCATTTAAGTGTTAGATTATGAAATAGACTCAATCAAATTCATTGTCTTTTTATAGTATACAACTTCACTATGGATTGTCATCATCCGAATAATACACTTGGGTAATTGGGCAATCATTAATCTCATGCACCAAAGTCTAAGTTACTTGTTCACATATCTCACACATTGGTCCATTCATACCTTTCTCAACCAACCTATTTTTAGTTAATAGCTACTCTTTACAAGCCTTTAATTATTTGAAGTATTAATCTTAATATGATATTCTTAGTGAGTATTGAGGTGTTATATTTGTTGTCATTGCAAACTTGATGATGATGACTCATCCTTGAATCCCTTTTGATCTTGTATCTCAATATCATACCTACATAATATTATCCCTAGTTGGTTGTAAAGTTAATAAAGCTTTAAAATATCCGATAACTTTATAGGTTGTAAAATAGGTCATAATAAATTTGTATTCTTTTGCTATAAGCCATGATCTAACAATTTCATGATATATCTCATGCGCGTTGCATTTTAATAATTATAAACTCATTTTCTAATCTAAACTATTTGGATGAAGTAAAAAATACCTTCTATTATGACTTACTCATGCATTGCATCCTCCTATACCTGTATATCTAACTCATCTCCAACACATTACACACAGCTTCTAGTAATGTGTTGTCATAGATTCTATGATATGCTAAGATACTATTATATTAGGGAAATTCAATATATAATATGAAAATATTGAATATTCATATATAAAAGAAACCTATTTATTAAATATGATAAGGTGAACACTGAACATCTAATGAATTATTCTTAATGATCTACCAATTTTATAAATAAACAAGTTTTAGCAAAAATAATATATTTAATTAATTGAGTACAAAATAATGAGTTCAATATTTATGAATTGAAATTTCACTAAAATGAGAATATATTTTTAAAACAAAATGAATAAATATTGCTTTAGTTAAAATAAATTAAAAAAATGATATAACTTACATATGAGGTGGACTATTAGTCTATTGATAATTTGATATTATGAAATAAGGAGTAAAAAAGCATATTACAAATGTTAAAGCTATAATTAACGTAAAATTTTAAAATGAGTACAAATATATATACATACTATCACAAAATATTACTAACATACCAACTAAAAAATATTATCAAAGGGAATTATTATTATAAAGTATAAAGATGTAAATGTTAAACATGCTATGAATAAATTACATATATAATTTAGTCTCAAACTTTAATTAGGGTTAGAAATATAAATAACTTTTATCGTTAAATTAAATGATAATTATAATTAATAATAACATTATATATATTATTATTAAATTTAAATACTATGAGAAAATAAAATCAAAATCTTACAATGATTAAAATTTATTTAAAAGTCTCATTTTGACTTATTTTATTTTTTTTACATTAAATACTAAATATTTTTTTAATACTTTTTCCCTTCTTAAATATTTTACTTACTTCTTATTTTTCTAAGCCTCTTAATTTTATATTAACTATAATGAGATATTAGTTAAAATATTTCTAATGTTCAATTAAATTTATATGTTTCTAATATTTCAACTATATTTTATTTTTTTCCTAAATAAAATACCTATATCTTATTTTTCCACCAAAGATAACATACTATTTTTATTTTTTACCCTTATTTCTATGGTACATTATTAGTTTATTACCTAGCCGCAGAAAATCGATCACTCGATCTATCCCTCTGCCTCTGCCCCCCGATTTTCTCTCCTAAAATATCTTTCCCTGTCTCATTCCTTATTCCACTCCACGCAACGTTGGTTTCGTCTGATCATCTCAATCAAACCATCCTCATTCAGTCATTCCTCATCACCTATAGTCCTATACTGGTCAGCGATTGTCTGTCTCTGACTCTCTAGCAGCCTAGCTTCACTTCTTTCGCTCACACAGGCACAGCCGCACAGCTCGCTGCATGAGTGTGTGTGTGTATATGTATTAAACTATCGATATTCATACTCTCTGACTTTCCCCTCTCAAGCCTCAACAGTTAGCCGATTCAGCCATTTTGGTCCTCTTCTTCTGCAGTCTGCAACAGCAACAACACGCATACACACACTACACCACCGAGCGGTGAACGCCAGCCAGTGCAACCACCATCTCCATTTTTGCGGCCTTCGATGCATGTATTACTCTATTACCATGCATTTGCATTCGATTATAATATATTTGTTTAATTTGGGACAATAGACAACAATTTTCTCATGATCCCCAATTCTGTTTCTGTTTCTGCAGAATCCATACATTTGTTTGTAGAGAATAAGATTAGTCATATAACAGCCAAGGATATAGTTTCCTTGGACATTGTAATGATTATTGATTACTCTGTTAAGGAAATGATTGAGAAAAAATCAATAAGTCCATGGTTCCCGAAAAGAAAAATATGTATAGGTTCAATTTTGACTTTTTTTTTCTTCCTTTTTTTTATTTGTATAACCCATGGTTTCACATTTGAAAGAGAACGTTGCCTGAGCAGACGGCTACCATGCGAGCGGCCATGTTGGGTCATTGTCTGCCCACATGTTGTAAATTATTGATTTTCAGCTGGCTTGCACAGAGAAATTATAATTAAGAATGTCTTAGACAGCAAAATAAGTAGTAATATAGTAGTAAGAAACACGCTCCAACTGGCTCGGTATTAGTAAAATGGTTAAGAATTAGACGACACGGGTGTTTTCAATTCTAGAATACTTTTTTATTTTTTTAGCATCTTATTAAATCCTAGATCTGGATCCTTATTGGTCTCTGAGGATCATAATCTAACACTCAATAAGTAAGAAGTCCAACAAACAGGTGCTGATGCATATGGTGGAATAAAAACGAAACTTTCCTTCAGTGTATACATACTCCTATTATGGGCTAGAAATTGACGTGAGATGACTACAATT
This sequence comes from Tamarix austromongolica, assembly GCA_039764185.1. Classification (NCBI taxonomy): domain Eukaryota; kingdom Viridiplantae; phylum Streptophyta; class Magnoliopsida; order Caryophyllales; family Tamaricaceae; genus Tamarix; species Tamarix austromongolica. The sequence continues at coordinate 14,176,579 of CM077817.1, forward strand.
TTGAGGCTCCGTGTCCAAATACTGAAATACTGACCTAAAAGCAGCGGATTCTTGTTTCCAGGAAACATTTAGGGTGCGTTTAGTTTCAGAAAACAAGACTGCTTTCTGGTTTTCCCGAAATTCAACAAATATGTGCATAACTTAGGTTTTCTATTTTTCTAATTGGAAAACTGAAAAACACAGTTTTTAACTATGTGAAGAAAACTGGAAAACAACATATACTATATTCTGAGTTTTCATATAAATGTATGTCCTTATTTTCTACATGTTTTCCAATAAAAAATTAATAATAATAATAATAATATGCTTATTATTATTAAAATTAATACTCATAACAGTATTAACTTTAATATTAATATTTTATTAATTTATATTAATATTCACATTCATATTTAAAATATATTTTGTACCCATTATTAATAAGTAAGGGTATTTTTAGTAGTTTTTGGAAGATAAAAATTTTATTGTTATAATTATTATTTTACTTGATAATTATTATTGTATGTGATTTTATAACCACCTTAATTGAATACTAATACTAATGATTTATTGTAGTTATGGAAGCTGGAAATTATGATGCTACTAATCTTCCGAATCATGAATTGCAAGAAGCGGATAAGAAAAGGAGCTCAGTTTGGAAAGAATTTCTGAAGCTTAAAGGAACCGAGACCAAGGATGGAAAAGAGAGAGCACTTTGCAGCCATTGTAAGGTGGCTTCTTTCATTGCTAGTTCACATTATGGAACAACAAATCTAAAAAGACATCTTGATAAATGTCCATCATATCAACAAACCGTGAAAGTAGAATCTAATGTTTACGACCAAAGGATCTATAGAGATCTATTAGCAAGGGCTATAATCAAACATGGATATGCATTCTCTTGGGTTGAACACAAAGGCAATAGAGAAATGCATGCATACTTGAATAATCAAGTTAGAACCATTTGTAGAAATACTGCAAAATCAGACGTATTGAAATTGCATTCAAACTTGAAAATTGAGCTTAAGAACTATCTTCGTAGCATCCCTGGTCGCATTTGTTTGACTTCTGATATGTGGACTTCTTGTCAAACCGAGGGATATATGTGTTTGACTGCTCATTTTGTGGATACTAATTGGAAGTTGAATAGTAGAGTGCTGAATTTTCATCATATAGAAACACCACATACGGGACAAATCTTACATAATTCGGTGTTAAGTTTGCTTCAAGATTGGGGTATTGAGGATAAGATTTTCTCTATCACATTAGACAATGCTTCTAGCAATGATAGAATGCAAGATCGTTTGAGAAGTACACTAAACAATCAAAAATTTTTGTTGCATGATGGCATTTACTTACATGTTCGATGTGGTGCTCATGTTTTGAATCTCATTGTTAAGGATGGGCTTAAGGTGATAGAGGATATTGTTGTTAAGATTAGAGATAGTGTGAAATACATCAAGTGGTCAGAATCGAGGAAGACTACATTTCGAAATTGTGTGAAGTTAGCTCGGATATCAGATACTAAAGCATTATGGCTTGATGTTCCCACAAGGTGGAACTCAACTTATTTGATGATTGATAGAGCTATTATTTATCGTAATGGATTTAAGGAGATGGTGGTTGTTGACCCTTTGTATAAGAATTTTCCAGGACCTCAAGAGTGGGACATGCTTGAAAAAATTCGTGATGTCTTGGAACCATTTTATGATATTACTGAGTTATTTTCTGGTAGTCAGTATCCCACGGCAAACTTGTATTTTGAGAATGTATGGAAGATTGAAATGCTTTTAAATGAGTTGGTAAAGGGTGACGATGAAGTATTGAGGAAAATGGCTATAGAAATGAAGATTAAATTTGATAAGTATTGGGACAACTTAGATGGAAATGAATATGGTACATTATTTGCTTTTGCTGTAATTCTTGATCCTCGTTGTAAGTTGGATTTTCTGAAGTATTGCTATCAAAATTTATTTGAGGATGGAACAAGGGCTTCTTTGAAAGTTAGTGATATGCGGTTTAAGTTAGGGATGCTTCTAGTGGAGTATCCTTCGGTTAATGATGGAGGTACTTGCAATAACTCTTGTGGAACATCATCAACATTAGACACTAACACCCTTGGTTCTACTCGCAAGCGCAAATTTGATTTCTCTGCTGTAAGTTTACATTTCTCACCTTCCCATAATCATTTATGCCTTTCCTTTGATTTTAATTTGTTATTATATTTATATTCAATTGACTATTACATATAATTTTTTTTAGCATTCTTGATTTATTATTATATATATATATCCATTTTCTTTTGTAATTTTTAGAGTTTTGATGAAAATGAGACTGCATACACCTATAATGAAAAGACAAAGCTTGATAAGTATCTAGATGATCCAAGAATGGACCGCAAAATCAAGCTGAACATTCTTAACTTTTGGAGAGAGAACGAGTCTCAATATGGAGAGCTTGCACATCTAGCTAGGGATATTTTAAGTGTGCCCCTAACAACTGTTGCATCAGAATCAACTTTTAGCATTGGAGGTAGAGTTTTAAGTAAGTGGAGAAGCTCGTACTTGCCTGAAAATATTGAAGCGTTGATAACTACTCGTAGTTGGTTGTATGGTTTTGAAGGTAGTATTTTTAAGGTTTTTATTTACTTCTTTTTTTCTACATCATAGTAAATTTCTAATGTGTTATTGTTTCTCTAGCAACTGAGGAAGATGAATATGTTGGTTGCAATGTGGGGTGGGATGGAGCTAACCCCCCTACTAGACATCCTTAATAAGGTCCATAGGTACTATTTTAATTCTTTATATAATTGATAGATAAGTATGTAGCCTTTATCCAAATGGAGTGTATCTAACTACATGTTCTTTCACTACAGGGAGGACTACACTGATATTTTTGAAGAGGTTGCAGGGAGGACTATCCAAATGGGGTGATTTTTTTTTCTCATTGTTATATAAGCCTCAAATTAAGGTGTGTGACTTGTTGGTGTGATGTTTTTGTAACAACATATGGTGATGGTTAGGTGATGTCTTTATCTTAGCATTATAAGTTTATAACTATCCTATAGGACATCTTTTGCCTTTTGGATTGTAAATTTATTCCTTTCTAGTTAGTATTTTTTGGTTACTTACCTCAAGTTCAAGGCTTCAATCAAAGAGAGGTATTCACCTTCATCCATTAAAGAGAAGATCAAGTATTCATTATAGGTATGTTATCAATGCTCTAGTTTTCTTATTTACACTTGTTTGGACTTTTATTGTATTTATTTGTTAGTAATTATCAGTATATTTGATATTATTGTATATTGTGTATCATACAATGAGTGTATGATGAAATGCTGAATTTGATTGGCAGGTCCTCATGAATCATTAATACAATGAGTGTATTATATTATTATGGTCCAAAGTGTAGAGTTTAAATTGTAGGAAGTTATCAAACAAAGTGAAGCAAAAATATAAATTTATGCTTATAAATGTTTGCATTTATTTACATGGTTTCAAAAATTAATAAGAATATGGAGTTAAAAATATCATATATGAATAAGAATAATCAATTATCGGTTCAAGTTTGGTTCGGGTCAGTTCGGGTTCGGGTTAGAGTTCGGGTTAGTTCGGGTTAAAGTTAAAGTTCGGGTCGGTTCGGGTTTGGGTTAGAGTTCGGGTCGGTTTGGGTTCGGGTTGGAGTTCTGGTCGGGTCGGGTTTGAGGTGTGCTCGGTTCGGGTTATTATTGATTTTGGTCACTTCGGTTCGGGTCAATTTAGGTTCGGGTCTCTATCGGGTTAGCTAAATTCAGGTCGGGTCCAAACTGAATCGGGTTGTTTCGGGCTTTCGGGTTATAAACGGGTTTTATTTTTCAGGTTATTATCGGGTTTCAAGTCGGGTTATTCGGGTTGGGTCGGTCGGGTTGGGTCAACTTTGCCAGGTCTACTTAAAGGGTCTGGGTCTGGGTCCGGGTCCAGTTCGAGACCCAGACCCGACCCGCTAGACCCGTTTAATATATATGTGTGTGTATATATATGTATACATATATAAATACATACTAATATTATGTTTGTCATTATTGTCTTAATCTTATATAAGCTCCTTAATCATTTCTTTTAAATTTTATTTTTATATACTTACTTTATAAATAATATGTATAACATTATATTCTAAAAGCTAGAGATATAAATGGGGTGGATTTTTTCCGAAATCCGACGGATTTTGTCAAACGGATATGGATAAACGAATATGAATATGGATATAGATGATGAAAAAAAAATACCCGTCGGGTTCGAGTACGGATACGGATATGGCATATCCGTACCCGTACCCGTAACCATACTCGTATCCATATACGTAACCGTTTACCCGATATATAATTACATTTTTACCCTTAATTTTTCAAATAAATATAGTATAAATTAAAGTTATAATTATCATTTAGCTTAACTCTAAATGGATTTATCTGTCGGATAATAGATTTATCGATCGGATAATATCCATTAACGGGTAAACTGATAATCCGTCGAGTAACGAATATCCAACGGATACGGATATGGATATGTTAGTGGATATGAGTATACCCGCCTTGAACTCGTCCCATTTACATCCCTACTAAAAGCATTAAAATACCATTTGAAAAGTGAATATAACTATTTTAATATATTTATTTTTTCACTTAGATGATTTTTTTAAAAAAAATATACATATTAATTTATATAAAACATAAATGTATTTGTATTAGCATAGATTATTAATTATTTTTATAAAAAAAACGAACTCATTTAGGACCCGTTTAGGACCCGTTTATCCGTTAGACCCGATGGATATGGATTTGGGTCTGAACTTTTAAGATACGACGGGTCTGGGTCTAGGTAATATAAACGAGTCCGGATTTAGGTATGATTAGATCCGGTCCAGACCCGACCCATTGTCATCCCTACTTATGAGACAAGCAGCTACGTCTACTTATAGGGCATCTTATCCTTTTTGGAAGTTGTTTCGTACGACGTAATTGGAGTAGAAATTTATTTTCACGTAAATTATTTCATAATAAAAAATATTTTTATTAAATATTTATTTTAAATTAAATTAAAATATAAAATAAATATTCACCTAATTTTTTTTTAATTTTATATATATTATAAAAAATATATAAAATACAAAGATAGTTTTTTTTTTATTATCCCATAACAAACGTTCTTAGACTAGGCTCCTTATATTGTTCTTTTTAGAGAACTTCATTCATTCTACATTAATTAATTGTTCTCCCTTCGATCACTATGTCATAGTCTTAGAAACTTAGAGACACTGATAGCAATAGTATCAGACTAGCGAATTAACTGTAAGAACGATATACTCTCTCCGGTTTTAAAATAAAATTATTGTAAAGTTTAAAAATATAAGTTTTAGCCGTTAAATTTTTTTTAATACAAATATAACAACTCTATTGTTATATCATAATATAAAAAGTTTATTTTTAAAATTTGAGAAATTTTTATTTTAGAAACGGATGGAATATATTATTAAATGGTTCCCCTAGTATGTTGAATGTGATGATCACATGTATATCTTAGCAATGGTGGTTGGCAGTGTATACCCTTTTGATAACCTCATTTTTGATATCATATGATATGAAATAGTAATATGTTAAAAATAATAATATAGTTGAACTAATAATGATGTTTGATAAACACATATTATTTTTGTATGAAAATTGCTAAAGAAATAATAGTGTTTGATAACTTATCTTATCCGAAATAAATTGATGAATATTAACAAATTTAGATATTCTTTATTTTAATAAGATATGTTCGTATAATTTTTTTATTTATAGATTTAATTTTAATAAGATATAGTCATTAATAATAATAATAACTAAGCATAATAATAATTAATATTTGTAAATAATAATAATAATTAATATGAACAATATTAATAACCAATAATAATTAATAATAAAATTAATAATTCTGAATATTATTAATAATTATATTATTAATAAAAAAAATATTAATATTAATATATAGTAGTTAATATTAATAATGAATAATACCATTAATTAGTTTCATTAATAATAATTAATTAGTAATAATATTAACAACTAATAGTAATAATTAATATTAATATATTATAATTATTAATATTAATAAACTATAATTATTAATAATTAATCATAATAATAATAATAATAAATAATAGTTAGTTTATATTAATATTCATAATAACTAATATTAATAATTGTAGGGATGTGATGGGTGGGTTGGGCATAATTAATAGTGATATAAGGGTAAAAGTATAAGATAATTTAAATATTTAATAAAAGATAGTAAGACATATTCATGAAGTAATAACATATAATAAATAATAAGGTTATTAAAATAATATGTAAAATTAATAATCTAAAGTAATAATATTAAAAATAAACATTTACCGAACAGAGCTAAAATGGTCACTAGTTTTGGGTTGATATATGGTCTATCGAACAGAAAAGATACTTGAATTTTGTTTAAATGGTGTCAGTAGTCAATGATCTTACCAAAGTAATGCACGTAGATAGTAAACGGGTAATAGGATTGGTAGAAGTAATTAATTAATAAATATACATATAATAATTTCCCATTGATCAGTATAGTGAGGATAGGCACGCTAGCTCTGTGTTTTCTTAAGCTAGTAACTAGTGGTGGAATTTGACGGCATCATATCAACTCTCGTTCTTGGGGCATAGCATGCGATTTTAAGTTACTGGCCCGCGTAAGAATATATGGAATTTTAAGGTGGCAACTAATCTACTCTACTTGGTATAAGCCATTGTTTGGAGCTAAGATAATCGTTATTTGGCAAACCTTGAACTACAGTATGTTAGTATTAATAGTTATTTCTTATTAATTTATAGAATTTATATCGAGTGAGTACTTATCAACCGGATTACAATCCAGATAAACCACTTATTTTTTTAACTACCTATAAATAAATTATTCACCATGTTGGATATATGTAATCATATCTTTATAATATATGATCTAATGTGTTTTAATTTTGTGTATGTAGTAACAATATTTTATAAATTCTTATGTCCAGTTAACATGGTTCTAAATTTTACTTGAAATATGAGTCACACACACACACTATAAATTTTCTTTGTAAACTTATTTGAAATATAAGGTGCTTATGTGATTTTATGTGTAATTAGTGATCATATATATAATACTTATGGTACACATCATTTTATGATATTATTACATATGCATGGGCTTTGATGGCCTAATTATTGCCTAATTGGTATTAAATTATAATGTTAGTTGGATCATAATTCGATGTACTTATTGAAAATTTGTACTATACAAAGCTTTGTTTGAGGATATTTATAAAGAGTGGTATTTATAAAAGATTTTATTTCAAAAACTGTCGTATAATGAAGATATGTAATATCGGAAGCACACATAGTTAAACTATTAATTAATATATAAGACAACAAAAAGAATTAACGTATAAGATAAACTCCTTTTTTTCTGTTTCATTTCTTCTATCTTCAAGTTCTGCATCTTCTTTTTCTTCTACTACTTTTCCACAAGAGCTAATTAATCAAATAGAATTGACAGAGATCACCGTCTTTCTTAGTTGATAGAGTTGCTCCTGAATGAATCTAAAGCCTTAACGGCGGCAGCTCTTACGATGTATTGGTGGTAAGCTGCTGATGCTTCTAAAGCTCCTGCCTAGGAAATCAAGTGCACAATCAAACCCAAAGAACAACAACAATAATATCTAGTGTCTCATATTAATTATTTACATGAAAGACCTTGGAAATAATTGAAATGCCCCCTCTTTCTTTGTTGTTTAATGAAAAAGCGAAAGAAATGGATGAAAAAAATAATAATAATAATAATAATAAAATGGAAAGAATAAAGAAGAATCACCAAAACTTCCAGTTCCAGTAATTGCCTAATTGAGGTAGTAGTCGCATGAAAAGTGCCAACCCAATTGGAACAAAAGACGAAACCAAAACACATAAAATTAACCCACAAAGATCAACACCCAATATTTATAACTAACTTTATCATTAACATTATCATCAATATATATATAGTAGTACTATACGAAAAGAGAACCAAGCTAGGAAGAAATTAAGCTAACTAGACCATAGTACACTACTACTTACGGGGACATAAGAGTCACGAGCACTCCTCTTGGGGTCGGAAGCCGAGAAAACAGTGTAAACGAGAACAAAAGTTCCAATAATTTCAGCACCAAGAGCTGTACCCCTTGTATACCCAGATGCAACTAAGTTAGCACCGCCGCCCAAGGAGTTGTAGTAAGTTTTCACGAACACTTCGACTAAACCCACTCCACTTGAATATGTTCTAGGCATGCAGTTTAATATTGCCAGTCCTGTAAAAACCAAAGGCACAGTCGACAAGCCATATACAATATCCCTACAGTCCCCCCACCCCCTCCCTTCTCTTATTTCAATTCAATTGTTTGTGTCATCTCCTCCTAACAGACTACGTACCCAGGCTTTAATTACTTACAACTTTCATTGTTTCATTCATTAAAACTCCAGCTTTCACTGTTCCGTTCATTGCTCCATGGGGTTTGGAAAAACAATATCATTATCAGCACTATGTTTTTTTCAAATGACAACGGACAGATCATGCGAATGTCGTCACAAGTAACCAACAGGCTTGCATGGCTGCAGAAATATATGAAGTAACCAGTGCCTAGTAATAACATGCAGCTATACTCGATTGCTATGGGGAAAACTAATCTCCTACAGGGAAGATCAGCTATACTCGATTAATTAAAAAAATTAATGATAGTATGAGGTGCCAATTAATAGAGAACTATGGCTTCACCAATGAGCAAGAATCGGCGGTACACCTGGTACATTATAGTTAATCAGCATAACTTAGGACCAATACTTCTGTCATCTATAAAATATCATCCCATGCTTCGTCGCATCTACGAGTTTACATATAGTAATGAAACAAGTCGTCACCCAAATAACAAAACAGGTAATTAATTTACGTTCATGCACAATTGTTACGGTTAATGAAGGAGGCAATTATTAATCTCAGAAGGACACGGGTATCTGTGCAGACAACTAGCTGGTTTAAATAATGAAACATAGTGCATTGTGTACATTTTGTCTACTCAGACAATTAGAGGTGTACAGGCAGTGTTAAGGTTTTTTTTTTTTTTTTTGTTAAATCCTAGTTTGTTTATGAAACACAAACATAGAAAGTCGTCGAAAACCCGCAGAGAGACATAGTAAACTCAATGCACACCGAATCTGACAATAGCTAATTAGTAAATCTCTCCACACAAAAGAAAATGTAAATTTTGACTATTAATTTATCTCAAAGTATAATATATTATGATATAAAAATATATTTTTTTTATTTATATTAAAAAATATTTTATAATATTAGTTATTAATCTATATTAAAAGATATTAATATTCAAATTTTATTCTTAAAATAATCAGTAATAATCTTTTAAATATGAATGTAGTAATATAAACAAACTAATTGTCTCCACTGTGTTTCATCATTTATGAGAATCATAGATTCATAATTGTGGATCTTATTCAACCTTTACATAGCCAAAATATATCAAAGATAAAGAAATGTATGTTCGACAACAAAACCATTGAAATAAACAATGAAAAGAAGAAAACACATATACATGTAGACCTAGTAAAGCTAATTCAACACGATCAACCCAACCTAAATAACCCAACCTGAAACTCTATCTAGACCCGAAAAAATAAATCTAATCTCAAATCAAAAACCTGAAACAACATGAATCGATTCGAATCCGACCATAAATTAGTTAATCTAATAGTGACTCATATCCAAACTGACCAAAACTGAAATAACCAAACCCAACAAGACCCGACCCATATCTAGACATAAACCTAATAATGATCCGACTCGAACTTACCTAATCCAAAATGACCCAATTCAAGCCAAACCTATACTCGGACACAATTTCAAACTTAATCCAAATTAAAGCAAAATTTGATTCATAAATATAACTTTTTATTTATATAAATTGATACATAAATACAAATAAACTATCTTATTAATAAATTTTTATTGAAAGCTCATATAACAATAAAAAAAAAAAATTAGTAAGACAAGATTCCCCTTGCTTTATTTTAATATCATATTAGGACCATCCTTTACATAACCGAAAAATCACAAAAACAAAGAAATGTATGTGATACAAAAAGAGCCATTGAAATAAACATTGAAAAGAAGCGAACACATATAGCTCTCTCCTTTACTCAAGAAATTCAACAGATATGTGTTCCCTTTTGTGTTCTTCAATTCTTTCGAATAAGTGAGGGCATGATTTGATGTTAAGGAACATCGATTTCGGCAAGCTACCCACCTCCCATTTCAAAGCCTTACAATCTCTAATTTCAAGTATCCAGAACTGATATGTAGGTGCATGTCGAACGCCCTTTGGGAGAGCTACCAAATTATCAAAGCTTTCAATTACTAATTTTGCAAGACTTTGGAAGGCTTTCCATGGCATTTCGTCCTCATCTTCCTTGCATAAGCAATCAAGGTCCTCGCTGTGTTTGGATATAGTCAAGCCCCACAAATTAGTTAGATGTGCTAGACAAATGCTTCATTGCAAGACAATTTGACACGGATTAAAAACCGTAGTTGTTCGAAACCCTTAGAGAGAGTTTGTCGCGTGTCTAACCCTTCCACTTCATTAGTCCACAACATTTGCAGTTGTTTGCAATCTTTGATTTTCCTGTGGAAGCTTAGCTACAAATTGATAGGGCAGTGAAACCATATCTTTGATGTCGACGAGTTCGATTTTGTCATTTTTCCTCCAATCAATCACTTGGAGCATTTTCAGAAAGAATTATAAAGAAATATGTTTAGCAAGACTGAATGTAATCAGAAGAGCAAGATGAATTGAGCATGCTCTACTCTTTATTGAATAATGAAAATCTTATGTTACAAAGCTAGAATGAACTCTCGTATGTATATATATATATATATATATATATATATATATATATATATATATATATATGAGAGTATGAGAAAAACTAGGAAAAGCTAACAGAAAAGATACTTAAAGATATAAGATAAACTATATCCTATAAGTACGCTAACTTCCTATCTGATAATATCTCCTATTTCTCCCTCATAAATCCCACCCTCTCAAACATCTCCTTTTACAACTGTTAACCTTCTTTTCAGCTTGTCAAAGAACTGAGAAGATAAAAGGTTTGGTGAGAATGTCAGCAACTTGATCAATAGCAGGAACATAATTAACTATCAGTTGATTGGATGCAATCTTCTCTCGAATGAAATATAAATCCAGTTCCAAATGTTTAGTCCGAGCATGCAAGATGGGATTAGCGGACAAGGCAACTGTACTCTGATTATCACACCAGAGAATAGGTGGTGAAGGGCTAGGTAAACCAATCTTTTGTAAAAGAGATTCTAACCAAAGCATCTCAGCTGCTGGATTAGCCAGGCTTCTAAATTCTGCTTCAGTACTAGATCGAGGCACTACATGTTGTTTCTTCGAGCACCAAACAACCAGATTTTTGCGTAGAAAGATGCAAAAGCCACTGACTGAGCGCTTATCATCTGGGTCATTAGCCTAATCTGCATCACTAAAACCTGTTAGAGCCAACCGAGAGGAAGCTTGAAAAAATAATCCTTCCTCAACAGTGCCCTTCAAATATCTGAGAATCCTCTTTACAGCCTTCCAATGTGTATCAAGAGGATTTTGCATGAACTGACAGACCTTGTTAACACTAAAGACAATTTCAAGTCTTGTGATAGTAATGTATTGTAAGGCTCCAACTATAGACCTATACTCAGAAACATGCTGAATAGGATCACCCTCTGATTTAGAAAGTTTGAGGCTACTAGTCATAGGAGTAGGCAAGGCCTTAGCAGTATCCATTTATGTCTTCTTTAAAAGAACCATGATATACTTCTTTTGAGATAGATGAAGACCATTCGACATCTTTGTGACTTCAACACCCAAGAAGTAATGCAGCTCTCCTAGGTCTTTCAAAGAGAAGGACTGATTAAGAAGAGTAATTAGAGACTTAAGTTCTTCATTATTGCTAACAGAATTATAATGTCATCAACATACACCAAAATAAATGTTGTTGAGACTTCATTAATTCTAATAAAAAGGGATTGATCTGCTCGTGAATTTTTGAAGCCTAAACTATGAAGACAAGTCGTTAACTTATCAAACCAAGCTATTGGACCTTGTTTCAAGCCATAAAGGGCCTTTTGCAGCTTACATACTAGTGGTGAACCTCCTCGACTTCTACCTTGCTGGAATCCAAAAGGTTGATCCATAAAAATCTCCTCATGCAACTCGCCATTAAGAAAAGCATTATTGACATCAAGCTGGTGAATAGACCATTCTCGAGCCAAAGCCACGGTAAGAATGACTCTTATAGAGGCTGGTTTGACCACGGGACTAAAGGTTTCTGAAAAATCAAACCCATAGTTTTGAGTATAACCTTTAGCTACTAATCGAGCCTTATACCGGGAGATAGATCCATCTAGGTTTTTCTTCGACTTAAATACCCGCTTGCATCCCACTGTCTTCCTATTAGGAGGCAAATACACCAAAGACCATGTCTTGTTATTCATTAACGTTGTATATTCCTCTACCATTGCTCTCCTCCACTGTGGATGATGCCAAGCTTCCTCAGGATTTTCTGGTTCTTCCAGATTAAGGTTGACATGATATACCTTTGGCTTAAAAATGTCATGCTTAGCTCTAGTCACCATAGGGTGCTGATTGATTGCTCTGTCACAAGAAGAAACAACAGGACCCTGATCTGGAAGATCACAAGGGACAGGACTTAAGTGCTCGGTGGAAGAAGAAGAATCAGAATCTAATGGCTGAGTTCTTGTACCAGTAGAGGGTTGATTAGAGAAAGAGGAAGTAGCACTATAAGGATTGGCACTATGTTGTGACTTATTAAAGCCTTGTACTCTAGAGAATCCTTGATCAGTGCTCAGAATAGGCATATCAGAAGCTCCAGCAGAATTTTGAAGAGGAGAACCTTCAAATTTTTGTGATTGAGTGGCAAAAGGGAAGACGGATTCATCAAACACAACATGATGTGAAAAAAAGATCTTACCAGACTTGTCTAAACACTTATATCCTTTATGAAGAGGATTGTATCCTAAGAAAGTACATGGGGCTGAACGAAAATCCATTTTGTATGTGTTATAATGTCGTAAATAAGGAAAACAAAGACATCCAAACACCTTTAAAAAGGAATAATCAGGCTTAGCATGAAAAGGTACCTCATGAGGGGAACGTTGTCTCAAGACCTCAGTAGGCAACCTATTGATAAGATAAACAGCACTGGAGAACGCATCCAACCAGAATTTTTGAGGTAAATTAGCTTGAGCTAATAGGGTTAAGCTAGTCTCCACGACATGCCTATGCTTCCTCTCCGCAATACCATTCTGTTGAGAAGTATATGGACAAGATACCATGTGAATAATACCAGCTCTCTTCAATAGTGTTGAAAGGCTTCGAAATTCTCCTCCCCAATCAGTTTGAAGCATTTGTATAATAGTAATCAATTATTAAATAAATATTAATGTCACAAATACAATGATGATAATAGTAATAATACATATATTTATAATAATTAGTATAATAATTTCTATTTCCGTAACTTCAATAATTATTTTCATATTATTGAAAATTATAATTATAATTATAATAATACTCATTGTTATTATTGATTATTATACTCTTTAATGGTGTTGGGGAATTGATGATGAGAAATAGTGCTCTACTCTTTAAATGGTGGTGGAGGTACTACACAATCGAGGGAGCGACATGGAAGAGCATTATTTCTTCGATCTATCCGAACGATCACTTTGGATACATAGAGACTCCACAGCACAACAAAGGATGGACACCATGGAGAGACATTACCAACATAGGTTGCGAATTTCAGAATTCTACTCTAGGGCTAAAGGTCAAGGTGGGAGACGGGAAAAGGGTTAGCTTCTGGCACGATGACTGGACAGGGCAGGGAGCTTTGAGGAACTGTTTCCCCAGGCATTATTTGGTATCGAATCAACAAGACGAAAAAGTGGCGGACATGGGAAAATGGGAAGGTGCATGCTGGACATGGGAACTGAAGTGGATAAGAGCCATTTTCGTATAGGAAGTGGACCAAGCAGAGCAACTGAGGATAACCATTCAGCGGTGTCATCTAAGCATAAGTAGACAGGATACAATCAGATGGGAGGGCGACAATACCGGTATCTTTTCTGTGAGATCGCTCTGTCAGGTTAGGTACCAAAGGATAGGTGAGGTGAGCCAGAACCCTAGTAGCTCAATTTTAATGTGGTGTAGTGTGGCCCCACCACGGATGGCGCTCTTGTCCTGGCTCGCAGTGTACAACAAGCTCAATACCAAAGATAGACTGGTCCGGATGAGCATTATTGGAGAATCAGAGGCAAGTTGTCCATTTTGTCAGGTAGAGAAGGACACGAGCGACCACATTTTTATACACTGTAAAGTGACGGGGAGACTATGGTATGATATATGCAAATGGATCGGGCGCGAATGGGTAATGCCAGAGACAATGAACAAGAATGCTTTGGCTTGGCTAGGGGTCCGGAACAGAGGGAGGGAAAAGGTCATTTGGCAAGTAGCCTTTTTTGTTATCACTAGCTCCATTTGGGAATCCAAGAATAAGGTGGTCTTTGACAATCAAGAGTTTTGCGTCAACTGGATGCTCATGTCTATCAAGATAAGAGTTGGTTTTTGGTTGAAGTACAGCAGTAAGGAGTTCCCCTATAATATAGAGGAGTTAGTGCATAAGGTGCATGTTTTCTTAGATTAGGAGTCCTCACTCCTTGGCCCTTTTGGCCCTCGAAGGTGTCTTCGGCACCTTTCAATCTTTGTTATGAATTATCAAAAAAAATTATTGATTATTATACTTATAAATATGAAAATTATTTTTATTATTATAATTAGTTATAATAATAATAATCAGAACCAGATATTTGTATGTATATGATCGATTTTCATCGATCTTTACTTAATTACATGCTTAATTAGACTAATTTATTATTTCGTCGTCGTCGTTTTCCCGGTGAACTTCATTATAATATTGTAATGTGAAATACGCATCCATCCACTAGCAGATCTATGCATAGTATATAGTTGATGCGCATTCCCCTGTACGGCAACTTGCGTGACAAAGCCCCTGCCTTATATGGCCCTGCCTCCGTCGGCTCTTCCGATGAAAAACAAATAAATAAAAGTAACATGAAAAAGAAATGATAAGATGGAGGATCAGGTTGATTTGAAGAGGCCAGTTGACAAGGTTGAAGCTTTGGATGCTGGCTCATAGGAAGGCTAAATGTCATCAGAATCCTAAAGGCTCGTTACTTTTGGGATACAGCAAGAAACCTGCTCCTAACTTTGAGAAGAAATCAATAAAAGGAAAGGATCAAGTAAGGTTCACCTCCAAGTTTGGGGTCCTAATGTAAGATTTCAAGGACTCGCATCCAGCTTTAAAAGACTTATTATGTGATGTGATGGAGAATATTGGTGAGAAAATTGAGGAAAAGAAGAAGGGAATCAAATCCGCTGGGGTCATTGATATTCAGGCACCAACTACGCATGTGGGCACTGTGGAGGGGAGTGGATTGGTCATTAGAAACCCAGTCGAAACAAAATCACCATAAATCAATTCAGAGGATTGACCCATAAGAAAGTGGGCTCAAGGCAAGTGAAAACCCCACTTGTTAACATCAATAATGTTGGGGGTGGAGGACTTAGACCTTCTTTAGGCTCCCTTCGAGGCTCAACCTAAAAAAAAAACCGGTGGATTTTCTTTCATGGAATAGGATGAAGCCCACGAAAGGCATTTAAAGGAATCTCTGGGATGGATTAGACTGTGAGAGGGGTCATCCCCGGATCCCCTCTTCATGATTGTGACTCTATGAATATAATAGATAGTGGTAGTATTTTATTTTGGAACGCGAATGGGGTTGGTAATTCTGCATTTAGATCCCATTTTTGGAATTTGATTAAGGGTTTTTGCCCTTGGCTTGCAGTCCTCGTGGAGATGAAGGTTAGTGGTAGTAAAGCAGAAAGTGTAATCCGATCTTTAAACTTTGATGGTAACATACAGGTTGAAGCCTAGAGTTTCATGGAGTGTATTTGGATGTTATGGCATGAAGACCTGGTTGATGTCTAGTTGCCAGCTGCTTTAACACAATTAATGCATGTTAAAATTATGGAGTTTTTGTTTACGGGTGTTTATGCTTCACCAAATCCAACCATTCGTGATGAAATATGGGAGGACCTCATTGCAATTTTTGATCAAATTGGAAATGGACCTTAGTTGGTAGGAGGCAAATTTAATGATATTTGTGCTCCATCAAAATGTAGAGGGGGGAGCCAAAATAATCTATCATGTTGCTTAAAATTAATGGATCGAATTAATAGATTCCACTTGAATGATTTGGGTTTTTTAGGGTCGCAATTCATGTGGCACGAAATGGTGGAGAGAAGACATGTTAGCTCTAGAATTGATAGAGTTCTAGCAAATCATGAATGGTGTATCCTCTTTTCCCACACACATGTTCATCAATTGGCTCGAACCTATTCCGAAATGAGAGTCAAAGACGTAGGAGGTGTTTTTGATTTGAGGTGGCATAGATTTTGTAATACCTTGAGTTGATACGACCCAACAGGGGCTACCCTAGAGTGTTGTTAAATTGATCGACTAGCCCCACAGATCAACACGAGTCATTTCAACGTACTTTATCCTCACTTACACACTTTCTGATAAGTTTTTGGAAAATTTTTAAAACTTTCCAAGACGGTCACTCATCCTAAAAATTGTTCCATAGCCAGCACATTTAATTATGGAGTTCTTAGGACACAATCACCAAAATAATGGCATGCCATATTGATATAAGTAATCATATCAATCCCCATAACACTCCTCTGAATTTGAGGATATTACAGATTTTCCATCTCCAATTGAGGGAGGTTGTGACTACCCAGGGTAATAATTTTTTGAACAATGTTTAGTCTTGTACTAGTAGTATGGCTGTTAGGAATGATACGATCTTTGGGGATGTAACTACTCGAAAGAAACAAACTATTGTGAGACTTCAAGGGATCTAACGGGCTCTTGATTATGCTTATTCTCAAAGACTTGTTGATCTGGAGAATAAATTTATCCATGAGTATAATAAGATCCTAACCCAAGAACAAATTATTTGGTTTCAAAAGGCTAAACTCAATATGGTAAACCTTTAAGACCATAATACGTGTTGCTTCCATTTAATGGTTGTTAATCGTCAAAGATGTAATAGAGTGACATGTTTCCCCTTGTATTTTCTAACCCTACATCTTAGGGAGATTTAATCTTTGATACATCCATTTTCTCTCAACTTTGTCATCCTTGATTTCTAAGGTGAATTTTCCTATTTCTATCAAGGATTTTAGACCAATTGGCCTATGTAATGTTACATATAAGACTATAACTCAAGTTCTTCCCTCCTATCTTAAGTCCATTCTGAGTCATATCATTAGTCTGGAGCAAAATAGTTTTGTACAGAGTTGACAACCTAGATATAACATTATTATCACCTAGGAAGCGCTCCACACAATGAAGAAGAAAAATGGAAAATGGGTTATATGGTAATGAAAGTGGATTTAGAGAAAGCATAAGATGAGATTTCTTAGAAGTTTATTGAAGACACCTTTGGTGCAGTTGGTCTTCCCCACGACATTATGGTGAGATGTCACATGCTTTTCATCTGTCTAGGGGAATTTGGCAAGGTGACCCCGTATCGCCCTATATCTTCCTTCTGTGTGTTGAATAGTTAGCTCATATGATTCGACGAGATGCTTCCTCTAGTCAGTGGAGCCCCTTATCATTGAAACGGGGAGGCACCAAATTATCCTACCTCTTCTTTGCAGATGACCTCCTACTCTTTTCTCAAGCTATGACTTTCAAGCGAGGATGAGTACAAAGTTTTTAACTAACTTTAAAATCTCTTTGGATCAAAAAGTCATTAGCAAGAAATCTGAGATTTTTTTCTACTAATACTCCTTAGCATACCCAAAGGGAGATAGTCTCGATTATGGGCATAAGAACCACACCTACTTTGGGTAATTATCTAGGTGCCAAATTAATTATGGGGAGAATGACAAAAAAATTATTTTGTTGTGGAGAGGGTCCAAAAGATGTTTTCTCTTAGCAATCGAGCTTGTTCTCCTTAGCTGGACAAGTTACCATGGTCCAATCTATCTCTTTGGCCATGCCTCTGTATAACATGCAATTTTCTTGATTTTCGAAGGGCACCAATGAGTAACTGGACTGTCTTAACTGTAGATTCATTTAGGGAAGTTCCCTTCGAAGATAGCAGATCCATTTAGTGAGCGGGAAACACCTTTACTACTAGAAGAAGAAAGGGGGATTGGGCTTACGTGATATGGATACCTCTAACCAATGCCTCAATATGAAACCAGCCTAGGAATTCACCCATAGTGAGAAGGATTTATGGGTCTGGTTACTCAAGGAGAAGTACAAGGTAGTTAATTTGAGGAATTCACATGTTGTCTAGGGTGAAGGCTTCCACCCTCAAAGTGCGGCGAGTTAGCTTTGGCAGTTTGCTCAAGAAGAGCTACAAACTTGGAAGTTGTATCACATGGTCCAGTAGAGGCCCAAGTTGACAGATGTGGTGGCCTTGGGTTGGAACCCGCCTTCGAGAGATGTGGTGAAGATTAATATTGATGGTAGCGCTACTCACAACCCTGACTAGATTGCAGCTAGGGGTGCAGTGAGAGATAATACTAGTGGCTAGGTCTTTGGCTTCACAACTAATTTGGGCATTGGCAAGGTGCTTACAACGGAGCTTTAGGGTATCATCTTGGGTCTTAACAAAGCAGCTAGGCATGGTATCCAATGGGTTTGTGTTTGCTGTGATTCTAAACTTGCTATAGAATTGGTTAGGGACGGTTGGGTAGAGAACCATCCTTACTCCACACTTAGCGATGTGTGTCACTATAGTATGGGTAAATGTATGCAGTGTGATCTAGTACATGAACATAAGGAGACGAATAATGTTGCGGACAAACGTGCACGGCTAGGTCATGAAGTACCACTTGTACATACCATTCTTGATGCCCATCCTCCTAATGTTCATGAGTTGCTATTTTTTGTAATTCCTGGAGGCACTAGTCTTAGGAGAATTTGTTTAGATTAACTTATATTTACCATTTTTTGGATGTGCTCCCTCCTTTCATACAAAAAATAATAATAATAAATTGTAAGTAGTATAGGACATATGGGATATTAAAATTTCAACAATCATTAATAATGGAGGGCGGCTAGAAATTATGATATTTGGTCCAACACTCGTTAATAATTTGTGTATCTAGAAGGTAGGTATTTTAGGAATTGTATCATAAATAAACGATATATTAATGGATTTCTTAATAGTACTAGTCATTTTTAAATGGTCGTCCATTGAAAAAAATTGGTACAAAAGAGTAACTAAGCCAAGCAACGTTACCCATGATTAATATTTCATTAAAGAAAGTTATTTTAATAATTTATATATTATTTTATAAAATAATACATATATATTTAATATTATAATTATTCACTTAATTAAAAAATATTATAATAATTAATGATTGGAAGAAAAAAATAAAGGTAAAAAAATAATTATTAATTAATATAAAATAATTTTTTAAATAAAATTTTCTATCTAAAACAGAAGGAGTAAAAAGTTTAAACTAGCGTATAACAATAAACAAAATTGTATGTAATTTAAAATTTTGGTTGATGGAATACAAGTTAGAAAGTTATTTTTGTTTATGAATATGTCAGATGTAAATAGAAAGCGGTATAATATAATACAAATATGGATATTATGGCATCGATACGAGATGATGGTCGTAGAATTAGGCCTGGCAAAAACTTTATAAAATATATTTTAGTAGCTTGTTCTCGTTGACGAAATTAATAAAATGGAGGAATTGAGACTTCATTCCGATGTAGCTCATGTAACGTTGCGCACCCCTGCATAACTATGAATTACTATAAGATTTTCATCTCATAAACCAAACTGTATGTAATGTATTGCAGAATTTTTGCACTCTACCTTGGACTCGGTTGATCGACATTTGACACAACTTCAGCTCTTCGCTGAGAAAGCAAGGTTGGAGCTTAAAAAACAACGTTGTAAGATAAAAAATGTTGTTGGCCTTGACTTCGATAGCGACAATCAACTTCTATCTGACATGCACGCAATATTAGAAAAGGTAACCTTGACGGCTCGACGCAGATTTTTGACGTTGACGGTCACCAGCGGAGAGGGGGACGGGGGCGGAGATAAAAAAAGAAGACTAATAAGATAAACGTACAAACGTCATCTTTTAAAAATTTAAAAAATGAAGATAGAAAAAAACGTAAAAATAAATTATATATATATTTTATATGTATTTTTAATATATATTAAATATACTAAAATTAAGAGAGAAAAATAAAAAATTATTATCAATATTAGTTAATTTTAATTATTAATAAAAAATTAATTAAATAATTTTAATATAAATTTCGACATCAAAATATTTTCGCAAGAGACTGGACGTTTCGGGAAAGGGAGACAACACCCAACCGCCATCCCCGTGCATCACTCCCGTGCATCACTAACGGTCACACGCACATGACCCAAGTCTAATCATAGTCCATTACCAGTGTAGGGGACGCAGACGGAGAGAAACACATAAACGTTAGTTTTTTAAAATTTTAGAAAACGAAAATAGTAGAAAATATAAAAAAAAATATATATATACATAAACATATATTAAAATAGATCAAATCTATTAAAATTCAAAGAGAAAGTTAAAAAATTTCTAAAATTATTATCTATATTAGTTATTTTTAATCATTAATAATTTTTTAATAAAAAATAATTAAATAATTTTAATATAAATTCTGATACCAAAAATTTTCTAAAAGATAAAATATTTCTGAGATGTTTTTGAGACGGAAGACATCACCTAACTGTCATCCCCGTACATTACTATCCATTACACATTTATGGTCCTCAAGAGGATGAGATCAAAATCGTTGGTTTCAACCAAACGAATTTTGGTTTAACCATAATTCGTAAATATTAATTTATGAATATTAGAAGTTTTCAATTTGAATTTTTTTTCTATTTTTTTTATAATTATAATATTACCACTTATATATATTAATTTGTAATTATCTCTACAATCTTTGCAAGTCTAAAAAATCATTAATTTTATATTATTACAAAACATCAATCCAAGCTGTCAAAATACCCCCAATGAGTCCCAACGATATATGAAGTACGAAAACAATCTCTCACCGTTTTTCATTCAAAAAACTTTTTTCGTGTCAGAATTAATCATAAAAGTATTTGATTAATTTTTTTTAAAAAAATTTTATTAGTGATTTATATTAACTAAGTTAGATAGTAATTTTAGAATTTCTTTTATATTGTTCTATCTTAATTTTAATATAATTGACCTATTTTTCAAAATATATATATAATGTGTGTGTATATTTTTTTTCCTATTTGATTCCATTTCCTTTTACTAAATTTTGAAAAAACAACGCTTTTATATTTTTTTCTATATCTGTACAATAAAATCCAAAACCCCGATAACTTTTGATTTTATGTGGCATTTTGAACTAAAATTAAATCCGAGAAGGGCAGCATATTTAAGATAATGTTATTGGCACAAATACAAAAATTAAATATATATATATATATATTATTTTAATTTTTTATTAATAATTGATTAATACAAATTAATAATAATATAAAATAAAATATAACATAAAAATATGATAAATTTATTATAATATTATTTCTATTATAATCATTATTATTATAAATTTGTTTGTATTTTTTTGTGCCATAAATTCATTTATTTTTTATATTTTTATTAATTTGTATTGCTTAATTATTAATAAAAAATAATTTTGCTGTATATTTATTTTTCGATAAATTTAATTTTTTGTTTGGATTTTAATTTCGGCAGCGCATGTATACGTTACGACGATATTTTGAAACTGCCCACGAGGCCACAGCCCGCCTCTTTATATATATACAGCGTAACAGCGATACTCCTTTCAACCCGTTAGCCTTTCTCGTAGCACCCACCGCTGCCATTGGATGGCTAAGTGCGAAACTTCGGACCTCTGAACTGAGGTGTAATTTCAGCTCTAATTCTCAAATCTCTCGAACTTTGCGTTTGATTTCTTAGTTTCATTCCTTTCGAAGACCTTAATCTTGGCCTATTTAGTTCCTGTTTGATCTCCAAATCTGTTGTTTGTCAGGGTTAGGGCTTGGTTTTACTTTGAAAAAAATTTGTGAAATTTTTTTGACTTTGCCTGATCAGGTTTAAATTTTTTCTTCCTTTTCTCATATTCCTCTCTGCATAAAATTATTGGAGATCAGGATTAGGGTTTTTGATTCGTTAATTTGTTCAGGGTAGACTAATTGTTGTCCCAGTCTTGTTCCTGTGTCCTAATTCACCTGAATGTCGAGGATCTTTTGCTATAAAATGTGTTATTATTGATAATTTATCTGGAGAAGCAGTGTTTTTCTTTTTTCTTCTGTCTGGTTGTAGTTGTTTCATTCACCTTGGTCCAATCCATTTGCCTAATCAAATCCCTTGCAATTCATGATTTCATCAGAGCGGGAATTGTTCCATTGTCTTTTGAAGTGGTGGTTAGTTTTTTTTTAGGTAGAAATCTGCGGGCTCCTTCGTTAACCAAATTTTGGGTTATCCTGTCTTGTTTGGGCAATCGTTTCGTTATTCAATCGCGCATAAAGAGGATTTATAATGCATTTCCATGCAGGAGGCTATTAACTGTCTGTATCCGAAAGAAAATCAGGGTTTCTTAGCATTTTTATTCGCCTATATTATTTATATTTAGGGAAAGTAATGCGATTTTAATGCTTTGCATACCACAACTTAAAGGGAGATTTGTTTCGGTAAGGTACGGAAATAGTGATCAAGTGTATAATGCTTTGTAATTACCAATCACGGTGTTTGTTTCGCTAGTGACGTGGAGAAAGAAGTGTTGGTTGATTTATGGATTATGGTCTCCAGATGTGGAATTTGTGTGCATTATCGCGTAATCATTAGGGAACTTTCAGTGTTAACTATATCTTGTTTCTTTGTTCGTTTGTATATTACTTGCTATGAATTGAAAATTAGGCCCTGCCTGGAAAATAGTATGCTGAATTAAAGATGAAATGATGTATATTAACATTTTTGGGTTTGACATGTTTTTGATCGGTTTGACAACATTTTAAATTAAATTGTTATAAAATGTAAGGATAGATTTGGATTTTTTGGATAATTTATAGGTCATCTGGGAATAATCTAGTCATGAAATGCACCTGTAGTGGGTCCTATAATCCTAGCTGTTTTACTGTTTTGGTTGTTTGTGTTTATCAAGATCGGTTTTTTTTCTTCTTGTGAATTTTTAGTCATATTTTTAGCTATTCTATGAAGTAACTGTGTTCCTTGCATGCCATGATTAGGGTTTCCATTGGAGTAGTTGTACAGAACATTTATTCATGATGAATTTTGGGGTTATTTTATCCAATTTTTTCATTTATAAATCGAATCTCAGGGACTATGCATCAAATCTCATATAATAGTTACTCATTTTTATTTATCATACTTGGTACATTCTTTTATATTTTTGAAAATTTCATAGTTTGCACATCATGTAAGCTTCATCCTGTAACTGTTCTTACTCATTTGGGCCGTGTTCATTCAACAAAAAAAGTTGTGTTGACTATTAAACTGCGATTATGTTTTATTCTGTTTTTGATGCTCATTATTTTTATCCAGGTTTGGTCGCTCCAGAGACAAGAAAGTTTGTCCTTTGATAATATAAGAATTATACGTAATTGTGGTTAATTGATTATGGGTGTGAAAACAGATGTTCATGAGGTAATGACTAAAGGGAATAATCCGCTACAGAAAGCTGACAAACTTGTGACTAAGGATAAAACCATGGAAGAGAACGAGAGCGAAAGGGGAGCCAAAGATAATGAGGTTGGGGAAGATGCCAAAACTGATTTGGAGCAGGAAAGGGCTTTGAGTGAAGACTTGATTGATGAAACTCATGGGGAAGAGAAATTTGATGAGCCTGAAGAGGAAAAAAGTGAGATGAGGGAGGGGAAGGTTGGATCAAGGATGTGTGAGAGAGGGAAGAGGGGAAACAAAGTAGAAGGGGAAAAGGAGTCTGAGCTGAGAAGCCCAACCACAGGTACTCGTCCCGTGCGTGTGATAAAATCCATCCCGAGGTTGATTGATTTTATTGAGAGAGATGTGGTGAGAGAATTCTACGTGCAAGAGGTATTCCATGTGTAATGTATCCCCGACTTTTTCCAGGACATTTCTGTTAGTCATAGGTGGCTCATATTTTAGCTTAAAATTGCAGGGTTATGGCACTCCTCTGAAGGATATACCCAATGGTATGCTATCTATTTTTGTTTTCTGTCTATCCCTCTTATGATAGAATGATGCATTTGCTTTTATAGGATAAATGAGTAATTATCGAACGAATATTAATATATGTTATCTTATTTCTTATGTATTGCAACCCACATTAGAAGTGTTTACCCTAAATGCTTATTACATCAATGATGCTGTCTACAAATGACTATAGTGCTAATTAGGGATTTGTGTAATACATCAGATGGATATATTGCAATTTAGGGTAGCAAGAACTGAGATTGTAAAATGTAAATCCTATATGTTCTTTAGAAAATCCTTGAGGATTTTGTCGATTATTTTGTGACACATTATTATACCTGTTTTGGTATGTACTCTTAGCACTTGGCATGTTTTCATTAACCTTTGTTGTACATACTTTTTCTTGGAGAAACATTACGAGGGGCTTGGAAATTGTTGAATTTGGGAGAGTAACCAGGTGAAAACCTCATTTAGAATTCATCCTAGAGAAATGTTCATTGGAGGGGGCATTTGGTATAAGGTGAAAAAGATACCTTGAGGAGATACTCTTCCTAAATCTTTGTTCGAAGTGAAATGGGTATATCCCTAAAAAATATTCATCTGTCCCAGATGCACTACATAGGAGATGTAAAGTACAGGGTATCTCCCTCATCAGTCATCACCCCCATTCCAAATGCTAAAAGTTCTGTGATTGGAATGTTGATAAGGAGCTTATAGCATACAAGAAAGTTGAGAAAATGGAGATCCCATATATATCTTTTTGCAGCAATTGGAATCTCTGATATGCAGGATTTTTTTTTCCCGATGAGCCAAAAAAGTTTTGGACTCCATTCGGAATACTGTAAAACATTTGATTTACATTTTTCTATGGGGTTTCCCCGAGGGTAGGGGAAAAGAAACTTTTAAGATAATTTTTGAAACTGATGACACCATTTTGCGTCTGCATGCAGAGTATTCAAAATCCAACCCGAATAAGCCCCTACTTCTCCCCATTCGAACACACACTCCCTCCCTCCCTCCCTCCCTCCCTCTCTCTCACACACACACTCTTTGGCATTCTTCTGCTTTTGACAAGTTCTTATTGATGTGTTGCCTGCCATGGCTTTGACAAGCAACTAGAGCTGTTGGGCACCACTGCTTTGCTGTCAGTGAGTGTCCTGACCCTCAATTTCCTCTGCCAGTGAAATTTCACAACTTCTATCTCTTCTCAATGTTCTGAACCCCTATTGAAACATCAATAAATGTGATCTAATTGTTTTATTGGTTATTAGTGTTCTTGTCGTTGATATTTATATTTTATAATGTAGCATTAACGGCATTTGAAGATCTGTCTTTTAATTTCTTCCCAGCATTTCTCATGTTGCCCCCTACTTGTTGTAGAATTGGTAATCCCCTGATTCATTCCATCTTCATTCCCTCTCTGTCCCCATTTATGCTTAATCTAGGCTAGAATTCTTGATTTTCATGGCCGTGGATCCATCATTGACATATAAGTTTTTAACATGACTGCATGTAGGTACGTCCTGAATTTATTTTTTTTTTCCAAGGGTGTAGACTTAATGCACCAGATTCATCTAATAAATGCTGTATTATTATCAGAGGCTTTATGTGCATGTGGATTATGGAGGTGACTGGAGCAATAGGGACATGAATCTGTTATCCAGGCCTCGGCAATTACTTGTTCTATCAAATTCCTGCTAATGCTTTGAGTTCAACTCAAGTTTGTTTCCAGATTAACCTGATATATTTTATCACGTAGGATTTGATAATGCCTTTCATCATTATGCATTAGCTGCTTTTTGGTTGAACTTTACTTTTATTTTATCATGTCATTACATTATTGTATATTTGATAATCCCTTTCGCAAGCACCACTCAACAGCCTTCATCATTACTCAGTAGCTGCATTTTGGGTGAAGTTTTGGTCATGATGCTGTATCACAACTCAATTAACCGCAGAATCTTAGTTCCTCCATGATTTTTGTCCTAAAAGTAGTATGAGATTTATTGCTCGTGGTATCTATGTTGCAAGGATTGAGATATGAAGGGTCACCTATAAGTTGTCTACATAAGCGGATTGATGAGACCTGTGGGCATGAATTAACTCTTCCACCTTGTCCTTGTTTTCCACAAATCTGCTGCAAAAGGAATAGAATTAAACAAAAGTTTTTGGAAAGCTAGAAGCCTAGAACTGGAGAACTGGTCTTACATTGATCAGGTTTTGCAATTGTAGTGGTCGTAGCTATGGAACACATTCTAATCAATGAGATTGCTTGGGAAAGAATGTTCATAGTACATGATAAAGATACATCGGAATTACGTTAGTGTGAATTGGTGATTTTACAGCATATTTTGGTCATCATTTCATCTTACAATTTTTGCTTCAGGATGGCTGGACTTTTGTCTTCTTTTTACAGCTTCTGTTATGTATGGTTCACTTTTCTAATTGATGGACGTGATTTCTGTGCGGTTATTCACGTGCTGCAGTTGCATACAAGCTGTCAAAAAGGGAAAATGATGATACGCTCAAGTTGCTACATACTATTCTCTTTTCAAGAAGAGGAAAGGTATAAGATTTCTACTTATTTTCACATAAAAAATAACCCTGTTCTACACAGCCTGAATATTACTATACAAAAAGGTGACCACTCTATGATCTTCTGCGTGTCTGTTCTATATTCATGTCATAAGCTGTTCTGATGATCACACAATTGCGGAATGGTACTGTCAGGATTAATTCAATTTACTTAGCTGTTCATGAGCATAGCCTATGATGCTTCTATCTTGACTTCCCAACCCACTGTTTTTTGGATGTAGACCATTACAGACAAAATGTATGACACAGGCCAATAGGTTATGAGATATACTGCTTCACGCATATGTAGTCTGTTCAGGATTTTTTCAGTATTTACCTTCTTTCCAGATACCGTTCATTTCTTTTACTCTAGTTTTTGAAAAAAATGTTGATGTGTTCCTAAATCATTTTAAAGACCAGAAATAAGAAGTGCCCTTTTGTCCTTTCCATGGCTCCAAAAGTGGGTCTAGCAATAGAATTTAAATGGCAATTGATTTGGAAACGTGTAAAATGGTTATGTGGAAGTATTACTGTTCTTATTTGAGTATGGCCAGCCATGTGGTCTATAGTTTAACCTCCATTCTGTTTCGAAGTTTATTTTATCAAGTCTGCAATGCTGTTGCTCTATGATGAAATCTTCTGTGTGCTGAATGGTGTAGTGTTTGTTTGGAGCTACTTATCAAAAGTAGCTATCTAAGATAACTACTTATTTTGGAAAAAATTTAGGTTAAAAAATTTTAAAATAAATAATTATCTTAGATAACTGCTTTTAATAAGTAGCTTCAAACAAGCCATACGTCAAATAGCTTCCTCTCATCAACATTCCTCACATGGATTCCAGTTGGGCTTTTTCATTTATACTCCTCCACACTGATTGAGAATATAAACTGCTGTGTTGCTTGAAGATTTTAGATTGAAATTGAATAGTTTTTGTAGCACTTTCTTTTCCTTGTGTTTCTTTTTCATGACTCTGATATCTTGGACCATACAGGCAGCAGAAATCCAGAATAACATATCGCGGTTCTCTGGCTTTGTCTGGCAAGAAAATGAGGTAAAAGCATGTCTTGTGCATAGAATTGTCAGTAGAAAAGATTGTGTGTATTGGTGTGTGTTTCATTGAAGAATATTTATGCTTACGCTCATTTTAGTTCTTTCGGCCCCTTTTGTTGAATATTATATCTATTTAGGTTAGGACTGCTAGAGCTCTGGTGTCCGGCATTTCTTATTTCCCAAAAGCTGGATGCCTCTCTTGGATCACAAGTTGACGGAACTGAGTTGTAGAAAGTCCTAGTTGATAGATACAAAAAATCACGAAAAAAAGTTTATGCTGATTGCTGAGTTTTTCCTTTGCTGAAATAGCTGAATGAACATCACTATCTTCTATTGCTTGTTTTTCCAAACATATCTCACGTTAGTGTCTCATTAAAGGGAACTGCTAATATACATTGGAATATTTCAGGAAAAGCAGAGGATGAAATTGAAAGAGAAGCTTGATAAGTGTGTGAAAGAGAAATTGTTACAAATATGTGATGTCTTTGATATACCAATCACCAAGGCTACTACCAAAAAGGTATTTCGAGCCACATTGACAACTCATGATTTCTCATAGTTGGGACTTGGGAGAGATCTTTCTGTTTTGTTATACGTCTAATTATCATCCAGTATTTGGCTTTCTTGCCATTGTCAAGATTTGTTTTGGTCACACTAAGACACCTAGGCCTTGTTTGCTTTGTCTGATTTTTTATTATCTAAAATGCTATTATTAGTATTTCTCAATTATTATTCCTATAATATATTTTTTTTCACTAGTATTAGTATTATTTTTTATAATTATTACCATTATTTTATATTACTTTTATTATTATCAAAAATAATTCTGATCTAACCTAAAAATAAGGTGAGGAAAACAGGGCATTACAGAAACATGTAGAAAAGGAAGTCTAAACTTTATTAACTGAGTATTTGAATAATCCTTACAGGCAGACATAATTGCAAAGCTGATGGATTTTTTGGAGATCCCTCACCCTACCACTGATGAATTGCTTGCAGAAAAAGAACAGGTTCATGTCTGAAGCTTGATAGTTATTGTTAAATATTTCTGTGGTGAAAATTAGCTTGCTGATATAACATTACTCCAATCAAGCTCGAGAAGCGTAGGAAAGGATCTGAATATGGGCAAACTACTTCCAATCGCTCTGCTAAGGTATACCTCAGGACCCATTCCTGTGACATCACTGTGCACAGATGAAAATGTTCGATGAGGATCTTGATATTTTCTGACTAGTAGAACGTGATGTTTGATCAACTTGAACTGTGTGTCTTTGCTTTTTTCATTTAATTGGCTGTAAAACATTTCACTGTAGATGAGCTAACTTCTAGAACAAACAAGTTGGAAGCACTGAATTTTCCATGTTGCCTGCCATAGAATTTCTACAGTCACACATAATACGAGTTCTATGCTTTCCCAACTTCCTTTTTTTTTTAAAAAGAAAAAGAATCGTTGACAATACTTGCAGCGTCGTAGGACTGATGATTCTTCTAAAATAGAGGCAAAGAAGAGTGCTCCAGCGATTGATGATTCAGAAGAGAAGGAAGAAAAAAGGGAGGTGCAAAAAGATAATGTCACAGTACAAGAGGAGAAAATTTCTGACAATTCTGATAGCCAGGAAAATTTTGATGAATTGAAAGATGAATCTGGCAAGGATGCTGGAAAACCTGGACAAGGTTCCGACAAGGTGTCTGGAAAGAAGATTTTTGCTCAAAAAGCTAAAACTAAAAATACTGGCAGTTCCAAAATGGCTAATTCTCTTCCAAAAACTCAAAAGAAACAATCATCTAAACCTTCAAAGGCTGGTGACAGCAATGATGCAAGTTGCGAAGTGGAAAATGAAGACAGTACCAATGGAAATGCTTCAAATTCATCTGCTACCAAGGAGAAATCTCGTAAGATACATCCATCAGTATTCTTGTGATCAGTTCTGCGTAGGGAAGGATTTTAAAGATTATTCTTCTTTTTCATCAATATTTGGCTTACATTGTAGTTTAATGCAGCATTGGGTTTATTGCATTTAGAGCCTGATTTGACACAGACAGCTCATTTTTGGCCTTTGTAGACACCTGGTTGCTAGCCTCTGCTATGCACTTACTCTTAGATATCTGCTCCTAAGGGGAAGTCTAGTAAAATGCATATCTGTTATGGACCTGTGAGTTAGATTATATCACTGACTCAGATTTATCTATTAGCAAGGACATCTTGGTGATTTTAGGATCAAAGCATATGTGGGTGATTAGGATGCATGTTCAAGTGGGGATGAATATTCTTCTTCATATTATTTTTTTAAGCGAAGTGTGGGGATGAATATTAATTGCATGAGATGGATGAATTTAGTGACTGATAAATGATGATGAGAGAGGCGGCTTGATAGCTGAAAATTAACTCTTATTTAATCCCCCGGCTTGTCTTTATTTTGGACTAGAGACCTGCCTTATAAAAGGTTTTGCAAGCCTTAAGCTACCATAAACTACAACCTATTTTATGGCAACATTATGTAATAATTCCCTAACTAGTGTAAACTTGAGCCCAAGCATTTACTGATGGACCTAGGCTTGGGCCCCAAGTACTACTCCACCTTGTACCCCAAGGATTTTTATTGAGTATGGGCTATGCCAATCTATTATTATCACAAACCTTTCCTGTTCTGCACATGCTGCTGCTGTGCTCATCTGCTGCCACTGCTGTCACCGGCGCTGCCCACATAGCCTGTGGGCCTTTCTGGAGGTCCAGAAAATCCAGCCGTCGCATCTGTAACAATGTCCTTGGGTACTTTAGTGAGTAATTCTGAATAGGAATGGTAATATTATTATCTTCAGTTTCATCTTTGAATTTCTTTAGGTTAGCACTATGGCTGGAAAATTTATGCTTCTGGTCAGCGTTCAGTGCACATGACTGACATTTCCTCTATCTCTTCTGAAGAGAAAAATGCGGCCAAAGGGAAGGTGAAATCCAAGAAAGCCAAACCAAGTGGTGATGACCTGGGGAAAACCGAACCAAGGGATGACGAATTGAAGAATGCTATATATGATCTCATGAAAGTAGTTGACTTCAATACGGTAAGAACTGTGTGAATCCTGCCGGGACTCTGATAGCTTCATTTGAATCTGATATATATTAAATGGTGAATGATCTTGTTTTGCCACGCCTGGTTGCTGGTGGATATTGTGCCTTACATGGCTTCATTTGCATTTTCCTCTCACTTTCGGGGTTTGTTATGTTATCAAATGTTGACCGGAGCTATAGTACTTGTAAGGGTGATAAGAAAGCGCAATTTTTTTCTTCAGCTTCACAGAGTGATTAGATTGCATATTCATCTGGTCTTAAAGCCTCCGCCCTGTGTTTTGCATGGAGATTAGGGGTGATACGGTACTTTCCACTGGTTAATTTACTGGTGTCCATGAGGGTTAAGGGGATATTGCACATGGGGAATGGCATTTGATCCTGCTGGTGATTGTTTCCCTGTACCAGCATTATGTTTCCTTTTCGTAGCTGCTTTGTATATCATTCGTTAATGATTTAGGTGGGTCTGAATGATGTTGATAAGGCTTGTAGATGTTCATTTCATGGTTCTTAGATCATTGTTGTTGAGTTTTTATCTGATTTGTGCATGTTTGTTCTGACATGATCCCTTTTTGCAGACCACCTTCATTGACATGACCAACCGACTCGGTAATGGTTCTCTTTTCCTTTCCCTTAAACGTAGTTTAGCAATTCCTTTTACTTATATTTTGTAAATTTTGAAACCAGGCCGTTTTATAAATTTCTGTAGAAATGAACTAACGTCCCTGAATTTTTATAAATATTATAATGAGAATTTCGCATGTAAAATTACGTCGAAGTAAACAATGTTACTTCCTAGTTTTCATTCCTTGACTGCTGAAATGTCGACATGCTGTTATTCTTGTTGGTCTGACAATAAATCTTGATCATATCTCAGGCCAGCAATTCAACACAAATCTGAGACCAAGGATATATTTCATAAAGGATGTAATTGCCGAAGAGCTTGAAAGACTTAGTAAAGAAGCTGATGAAGCTGATGCTAATGCTGCTTATGAAGCTAGTGCCAAAGCAGATGACAAAGCTGATGATGATGACAATGGAGGAGGTGTATAATAACGAAGAGGTAGAGGTCTGACTTACATGACGACGTTATGATGAGGAAACATTATAGGTAGAAAGCACATATAGAGTGGTCACTAGAGCTTTAAATGAGCTTGAGTCGGGGGATGTTTGGCTTGGCTCAGCTCAGCTCGTTTATTAAATTATCCTGAAATAAGTTTGGATCCAGCTCGTTTAACTAAACAAACAAGGCAAACCGAACTTTTAATTAACAGAGTCTCATAAGTCTTAAGTTAAAATTGTGCTAAGAAGAATTTTTTCGGGTTTGATTTCGGCTCGTTTAATAAATGGGCTTGAAAGTCAGGCTGTGACTTAGCTTGTTTAACTAAAACTTATAACTGGTTAAATCAAACAATTCGCGAATCGACTCTACTCATTTATAGTCTTAGTGGTCACCCTCCCCTCCTCTTCTTCTTGATAAAGTCTAGAGCTCCTTAGAATTTCTTTCTTTTATTTGCCTGAAGCTGTTGCTATAATTTATCGTGTTGGTCAGGATGCGGTGCATAGTCTTGTCTATAGGAATCATCGTGGGTATAGTTGCAGTCAGCTATTTAAATTTGCATAAATTCTGAGAATTTTTAGGTTTTTTTGTATAATAAATAAATGAACTGTTTGAACTCATTACGAGTCCTCTTTGATTGTTAAATTTAGGAATAGGTATGCTTGCTTGCTTTTTGTTGTTTTGCCGAAGGCAGAATTTAGGTTAGCTTAAGCCCTATCGTATCTGCCTGGCTGCTGGCCAGTTGACCATGTTCGTAGATTACAATACCCTAATGTGCATTACTCATGTCATCATCTGTGGCGGAAACTGTGGTTGTGGCGCTGACTGCAACTGCGGCAACGGCTGCGGAGGATGCAAGATGTACCTTAGCTTGAGCTACATCGAGACGAGCAGCGACAACGTGGCTCTCATTACTGGAGTTGCTCCCAAAACAACATTCGCTGATGGAGTTGAGATGGGATTCTGAGCTAAGAATGGAGGCTGCAAGTGCGACCCCTGCACCTGCAAGTGAATCTAAGATTGATTTAAAAAAAAAAAGGAAGAAGGAGGAGAGATGATTTCATCGAATGATCGTATGGATCCTATGAAATAATTGATTAAATAGTCTGTCAATCGTGTTTGTGACGATGAGATATTTATAAAGTAACCTGAGCGTGTATGTTCGGTGCTACTGCTCCCTGTTCCAAAAGGTGAAATCCCTCGCCCTCGGGGGCCCCAACCTGCTTGTCCGACGGCTTTGGTTGGATGAGGTAAATCACAGTAATTCAACGGTTAAAGGCCTGGTGCTCCATCCGTTGTGCCCACAAGGAGTCACCCCTATATTGGAGGGTTGAAACTCCCATACTGCGGCTGCCACGAATCGAACTTGGGTCACCTGTTACAACTTACCACACCTCAACCTTTGAGGTTATGTTTGTTCTTTCGCTATGTGTTATGTTTGTTCTTTCGCTATGTGTGTTTTTTGTTATTAGGACGCCGCTTTCTAGTACTTGTAATCGTATGACTAATGGATGAATGTTATTTCTTCCTCCAAAATAAAATTTTTGAGAGCTAGAAAGAAACTGAGTGGTTAGGTGGTTGATTTCTTAGTGTAATAACCAGCAAGAACTATGTTTTGATTTAAACATCATGGTTTATATTATTCGTGGAGTCGTCAAAAAATAAATGTATAAAATATAAAGGAAAAAAGGTCAATTGAAGAGCATAAAATGGAGAAGTGGAAAGGCATCTCACTGGCACTGGACATATATTAGTGGGAGTGAAGGAAGCATCTGAAGAAAGGAGAATCCCACCAAGCTAACTATAGTGATTAGAAAGTATGTGGTTCATCGACATGTTTCGATCCATACTTCGAGGCTTTACGTAGAAATCAGAAGCTGGTTTTTATGGGCTTCAGTGACTTTGTCCGAGATCAAAAGTGTGGGGTCCCTTAGCATACCAAATCAAAGTGCGGTGTCTATGGCTATATGAGGCTATATATGGTACGATCAGCTGATTAGTTACTTCTAGCAGAATGTTATGAATGAAGTTTATAAGTTAGTTTATTGTTCTAGATGTGTCTCACGTTAACTTTTGAGTTAGTAGAACAATACTCATTAAGAGATGCACCTTTATCTATAAAAGATTACATTAAAATCTATTATTGGGTTAGATTGAAAAATAATAATGAGAAATTAACTTGTAAGAAGCTAAAAGGTAGTTGGTTTAAATAAGTAAAAATCTACTTACCAAAATGAGTTTTTTGAAAAGATTTGAAGGTTAGCTTATGGTCCGCCAATCACACGCTAAAAAGTTCAATATTTTTTTTTCCTTTGGTATACCTTTTTTTAACAATTTACCGTTGGTGATAAAAATATAATTAAAATCATAGCCTTATTCTCTTAAGATGGAAAAATAATAAGGAACAAAAAATAATAATAATTAGCCATTATGTTTCCTTACAAACTATGGGAAATTTTTTATTTTATTTGAACAAATGATTTTCTTTTCATTAAAACTTTTAAAATCAAATGGAAATAAAATTATCAACTCTGTGAGTTGTGGTCATAATTTTGCATATGCATACCTCATAAATACACTTTTTGCAATATAAGTATCTTTCCCCACAACTTTTCCCTTTCCATTTCGACAACTAACCATCATGATAGGCTTATGGAGCTGGAGCAGCGTAGAGTTGGGTTGGCGACATCATTAAAGGCAAGCGTATTTCCTTTTGAGATGAGACTTACGAAGGAGTCTTCAATCCGGTACTCTGTATGGGAGGAGAAGGATGCAAATGCATGGATGGCTGGTATTTTATGGACAACATATTTGATTGTCAAAATAGTTGTGCGTAACACGTAAAAAAACAATGAGATTTTTTATAATTGTTTCATTTGAACTTAAGATTTAAGAAAAAAAATATTATTATTTGCTATTAACATTCTTCTAATGTGGTAAGTTTTTGCTTGATAATAATAATACAATTGGCCTCGAATATTATTATGAAAAAAATAAGAACCATGACAAATCTAGCTTAAAGATTGTGATAATAATATTAAGTATAACAACCGTTAATACAAGTATCATATATTACTAATTATGCCATCTATAAGGTCTGCAATAGTCCAATCATAAACAATTTATCATTTACAGACTTTGACTCGGAGAAAAATATGCATCCATAAAATGAGGGAAAAAAACACTTTGCAATGAATAAAGCAATAAAAGGAGGACAAGCTTGTAGGGTGAGTGACCCTTACCCTATTAATGAAAAGGTTAAGATTGTCATGACTCATTTGAGATACTTTC
The DNA here is from genome assembly GCA_039764185.1 of Tamarix austromongolica. NCBI lineage: Eukaryota > Viridiplantae > Streptophyta > Magnoliopsida > Caryophyllales > Tamaricaceae > Tamarix > Tamarix austromongolica. The sequence goes on from CM077817.1 coordinate 14,212,137, forward strand.
AACAACTAACTTTTTTTTCTTTTTTTTTCTTTTTTTGACATGGCACATAGGTGAGGGAAGGGGCATCTAGCGGGACTCAAACCTTGGACCACCAACATAGGTGTGGAGGATTGTGGTCACTAGGTCAATAGGCTCTTCCCTTTAACAATTAAACTTTACGGCATGTACATTAGCCCTTATTATAACTCTTGTTACTACAATGAGATGCACATCGTGTTTTAGCTCATTATCTATAGAAATTGTGAAAGGAAAATAGAGAGTCTAAGACAAGTTTCCATTGAGCCACACGTTAAAGATTTCATTAATAAATCTATGAAGGTGGCCTCTCAACAATTAAGGGGATGATCATCAATCAATCCATAAAGATGGCTTCTCAACAATTAAGGAGATGATGTTGGAGCAAGTATCTACCATTATTTTAAGCTCTTGCCAATTGTCCCAATGTCTAGTATGGAGTAATAGAAGACATGGAAGACAACGTAGAAGCCAGAGGTGAACAACACAAGTCTAATTCCATGGTTCAATATATGTTAAAGTACCATACATCAAAGACTAAAAGAAAGGATCTCCACCTATGGCATTTCATTAGTGATAAATTGGCGTTACCTTTTGAAACTTGTTGTCACACACTTTACCATACCATTACATCATCCAAATCACATTATTTAAATATTTCAAGAAGTTAAGGAAACAAGATTCAAAAAGCCTAACACATGTTGTCAAACACCTTGGAAGAACAACTCCACCTAAAGTGACTTTAATTTGGGTAAGGGATGCAACACCAATATTTAGCTTCTTTTATACCTTAACCACTATGGGAACATGTGCAAGATTAATTACATGGCACGTCCAAGATGAATGGTTATTTGCTCATTAAAGTAACGATGCATTAAAACTATACTTTAAGACAATTCAAAATCTCTAGCATGGGTTGCTACCTTTGTGGCTAATGGCATGCCGAGAAATTCATGAATTCATGAGAAGATCCAGCTTTTAATTCATGGGAAGAAGCTATGGTGCATGGGAAAATACCATTTTTGTCCTTTTTTATGTTGAGTGCAAAGTTTGCACATGATTGCCTCTGTTCTTTCTTCCCTTTGTTAATAGTGTCTTCTTTTTAGCTTTACTTTATTTAGTTAACCTTAAAGCCTTGAGGTAAACTTATAATTCTTTGTTTAACTTTTTTAGGGTAAGATGAGAGCTCTTATTACCCTCTAAACAACAAGCTATAGTGAAGAAACATGGTGAATATGTGTTTCTTCATACATGTAAGCATAATCAACTGTATCATCACTAGAAAAAGGCTAGTATTTAGTTTATTTTCATTTTTTGTATGTGTAACTTGGTTCAATTCTAGACAATAAGGTTCATTTAGTTAGGAACCAAAGGATGATTTTCTAAACTATTTATGATTGAAAATAAGTTGAATTCTTTATTGTGTATTTGCTTTAGTTAGGTCAGCTTTCGCACCCTCAAGAGTGAAAGTTCTTCAAATTGTCTTATTCTCTCCAAGGAGTTATATACCTTAAAATTTTAAAAGTTTACCTGAATGCATAGATACTAGGACAATGAAAGTGTTTGAAATTAGATGAACACGCACGCACACAAACACGAACAGACAGACCACACATATAGAGGAAACCTAGTCTGAAATTTTGTGGGATAAGAGAAATGAACAAGGACGTAGGGGTGGGAGATCCTAAGTAGCAAACTACAAATCAAAATAAAGATAAAGTGTGTTAAATTTTTGGCAACACATTATATTATACATGTGAGAAAGTGTATATCTTTTTTTTTATTTTTATCCAAAATTAAATAAATAAATTGATTCATCGGTTGATAGAAATTTCTATCTATGTTAATTTATAGAATATTAATTATTTTAGATACATTTAACTTACCAACTTTCAATTATTATAGTTTTAGATTTTCAACATTCATAATAATTAAATTTTCAAAAAGAAATATACTTATCTTATGCACCGCCACCAACCCAGTTTGGGACTAATACAATAGAGGTAAATTGTGTCATATGTCTTAGGAGCATAAAGAAAAGTGTTTTCAGCCGAATATGTTCTTAAGAAGTCAACCCTCCAACTAGTGACTAAATAATCGAACTCTCATACTATAGCTGACTAGATACGGCAACAATTTTATCCCAAGAGTCACAGATGTCCTTCCACACTTAAAATATGTGTCAAGGCCAATGTGATTCGAACCTGTGTTTTCATATAAAGAGCCAAATTTCTTTCCATTGGACCAAGGATAATAATTAAATTTTCAATGGACTCTTAGATTAAACCTACAAAATGAGAAAATATAATATTAAGAGTTCTAGAAGGACATAGCATTGATACCCTAAATACACTTTTTATTCAAATTAATAATTCATGATGTAAAGTAAGAAAATGTGAGTCATAATAGGAAAAAATTGTTTTGGATAGTTAGTTAGAGAAACATGGACCATGAGATTAACAAAATATTGCCGAAGTGATGGATAGAATAAGATTCCAATGGTGGAGATGTGATGGGCTCGGATACTTGAGGATGAGAGCCATGGGTGAATGATAGCTAGAGAGTACATGACTCTAGGGTGAATGAGAAAGGAGTGTATAGAGTGGGGTGTGTTGAACACTTAATGAGAGTGTCATGTGTTTGTGGAAGTTAATCAAGTACCTGATGCGACTCCAATGTTCCTTCTAAGCTCCAAGTAGCTCATATATTTATCCAATACAAAGCCTTGGGATAGCATGGTGCTTGTATTGAGGCATCTAGGTTAAGTTCACTGTACCGACTCTCCCCAAGTTAGAGACTTTGCATTTGACATAGTAGATAGATCATGGTATCAAATTATCAATCCGATCAATCAGCTAAACAAATTGGTCAACGCACTTGTATGGTCACTTCACTAGCTACATAAACTTTAAAATCAATAATATCAATCCGAAATCAATTTAGTGTTTGAATAATCAATTAAAACTAATCAAATATATAAATATATATATTAATGTATCCGCCTTCAACATAGATTTATTGGGTTTTCAAACAAGTTTTATCGATTCGGAGAGAGTGATATCCTCTTATTCAAATTTGGGGGCCCGATGGGAGGACAGAGTATTCTAAAGTACTCTATAAAAGTGGCTTATGAGAAGCTGAGGTTGAGGCAACCGAATAATTGATGGGCATGATTGGTATAACAATATGTTATTCTTCCCAGGAATTGGATTCTTCTATGGATAGTCATCCATAATAGACTTCATACAAGGGAGATATTAGTGGTGTAAGGTGTGATCTCAAGTGCATCTTATATTTTTTGTGAGGGTGTTATGGAGTTGGTGGAGCATTTAGTCATGCAATGTATTTATGTCGCATCCGATAGGATAAACGTAGTGGGCAATTGGATTTCAAAATCTCAAGCACTACTTTTAAGAACAAGATAGTCAAGGCTAAAGAAGAATGTGTTAGTGGCTTTATTTGCGTCATATGTTGCAACTATTTAGCATGAATGGAATCTTAGAAATTTTCAAAATTGCCAACGTGATGAGAGGGTTTTATTGTACTCTATTATCATAACAGTTGCTAGACATCTCACTAACCCATATAATAAAGAAAAGTATGATGGGTGGTCAAGATTCCTCTATTCTATTTAGGCATTTTTTTTATTAACTAAAAATGAAATAATGAACTATATTACTACACTATGATACAGAGATGAGGGCTTGAGGGGAGTCTGACATTCCAACTTACAATAATTTGAAGAATACCGAAGTCTGAAGGAGCAGTAGAGAGTCTATAGAATATAGGGAAATAAGGTAGAAGATGAGTATAGCCAACCAAGGCATCCAGCACTACAAGGCAAGTGATAACAATTGATGATGGTGGTTGGCTCGAAATAGAAGAACAAAATCACAATCCAATTGCAACCGTAAAATTATAAATCGTCAATTTGAAATAGATAGCATTCTTTAAAATTGAAATAAATATCCAATTGTTTATATTTTGAATTTTTATTTGATAGCATTCTTTAACTAAGGATTGTGTTAAATAGAAACCAAAATAATAATAATAATTTTTATGCTAAAATCAACAATATATAGGAGGAGATTTTAGCAGCTAATAGACTTTTAGAGTTACAAATAAATGGAAGAGTTTAATCTTCATCTTCAGTATTGAGATTTGAAATTTTCCATATTTCGTCCACTATCTTTCATAATCATGGATGATTGTTGCTCTAGTAGTGTGATCCATTATTCATCGATCAAAGTGTAGGTATTTTTTTTAAGTAATATATACATATAAATAATTACTATATATGCCCCTATTTTTTTAGGTGCGTAGGCATAGGTCTTTGGGCTAAACCAATCCTAAATAATACTATTTTTTACTAATAACTTTGGACTGTCATGCTCATATTTTGAGGAATAAAATCATTTTTACTTATAGAAAAAAAAATGCATAGCATTGCCGAATAAATCAAAGGGGTTGTTATATGCACACCCAAAATGTTTAGTTTAGACCCACCAAAAATCCAATTTTTTTTTATTTTGGTTGATTTGGTCCACTCATTTATGCACACTTCTTCTTAAAAGTTTTGTTTTATCTTACTTCTTCTTTTTTCTCTTCTCCTCAATTAATCTTCAACATGTGATTCGCTTAATTTGGAATACAATAATTATAAAATAAGAAAATGAATCTAACTATTATTTTAGTCACAAATAGTTCGATGAAATAATTGTAGGTTGATTTTTATCAAAAAAAATTGCTTTGATAGGTAAGTGGCCTATCAAAAGGTGAGCCTAACGAGCACCTCACCTATGAGGTGTTAATATTGATGAGTCTTTTGCTCGACAATGGATAAGATTCAACAAGCCATTTACCTGCCAATTTTAAACTTTAGCTAGCAAATTACTCGAAAACCTTCCTTCCTTAAATTTATTATTCAATTTATATTTATGTAGTCCTTATAATTTCATATTTTGAATATTAATTACATAATCAAGATCTAGTTAATACCAATTGGAATGGATTATTTTCTATGGATGAGATTTTTAGTGACTTATTAATTAGGTGGATCAAAGAAATTAAAGGACCGCATAATATAGATTTAGGCATCAAGAGGTCAAAAAAAAGGTAGGATTCGGATATATTGTGAGAGAGATGATGCTTATAGAATACAAACTTCAGTGAATTCAAAAAGTGTTCAGTCTCTTGGGACTAAAAATTATGGCTGTGAATTCAGGATATGTAGAAGGAAAGATGATTGCGGTGGTTGGAGACTAGTAGTAGAATGTAGAATACATAATCATAGATTAATTAAGTGTTTACAAGGGATTTTTTTATTGTCGATTATCTCTAAAAGAACGTAAGTTGGTGCATGAACTAACCTAAATAAATGTCAATCCAATGGATATTATCGACAAGTTGAAACAGAGTGATGGGGATAATACTACAACTCTTAGGATAACCTACAATGCTAGATATAAGTTCAGTGTATAAAGTTCGATGGGATGTACAGTCTTGCAATAGTAAGTGTAGAATGCCATAGAATGTTGATTAAAATCTGATTTCTTGAATTAATGGAAGAATTGAGTGCTTGAGTGTAAGAAGTTAAGATGAGGGAGAAGAGAGGAAAGAGAGAAAATATGATAAGGAGATGGGAGGGGTAGAAAAATGAGAAGGGTAAAAATAAAAAGGGGAATAAATTTGAGGGTATATAGGTGTGTATGGAGAGTTAAGGTAAATCAAATAAATAATCGGCAGTGATGCCAAAATCATAGGAAAGATAAAGTTTTTATAGTTACCGCTTTATTTGTGTGGTGATATAAATGAGTTCATCGAGAAGTTCTAGCAGTCAAAGAGTCACAAGTGCAAGTAAATCCATGAATCTTTCTCGTGATGTAAATGAGTCGAACGCTTATAAGCTCAGATCTAGATGGTCTTAAATTTTAAGGGTTAGATCTAGGCTTGGACTTGTTTCAAACTTCAATAAGGTTGTTCAAGTTTGACTTGATTTTGGCTTGCGAGCTACTAGACTCAGCTTGCATACAATAGTTAAGTCAATTTAGGTCATTTAAATCCCATTTAAGGCTCATTTACTACTCATTAAGGCCTATTTATGGCTCATGTAAGGCTCATTAAGTCTCATTTAAATATTGCTAAGGCTAGTTTATGGCTCATTTAAGCTCATATAAGGCTTGTTAAGAATTCATCATTTGCCTCATTTCAAGCATAATTTATCTCATATGTAGTGAATTAATGTTGACCTATTTCAATGAAATAATGTTTTCTTCCTCATGCTACCATGTACACATAAATTTGGTTGCAACTCGTCTTCCCAAAGATTTTATAATGTTAAAACAAATCCATAGAAAAACAAGTAAAAATCCAAATAAAGAAGTAACTACATCAATATACATCAACAAAATGATTTAAAAAGTTCCATGAAAAAAATATTTCATCCTCCACATCACATCCAATGCCATCATTATGGCTCTAAATGACCCAAATCGAGCCAAACACTCTTAAAGTCACACTCATCTTGTTTAACTAATCTAAAATAGTGATTTGAATTGAGATTTTAATGAGCCAAGATCATGAGACTAAGATATAAATGATCCAAGCCAAACTAAGCTTTTAACAAACCGAGTTGAATATATCATGAGCTGACTAAGCTCATTTACAACCTTAGCCAACAAGGAGAAATTATTTATCAATTCACTATAGAATTAAACTTACATGAGATTAATGGCATAATAAAAATATTAGCAAATCTTACAAGCATTGAAAATAACCTAGAGGCGATGAATAGGGTTTTATAGAATGAAAATGACAAAATAATAAAGTATACACAATGTAGAGTAATTAAAGAGTGAATTACACTTTACATCCACTACCAAAAAGTTCTTCCTTTTGGATTTTAAAATAGTGACGTATTTTTATTGATGATCACTCTTCTCTCAATTTATGAGCCTTACAATCTCAATGATCATCTAAGATATGATTTACAACTTGACATATTTATTTTGTCTAGACTCTTTATAAGAATCTCTCAAAAATAAAAGGAAAACACTGATAACAAAAGATTTTCACTATGTATTTTGATAACAAAGTTTGATTATTAATATATTTTAATATATATATTGATAAAAATAATATTATAAAAAAATTTAATACAAATATAATAATTATATTTTTATATCATAATATATTACACTTTAAGAGAAATTAATGCTCAAAGTTTATCCTCAAAATATGTAGTGACATATTTTGAATAAGGATAGAGTAGTAAAATACCATACGCCAATATTTTTGCATACTTGCATATGATATTTATGTCTTCAAATTTAGTCATCATTAGTTATAATCAACTTTCCTTTTATCATAAGTTATCAATGCTAGTTGGATTCTAGTTCAAATTTGATCACCTTGTGGTCAAAATGGTTGTGGGAGTTCAGTACATACGGACACAACCATAACTAGAGGAGATGTACGAGACATCATAACCTAACATATAATCAATTGATTGAACTAGTATTAAAAAAAAATCTTATCATATATGTGATTGACTTTTTAAGAGGGAATTATCTTTAAATGAGCTTCATTGATTGTATTCCGCCAATATCGGTGCATATAAAACCCCACGCTTATAAATTTAATGTACTAAAAATTTGAAACTTATCAATTCTAACAAACAAATATATCGTTTCAAAAATACCATGGCTCAAAATTTTCATGTGTTGAAGTTGGCAAAACATATTACTCTCCTTTGATTTTTTGCCAATAGAACCCACTCTACCAATTGCAACATGCTCCTTTTTTATCGTAATTTCTATCATGTGAATATATGCATAGTATTCATTCTATATACTACTAACAATGTTATAAAATTAATAATTCAAAAAAATATCTCTTAATAGAGTTATTAGAAAAATAAAAATAAAATATCATAAAGTTTCTATAATTTCTCTATATATATATATTTGGTAAAAAAAAATTACATTGAAAAAGAGTAATAAAACATAACACAATAGTGGTGAAACATCAAGTATATCATAATAAAGCATCAAGTGTATTATGGTGAAATACCAATCATATCATGGTAAAATATGAAGGATGAAACACCAAGTATATCATGATAAAATATAATAATGGAGAGAAACAAGACTACATAATATTGGATTATGATAAAACATTAAGCATAGAATAGTAAAACATAAAGCATGTTGTATTGAAGTATGAAAAATATATCTTAGTCAAACACCAAGCATATTAGAGTAAAAAATAGTAATGAAGATAAGCACGACTACATAATGTTGTACCATGGAGAAATATTAAGCATGGAGTGGTGAAACATCAAGCATATTGCGGTGAAATATGAAGTATATCACGGTGAAATATAACAATGGAGAGAAGTAAGACTACATAATATTGGAATATGATAAAAAAAAATAAAAAAAAAACACTAAGCATATAGCAATGAAACATTAAGTAAATTATGGTGAAACATAACAAAGGAGAAAAGCAAGATTACATAATACTAGACCATAGTAAAAAAAAATAAGTATATTGTAGTAAAATATTAAACATATTGTAGTGAATTACCAAACATATTGTGGTGAAATATAACAATGGAGAAAAAGTAAGACTACATAATGTTGGACTATGGTAAACATTAAGCATACATTGGTGAAACATAAAACATATCATAGTAAAACACTAAGCATATCATAGTGAAACATAATAATGGAAAAAACCATGACTACATAATGTTGAATTATGGTAAAACATCAAGCATACCATGGTAAAACATGAAATATATCGTGATGAAATACTAAAAAAACTATGGTAAAACCTGAAGTTAGTGTTATTTACGTAATTAACATTATATACACCATGAACATAATATATATGGTTACACCATATACTAATTATTTGGGAGGGGGAGGAAGTTGCTTGTGTACAATGCAAAGGGATGTTGGACTAGCATCAATAGATTTGTTTAATTTTTTTAACTCTAAGCAACTAATACTATTTTTTTAACAACAATACACAATAATTTTTGGATGTTAGGCGAGATAATTATTGGTTGCACTAATTATATGTCAAAAAGTTATATTAAAATAGGCAACTAATAAATTTTTTTAACAACAATAAGCACTACTAAAAACTTTAAAATTGTTGGTTGCACTAACCTTTTTTATTTTTAATTGTAGGCAACTAATAATCATATTAACAAAATAAGCAATACTTTTTAAACATTTTATGAAATAATTATTGCTTGCACTATTTTTTTTCTTGAATAATTATTTTATATTTTTATTTTTTTGTCATATATATGCAATATTAAGATATATTTTTTTATCTTTACATGTGTTGATCAAAGTAAAAAAAAGTTAAATAATATAAAATTTATATGATTAATGATGTGATTGATAGAAATAGTTTAGGATTTCAAATTTTAATACAATTGACATAGAGTAGAGAATTAAGTTTGGCATAAATTGTTAAAAGTTGAAGAAAAGAAAGAATAAATAATTGGTACTATAATGCATTGTTGTAAATTTACAAAATGGATGTAGACTCTCTAATATCATATAATTTGGTAGACTTGACAACCCTCCTAAAAGGTCAATAAAGTTTTCTACCATGATGCTTGTAAGCTATGTGTCTATATCAATACCATAATAAAGGCTTTGCCATTATCATTCATCAAATTACTAAAGGTATAAATATAAAATTAAATAAATCTTATAAAAAATTATCAACGTTAATAGTCATATGAAAGAATGTTAATGGAAAAGATTCAATTTATTTAAATGAGGATAATTATTATCACTAATTTAATTTATTACTAAAAATATAAAAATAAATTAAAATAAATCTTCTCACTTCATTTTATTATCAGACTAGGTCAAATCCAATCTAAAAATTTCAATACTTATTCTTCTTACCTTATTTTTAAATCTGATTGGGTCAAATCAGATAATTAAATATTTAAAATTTATTAAAATAATTATTATTATTATTATCAAAATAGTAACAATAACAACAATAATATTAATAGTAATAAAATGATATTAATTATGATGATGATGATGATGATAATGATAATAATAATAATAATTTAACTTTTTTTTAATTTAAAGCAGATCAGATCTAATTAGATGGACAAAAAATATAATAGATGCTTATAAAAGAACCAGCATTCATAATATACTAATTAAGTGTTAAAGCAGCAAAGAGATGCAAGCCTAATACGCCCGCATCTGAGTGACATGCATATCTAGAGACCCATGTTTGAAGGCCATGCAATACGAGATTGAAAGTAACACCAGAAGCGTTCATAGCATGTCAGCTGCTTGCGCTTGGCTTTCTTGCCGTGTTCTAAGTCTGTAAGTACAATGGAAACAGGTGGTCGCAAATAAGAGCAGACAGTCCGATAGCTTGCCAGTAATAAATTGAAAGCGTAGTATGCAAGCAAATACATGATAGTCAAAAGTGAGGCTTGTGCGTTCCCGCTTCATTGAGTTGGTAGGAGATCTGATTGATCTCAAGGGAAAACATGCAAAATTGCCTGAAGATGGGCTTTCTCATATGACACCGAAGATTTTACAAACTGCTTTGTACTGATATAGCATCATTTGGCCGCATATAAGAGTCGAAAGCAAACTACTGCCATTCTTACATCTGATCTTGCTTTTCGACTCTGTGCGTTGCATGGATTATTCAATCTTGTTTTTATTTTTAGAATGCTACTAGAAAAGGAATTTATAGTCATTATAAGTCAATATTACCGCATGGAAAAAGGATTCGAACAAAACCCTAAAGTAGCAAGACATCATTTTTAACCACCAGACTAACACTACATCGTTGAAACATTTCCACACTCTATATGGCTCGTGCAACGTCACGTCACCTATCACTCTCCTACAAAAAACCCCCTGGGACTCCTTTAAATTTCTGCACATCCAATAAGTCTAAAAGATAAATTAAAACCCAAAAATGAGGCTGATTACTAACTATCATCCGCTCCCTGCACTCCCATCATTTTAAACCATACTATCAATATGCGGTTTAAGTTGATATATTATACCATCGACTCCAAAAATCTATTAGAACCCGAATAACGCTGATTACTATCATCCACATCCTGCACTTACATCATACCAAGGTTTAAACCAGCATATGACATCCAACACTTCCTGCTCTGAAATCATTTCTGTACATCTAATCATGCTATGTCATAAGCCAATACAACCGCACATGACCTACCGCATCCTGCAATTGCATCATTTCATTGATTCCCACTTTCAAAGGCTGCAATTTTAAAACGCACGGAAACATAAATTGAATTTCCCATCAACTTGTGTTGGTAGTTAAACCATGCTATTAGTAACTAGCATTAAAACACACTCAAGTCTTCACCGAAAACTGCATATACACGCAAGCATTGATAGCACTATCCTTTCCTTCCCTTCGGCCCACACAGTTCATTTCTGGACAAGAAAAAACAAGGAAAACTATGACTATAAGCTCAGCATATGAACAAATGCTATTTCGGTCCAAACTTGTAGCACAAGCCATAAAGATGCCAACAACTCTGCTGTGTCAAGAGCTTTGTATTTGATTGAATGAATTAGTATTCTACAAATATCTACACAAACTCTGCACATGGGTTACACAACTAAGGTCTATCTGTATACACACAAACAGGCAGTGAGATCAAAAAGAATGATACAACAAAATAAAAACAAAGAAAGGGCACAGTTAACAACATCCTAACGGAGCTAGCTCCTATTACACATCATCGCATCTTCAAACATCAAATTCTAGATATATGTCACCATAGCTCAGAAATCCAGGTTTGAAAGCCATCATAATCAACCACAGTAATGGGATTTCAGCACAATTTAACTAAAAATATATTTAAAAAAAATAGATGCAAGTAACTAAATCCAAAAGTCCCCGATCAATGTCTCCAAAATGTTGATACCATAAAATCAAGGCTCTTCGCAGAAATGCCAAAGGTCTCCTTCATCTTCCAGGAGATAGCTACTCAATCTGCCAAACAGTTTCAGGTTCTGCATCCAGCATGCCTTAAAGTCATTATTAACCAGCAAAAAAACATCAGATAAACATCATTCCACGAATAACAATAGTGAAGCAGAAGTTGTGCTGAGTTTAAATTGAAATAGCAAAGAGCAATTAGTCTCATTCAGTAACCATCAAATACCCTAGTCAGACATTCAGCAGGGGTGCATGATTCGGACTAGCAACATGTCAAAAGAATAGCAACTATTTTCAAAACAATGTCTGTTGTCACCTCGTACGCGAAGGCCAACACCAAATAAAGCACCAGAAAGAACAACAAAATCTAGAGAACGAAATCACAATGACAAAAGACAATTGACAAACAGAACAGAGAATGCAATGAGGGATTCAACCTTGGCCACAAGGATAACATTCTAAAATCGGATCAAAAATACAAAGGCAACAGCATAAAACAGGTCATCAGGGAAAAAGAAGGAAAAATAGACCTTGTGGCTTGGAAGTAATAGAAACAAAAACAATGACCCATGCTGTTTGGTATGATTTGGTGGGGCTCGGTCTATGCAGAGTCACTTTTACTAGATAATGGGCTCGTAGTAGATTTTTCAAAAAACTCAGAATAACAAAATACTTTTTACAAACATGGCATGGTTCCATCATTAATTTCTAATGGGAAGCTAATTTAAAAAATGATAAGGTTAAATTCAAAATTGGCATAGCTTTGAAGTCCTACTGTATGTAGCTTCATTTCCGCAAGCTAATGGGCTATAGTCGAATTTTGGGTTAGTCGATACATGAAATTAGCGATACACGACAGTTTTAAAATTTCATGTATTTCTCAATGATTTATCCATTATCAGCCGATATTTGCCGAAATCTACAATATTTGTCGCTATTTGCAAATACTTGTCGTAAAAAAAAAGGAAAATTCACACCGCAACACCTCAATACCATGACACTGCGACCACGTTTTTATTGCTTGGCTATAGTAGCAGATTGTTTTTGAAAAATCACAGAAGAATAACATGCCATTTTAAAAGTTCAAACATGAGCTTATTTATTCATTACGTACTGCCATGGAGCTCACAAATGGTTAAAAAAATGGGGCTCATTTCAAAATGATGATCTTGAATTAGTTAGTTCAAAAAATGGGCAAGCTCATTTTGAAATGATGAGCTTGAATTCAGAACTACCATGGGGATCACAAATGGCTAACAAAATGGAATCCAAGTTCAAATGATTAGCACACAAATGGTTGGTTTGCTATTCTCCTATTTATTCAATAAATGACTAAGCAAAAGTACATCCCTTTAATTTGTTTGAATTGTGGATTAAGATTGCATAGCGATTCTGACAAACCAGTATATATACATATGCATTCATGTATATACACGTTGGCCCTTTGTGATCCGAGTTCATTTGAATGAAAACTTTCAATGAGTTATTATTTCTATTCTACTATTATTGAAATTATAATTAATATTTTGCCTAATAGTATTACTACTACTGTTATCATTATCGTTATTATAATTCTTATCATTAATTTTATATTGCGATTATTATTATTAAAATTTTGTTGTTCTGATGTGCTATAAACATAAGCCAAGAAGAAAAAACCCTTATTTATCTAACAATATGAACCTCAGCCATGAACTTGTCTAAAAATATAATATTTCAAAAAAATTCTACTATTTTTTATTGGAGAAAATGTAATAACATACTACAATTTATTTACACAATAACATGTAAAATTATCATCTTTATAATACTGATCACTAGCTCGGGGACTAAGCCCGGATATATCCCAAACCCTAAAGCCTCAAGACCAATCTTAGCCTCAACCCCTCACTCTCAAATCTCAATCACATTGCCCCACTCTCCCTCACAAACATTAGTCTCAACACCCCTCGGCCCTCTCTCTTGCTCTCTTGCTTAGACTTCCATGTTAGCACAACATGGAAGCGGTATGCAAGCTCATTCGAGGAGCACAATGACAAGTGATGTGCAAAGGTGTTGAGTGGTGACCAACAAAGTAAACCAGAGCAAATCGAAAGCAAGGAAGCAAATAGAAGGTAGTCAAAGAAAGATGATGGAAACTTCAAGCAGTGAATGATGAGTACTATGTTGATAAGGTGAATATCATTTTTATGGAAAAAAGGTTTAAGGGGCCAAGAACGACTTTCCGGACATTGTTCCAACTTTCCATCCCTAAGATGTTACCGGAATGTAAAACACACACTGCATGTTTATGTGCTTCATATTAATTGACATGCTAATTCAACTATCATAACCAAAAGAAAAAACAAGCTCTTAGCTAACTCGAAACACTTCTCATATCCGAAGCATCTAGTATATGCAAAAATGGTTCCCTAAACACGTTTAGGAAAACGAATGAAGGAGAAGGACAAATACTTACTAGCCACAATTCTAGAAAAAATAAATTACAAATTTCAGAATGCTTTAGGATGCACAACATCTAGGAAGGAAACATCAACTTCCAAAAGTAGGAAACAAAATTAGGGAATTGCATTAGAAATCTATGCCTACAGTTATATATCAATGTTAAATTGAAAAATAAATTAATAGTGATGCTTAAAATTTATACCTATAATCATATCAAAAGATTTACTCCCCCCGAGTCAAAAGAGAAGCTGTCTTGATAATTTGTCTACTGTCTCAGAAACTAATAAAAACAATTTTAAAATTATACTTGCATCCTTCTTTGAAAAAGAAAAAAGCTAGGATAAAAGGGAAGAATAGACTTCGACATTTCCAAAATAACTTTCTTTTTTAAACAAATATATGCATCTAAATGACTTTCTTTTTTATACAGATTGAGTATTTGATAATAATCACTTGTTTGGACAATCTTGCAAGGAAGTTTGCTTTTCAACATTAGGAAGGAGACAGATGGTTTTGGAAATATAGCAAGGAATAAGAGGGATTTTTGGACTTAGAACGCAGCATAAACTAATTGTGGGCAGCAGATGACGGGAGTTCTCATAAAGTTGCATCTTCAAAACAATTCTAAAAGAGGGAACATAACCACTGTTAACTAACTTATGTCTGCCTCATTCAGCTGCAAACACTATTTTGCAGGATAGCGGTTAATCAGTACTACAATTACATCTTCATGTTTATAACTATGGTCCACGACAAAATTCAAAATGTATAGGTAGAGACAAAGGTAGAGTCGAGTCATTATCTCATTTTTATTCTCCCAACATACTGAAAGTGCCAAGGGCACAACAGTAGGAACACGACTCAAACTCTCACCTGCCCTAGCCTAAGACTAGTTTGTACAATAGATAGGGTCATGACATCACAACCAAAATGGGAAAGGGGGAGCAGATAAACCAAAACCAACAAGCTGCGAGAGCACAAGATGAGTTGAATAATATCTCAGAGAACTGATCCTCACAAACATTACTTCTGTGAGAATGATAAGAGGAACATTTTTCCATCAAGGGAACATTATGTAAACTAAGCCTGCTTAAGTAAAGTACTCGGCTAGAAAAAGATAGAAGGATAAAATTTGTAGAGACTGATATTGAAAACCACATGCACGAAAGTGGCAAGGGCTGGCATACATGTATTTAAAAGTTAAAAAAATAAAAAGAGGATTATCTGCAATAAATCATATAATGAACATATCTCAGCCAAAAAACTTACCAAGTTCGTTCCAGAAGTAGGCCAAGATCCAGAAACAGGAAGCAAGATAACTGCTACAGAATAAGCATAACCCCCAAGAACATCCAACAAGAAAGAGCCCGGCAAGATAAGATAATTGTGGCAAGTTTCTCAAGAGGGGAGAGAGCATGAGCAGCATCAAAAAGCTAATCTGATGTTATCCAGACACTTGTTGGGTCAACAAGTCATGATCTTGAACGTTCAACCTCCATCCTGGACTTGCTGTGAGTCCTTGATGATCGGCCATATCTATCTCTATCATCCTTGTAGCGATCTCTCTCTCGGTCACGTGAACGATCCCTCTCTCGGTCACGGGAACGCTCCCGTGACCTGTCACGTGAGCGTCCGCGCTCCCTTTCCCGTTCCCTACCTACATCTCTATCATCTCGATGTCTTCTATCCGACCACTCATTCTCACGACTCACATCTTTTTCCCTGGACATATCTCTATCATACCCTGGTTCCCTGTCATCTTTGTACCTCCTATCTGAAGACCCTGACCAGTCCCTCTCAACACCTTTATCCTTATCTTTCATGCTATTTGGCCAACCACCTCTGTCATGCCTAGCCTCCCCATATTGATGGTCAGAAACAGCATCATCACCATAACTAGACTCTCCAGCCCTCCCGGCATGTTCATCACCTGCCCATCCACCCATACTTGGATCCGGCCACATACCCATATTTGGCCCATCTACACCAGCATTGGGCATCATTCCCATTCCATTCATGGGCATACCTCTTCCAAAGAAAGCTGGGTTTATATGAGGAGCTACTCCAGGCAAACCGACACCTCCCATTGGAGGAAATGAAGGCATCATTCCTTGAAAGGGTGGGTTCGGCGCACCTGGAAAGCCCCCAAAGCTTCCCATTCTCCCCATAGGTCCCCCAAACGCTGGGTCAAAACCCTGCCCCATCATGGCCTGAGGGTGCATCATAGGAGGCGTTGCACCCATGCTAACACCCATGCCTTGTCCAAATCCATCACCAGCATTCCCCATAATCCCTCTGCCACCCATTCCCCCTGGCCTATTCCTGATTGAACCAACAGGACCCCTATTTCCCATCTGGGCATTGCCTCTTCCCCAATTACCTCTCCCAAAACCTCTATTGTTTTCGGATCCTTGATAATTAGCACCAGTTGAAATGTTACTACCACCAGGTTTGTTGCCCACATCATTTGGACCTCTCCTAGTTTGGGTCTGCTGGTTTTTGTTCACCTGTGCCTCACCCATTCTTTTAACCGTGTATGGTGAAGCAAAAGCAACAACGCATGGGCGTCCATTGAATACATGTCCATTCATCCCCTCCTTGCAAGCTGAAGCTGCAGCAGAATCATAAAATTCTACCTGACAATAGCCTTTAGACTTCCCACTGGCTTTCTCGTCGAAAAACTTCACCTCCTTAACTGGCCCGTACCTAACAAGTTCAGCTTCTAGCTCTGAATCTGTAGTCCACCAATGCAAATCACCAACAAAAAGAATAGTTCCACCGCCACCAGCACCACCTCCTCCAACAGCACTCATGGCACCAGCTTGGGAACCAATTACACTGCCTCCAACCATATTCCCACCCCCGACCGGCTGCCTTGCTATGCCATCGTTCACAGCATTGCCTAAACCCAAACCATGGGACTGGTGCTGCCCCATCGTTTGAGCTGGAACACTGTTATTGATTGTCTGCTCCCTTACATCAGCTACTTTGGCTGACGACTGCCCTAACTCAACCTTAAGTGCGCCTCCACCGACATATCCACCACCAATCGCCCCAGTAACTGGTCTGGGACCAGAACTATTCCCTGTAACAGGAAGGACCTGCTCTCTTACAGAACCATTATTCCCTCCAAGGCCTTGATTCTGATACCCATCTAATCTACTACCACCAGGAACCCTAGAATCACTACCAGCAAAATCCTTCCTCTCGCCTTCCCCACCACCATCAAATCCAGGAATCAAAGTCCCAGCAGCCTCCCCTGGTGATGTTGACATGAGCGGCTGGGATGGAGGCTGAGGAACTGAAACAGCAGCAGCCTTGTTCTCTTCATTCTTCCTCAAAGATTGCAGAAATCCTTCACCCACATTAACATCGTTATAAAGATCCTCATAGTCATCATCCTCTTCAGCAAGAAAGCCATCATCAGCAACGGCTGAGATAGCTTCGGTACCGTGAAACTGATCCCCGGGATCTCCACCCTTGATGTAACCACTACCAACACCAGTTACACCACCAGCTCCTCCCTCAGCTTCATCCATCCCCCTATCCTACGTTGTATTCTTACTATATTTAACCGATTAACTAACAGACAAGCAGGCGCATATAAATTCTCTCGTAACTTTTGAAATTAAGGAATTCGAAGAACAAACAAATCCATGATTTAAAGATCAAAAAACGAAAAGATATACGAAATGAGAAGCTTACCTGAATAAAGAAAGCTTAGGGGCGACGAGATAGTGGGAAGCTAAAGCAAAGGGAAGACAAGAATTGGAGAGATGGAAGAAACCCTAGTCTGGAATGGTCGGGGATAAAGGAGAGGAATTTGGTTGGGAGTAGAAGCTAGGTTTAAAATCTTTTTTCGAATTTTCACTTCTATATTTTGAATAATTAATAGGAGGAAGACAGTAAATTATGAAATACGTCATGCCATGGGAGGTAATTATGGATGGGAAGTGTTTCATTTTAAAATAGAATTTATTAAAAAATATATTTTATAAATTTTATTAAAATAAATATATTTATATAAATTAGATAATATAAGATTTAAATATTATTTTGGTCATTATATTTTGAAATTTAGTTATCTATCTTAGTCCTTGTAAGAAAAAAATAATAATTATTTTGATCTTTAGATAATTATTTTATATTTAAATTAATTCATCAACATTATATTAACCTACTATTATATATTATTTTCTATATTCTCTCTTGAGTAAGCAAATTACATCTAATCACTTCGATATAAATTAAATCCTAGTTGAGTCAAAGAATAAGGGTTTTAAATTTTTTTTTTAATTATTGGAATAGAGTTTTCTAATTATATTTAAATTAGTAATAGATTAATAATTATATTACTAATTAATTAGATGATTATGATGTAATTTGCTTATTATGAGAGATAGTACGAAGATTAACTAGTCATAGTAAGTTAATATAGGATTCATTGACTGATTTGATTATCAAATTATTTTAGAAGGACCATTATATATTTTATTTTTACAATGACTAAAACAAATAAAGCTATAAATTACAGTGATTAAATTAAATATTTAATTTTTACATATTACAAACCATAATGACCGAAATAGTATTTAACCCTATAATATTATACATATACATATAAGCAAAAATCAAGTAGCAATCTCTCACGAAAAAACACAACATTTACCTACATTGGCATATTTCATGTAAGTATAATTGGAATTACATTCTATTGTCACCATTTCATCCCCCTTGATATTAATCATTTTGTAACTTTTAATTTCAAAGCAACAAAAAAAATAACAAGATTATTTCACCAAAAGGCACAATAATCATCTTCTTGAGCATGTTTTTTGTAGGTGCAATTGGAATTATTCATTGCGGCACTTTCAAATGGCACATTTTCATAACCTTGATTTTCGACCATTCTTTTCATAATTTTTTATTTCAACCCCATCTTTATTGGACTATATTATATGGATATAATTGATGTTATTTATTATAATGCATTGAATTAACATATTTTCATAATTTTTCTTGATATAAGCTTTTTGATAACTTGGTAATGTATGTTTTTTCATAAAGCCAATCCATTTTATATTTATTTGTGTAATTGATGACTCTTGGTATTATCATAATTGGTTACCAAAATGTGTAATGGGATTCTTAAAAGACATTGAATTAATATTTGTTCATAACTTTTTTTAATAATTTTGCATTACTTGTAATTTTTCTTGAATATTCTAATTTGATATCGTATGTGTGTAACTTATGACTCTTGGCATTAGCCTACTCAATAATAAAAGTATGTAACAACATTTCCAAATCACAAATACTCCCTTTTAATTTATACTATTTTTTTTAACATTTATTGCCTATATTTAGTCAATTGTCTATTGAGTAATCTATAGTAAATGTTCTTTCGCGTATTTAATTTCAATCATTTAGTAGCCATGATAGATTAGGGTCATCCATGCACGTATATATTATTGGTGGTATATTTTACTGAGTTTATTCTTAAGGGTTAGCACACTTATTATTATTTATTTTGATAAGTATATAAATTTTATATTACCAAGTAAAATATAAAAGTACAAACTTCAAGATAATTATCTCATTAGAGACTCTCCTATAAGTTGTTGACACGGACAACTAATTTATCAAATGATTTAAGACCACGAATATTCTCAATCCTAATCGCTAGCTCCCTAATTAAAATTTTAATAACATGTCTTGGATTTGTATTTTTGGCATGAAATATACATGCATTCCCTTCCTCCCATATATGATATGCACTAGCAACTAATAAGAACCGAAGCATATTAGTTCAGATAAGAGGTCTCCTTCCTCCTCTTTGCAGCCAATTTAAGATCGCAAGTATAGCATCTACAGAGTGATTACAACCAACTCCATGAAGTAATTGTGTCCAAACTTTATTCGAATAATCACATTGAAAGAACAAATGATCTAGTGTCTCCAAGTGCAAATGTAATACCCAAAAAAAAATTATCGAATACTAATCCTGAGTAATTAATATATTAACCTAATTATAATCTCATAAAGTTAATATTTCTACCTTAACCTAATTCCCTAATCCTAACTATTAACTTAATATTTTTTTTAACCTAAAGCTAACCCGGGATGGTTGATAATTAATTTTTCCTAATACCCTAACTTAGATTATTTTAGCCTAATTATAAACCCAAACCCAAACTTAATTTCTTTTTCTTTTTTCCCTTATTCTCCTTTGGTTTGTGTGAGCCACTTCTTTCCCCCAACTATATCACATCTACCATGCTTGCCTAGCCTACACCCCACCCTCATTACCAACCATCAACTCCCATATTCTACGTTTGTGGGTTTAGTTGAAAATCTTACCTTATCGGCTCACTTCCTCTCTCCCTCTCTGTGTGTATGTGTGTGTGTGTGTAACTCATAGACTTGGCACAATTAATGCATCAACCACTTTCCTTCCCCCCTCTATTTTTTGTTGAAGAATAGCACCACCAACTGAAAGTATTTCTTTCTTCCCTTCCTCCTTCTTGTCGCTACAAAAATGCCACAAAAACTAAGCACCGACCACTATTGTCATTCCTACTTCATATGCTTCGCCTGATAGCATCGTTTCACACCCCCTTAGAACCAAAAATCATCACTAAACCACCCTCCCTAGCATTGACATCTACTACCAGAGCCTCCCCATTGTCTTTACCACCACCACCTTTGACCCTTTCTTCCATTCCTCCCCCTTGAGCACTGGAGATCCATATTGTTGCTACCCCATTTGCAATGGTCCTTTGCCCCATTTTACACCCCTATCACTAGCCAAAACCACCGTTGCTACCCCTAACCCCTTCAACCATTTCCACCAAATCCATCCTAACCATTCAGCCATCACCATTGTTCCTCCTCCATTTGCTTCGAGCTTCTCCATTGTTGTTGCCACCAACCCTTCAACATTTATCACCGTTACACACCCTTATCTACTATTGCCACCCCTTAGACTCGACACTTGTTGCCATTCCCCCTCCCATTGTTTCGCAAAGTTTTATTGTAACACCCCAAAATTCACTACTTTTTTTTTATAAAAAAAAAAGCGGAAGAATTAAAATAGAAATACTTAAAGCCTGTGAATTCTGGAAATGTTACTGCCACACTTAGTACCAAACCGGTTCTCTCCGACCGTTTCAGTACCAAGTGCTAAGGCTAAAGAAAATATTTACATTAAACTCAAATTAACAGTTCATAAAAGAACTCGAAAGATCATACATTAAAATCAGAGTGTGCATAAAGAATCATAATTAATAATAAAATAGAAATCAGAGTGCGAAATCAAAATTCCTCGAAGGGAATAATCTTACAATTTATAAATGGTTAAGTCAAAACACTTAACACAAGGTAATAAATTAAAAATAGTAAATGCGAATCAGAAGAAGTATCATAACGAAATGAAATCACATACACGCTCTTTCGTTTTAAATATTTTTAAGATGATACCACAAAGCGGTATCAGAGCGGTTGATCCTTTCGGACACGCTCTTTCGTTTTAATTTTTTTTTTAAGATGATACCACAAGTTGGTATCGGTATGGTTGACCCTTTCGAACACGCACTCTCGTTTTAAATTTTTTTTTTATGCCACAAATTTGTATCAAACTGGTTTCGACTGCTCTTCCAATTTTATTTTAAATTCTTTAAGCCTATACCACACTTTGGTATTAGAGTGGTTCATTATTTTGATCACGCTCTTTCGATTTTAAAATTTTTAAGTTGATATCACAAGTTGGTATCGAATCTGGTTGTGACCACGCTCTTTTGTTTTTAACCTTTTTAAGTTGGTACCACAAGTTGGTACCAGTGAGGTTGATGCTTTTTGATTACGATTCTTCTCAAAATTATATATGGCTTACGAGTTTCTTTGTTATTAGTTTTGAAGCGTGTTTTGACCGATCTTTTGGTTTTAATCTTTTTAATTTGATACTAAGAGTAGTATCATTTTCAAAATGAATTGGGATTAAAAAGTTTTCCTTGATTTGAAATCGTTTTTAAACTAAAAAGGATTCATTTATTTTAAAATGTTTTCATCACGGCTACGGTGAGAAGCGAAGGGTAAAATTTTAATTAAGTTTATTATTAAGGGGTTAGTTTTTATAAGTATTATTATTATTATTATTCTTTCGTATGGTGTCCTTATTTCCGTTGATTTAAATTTTCTTTAGTAAGTTTATTCCTAAGGGGGTAGTTTATATAGATAGTAGTGTTATTTCAGTTTTCTAACCACTTAAAGCATTTTCTCCCTAACCCTAGGCGCTCCCGGAGACTTCGGGGGCGAAGTCTGTTTTTAAGGGGGTAGTAATGAAATGCCCCAAAAATTTCTAATTTTAAATATTATATTTAAATGAGGCTTTATTATAAAAGTTAATTAAGTATATTAATTTATTTAAAATAAAAGGAAATTAATTAGGGCAAATCAAGAATAAATTTATAAGTATTTTTATTAGGAGAGAATTTGGGTATTCTAGCTAATTAAGGATTTTATTTTAGAAATTAACTAAATAAATTATTTTATTTAAAATAAGAAGGAGAAAATAGTTCCAAATTAATATTAATTTTATAAATAATTTAATGGAAGAAAATTAGGGTGTTTTGCTAATTAAAATGGAATTTATGGAAAATCTTTCAAAAATCCTAATTTAGCCTAAAAGGGGTTTAAATATTATTTTATTCAAATATTATTATTTAAATATCCTAAATTTTCAGATTAAATTAATTGGCTCTAACCTAATTATTTTTCTCCTTTCCTTTTTCCTTTTTCCTTTTTCTTTTTCTTTCTTCCTTTTTCCTTTCCTTTTTTCTTTCTTTTTCTTCTTTCTTCTTTTTCCTCTTCTTTTCCCCAACTGGGCCAGCCGCGGCCCAGTTCTTCTTTTTCTTTTCTTCCTTTTCTTCGCGCGGCCCAGCCCACGCCACGTACCCTTCTTCCGCCCCTCTCTACGCGGCGTTCCATTGCTCATTTCCACCGAAACTCGTCGTTTCATTTAAGCATTTTTCCTTCATCGATTTCTCGCGCCGACCGACCGGTTCTCCTTTCTTTTCTTTCTTTTCCTTCGCGAACCGCCCAACCCAGCCCATCTTCTTCTTCCTCCTCCCTCCTCCGTCATCGACGATGCTGCAACGCTGGCCGCTATCAATGGCTTCTCCGGCTACGGTGATTAATACCGGCCGTTTCTTGCCTCATTGTCTTCCTCTTAACTACAGGAATAAATTGGCATAATTATTGGACGTTAAATCTCGCCCGTTTCTTCTCCCCAGCCTCGCGAAAATCTGAACCAACCCAAATGATGGCCGATCAATTACTGCCACCGGCCACCCAAATTCTCGCACCTAATATGTTCCTGCCGACCCCCAAGACCCTATTATCCCATCTACCATCTATAGATAGCCTTGTTATAGGAGTTTTTAGAGTTTTTCTTCCCCGAGACCCTAAGCTCGAGTTGTCGGCCACCGCAAATTCAGACGCTGTTTCCACCGCCGTTAGCCAAAATCAACGCCACCGCCACATACCAAATTCTTCCCTGCAACGTCCTCTAGTTAACTAAACCATTTTCAACTTTCTATTCTTCTTACACGGGCCTCCATAACCGTGCAAAGTTGACTACTCGTCTCGCCAGAATTTTACCCCGGAACCTTAAACCACCGTCCGCTGCTGTGCGCCGCCACCTTTGGCTGCACCACCACCATCATTTTGTCCCTCTCCTCCTGGGAAACCATAAACACCTCTTATCTCACCTCAATTCTCCCTATCTTTTTCCCAACATCCATCTTTCCATCTTTTCTTCTCTTTTTCCGGCAACCGCCGCCGCCTTCGTGCACCACCGCCGGTGCTGCTTATCCCCACCAGCTTAAGGTTGAACCCTAGACCCTCTCAACCATTTTCCATATTATTATAAGCCTTGATTTAATTTATTTCAATTATTTGCATATAAATACCATTATTATTATTCTTAATATTTATATTCTTAATATGTTTTATTATTAGTAGTAGTAGTATTATTGTTTTATTATTATTTATGTTGAGGGCTGAAGCCTTATTGTATTTTAATTCGATTTTATTTTTATGCCCCTTATTATTTCTTTTATTACTATTATTAATATTAATATGTTATAAG
This sequence comes from Tamarix austromongolica, assembly GCA_039764185.1. NCBI lineage: Eukaryota > Viridiplantae > Streptophyta > Magnoliopsida > Caryophyllales > Tamaricaceae > Tamarix > Tamarix austromongolica. Next base: position 14,236,735 of record CM077817.1, read on the forward strand.
TATAATAATTATTATTATTTTATATTTTGAATTTCTATTATTCTTATTCCATTATTATTAATGCCAATATTTTACCATTAGTATTGTTAATAATGTTATTATTGTTATTACTATTGTTATTATTATGATTATTATTATTATTATTGTTGTTATTATTATTTATATTCTCATTGATATTAGTTTTATTATCTTTGATATTATTATATTAGTATCATTATTATTATTAGGGTAAATTCTTTAACCCTATATTATCAAGGTTTATAATATCTCTATTATTTTTATGTCTTTAGCAAAGTGAGAATTTTGTTAAGGTTATTTTATTAGTATGTTATTATTTGGTCAAAGCCCTAAGGAGGTGTAGGAACGTGCTCCAAGACCGGTATCGATTCAGGTAGGGGTTTACTAAGGCCATTGTGTGCTTCTATGCATTATGTGCTTCATATTCTATGCATTCTATGTTTATGATTATTAATTATGTCGTATATGATATGACGTGGAGTTGAAGTATGTTTTTTTATGGCATGCGTATTATTTATGTATGATGATATGTGTTGTGATCTTGTAAGACATGCATGTGAGTATGTTGATATGGTTTGTGTGAGAGAAAGGATGAAAAGGGATAATGGGGGAAAGAAGTTAACTAAGGGAAGTGAGTTGACCTACTTTTATGGATTTATAAGGAAGAATCTAATGTATGGTTTTATGTGGAAGAATATAATTTATGGTTTTATGCAAAGAATATAATATACATGGTTTTATTTGGAAGAATGTAATTTATAATGTTATATGGAAAAATCGAATTTATGGTTTGTTTCGGATAATTTAAGTTATGATGTTATTTTGGAGAGTTTAATTTATGATTTTTTTGGGGGAATCCAATTTATGGTTTTTCTTGGGAGATTCTAATTTATGATTTTATGTGGGAGAATCTAACTTATGGTCTTATATGGGAAAATCTAATTTGTGGTTATGAATGGGAGAATCTAATCAATGGTAAGGTAAGGATGAATCTTCGGTTTTATGTGATTGGAATCTAGGGTTTGGTAAGGATGAATATTTGGTTGGTATGGATTGAATTTAAGAATTGGTATAGACAAATCTTTGGGTTTTATATGGTTTGAATCTAGGTTTGGCATGGGTGAATCTTTGGTTTTGTGTGGATTGAATTTAGGGCTTTGTATGACAGAATCATGGGTTGTATGGTGGTATTTATAGTTGTATGGTGGTATTAGGGTTTACATGGTGGCATTGATGGTTGTATGGTGGTATTAGGGTTTGCATGGTTGAATTTAGGGTTTCACATGGAATTTTAGGGTTTGCATGAAAAAGGTTCGAAGGTTTGTATGGGGAGATTAATGTCTTCATGGGTATGAAATTTACATGTGGAAAGTTAATTTGGGATGTAAGGAAGGTAATGTAAGTGTTGTTTGGGTGTTTGAGCACTTGGGATGAAAAATAGCACATGGAGCAAATTAAGGGTACGGAGGAGACTGAATTAGGGTTTGGAATGATTAACAATGGTGATTTATTGTGGTTAATTAGGGTTTGGTGTGGCTGATTAGGGTTTTTGTGTTATCATGTGTATGTGGTGATTAAAGTGTAATTATAATAGTGGTCAGGCTTTGTACCTGTGCGTTTCCGGCCCGCCGGCAATAACAGTGGGGTGACTCGAGCTCAATAAAAACAAACCAGAGTTTTGCTAAGGCAAATAAAAGACACTAATTACTTACAGTGGAACACCATGTGAGGGGGAACCAAACCGATCCACCGGTTAGGAATAGTGGTTAGGGTTTCTACCCTATATGTGACTGATCCACCGGTAATAATAGTGGTTAGGGCATGATGCTCTATTGTGACCGATCCACCAGTAATAATAGTGGTTAGGGCATGATGCTCTATTGTGACCGGCCCACCGGTTATAATAGTGGGGTGTTCCTATGCTCGCATGGATTGATAAAAGGCATGGTGTGAATCGGATTCTGATAAGAGATTAATTAAGTGATTAATCCAAATTATTCATGGGCCTTTGTACTTTTACCTGAGTTGTTCATATGCCTTTATGTTGTTACGTTGGATTATTCCCTTTTATTATTCTGTATGGATTATGTGCTTATGTATTGGCCTTAGTGCTCGGTTACCTTACTCAGTACGTAGCGTACTGATCACCCTTTTCATGGGTCCTGCTCATTCCCACGAGTAGCATGCCCTTCTGATTTGTGCAGGTGGGCGAGACATCAGTTGGGGCTGAGTGTCGAGCATGTTTTGGCTTAAAGTTCGAGAGTGTCGTGGCCGTAATTTTCTTCATGTGATTTCATTTCGTTATGATACTTCTTCTGATTCGCATTTAATCTTTTTAATTTATTACCTTGTGTTAAGTGTTTCGACTTAACCATTTATAAATTGTAAGATTATTCCCTTCGAGGAATTTTGATTTTGCATTCTGATTTCTATTTTATTATTAATTATGATTCTTTATGCGCACTCTGATTTTAATATATGATCTTTCGAGTTCTTTTATGAACTGTTAGTTTGAGTTTAGTGTAAATATTTTCTTTAGCCTTAGCACTTGGTACTGAAACGGTCGGAGAGAACCGGTTTGGTACTAAGTGTGGCGGTAACATTTCCAGAATTCACAGGCTTTAAGTATTTCTATTTTAATTCTTCCGCTTTTTTTTTTTTAAAAAAAAGTAGTGAATTTTGGGGTGTTACATTTATCAAGACACCTTCGGGCCTTGTGATTCAATTTTTGCTCATTTCTTTCACTCCCATTTACCTTATCCTTTCCTTGTTATATACTTAAGTTCTAATTCTGTTTTATTATTATTATTAGGTGATATTCTGGAGGTCACAGAGGAGGCGGCATAGGGTATAGGTGCTTAGAGACGCTTATCCTTTTTGGTAAGGATACAAATCATAGTTAGGGTTTTTTATACTTAATGTTATGTATGATTGTGTGTATTATTATGTTGTTGTTATTATATTGTTAAATTCATGCTGGTAACTATAATAGTCCAAATTTTAGAATTGAAATTTTTTCCTTATAACAAAAGTATAATACTAAAATAGCTGGGTGTTACGACTATAATTGACACAAGTCTAGCTTACTGAACTATCCTTATGTCAATCACAAGGCAAAAAAATTATAATGTAAAACATAATATCAAAAAATGAGAGAAATTTCATAACATGAATGCCAGTTAAAGATTAACTCCAAGTACAATATCTAAAAATACAAAGGGATACCATGGATCTACGAGTTTAAGAAGGTATATGAGTAAGCTATTATTCAGATAACATGACTCTACGACCAAAAACCTTGATACAAAGTGTCATTCCACCCCACATAAAGCATCAAAAGCTAAAAAAACATCCATTGGGTCCTCTTTGTCCTACATATAAGCTTCTGGGTTGACTACTCATGAGAATGAGCAGTGTCCATAAAAATGATTGTCAGTATGCCACGTACTAAGTAAGATGACAATACAGTCGAGTAAGGGATATAGATAATTACATGAATTCACACCAGAAAATTATCATACATGGCACGAGGTGATTACGAATTCCAAGTCTCATTATTATATATAACATATATCATTCTTTTATTTATGTTGAGTTCAAAGACTCCAATATTCTTAATCTGGTGGAACGAACTGAAGTATCTCTCAAGGATAACACACCTGAGCTACTATTATTATCCAATGGAATGAACCCAACATATACTACAACAACATGATCTTGACTACTATTCTTAAACTTATGGAATAGTATAAAACATCTCTTAGAGAAAAACATGTCTAAGTCACTATTATGGTCCAATGTAACGAACACAACACCTCGGTCCTTACTCGCGTAATCTTTCACTTTAAATAATTAATATAATATCAATTAATTACATTATATCAAGTTATATTCTCATTCATATTGAGTTTAGGGCCCCGCTATACTTAATCATGTGGAACAAACTGATGCGCCTCTTAGGGAAAAACACACCTGAGCCACTGTTCTCGTTTGGTGGAACGGACCCATAAAACACATCGGCCTAACTCATATGATCTTTCACTTCAAATTATTTGTGTATTATTCATGATTGGTTTTATATTTACAAAAAATAATTGAAGCAATGAAAGCACAATCATATAGATAACAAGGCCATTCTCAAGGATTTAAGTCCATATAATTCCTAAGAAACCCTAACTTTACATTTCATGCATGACTTCTTCCCCATTGATCTTTTATCCAACAAATTTAGTATCTCCCCATAAAATATAATTAATATTATCAACATACCCAAAAATCAAGTCCTAACTCTAACGTATTACATATGTGATTACAACCCTATCTCAATAGTTACTATTTATGATGCTTACAAAACCCTAGAGTCACAAGTACATCAGAACTTTTTCTACGAGGCTTATATGATTACCAAATTAAATACACCTTCCTAAAATACCGTCATTAAAAACATATCAAAAAATCATGGTCTAACTCTACTTTTTACATATGTGATAATAGCATCGCCATTTTAGGGTTATTATTCCCAAATGAACCTACTTTCTCATTTTGTAGAACATATGACACTTTTTATTTACTCCAAAAATATCACATGATACTATTAGAATATTTTAACCCATATGACACATTAAAATACTATAGCTTCCATGTTATACCCATAATGACCAAAATGCCCTTAATGCTAAGACAAAAATCTTACATGTTTTGGTATTGTTTATAAATCCTCTAATTATCACCGTTAATATTAAATATTAATTGATCACTTGGCATACTTATTCAACCCTCAATACAATACCATATACCATACCAATTCTCTTAGGATTTTCAATATATAACTTATTATAATGAAATTGCATGTTTCTCAACTTATTCACTTCTCATCATATAATATCATATTACCATGCCACAATAGTGAAAAAAATGAAAATATCAACATAAAACAACTACACATTAATACACAAAATCATATTAGACATTTAGCACAAAACCCTAACTATGACTAGTATCCTCACAGAAAAAGGCATCGGTCTTTAAGCTTGTATCCTATCCTACCTCCTCTAGAACCTTCGGAAAATAACCTAAGAAACCATAATAAAACACAATAATATTTATTGGTATAATTAAGGAAAGGAAAAGTTAAGTAAGAGTGAAATAATGGAGGAAAACCGAACCGAACCAAGGTAAGCAAATAAAATGGAGAGTTGCTCAATAAAGGGAGGGCATTAGTTGTGGTAGCCGAACCAAGGGGTAGAAACAATAGTTTGCACCATTGCTTAGGGGTGGGAAATGACAAAAATTAATGGAGCTCAATAAGGGGGAATGGAAGAAAGAGTTGAAGGGGCTAGTGTGGTTGCGTTGGTTTTTGCTAGAGATTAAGGAGTTGTTGTGGAGTTTTTGGTTAGTTATAGGGGTTAGGGAATAGCATGTTTGTCTAGTGGTTGGAGTGTGGTGTCGATGTGGATCTTCAATGCTCAAGGGAGGAAGGAAAATATGGAATTTTGATGGAGCTCACCAAATCTAAGGGAAAGGGTTCGGTGAGTTTTATCGATGTAAAGGAGAGGTGTTTGGTAAGTCTGGAAGGTGTTTTTGGTGAGGTTTTGTGAAAGTGACCAGTACTAATGGGGGAAGCACGACAAAGGATACTAGTAGAGGTTTTTATGGTGTGTTTGGTGATGACAAGGATGAGGAATGGAAGGAGGAAGAAGCTTTAGTTGGTGGCATAGGTTTTTTTTTTTTGACAGAGAATGGAGGGCGAAGAGAGGTTTTTTGGGGTATGAAATGTATTATATGTACATAAATGCATGCATAGAGGAGAGGAGACAAATGATCGGGGCAAGATTTTTCAATGCAACCCATCAACACATAGTATGGGTGCTGATGTGCTGATGGAGAAGGGTGTAAGTGATGGAGGCATGGCAGAGGCAGAGGCAGAGGCAGAGACATTGTTTGGGAATAATGTTTAACGCAAGAATAAGGGGAGAAAATAAAGAAAATATAGTCGGCCAACAGAGGTAAATAAAGAGGAAAAGGAAAAATAGGGGAGGAAAATAAGTGTGGGTTTATGAATAGATTTAGTTTAAAATACTTCAGTTTAGGGCAGTAGGATAATTTAATTAACAAACATCCAAGGTTATTTTTAGGTTAAATTATTAATAACCCGGAATAGAGATTAGAGTTAAGTTAAGAATTATAATTAAGGAGTTAGAGTTGGGTATAAATATTAATTTCTTAACATTAGAATTAGGTTATGATATTAATTACTCAATATTAGGTTTAGCTAAAATTCAGGGTAATAAATTAATATTGTGATATAATAATGTGGCTAATATGATAGAAAGAGAGAAAGAAAGAGGAAATATGCGCTTAGGATATCGTTACAATAAGGTTTATCTTATAAGCCCTAAGTGAAATGGTATGATATATGGTTTTTTAATGTGGGTTTGATAAAGTTTGATAAGTAGAAAATGAGTATATTCAAGATGTGTAGTGATGTAATAAATTGAGGATTTTAAAGTAATGACATCGGACATATAAGGTTAGTGAAATAAGGGTGTTTGGCTATCCTTAAGGGGTATTTAGGTCAATATGTGTTAAATGTATAAATTTTAGCATTTCATTGTATTAAATGGGTTAAAATATGCCAATAATATCATGTTTAATATTTGGAGTAATTATATATGGCCTAAGTCTAAATAAAATGAGAAAAGGGCTTATGTTGGGAATAGTAACCCAAGAGGCATTGCTATTATTGCATATATAATAAGTTAGAGTTAGACCATGATTTTTGGATATGTTTTTAATATTGTCATTTTATAAATTTGTATTGAATTTGGTGATTACACATATCCTATGGAAAAAGTTATACCCAACTTTTGAAATTAGGGTTTTGTAAGGGTGTGAATACTAACTCTTGAGATAGGGTTATTATCACATATGTAATATACGAGATTTTAACCTTAATTTTTGGATATTTTTATAAAAATAATATTTTAATGATATACACTAAAATATTTGGATAAATGATCAATATGTAATAAGCTATACTTATAATGTGGAATTAAAGTTTCTTAGAAAAATTAGGGGTATATTCCTTGATAGCTATATAGTTGTGCTTTACCCGTTTCAATTATATGTTGCATATATCTAAGTGAGTCCTTTACGATGGTATAGCCAATTATGAATAACATAGTAAAGATCACTTGAATTGGGCTGAGGTACTTTATGGGTCCGTTCCACCAGACAATAGTATTAGCTCAAGTGTATTTTTCTTTAAGAGGTGCATCAGTCCGGTCCACTAGATTAATAATAGCGGTGCCCTAAAATCAACTTGAATGAGAATATGACTTAAGATAAGTAAATAATGGATGATACATCAATCACTTAAAGTAAAAGATCATATGAGTTAGGACTAAAGGGTTGTGTCCGTTCCACCAAATGATAATAGCAGCTTAAGTGTGTTCTTCTCTGATAGGTGTTTTAAACCAATCCACTAGTTTAATAATAGTATCTGGGAGAGTGTTGCTCTAGTATATATTGGTCTGATCCACTAGACGATAATAGTGGTTTAGGTGTGTTATCCTTGAAGGGTGCTTCAGTTAGTTCCACTAGATTAAGAATAGTTGTAATACCTCGAAAATTTGCTCAGCCTAATCCCACGTCATTAGCACCCTACTTTGATTCTAATCTCAAGAAATCCTATTTTTAGCCTTAACTAAATTTCTTAATACCGAAACTGAAACCTTGATTCTAATAAACCGTAATTTGTAAACCGAAATCAAAAACTCGCTAAAATTTTCACTAATCCTAATTACTTGACTAATCTAAAATCATCTAATCTAATCCTAATCCCCCTAACCCTTCTCTCTTTTTCCTTTTCTTTCTCCTTTTCTTTTCTTCCTTTTTTCCCTCTTCTCCCATTGGTCCAAGCTGCAAGGTTTGATTTTTATTGCAACTTTCACCATCAACCTGCCCTCCCATATACACCATGACGCCATCCCTGTCATCCCTCATGCTTGTCTTCTTCTTCTTATCCTCCTCTTCCCCTGCACACCCCACACACCACCATCACTTCCCCAGCCATTCTTCTTCTTCCTCTCTTATCCTTACACAACCTACACTCTAACCATTACCATCACCTACATTTTTCATCACCACACTCAACCATCACCTCCACTATCACCATCTTGGCTCTGCACCACCTGTCGCACGTTTTCCCCCTCTACTTTTCCTCTTCCCATTTCACACCATACACACACGCACAATTACAGATATATGTATGTATGTATGTATGTGTGTATATATATATATATACACCATACTCTCCTCATTTCTCTTTGTTTAGCCCCCAATCTATCCATTCTGTGTCAAAAATCCCTTTGCCCAAGCTCCCCGACCTTCTTCCCTTATTCCTTCTCCTTTCTCCTCCTTCTTTCCCTGTTTTTAGCATCCGCACCACCCAAGCCACCACTAGCCACCCTTTGGTCGATGGACCGACTACCAAGGTCACCCCAACCTTCCCACTCACCGTCATCGGCCATCATTGCTGACCGCCACCTCTTTTCCCTTCTTCTTCCCCTCATTCATTGCAGAGTTGCATAGTTGCAGAGTGCATGGCATGTTGCACGACCTGTGTACCACAGTGAAATAATTAAAATCTCCTACTGCACAGCCATATAACTTTTGCACCGCCTGATCCTGCATCTTTTTTTCTCTTAACCTATTGTGCAATGGTGCTGCACAATCGTGAAACTTTTACACCATTTGGCCGTGCATTTTATTTTCTCTCAACTTAGTGTTGTACAGCCTCGTAACTTTTGCACCACCTGGCCGTGCAACTTCCCATTTTCATCCCAAATCTTTTCCAAACACCACCAAAAGTTAACCATAGCTCCACCACACATTCTTCTACAATTCCATACAATTCAATCTTCCATTTGACTCTAGTAAATTTCATTCTTACCCTTCTATACCATAACTTCCCTATTAAGTTTTTAACCTTTGATCCTAATCGTATTTTATCTTGTTTTCATAGGTGATCTTCTGGTGATCTCGAATGAGGTATAGGATTTATGTGCATAGAGCCCAATGTCCTTGTCAGTAAGAATACATGTCATAGCTAGAGTTTTATATGATCCGTGTATTTCCTTTGTATATGCTTTGTGTTGAGTATGTTGTATGAAATAATTTATTTATGAAAATGTTATGAAATGATGTTCTTGAGAGTAATGAAATTATATAAATTTTTATTTGGGTATAATGTTGGATAAAAGATATCTATGGCGAACTAAGGATATTTACTTTATATATTGATTGGAAATTTATATGTTTTGGGTTTCATAAGGCTTTGGGATAATAAATTTTTATTGATTACCCTGAGGGTATTATGATCATTTGAGGATATTTACATGGTTGTACTTATGTGGTTTAGTTGTATGTCTTGTATATTTATATGAGTTTAGCATGATAATATATAATAAACTCTGAATAAGGTACCAATCATTTAAAGTGAAAGAGCACTTGAGTCAAGCCGAGGTGTTTATATGGCTCCGTTCCACCAAATAATAATAGTGGCTCTGGTGTGTTGTCCCTAAAAGGTGCTTCAATCCGTTCCACCGGATTAAGAATAGCGGGGCCCCATACTCAACGTGAATGAAAATACAATTAAGAGTTAAAGTATAAATAGAAAGATACTAATCATTTAAAGTGAAAGACTACGTGAGTCAGGACTGAGGTGTTGAGTCCGTTCCACCAGATAATAATAGTAGCTCAGGTGTGTTATCCCCGAGAGGTGCTTCAGACCATTCCACCGGTTTAATAATAGTGGCTCAAGAGTATTTTACTCTGAGAGGTGTTGGCTCCATTCCACATGATAATAATAGTGGCTCAGGTGTGTTGTCCCTGAGAGGTGTTTCAGACTGTTCCACCGGTTTAAGAATAGTGGGGTCCCTTAACTCAACGTAAATAAAAGATTGAAGTATGGTATATCTAATGAAAGACCTGGAATCAGTTCTTATCTGGCATTCTTTGATTTGCGCACGTATGATTTGCTTATGAGAATTATTGTATCATGTGTAACCCTGCTTGATCGTACCGTTACCTTACTCAGTACGTAGCGTACTGATCATCCGTTTCATGGGTGCTGCTCAATCCAATGAGTAGACGACCCATATGTTTTTATTCAGGTCGATGAGGACCAGGTGGATGATTTCGCATCCTTTGATGCGATATATGTGGAAGAGTGATTTATTCATATCAGGGTTTGGGCATAGAGTCAAGTTATCTGGATGATAGTTGTACCTGGATATCTTTTTGGACTCTTAGGTCCATGGGATCCCTTTTTGTTATATTTTGATATTATAATCAGAGTTGATCTCCAAACACTTATTTGATGTTATTCAAATTTATCTCATTTCTTCTTATCATGTTTTAAATTTTCTCATCATTTTTGCCTTGTGATTGACATAAGGATGGTGGGGTAAGCCAGACTTATGTCAATTACAGTGGTAACACCCAACTATTTGATTTTACGCTTCTACTTAAAATGAAAACTTTTAGTAGTAAATTTTAGGGTGTTACAATAGTAGGGTCCCTGAACTCAATGTAAATAAAAGAATGAGTTATATTATATATATTAATGAGATCTAGAATAAGTATTTACCTTGCAACATTTTATGTTAACATGCATACATGCTTATTCGTTGATTTTAACTCGTGATTTATGTGTAATCCTTGCTCAACTGTATTGTTACCTTACTCGGTATGTAGTGCATCGATCTTCCTTTTCATGGGCGTTGTTCATTCCCATGAGTAGACATCCTAGATGTGTTTGTGTAGGTCGATGAGGACCCATTGGATGATTTTTTTGCTTTTGATACTTTATATGTGGATGAGAGACCTTATGTATTGAAGTTCGTTGTAGAGTCATGTTATCTGTATATTAGCTTTACCCAGATACCTTTTTGGTCTTTTATCTCCATGGAATCCCTTTTATGTACTTTTATATATTGTACTTGGAGTTAATCTCCAAACTCGTATTTAAGTTTATGAATTTTCTATCATTTTCTATTTATCATGTTTTTTGTCCTAATTGTTTTACCTTGTGATTAACATAAGGATGTTACCTTCTAGAGATAGATTGGATTGAACTTGGCTCTATTCAAACATAGCCTTAGAGATAAGTGGGGTAGACTTTCTAGTGGATATGGTTGAGTTAGACTTGTAGGAATTTGATGCCATTCTTGGGATGGATATATTGGGAAGATATCGGGTGGTGATACACTACACAGAGAAGTGAGTTGTGTTGTAAGGACTTCAAGATACTAGATTCTCTTATAAAAGATGCAAGACTAGTCCTACGATAAAGTTTTTACCTGCCCATACATTATATTCTTTGGCACAAAGATGTTACCCTATATATTTATGTGGAATTCAAGAGCTGAACAAAGGCATGTCAACATTGGAGGATATTTTAGGAGTTTCCTGTCTTTTTTTCGAAGGAGATACTGGGCATGTCGCCGATACATGAGATAGACTTTACCATTGAGCTAGTATCAAGGGTGGATCCATTTTTTAAGGAACTTTATCAAATGGCATGATAGAGTTGCAGTAGTTGAAGACTTAGTTAGAGGAACTAGTGGCTCATGGGTACATTCACCCGAGTGTACCTCCACAGGGAGCACTGATTATGTTTGTAAAGAAGAAGGATGGGAGCATTTGCCTATGTATCAATTATTAGGGTCTAAACCAGTTGATAATAAAGAATCAATATCTGCTTCAGAGGATTGATGACTTGTTTGATCAATTTTGGGGCACTTCAATTTTCTCGAAGATCCACTTGAGCTCAAGTTATCATCATCTACACATCGTCGAGGTAGACATCATGAAGATGGCCTTTATAACATGATACGAGTACTATGAGTTTATGGTGATGCATTTTGGGCTCACCAATGTGCCCACTGTATTTTTGGATTTGATGGTGATAATTTTTTGGTCATTCCTTGATCAGTTTGTGGTAGTCTTCATTAACGATATTTTGGTATACTCTTGGAGTAGAGAGGAACATAATCAGCACCTTCACATGATTTTGTCACACATTAGAGAAGCAAGGTGTATTTCAAACTCTCAAGTGTGAGTCTTGGCTTCAGTTTGTATTATTTTTGGGTCATATGGTGTCAATAGGAAGATTTTCTTTGGATCTGACGAAGATTTTGGTAGTCACCTAGTGGAAGACACCCATTATCATTCTTGAGATTTGTAGTTACTTGGTTGGGTCAAGTACTATGTGTAATTTTTTAGGACTTCTCAAAGGTTGCTCATCCCTTGATGAACCTTCTGAAGAAGAAGGTTGGATTTTAGTGGGATTATTTATGTATGGAGTATTTTAGGAGTTAAACCAGCGTCTGACTACAGTACTGGTTTTAACTCTACCATTGGAATCAGATGGGTTCAAGGTCTATAATGATGGGTTAAAGCACAAAGTGGGTCATGTGTTGATGTGGCATGGTAAGGTAGTGGCTTACACTTCTCATTAGTTGAAGCAACATGAAAAAAACTACCCAACACATGATTTATAGTTGGTAGCAGTCATCTTTGTGCTAAAAATTTAGAGGCATTATTTGTATGAGACTCGGTGAAGATACTTCACCGACTATAAGAGCCTCAAGTATATACTCATTAAGAATAAGTTGAATATGAGGCTGAGGAAATGGCTAGAGTTGGTGAAGGACTATGATATAGAGTTGCCAACGTTGTTTCAGATGCCTTAAGTAGGAACACATCACACTTTTTTAGTTCTTGTGTGGTGTCTAATTAGTTTTCTAGAGAAGCTCAGTGAGATGGGGATAGATTTGATTCAGCAAGGTGATCTAAAATTACAAATGAGTACATTGGTTATTACGTCGAGTGTGTTTGATGAGATCTGAGTAGGAAATCCTGGGGATATTAAGCTTAAGAGGATTTAGTAGAAGATATAGGATAATCGAGCTGAGGGTTTCTATATTCATGAGGAGTAGCATTCGATACAGTGGTCATTGGTGTGTACCTCAGAGTTGCACTAATCTAAAGAACTAAATTTTAGAGGAGGGACACTATACTCTGTATTCCGTCCACCTAAAAGGGGATAAGTGATAAATATGTCAAATATGTATTATCTTAGTGCATTTCAAGCATGATTTATGAGTGTTTGATGCATATTTTAAGTTTAGATCGAGGATGGTGCTTTAGTTTGTATTCTTATGTGTAGATATTGGCTCAAGATTTACAGATTTGATGACTATTGGAAGTTAAATAAGATTTTGGAGCCACAAGGAGATTTAGAACACACAGTTCGATAAGAAAATGGAAGCAAACTTATAAAGAACTGAAATTTCAACTATAATGTAATATGAATAAAAAAAAACTCAAAAGACCAAAGTTTTAGGTCCTTTCAATATTTTTCCAAATAAAATTGAATCACGCCAATCCAAGAATTGATGAAAAATTTGTAGCCACAATACTAATGACTATCCAAACGAGCACAAATTAAGCAAGACAACATATGTCCCACATGTGACTCGATTATGGCATTAACAAAACTTCTTTATTTATTTCCATATTTTTAAGGCCTATATATATGTAGTTTAGCTTAGGGTTTAGAGGATCATTTTTAGCTTTATCTTAGCAGCCAGATAGTATCTAGATCTAGAACTCAAATATTGAAGAAAACCAAATAATTTCTTAGGCAATATTAGATTTCAACACTCTAACTTAAGGATTTTAATCAAAACGCTGGTCCTTTCTTTCGTCTCTTTAATTGATTTCTTCCTATGATTAAATTACTTATTTATTTGATATGTTCTTTATTTCCAATCATGTGTGAGGAGATTCTTTGTCCGAGATTGGGAAAAAAACTAACTTTTTAGTAATTGTTGATGAATTAGTGTACAATCTTAGTGAAAGTTCAAACTTTTAAACTTAATTTATTGTGATTGAACTTTTTTGACTTACTTGATCATCGAATCATCAATCATAGGTAATTAATTGAATGACTGAAAAATAAAAAATCAATACCGGACCTCTAGATTTTAAGTAAAGAATTCAAACCATAAAAGTAGGCTAGATTACTAGGATATTCTATTGGATTAGCAAGAAAATTAATAGGTTTAATTTAATTTTGATTCCATAAAAGTAGTTAATTGAGCTTAACTAGGCGTGATCTTTAGACTTTAAAAGAATTTTTAGGTTAATTCACCCTTTTTAGTTTAAACCAACACCAAGAGCTGAAATAATTCATCACCAAGCACTGAAGTTATGGCGAAGACCCAATTCTGCCCCATCATTATATTGAATTCCACCTAATTAGCTATTTATTTTATTTTTATTATTTAATATTACAATTTTGTTCACTTTTATCTTACTCATTGGTTTATCTATTCGAGAATGTGAATTTTCATAATTAACCCCTATTCCTTACGGGTTTGACCTTGAAAGATACAACAAATATGTGCGCTTGTAGATTTCCCAATCAATAAGTTATATAAGGATCTCAAGAGAATATATTGATGGCAATGTATGAATCAAGAGGTAGTGAAGTTCATGTCGGCGTGTTTGTTCTGTCAGAAGGTCAAGACCGATCACCAGAGACCTGTAGGGTTAGTCTAGCCTTTAGATATTCTAGGGTGAAAGTGGGACCCTATCTCGATGGATTTTGTAAGTGTGATACGATATAGGTTTTCATTGATGGGTTAACTAAGTCAGTAGTGTTTGTATCGATAAAGCCAACTTAGAGTATGGATTAGCTGACCAATGCTTATATGATGTTTATGGTTAGTAAGCATAATACACCTACCAATATAGTCTCGGATGGAGATTCAAGATCCCTTTCACACTTTTGGGGGAAACTATAAGAGGATATGGGCATGAAGTTGAGGATGAGAAATGTCTTCCACCTTGCTACAGATGGGTAGACTAAGAGGATAATTTAGACACTCGAGGATATGCCATGAGCTTGTGTTTTGGACTGTTAAGGTAGTTGGGAGGATCATCTACAATTATTAAGTTCTTGTAAAATAACATTTGTCACACTAGCACCCTTTGAGGCACGGTATGGATGCAAGTGTCGGACACCCTTTTGTTGGAGCGATATTAGAGAGATTGTTGTACTAGGACAAAAGATAACTCAGCAAGTTTGGTTGATCCAAGAGAGAATAAGAGGATCCTAGAGTTGATAAAAGAGCTATGCAAATCAAAAGCACCATAGTGATGGATTTGAGCCGAAGGACAAAGTTATGTTGAGAACTTCAACCAATAAGGGGATGCAGATATTTGGTAGGAAAGGTAAGTTGAGCCTAAGATAAATTGGTCCCTATGGGATTCTTAATAGGGTTAGTGAAGTTTTATACCTCCTAGCACTTCTACCAGAGTTATCCCAAGCTTAAAACTTCTTCCACATCTCTCAACCAAGGAAGTATGTTGCATATCTTTCCCACATGATTAGACCAGATGAAATTGAGTTCGATGATTATTTATCCTATGAGGAGGTACCTTTGTACATTCTCGACACCAAGGTATGCCAGACCTTGACGAGATTAGTTCTACTCGTGAAGATTATTTGAAGCTACCATGGAGCAGAGGAGGAAAATCAGGAGATATAAAAGGACATGCGCAAGTTACATTTTAAGCTTTTTAGCACAAATGTGTTAGGTTTCGGGTTTCTCTCTCATTTAAGGGAGTATCCCCCACTAGTGTTTTATCAACTCCAATAGAGTTAACCATCAAGATCACCTTTTCCTTTCATCCTCTTTCTCTTCTTCCCCAACCTTCACTTGTTGATTTTGAGGAAATATTCCCTTTTAATGGGGTAGAGATGTAATACCCTAATTTTTTTCATCAAATCTTAATCTTAAGTAATTAATATCTCAACCTAATTTTAATTTCAGAAAATTAATATTTCTACCTTACCCGAATTCCCTAATCCTAAATCTCAACCTAATCCTAATATTTATTTTGGATCATTAATTTTTTTAACCTAAATCTAACCCTAGGTGGTTTTTGATCAGTTTATCACAATACCCTAACCAAAATTATTTTAACCTAATTCTAATTCTAAACTCAAACTTATTTTAGTTTTCTTATTCCCTTTTTTTCCTTATCCTTCTTCTTTACTTTTCCTTTGTTCCCCTCATATCTGCTTCTTTTCCCCTTCTTCTTCCTTAGCTTGCGTGTGCCACTTCTTTCTCCTAAACATATCCTCTCTACCATACTTCCCTAACCTACACCCTACCCTCATCATCAAACAACAACTCCTATCTCCTTCAATCATGGATTGAGTTGAAAATCATGCCTGATTGCTTCATTTCCCCTCTCCCTCTTTGCATGCATGTGTGTGTGTGTGTTTGTATAATTGTCATACTTCGCACATTTATTGCCTCAACCACTTTCCTTCCTCCATCTATTTTTTTGTAAAATAATATCACCACTAATCGATATCCTTTCTTTATTCCCTTCATTCTTCTTGGCATCTCCAAAAATGCCACAACAACCAAGCATCTACCATCCTTGTCAATACTGCTTCATTTTCTTTGGCCAATATCACCATTATACTCCCTTTATCATTGTCCATCATCACCAAACCACCCTCCCTACCATCACCATCCACCACCAAAGCCACCCCATTTTTTCACCACCCACCACCTTTGGCCCTTTATTCCATTCCTCCCCTTGAGCAACAGTGCTCCATACCATTTCTACACCATTTGCACCATCCCTTTGCATTATTTCACACCCCTCACAATGGTTAAAGCTAACGTTACTACCTCTAACCCTTTTATCCATTTCGACTGAAGTCATCCTAACCATTCGACCATCCCTACTATTCCTCCTCCATTTACTTTTCCCTTATCCGTCACTGTTACTCCCAACCCTTTGGCATTTATCACTATTTCACACCAACTAGCAATGCCAGCTAGTGTCTTAACTTGTGTTGTTACCACCCCCCTTTACTTTGACACTTGTTATCGTTCCCCCTTCTATAGTTGCATAAAGTTTTGTCGAGACACCTTCCAGCCTTGCAATTCAGTTTTTGCTCCATTGTTTCACTCTACATTACCTTATAATTTCCTTATTATATCCTTAAGTTCTACTTGTGGTTTATCATTTGTTATTAGGTGATATTCCAGAGGTTTTAGAGGAGGCCGGATAAGATATACATGCTTAGTAACCATTGTTCTTTTTGGTAAGGATAAAAGTTGGAGTTAGAATTTTTGTGCTAAATGTTATGTATCATTGTGTGTATTATCATGTTCTTATTATTATGTTATTAAATTCATGTTATTAATAATGTGATATGATAATGTGGATAATATGATAGAAAGAGAGAAAGAAGGAGGAAACATGTGCTTACGATATCGTTACAATAAGTTTTATCTTGTAAGCCCTTAGTGAAATGGTATGATATATGGTTTTGTAATATGGGTTTGATAAATTTTTGTAAGTTGAAAATGAGTATATTTAAGATTTGTATGATGTAATAAATTGAGGATTTGAAAGTAATGACATCAGACATATAAGGTTGGTGAAATAAGGGTGTTTGGCTATCCTTAAGGATAGTTTGGTCGATATTTGTTAAATACAGAAATTTTGACATTTTAATGTGTTATGAAATTTTTGTAGTAATTATAAATGGCCTAAGTCTAAATAAAATGAGAAAATGGCTTAAGTTGGGAATAGTAACCCTAGAGGCGGTGTTATTATCGCATGTGTAAGACGACCTTTGCAAGGACGTCTTCCATAGTCTTATAAGGATACTTTCTTAGCTCCTTGTAGAGGTTTGAGTGAGATATCAATCCATTTTTTAAGGTTGATACTACAATGTTGAGGTGGTGCTTGGGATTAAGACCTTATTCTTATTAAATTTCTCAACGTATTTTTGAAGACTCTTATTAATTCCCTATTTAATCTTTTAAATATCATTTGAGAACTTTTGGAGTTTTTAGCTGCTCACAAATATTTGGATAAAGGTGTATATCAGTAGTGAAAAGGGGGAAATTGAATTATTAGGTAAAGAAGTGTACCACTAAAAGGTCATACTAACAAGACAAGTCCCAAACCTCTTACATATACAAGTTTCTCTAATGCGGGATCAAGCTTATGCGAAATCTCCACCATCATGGTAATGTTCATAATCAAATAGTCTATGAATCTATTAGTGAAATACCCTAAAATCCTAATTTAGGAAATTATGGAAAAATAAGAATTTATTAGGAAAATTAATTAAATAAACTATTTTATTAAAATAAAGGGGATTAATTAAGGCAAATCAAGAAGAAAATAATAAATAATTTAATTAGGAAAAAATTAGAGTTTTTTGCTAATTAAAATATAATTTAGGAAAATTTATTCAAAATATCCCAATTTAATCAAAAAGCAAATTTAATTATTATTTTTTAAAGATTATTATTTTAAAATAATCAAAAAAACCAAAATATCCCAAACACTAAACCAACCCATTATTTTTCCTTTTTCCTTTTCTTTTTTCCTTTTTTCTTCTTTTCCTTTTCCTTTCTTTTCTCTCCTTTCTCTTCTCTTTTCCTGTTTTCCCTTCTTCCCCGATTTAGGCCATCCCTTGCAATCCAAGTTTCCCTTCTTTCCCCTTCTCCTTCGGTGCAGCCCAGGCCTGCACGCCCATTCTCCCTCCCCCGTCGCCAGCCCGGTTCGTCCCCTTTTTTTTTCTTTTCTTTCTTTCCTCCCTGGACCACCTGGCCTGACCCTTTCCCCTTCCTTCTCCCCCAGCCCGACCTACAACCCTCGATCTACAGCCCCAATTCCGCCGATAGGCACCAACCGTACACTAGTCATCCTTTCCCTCTCTCCCCCGTTGTTTTCTTTCCATTTTTGACCCAACCAAATGTCCTCCCTCCCCACGCACGCCTGCCCCTCTTTCCTTTCTCTCCCCCGACCACCAACCCCCTGCCATGGCAGCCTTACACCGGCCTGCCATCGTCTGTCGGTGGTCCGACCTCACCTACCCCCTCTTGTCCTCTTCCCCCTCTGTCATTTTCCCTCCATTTGGCCTATAAATACCACAAAGGCGTCCATAATCGGGCTCCTTTGATTCAAAGCCTAGAAAACCAGCCCTTGTGCCACCTCTCGATCAGATGACCGCCTCGTCACCATCACCGCCGCCTCTCGAGCCACCTACCAAACCACTCCCTGCATCACCCTCCACCAAACTACACCTTCCAACACCCTCGATTCGCCCTGCACGAGCCACTCCGGCCATGAAAAGTTCACTCCCCGATCAGCCACACCTCAGCCACCGCCACCCTTAACATAACCGCCTGCCGCCGTTTCTGCCACAACCACCACCCCCATCTACCCTCCAAAACAACTAGGAGAACTTCCTCTACCTCCCCATACCTCCCTTTTCCTCTGCCTCCCTCTCCCTCTCCCTTCCTCTCCCTCCACCACCTTCAACTGCCACAACCGTCGTCGTGCGCCACCCCTGTTGGTTGCACCACCACCTCCATTCCAACCCTCTCCACCTGAGGCACCCACAACCACCTTAACCACCCCCTCATTCCCTCTCTCCTAGCCTATACAACCATCTCTCCACCTCTCATCTCCTTCCACCGCCGCCGATGCTGCCACAGTCCCTAGGTGGTACTCTAACCTCCTCAACCCCTAAACCTTTTTTATGCAAATGTTAGCAATTTTTAGTATTATTATTATTATTATTATTATTATTATTATTATGTTATCATTATTATTACCTTTATCATTATTATTATTTAACCTAACTTTTGAATATTTCTAACTAATATTATTATTATTAATGGTCGATAACTTTATTATTATCATGATTATCATTATTTTATTATCATTATTATTATTATTATCACTATTATTATTATTATTATTATTATTATTATTATTATTAATGCTAACTTTGGAATATTATCACTTTTATTATTATTGTAAATATTTGAATCCTTAAATTACTATTTCCATTTCGATTATTATTATTATCAGTATTATTCTTATTAGTATTATTCTTAACATTTTTATTATTAATACTACTACTACTACTACTATTATTATTATTACTTTGTCATTATCGTTAATATTACCTATGTCACTAACCTTACTTTCACTACTAGCACCATTATTATTATTAGTATCACTCTTGTCATTACTTTAGTATTACTAATATTACTATTATTATTACTAAGATTTGGATTGTTATTAGTATTATCACTACAACTACTACTACTATTATTATTAGTAATATTAAAGTTGTTATCCTTAATAATATGAATATCGCTATAATTACTTTAACATGAACCGATGTATCTACTAAGACCTATTTTGATTAGTAGTAGCATGATTAGCTACTTTAAGAATAATAACCATACCTTTACTTATAAAATTACTATTTTCATTATTATCCCTAATAATAGGTTATGATAAGGGTAAGGTGGGAATAATGGTAATTTTGGTAAGAGGGAAGTTAACCTATAGTATTTCCCTCTTATAGGTAAATCAAGTCAAAACCCTAAGGAGGCGTAGGAACATGCTACAAGATCGGTGTCGTATTAGGTAAGGATGTAGCTAAGGCCCTCTATGTGTGTGTTATGTGTCTTGTATGCCATGTGCTATGTTATGTCGTGTATCTTATGATTATTATAACTATTTTACGTGTAGCGCAGCTTAGAGTTGAGGTATACTTATATGGTTTTCTTATGGCATGTGTATAATATATATGTGGTGTGCTTATGATGTTATATGAGGTGACCCTTTAGGACATGCATGCTAGGATGTTAATATATTGATGTGGGGTGAAAGGATGAAAAGGGAAAAGGGGGGAGTGAGTTGGGAAGAGGGGTATGGGATTGACCTAATTATCTCATGATCCATGAGGGGGCAAATAAAAAGGGAATTATGAGCAAAGTAAAAGAGTGGGGTGAAGTTGCATAGGAATTTATAGAGTTTGCATGGGGATGATCTTTACGTAAGAAAAGTTATCTTAGGGTGTAAATAAGGTAAGGGAAGAGTTTTTGGGGTGATTGGATACATTGGTGGAAAATAGTACGTAGGTTGGTATACAGAGGCATAGGGAACTTGGCTAGGGTTTGGGAGGAAAACCCTAATTGGAGGTGGTTGTGAAAGTAAAAATATTTGAGAGTGAGTGGAATATGGGATAAGAGTGGAGGAACATCATGTGAAGGGTGAGTAGGGGTGTCATGGGAAAGAAAGGATGACAGGTGAGAAATTGAGGGGTGACATATGGAAAAGAAAGGTGTTAGGGTTTGCAGTGGCCATTTAGGGTTTCATGGTCACACGCGTATTTAGGAGTAAAGTGAAATGGTTGGGGATGAGTTTAAGTGAGATGATGTGTTGGGTGATAAAGGGACTTTGGTTGGGTGAGACAGAGGAAGGATGAGCCACATAGGTCCAGTTAGGGTTTTAGGGAAAAACCCTAGGGGAAGATAGTGAGTGGGCTTGGATGGCATAAGGTAGTGGGCCTTGACCCACACACTTAGGCGTTGGGTTTTCGTTATGAGTAAATGGAAGGAGGAATGGATGTCAGGGTGTAATAAGAGGTGCAGAAATCTCAAGATATAGGACGGGCATTATTGGAAAGATAGAAGTAATGGGTTGGTGACATGCATGTCAAGGGTGAAAGTTTTATCGAATAAGACACAAATAAGATACTAACCATTTAAAGAAGAAGATTATTGAGCTGGGCCTAGAACAATCCACTGGCATAATAGTGGTCAGGTGTCGGGGTGCCCTGGAGACCAATGCACTGGCATATAATAGTGGTCAGAAGCGTTCCACCCTGTACGTTTCCGATCCACCGGATATAATAGTGGGGGATCTCTAGCTCAATAAACCAAACCCTAAGTTACAATAATTCATGGGGAAGATACTATGTATTTACAGTGGAACGTCATCAGAGTTGGGGCCGGACCGATCCACCAGCATAATAGTGGCCAGGAGCAATTTGCCCTAGAGACCGATCCACCGGCAATAATAGTGATCAGAAGCATTTTGCCCTTTATGTTTCAGATCCACTGGCTATAATTAGGGATGTAAACGGGGCGGATAATACCCGATACCCGACGGATTTTACCCGACGGATTTTACTCGACGGATATGGATATGGATAATAATAAACGGATATGGGTAAAGGTTAAAAATACCCGTTGGGTTCGGGTACGGATACGGGTATAGGGTATCCATATCCGTATCCGTACCCATATCTGTATCCGTTTACCCGTTATATATTTACCATTTTATCCTTAACTTTTTATATAAGAATAAGTTATAACTAGGAATGAAATTATCATTTTACATTTAACCCTACTTAAAATTAAACACTTTACAATTTTACATTCAGCCGCTCATTGCCACCGTTTACATTTTACAATTTAGTAAAATTTTTACTGTTTGTTTTGTGACTCTTCAGAGTCTTCTGCTTCACTCTTGTCTCGATCTCGAAGACTCGAACGGTCGATTGGTCCAAGTCGAACACTCGAACAGAACAGACTATCTCTTACTCTCCTCGTCTCTACACTCTACTCTCGATCTGTTCATTTCTTCTGTTACAGGGCACAGGTGCACAGTGACACGTTCCTACCCGCAAGTGCACGGGGTCAGAGTAGTAGTCAAGGTCGATCCCACAAGGATTGGTGAATGACCACTAGGACAATGATAGAACATAACTATGTCTAAACTACGAGATGATATGAAATAATAAATTGTAAGCTAAAATAACTAAATAAGCTAAAAAGAAAGGAAAATAGCACTCAAGTCACTCAAATAAATAGAAGAGCTAAGGTTCCGGTTCATCGCCCCCGATCCTCACATGTAATTGAAGATCACATCACAAAATAATTCAACAATCATAATCAATCATGCCAACAAGGATAGAAAGTGTTGTGCTTTCTCAAGCCACAACCACCCTATTACATATCTATGGCCCTAACTATCTCTAGCTTAGAGTCTAATAGAATGTAATGCATTAAAGTCTATAAAGTTTCCTCCTTTATTGTTGAAGAGGTCAAATCGATCGTCTCTCGACCTACAATTTAATCTCCCGTTGTGCTATTGGGTCTAATACTGGATTATCTCTCGATCTCACCGGTATTTCCCACACCGAAAATCAGAACCCGGCCGTGGTTCAAAAATTCGACAATCAATCAATAACACAACACATACATTATGAATTGAATAAAAAAGGATGCAATAATTCAACACATTAGGATCGGGGAAAATTCCCCTTCACCTTAGCACAAGATCTAGCCCATCAAATTCATAGCAAGAATATTAAAAACAATAAGAGATTCCATAGATAAAGAAAATATCATTAGATAATACCCTTGATGTTCACAAATTCTTGCAAAAATTAACTTCTTGAATCTCCGTCTCTAATTTACAAGAGAGATCTTGATGAATTGGGGAAGAGGATCGAGAAGAGAGAAAAGAGAGGGAGTGGAGGCTGCCTCGAGCTATTAGAATAAGAGTTTTTTACACTACCGCCTCGTGGATCGCTAGGGTTTCCGTAACGATGGGCTTCCCGTGTCAGCTTTGACCATAATTCGTATTTTGACCATAACTTTTTCATCTTAACTCCGATTAAGCTGATTTTGGATGCGTTGGAAAGCTATTAAAAATATCTAAAACTTTGATGTTGAAAGCTTCTCCAAATTCAGACCTTTTCTTGGTCTAAATTTCACTTCTTTCAGGCCCATATACTTTAAATATGCATTCTTTCTTTTTCCACTTTAACTTTTGCTCCTCTTTGCTCCTTTTTTTCTCCTTTCTTCTCCCTTTAAGGTTATTCTTGTTCTTCATCCTTCATGATTATTTTTGTTGCTTGAGACCCTGCAATTTTCACAACACAAAGGCAGTAACAAGAACAAAAAGGGAGAATTCTGACTGAAATTAAAGGTAAAAACTCTTATAAACCTTAGGAATAAGATGTAAAAGTCACACTTATCACACAGCCACAGCATAAACATTTGCTTGTCCCCAAGTAAAGTAATACAAGAAACCCACCATGTGGTAAAAGAAAAGTAGTAGGATCCCTTTCTCAGAAAAGTGTGTTTAGCCCTTTAATAGCACAAGAGTCAAGTAAGGAGCAATAAGACCCAAAAATATAACAATTAAAAGCTCAAAATCCTTTTTCAAAAGATATTTAGGTTGCCCCCACATGTGAGAAATGTAACCGTGCTATCGAGCTCTAGGGACATGCTATGCAACAAAGGACATCCAATTGTGGACAGTAGGCAGCCATATACCAACTCACTCTTCCCTCAAAGTTTCAAATTAGAATTCTCACTTTAGGTCTTGTGGACACACCTCTCATGTGTTTTATTTTATTTGAAGGTTCTGCTCTAGTCCTCTCACTCATGATCAAGATCATCCATATGCTTGGAATGCTTTTCGATTCTCCACCACTAGAAAGACTTAGAACACACAACAATCAAGAGGTCTTATTAGGGTTGTAATGGGGCCATAGGTTAAAAGGTTAGGACGGAATTTTTTTTTTTTTTGGAAGTAGATTTAAAAGTCTAGTACCAATGAGATATTTTTTTTAATAACATATATTTTACCATCCCAACTTTTCATCACGAAACACAAGCACCCAAAACTTCTTATTGATTCTTCTTCTTCTTCTCCTTTTTTTTTTGTTTTTTTTTTGAGAGAGATATATCGATTTGCTCTTCATCATACACAACCATTTACTCTTTCACACCTCCCTCATGCTTAGATTACATCATACTCCCAACTTTCTCTTCTTCTTTTTTTGAAATTGCGCAACAACCATTGATTCTAGACTTAGGGAGGGATAAAGGAAATTGGGTTACATGTGTGTTTAGATCAAGAAAATGGCCATAAGCACAACGGGGTTAGAAAAGGATAAAATGTGAAGGTCAGGCTATTTGGCTAATGTAGGTTATGACAAAAAAAACAAGTGCCTCTATCATTTTAATGCACGTCTAAGTCATATGTGGCTTTGAAGAAAACCATTACAAGTTCTAGTTTCCCAAGTCATGGTGGGAGACACACACAAAAGAAAAAATAAGAGACTGTAGTGATGTATCAGTCTAAAGGCTCAAAGTCTCACTAGGTCCAAAATTCTCTAAATCTAACACCTTTTGGCAAAGAGTAAATCAGCATAAGTCAAACTACAATACCACAAGAATGTTAAGGCATATATAACCCTAAAGTTCTCAAACACAATTATACTTTTCTCATAACAATGCAACCAAAACATTTAAGCACATAGAAATCCATTTTCAAAAGATGATTTAAAGGGTCTTATCACACCAAACTAAACACTCATGCCATTGCAAGACAAAACACACTCTTTAATATCATAAATGAAGGGTCATTTCCTTTTCTTTTCTTTATTTGTTTTGATTTTTTTTTTAGATAAAAATCTGAAAGAAATGACCAAGGAAAAAGATAGCAATACTCATCAAAATAAAATAGGGAAGAATAGAATACTAACCAAATGGCAAGGATAGGCCATCTTCTCCCCCATGCTTATGTATCACATTGTCCTCAATGTGAAATAAGAAGCACAAAAGAAAAGAGGGAAAAAAATCCATAAGGAAACAAAGAGCAAACAAACCAAGAAAACCAAAATAAGAAAAATAAAAAAATTAAATAGAATAAAAAAAATATTGGGTTGCCTCCCAAGAAGCGCTTGTTTATAGTCATTAGCTTGACTTTCTCACTTCACTTAGGATCATCCAGAAGAATGGTGGTTTTGAGGGCTGCAACCTCACCACCTTCATACACCTTCAACCTTTGCCCATTCACTTTGAATGGCTCTTTATCGAGGCTAGAGATTTCGACTGCTCCGGATGGAAATACTTGTCTGATTGTGAATGGTCCTGACCATCGGGATCTAAGCTTTCCAGGGAACAATCGCAAACGAGAATTAAATAGAAGCACTTGTTGCCCCACTTCAAATGCTCGTTTGGTGATGCGTTGATCATGAATCCTTTTCGTGCGCTCTTTGTATAGCCTAGCACTCTCATATGCCTTAAGCCGGAATTCATCGAGTTCATTCAATTGAAGGAGCCTCTTCTCACCTGCAGCTTGCATATCAAAGTTAAGGAGACGGGTAGCCCAAAATGATTTATGCTCAAGTTCTACAGGGAGATGACAAGATTTTCCAAAAACTAGATTATAAGGGGACATTCCAATAGGAGTTTTAAAAGCTGTTCGGTAAGCCCATAGAGCATCGTCAAGTTTCAAGGACCAATCCGTTCTAGAAGAGCTAACCGTTTTCTCAAGAATTCTCTTAAGCTCACGGTTTGACACCTCCACTTGGCCGCTAGTTTGAGGATGGTATGGGGTAGAAACCTTATGGTTAACTCCATACTTACTCAAAAGAGCATTAAATGCTCTATTGCAAAAATGAGAACCCCCATCACTAATGATAGTCTTAGGTGTCCCAAACCTTGAAAAGATATTCTTTTTCAAAAATTTAGTGACGACTTTTGCATCATTTGTGGGAGTGGCTATAGCCTCTACCCACTTAGATACATAATCAACTGCCACAAGAATATATTCATTCACCATAGACTTAGGAAATGGTCCTATAAAATCGATTCCCCAAACATCAAATAACTCCACTACAAGAATGTTTGTGAGGGGCATCTCTTGTTTTCTAGAAATATTTCCCATTCTTTGACACCTATCACAAGTCTTAGCAAAGGAGTATGCATCATGAAATAAGGTAGGCCAATAGAATCCACATTGCAAGACTTTTGCAGCAGTTTTGGTGGGGCCAAAATGGCCACCACACTCTTTACTATGACAATGAGATAGTATAGAATGCATTTCATGCTCAGGGATGCATCTTCTAATGACATGATCAGCACAAATCCTATAGAGGTAAGGATCATCCCAAAAGTAATACCTCAGATCATGTAAGAACTTCTTCCTTTGATGAAAGGAAAGATCATTGGGTAAGATTCCACTTACAAGATAGTTTGCAATATCAGCATACCAAGGATGATTTGTAATAGCGTAGAGTGTTTCATCGGGAAATGCATCTTGAATAGGTGTAGCTTCCTAATTAATCACGTAGGTAGAGGGTAAACGAGAAAGATGATCAGCTACTTGATTCTCACTTCCCTTCCTATCCCTGATTTCCAAGTCGAACTCTTGCAACAATAAAATCCACCGAATGATTCTGGGCTTTGCATCCTGCTTACTAAAAAGATACTTCAAGGCCGCATGGTCAGTATAGACAATGACCTTGTTAAGCAATAGATAAGAACGGAACTTGTCAAAGGAGAAAACCACAGCTAGCAATTCTTTTTCAGTTGTTGCATAATTCATTTGTGCAGAATTCAAAGTCTTGCTAGCATAATAGATAGTATGAAATTTTTTTTCCTTACGCTGCCCCAAGACTGCTCCTATAGCAACATCACTAGCATCACACATAATCTCAAAAGGTAAATTCCAGTCAGGAGTAACAATAATCGGAGCATCTACCAGTTTTGCCTTTAAAGTGTTAAAGGCAGCCAGACATGCATCAGAAAAGTGAAAGGGCACATCTTTAGCCAACAGATCACAAAGAGGCTTTGAAATTTTTGAAAAATCTTTAATGAAGTGTCTATAGAAACCTGCATGACCAAGGAAACTACGTATATCTTTAACACATGTGGGGGGTGGCAATTTCTCAATGACTTCAATTTTAGCTTTGTCTACCTCTATCCCTTTGCATGAAATCTTATGCCCTAAAACTATTCCTTCCTGGACCATTAAATGACACTTTTCCCAATTTAAAACCAAATTTGTATCCTCACAACGCTTAAGAACAAGTTCAATATTATTTAAGCATGCATCAAATGACGACCCAAAAACCGAAAAATCATTCATAAAAATTTCCATAAATTTTTCAATCATATCATGAAATAAAGCCATCATACATCTTTGAAAAGTGGCGGGGGCATTACAAAGACCAAATGGCATCCGTCTATATGCGAAGGTGCCATAAGGACAAGTAAAGGTTGTCTTCTCTTGGTCCTCAGGGGAAATAGGTATTTGCATATAACCAGAATACCCATCAAGAAAGCAATAATAGTCATGCCCCGCCAAGTGTTCAAGCATTTGGTCAATGAAGGGAAGGGGGAAGTGGTATTTTCTAGTGGCATCATTCAACTTTATAAAATCAATGCAGACACGCCAACCTGTAACAGTTCTAGTAGGCACCAATTCGTTATTATCATTCTTGACTACCGTGATTCCCCCTTTCTTGGGAACCACTTGGACAGGACTAACCCAAGAGCTATCAGAGATTGGATAGATCATACCTGCATCTAATAGCTTAATTACCTCCTTCTTCACCACCTCTTGCATTGTTGGGTTCAATCGCCTTTGAGGTTGGATCACTTTCTTGTGGTTGTCTTCCATGAGAATTTTGTGCATGCACATGGAAGGGCTAATCCCTCTAATATCAGCAATGGTCCATCCGAAAGCCTTCTGCCGTTCCTTAAGCACTCTCATCAATTTTTCTTCCTGCAAATTAGTCAAAGATGAAGAAATAATGATGGGAAGTGTATCATTATGACCAAGAAATGCATATTTCAAATGCTGAGGTAGTGGCTTAAGCTCTAGTGTGGGAGGTTCCTCAATAGATGACTTCAATTTTGGAATCTGGGCCCTCTCTAGCCCTTGTAAGGGGACCATAGTGTGACGACCATATGGTGGATGTGCATTCAAGTACCGGACAACCTCTTCTTCTTTCTCTTCATTCTCCCACTCTCTTTGTTGAACCAAACACATTTCCAGGGGATCCTGCACAACACTTGCTTGAAAACAATCATCAATTACATTATCTAAGATATCAATACAATAGCAAGTGTTATCATCTAAGGGGTATTTCATGCTCTTAAATACATTAAAAGTGACTTCTTCGCCTTGGAAACGAAGAATGAGCTTACCCTCTTGGACATCTATAAGAGTACGTCCTGTTGCTAAGAAAGGCCTACCAAGAATTAGGGGAATTTTGTGGTCTTCCTCCATATCTAGCACAACAAAGTCAACAGGGAAGATAAATTTGTCCACTTTAACTAAAACATCTTCAATAATTCCCCTCGGATATTTGATAGATCGATCAGCCAACTGAAGGGACATATTGGTGGGTTTTGGTTCCCTTAGACCTAGACGCTTGAAAACAGAGAAGGGCATCAAATTAATGCTAGCACCAAGATCACATAATACCTTCTCGAATTTTAAATCCCCAATTACACATGGGATAGTGAAACTTCCTGGATCCTTAAGCTTAGGAGGAAGTTTGTTCTGCAAGATTGCAGAGCATTCCTCATTCAAACTTACTGTTTCAAAATCATCCAGTTTCCTCTTGTGAGTGATTATGTCCTTTAGAAACTTCCCATAACTGGGCATCTGTCTCACAATGTCAAGCAACGGCAAGTTAATGTGAACTTTCTTAAGTATATCAAGAAATTTTACAAATTGAGCATCTAACTTGCGTTGTACAATCCTACCTGGAAACGGAGGAGGAGGAACATATGCATTTACCTCTTGAGGTGAAGTGTGGATTGTCTCAGGTTGTGATTCAAGCACTTTCTCTTCAGGAGCTTTTTCTTTATCTTCCTTGGGTTCTTGAGGGTATGGTTCAAGTAGTGGTTTCCCACTCCTCAAGGCTATTGCATTAATTTGCTCTTTGGGGTTGATGATTGTATTACTAGGCAAAGTGTTAGGTGCTCTCGCTGAAATGGCATTAGCAAGTTGTCCAATCTGTGCCTCTAGGTTCTTGATGGATGCATCCTGATTTTGGAGGCGGGCTTCTTGTTTCTGAAGATGAGCTTGAATTTGAGCATCATGTTTTTGAAGGGTGCTCTCGGTGCGAGTGATGAACTTGGACATCATCTCTTCAAGGGAAGAAGATTGAGGTTGTTGGGGCGGTAAAGGAGCTGGAGGTGTTGGTTGTTGTTGTGTGAATCCCGAAGGCTTTGTAGGAACTTCATTTCTCCAACTAAAGTTTGGATGGTTTTTCCATCCAGGATTGTACACATTGGAGTAGGGATTGTTCGGTCTCCCATAACTATTTCCCATGTAGTTCACTTGATCATAAGATTGTTGGAAGGGATTCCCAACTTGACATTCTGTGCTTAAGTGTGATCCAGCACATAACTCACACATAGGTGCATTAGCTTGTACCTGCATACAAGAAGTACTACCAATTTTGTCAAATTTTTTAGCAAGCAAATCAATCTTAGCCTCTAATGCCGTGATGGAATCTAAAGAGTGAATTCCTGGAGTCCTTTGTATCGGGGCACGTTCGGAGTGCCATTGATGGGAATTCGAAGCTAGCTCCTCAATGAACTCATAAACCTGCTCTGGAGTCTTGTTCATAATGGTACCTCCTGCAGCTGCATCTATCATAGAATGGTTAGTAGCAGAGATACCATTATAAAAAGTTTGCATTTGAAGCCACATAGGCAGGCCATGATGTGGACACTTCCTAAGCAAATCCTTAAACCTTTCCCATGCATCATAAAGCGATTCAAGGTTATTTTGCATAAAGGTAGTGATGTCATTTCGTAATTTTGCAGTTTTTGATGGTGGAAAATATCTAGAAAGGAAAGACTTCATCAAATCGTCCCAAGTAGTAATAGACCCTGGGGCTAATGAGTGTAACCAACTCTTAGCCTTATCACGTAACGAAAAAGGGAACAATCTAAGCCTAATTGCATCATTAGAAACACCATTTAGCTTAAAAGTGTCACAGATTTCTACAAAGTTAGCAATATGGGAGTGGGGATCTTCAATAAGGTTACCTCCAAATTGAACTGATGTTTGTAGCATCTGGATAATGGCAGGCTTGATCTCAAAATTATTAGCTTGTACTGCCGGTCTTCGTATGCTTGTGGTTGAGCCATCAAGGCTTGGTGTAGCATAGTCCCGAAGTGACCTAGGAATGGGAGCTTGCTCTTGGATAGGAGCTTGTTCTTGGAGTAAGATGTGCTCTTGTGGTGGGATTTGTCCATCATGGGGTGGAGTATTGGTTTCCATTTCAATATTTGTGGTGTGTGACCTGCGTAAATGTGAGATGGTCTTCTCAATCTCGAGATCAAGTGGCACTAGATCACCTCCACTAGCGCGGGTCATGCACTAATGCACCTGCACTAAATCAAGAACTCTTACACCCAAGATTAGTCAACCACAACAAAAAGAATGTAAAAAGATAAAAAAAAATGTCTAGATCACAATAAATTCTTTGAGTCCTAATGTCACTCGCTGCCAACCCCCGGCAACGGCGCCAAAAACTTGACACGTTCCTACCCGCAAGTGCACGGGGTCAGAGTAGTAGTCAAGGTCGATCCCACAAGGATTGGTGAATGACCACTAGGACAATGATAGAACATAACTATGTCTAAACTACGAGATGATATGAAATAATAAATTGTAAGCTAAAATAACTAAATAAGCTAAAAAGAAAGGAAAATAGCACTCAAGTCACTCAAATAAATAGAAGAGCTAAGGTTCCGGTTCATCGCCCCCGATCCTCACATGTAATTGAAGATCACATCACAAAATAATTCAACAATCATAATCAATCATGCCAACAAGGATAGAAAGTGTTGTGCTTTCTCAAGCCACAACCACCCTATTACATATCTATGGCCCTAACTATCTCTAGCTTAGAGTCTAATAGAATGTAATGCATTAAAGTCTATAAAGTTTCCTCCTTTATTGTTGAAGAGGTCAAATCGATCATCTCTCGACCTACAATTTAATCTCCCGTTGTGCTATTGGGTCTAATACTGGATTATCTCTCGATCTCACCGGTATTTCCCACACCGAAAATCAGAACCCGGCCGTGGTTCAAAAATTCGACAATCAATCAATAACACAACACATACATTATGAATTGAATAAAAAAGGATGCAATAATTCAACACATTAGGATCGGGGAAAATTCCCCTTCACCTTAGCACAAGATCTAGCCCATCAAATTCATAGCAAGAATATTAAAAACAATAAGAGATTCCATAGATAAAGAAAATATCATTAGATAATACCCTTGATGTTCACAAATTCTTGCAAAAATTAACTTCTTGAATCTCCGTCTCTAATTTACAAGAGAGATCTTGATGAATTGGGGAAGAGGATCGAGAAGAGAGAAAAGAGAGGGAGTGGAGGCTGCCTCGAGCTATTAGAATAAGAGTTTTTTACACTACCGCCTCGTGGATCGCTAGGGTTTCCGTAACGATGGGCTTCCCGTGTCAGCTTTGACCATAATTCGTATTTTGACCATAACTTTTTCATCTTAACTCCGATTAAGCTGATTTTGGATGCGTTGGAAAGCTATTAAAAATATCTAAAACTTTGATGTTGAAAGCTTCTCCAAATTCAGACCTTTTCTTGGTCTAAATTTCACTTCTTTCAGGCCCATATACTTTAAATATGCATTCTTTCTTTTTCCACTTTAACTTTTGCTCCTCTTTGCTCCTTTTTTTCTCCTTTCTTCTCCCTTTAAGGTTATTCTTGTTCTTCATCCTTCATGATTATTTTTGTTGCTTGAGACCCTGCAATTTTCACAACACAAAGGCAGTAACAAGAACAAAAAGGGAGAATTCTGACTGAAATTAAAGGTAAAAACTCTTATAAACCTTAGGAATAAGATGTAAAAGTCACACTTATCACACAGCCACAGCATAGGCACAGCCCGACAGCCGCCCGCCCACACGCACCGCTGTGAGCCCTTCGTCGCCGTCAAAATTCAACAATCGTCGGCCACCGTCCGTCTCCACTCTCCAGTGACTTCCTCTGCGAATGTCGTCGCCCATCTTCGAGTTCGATTCTCCCTGACTCTTCGACTGCCGCCTGCCGCCTGCCTTAACTTACTGTAAGTTTGTTAATTAAATTTGTTAATCGCGTTCGCAAATGGTTATAATTCATTCTGTTATACTCTGTTATAATCCATGGATTGACCAGATTAAAACAAGTGTCTCGAGCTTTTCTTCCATATCGCCGCATAAAACTCAAGAGTCAAGACCGGCTCTAGACTCTGGTCCTCTGGAGGGTCTACGGAGTCGCGGATGGTTATTAGTCAAAAGCTTAATTACTTATCTAATACTGTATAAGTACCGAATTAATCGCTGATATACATCTGTCTTCCAATTGCATGGATACAGTCGAGTAGCTGCTGAGTGCTGATATTACATATTTACATGTCAATTTATTTCCATATTTGCTTGATTACATGTCAATATTATTGGTGCAGTTAATGGTACTATTCTTTGTCAAAGAATCTTTGAAGATGGTTTATAATAACTAAGAAGCAAACCAGGCCAGCGAGGCAGCTACAGATCCTCTACTGTGATAAGATTTGGTCTGGTCTGTGTTTGTTAATGGTCCTCTTTACGTGGTTTTTATATCCGTGCCCAATCCTATTCGTTTTAGTTGATTACTTGATTAAATTAGGCTCATGTTTAAATGTCAAATTGTCAACATAAGTACTTAGAAATTATTGTTGTCGGTGCATTGTAACTCTTATGGTAATTGCCTAGTTGCTCAGTTACTTTTTTTTTCTGATTAACTTCTATAAATCCAAGCAAGCGGCACCTGCTTTGGTACACAAAAGTATTTAAACAATGACGTGTTGTGCTATGATTAGATGATGTGTTTGCCATAAATCATGCCAAAGACCATGAAAGCTAAGATCAGGACCCGATAAAAAAAATTCTATTTCGATCGGATCCAATCAAACCTGAATATAGAAGACATATATTTTCTTTTCTAGAAGTATGTATTTTATTTTTTATATATGTATATACTAAATCATAAAGCTTTGGATGGGAAGCGCACTATATATTAGATAATGAATTATTCCCTATAATGTTGTTTATAATCATCAGTTTTAAAATATATACTGATTATGTTGATATGTATTTTGTTTTTATAGTGTTTGTGGGATAATCAAATCATTTGATGGCATCAAGTAGCCAACCCAACACTGATTCACAAAGTCTACCACCACGCTCTTCCGCTATAGCTAGCAACCCTATACCTAGTGAACCATCAACCAATGAGGAGGTAGAAGAAGTACCTAAACTTGCTTTAGTGAGAAAAAGAAAAAAAACTTCACTTGTTTGGGAGCATTTTAATGCGGCGGAGGTTAAATGCGTGAAAAAAGCAATATGTAAAAGTTGTAATAAAAGTTTAAGTGCTGATCCGAAAAATGGAACTTCCCATTTACGTGAACACATGAAGAAATGTATAGGCTATAAGCCAATACAAGGAGTGGGCCAAAGCAAGTTGAACATTGATCAGAAGGGGGATAGAAAAGGAAAGCTTATGTTTGTGGAATTTAATCAAGAGGTTGTAAGGCGTGAGTTGTGTAGCATGGTTGTTATGCATGAGTATCCACTTAATATGGTAGAACATGAAAGCTTTAGAAGATATTCAGCGGCTCTTCAACCATCCTTTAAAATGATTTCAAGGAATACTCTACGAAGTGATATATTCAAGATGTTTGATTATGAAAAAAGCAAAACAATGTCTTTGTTGAGTAGTAACAAGAGTCGAGTTGCAATCACAACAGATATGTGGACATCTCAGAATCAAAAGAAGGGTTTCATAGCCATTACTGCTCATTGGATTGATAGCCTTTGGACATTTCAAAGTCGAATACTCAGGTATACTTAATCCATATTCATATATAGTTTTAATCTCTTAATATTATGTCATTATATTTTGTTCTTTGCTTTATTTGTTGTGTTATTCTTTTGTGAAAGGTTTATCTATGTTCCAAGTCCACATACATCTGAGGTTTTATGTGATGTTTTGGTGAATTCTTTGTTGGAATGGAATGTTGATACGAAACTTACCACATTGACTGTTGATAATTGTACGACCAATGATGCTTTGGTTGGAGATTTGAAAGATAAAATAGAATTGAAGTATTTTTTGGCACGTGGGAAGTATTTTCATATGCGTTGTGCTGCTCATATAATAAATTTGATTGTTAGAGATGGTATGGAGATTATTCAGCAAGCCATTGAGAATGTACGTGAGAGTGTGGTGTATTGGAAAGCCACACCGAAAAGGTTGGAAAAATTTATAGAGGTTTGTCGACAAAAAGAAATTCCATATAGTAGAGCTTTGGTACATGATTGTAGGACAAGATGGAATTCTACATTTTTAATGCTTGATGTTGCTTTGGTGTATGAAGAAGTGTTTCTTCGTTTGGCACGTTTGGATTCTACTTTTAAATGTTGTCCTACTATTGTTGAATGGGATTTGGCTCGTTCAATTTGTGAGAGATTAGCGTTGTTTTATGATATAACTTTGATGTTTTATGGAAGTCAATATCCTACTGCCAATTTATACTTTCCTAAGGTTTGTGAGGTTAAAATGGCGTTGATAGAATGGTCTGTTGATGGAGATGAAGTGATTAGTGGCATGGCAACTAAAATGCTAGAAAAGTTTGATAAATATTGGAGTGTGATTCATGGAATGATGGTTGTGGCCACTATTTTGGATCCAAGGTATAAAATGGCATTGGTAGAATGTTATTTTTCTATCATTTATGGGAGCTCATGTAGTGAAGAGATAGAAAATATTCGTAAAATGTGTTATGAATTGTTTTATGAGTATGAGGAGAAGTTTAAGCATATGGAGAGAAGTGCATCAACTTCTACTATTAGTTTCCAAAGTAGTAGTTCAAATGTTAGTAATGCGAGCTTTGGTTCTAGAGTCTCTCTTAAGGTCCATTATAACCAATGGTTGGCGATTCAAGGCATGTCTAGTGCATCACAGAAGACAGAGTTAGATTATTTTTTGGAGGAACCGGTTATGCCACAGATGGATGACTTTGATGTTTTATCATGGTGGAAGACAAATACCAAGTATCCTATTCTGCAAAGGATGGCTAGGGACATACTTGCTATTCCGGTTTCTACAGTTGCTTTTGAGTCAGCTTTTAGCACAAGTGGGAGATTTGTAAGTCCTCATCGCAACCGTTTACATCCGAAGACTTTAGAAGCATTAATGTGTTGTAGAGATTGGCTTTGGGCGACTATACGGGATGATGGTAATATTTATTTTATACTTTTGATGTTTAAATAATTATGATATATCTATTGTTATATTTATTTAATTCTAATTCATTTTCTTTTGCTTTTGTTAGATAATGAATTTACTGTGAGCTCGGATTATTGTAGGTCTACCTTGCACAATGAGGAATCTGATTCTGATCATAGCGAATGTGAGGTAAATATTATTAGTGATAGAAATATTTGTTCGTATTTAATTATTTTAGATATTAATGTATTTTTTTATGGCAGATGAATGCATAAGATATGTAGGTTGGAGATGGAGAAGCTAATTATTGATTTTTAGCATGGTAAACATATTCTTTGTAGAATTTATTTTTAAATCTTAGAAATATTTATTCATTATACTAAACTAGTTATTCATATATATGATAATCATGGATATTTTAGGACCTCATGGGAAGAAACATTTTGCTTTGAATGTTATTGTTGAAGACTTGAAGTACGTTGAACTCGTGATGATCAAGTTGACAAGTTCTTCATTTTATGTTTGGATAAATTTATCAACTATGGTGTTGTTTTAATTGTTTTGTAATTTGTAAACTATCAAAAATTGTAATCTTGCAACTATGCTGGACTAGTTGTATTGTTATTGTTTGTTTGGTAGTTTGGTTAAAAACTTGCTATTGGTAACCAAACTTGTAGGTTGAAGACTTTATGACTTTATCATTGTTAGAGTGGAGCATGATTGCCATGGAAGGTTGTGTTACTTGTGTATTATGACAGGTTGTTTGGTATTAAGACAGGTTGAAGACTTTATCATTATTTGTTTGGTATTATAATAGGTTGTTTTTTTGGTAGTTTATTGTGAAAGAATAAATTTAAACGGGTAACGGGTTTACCCGTCGGATAACAGATTATTTGTTGGTTATTTATAATGTATCGGGTAAACGGGTTATCCATCGGGTAACGGATATCCATTGGGTACGGATATGGATATATTAGTGGATATCCGTTCGGGTATGGGTACGGATATGGATATGGATTTTTTAATCGGGTTCGGGTATGGATATAGTATACCCGATCCGAACCCGCCCCGTTTATATCCCTAGCTATAATAAAGGGGTTCCCACACTCCCATGGAACGAAATAAGCATGGTGTGAAATGAGTCTTGATCAAAGATTTGAAGAATAAGTTATACGAACTATAACTTGGCCTTATTAATTGTGTTTTATACGTTGTCTGTATGATCATGTTTATGTTATATGCCTTATATGTTTGGACTTAGATGCATGGTTACGTTATTTAGTACATAGCGTATTGACCACTCGTTTCATGGGTGCTGCTCATTCCCATAAGAAAAAGGGCCCACCTGAGTTTGTGCAGGTAGGAGAGGATATCTTTGATGCCTATGATACTTACAAGGCATCGGGCGAGGCTTAGAGTTGAGCCTAAAATTGGCCTGGGAACTGAGAGCAACCTGGTCAGATTCTCTTTTTCATTTAATTTTACCCTATATCGTTTTATTTTAGTTATGTTCTATTGTACGGTACTTTCTATTATTTGGGAACTCTAATTATGTATTCCTTTGGATTGTAAACCTTTTTACGCTTACTCTAATTTTTGTATTGTAAACAATTCAGTTCCTGTTATGAATTCTTGTTTTAAGTATTGACTCGTTTTTGATGATAATATTCTTTAGCCTTGTGATTAGTATGAGACTGGCCAAGGGTCGGGCTTGTACTGATCACGGTGGTAATATCCTCAAATTTTACAGTTTTAGTTTCCTTACTTTCGTTGTATCTTGTAATAAAACAAAATTTTTCAGTAGTGAATTTTAGGGGTGTTACAATTAGGGATGATCCTTTAAATTGATGCTGGCACACCTAGGATTCAATGTATCAATTTATAGAGGTTGAACATTCTTTAGGTGAGATATTCTTAGGTGTATTGTGGTGCGACCAAGGACCCGTACGCTGCATATATAAG
Source organism: Tamarix austromongolica (assembly GCA_039764185.1). Taxonomy (NCBI): domain Eukaryota; kingdom Viridiplantae; phylum Streptophyta; class Magnoliopsida; order Caryophyllales; family Tamaricaceae; genus Tamarix; species Tamarix austromongolica. Next base: position 14,274,769 of record CM077817.1, read on the forward strand.
GTAAGAATAGTTTATATTAGTAATTGTTGTGTTAAAAGGAGCCTCATCAATCGTAGTGGCACCAAATGTGGAATAGGGTTGAGGTCTATGAGATATGATAAAAGGGGTTAGAATCCCATGTTCTCGAGTCTTAGCATGTTTGGCCCTACATGGATTTTTTTTTTGTAACTTTAGAGCTAAGAAAATGTGATGAAGTTGGATGCCTAGCTATTTGAAATCCACCACATCAAGTGGCAGTCTGCAAATCATAGTGGTAGCCCCAAGCACTTAAAAGGAGGACACCATAATACATGTCGTCAATTGTGAGACGGGCGGTAGAGGTGATGGTAGTGGCAGGATTATTTGCGAAACTAATTCTCCTTTTCCAAATCCTAGAACTATTTTGTATATTCTTCAATTTGTCAAGTTAAGAACTCTAGTTGATGCTCCATGGTACTTGTGGTAGTCTATGGCTCGTTTTTTTGATTTAGGTTACCCTTGGAAGAGGTTTGTGTAGTGAACTTGCATCCTTTAAGGGGGGAGTGGGAGATGTTTGCTATGGTAAACAATATGGTGAAAGATTGTACCCCATGAGAATAAAAAATAGCAAGGCCCCATGATGGGTGCCAAATTATAAACCTTTGCAATCTATAATAGAAAAGTATATCAGATTTGAGTGGGGTAGCACCGATTTATCTATGAAAAAGACATGAAAAAATCTTTTGAGAGTCAAAGGAACACTAGTGTGGTGTCGTCCTAATGATACTCCAACACTCAAGTCAATAACATAAGATGTGTATAAAGAAAAATGAAAAAGAAAGGAGTCGAAGTAATTTAACCATTAAGTTTTGTAGGCATAGCAACTAATGGTGAGGGGATTGTGGTCCCTCACTTGTGGCATTAATAGGGGTGTCGCCTAAGCTAAAAATAGTAGGAATGGCAAAGAGTTGGAATAAACTGCTCAAAGTGAATGATGATTGCTTGATATATTGCTTGACTATCTTTTTCTTTCTGCATCCGTCTTCTTTATTGGGCCCTTATGGAACCACTATTTATGAAGGCTTGGGCTCATAATATTACCTCGTATAACCTATATAAGCTTGTGTTAGAGGCAACCAAGGATGAGAAATTGAAAGAAATTTTGGACACATTCAATATAATGGAGTTTGAGTAGCTTTGAATCGGTTTTGCTCATCATTGGTAGCGTAACGTTCGCATACGAAGTTGTGATATGTTTTAAGTCAACTAAATGAAAGGGGGTTCCCTATAGGACCTTCGGCTGCTCAAGGTGTACGAAGCCCCTAGGTTGGGCCAAAGGACCAAAATTTTCCCATACAACAACTATAATGTGATCATTTTATTCCTTGAGAGGATATAAGGTGATCAATTTTAGCTATATAGTAAGAAAAGAAAATCTTAATATCCTAAAAGCTACTCTTTCTTAAAACATATATCCTAATTCTCATACTTTATTAATCTTTACTAATAATAAAACCTTATATAATGTTGTTTTCTACATTACCAATTGATTGATATAATCATCAAATACTATCATAGTTGATTATATGCATATTGTATCAAATGATATTATAGATACTCTTGATTAATTACTATTTCTTTCTTGTACGAAATATTCAAATTTGAATTATTAATTCTATTAATGAATGTGTGTGTGTGTGTTTGTTTTGTAATATTCAAAAACTCAAATATAGATAATATAATAATATAGATAAGTAGAGATAATAAAACTTCTTATTCTCACTGATGCATATGAGTTCACATTCTATATAATTCACCATATCTTATATATATATATATAATATTCATACTTATTGCATCCATTACGATAAGGAATTAAAGAATATGAAAGGAGGTGGAAGACACGTAGAGTTGAAAGGTTACAATAATAATGGGAAAAGCTATTACAGCTAATGGAAATAATTGGAGTATTAAACATATAATTTAATACAATACAAATTCATAATGCGTGCATCCATAATAAATAAATAGAATATTTACAACAATTCCCCTTGGATGCACATCTTCTTATATTTATAATATTTCCTCTAAGAGTATATCTTTAAAATACCGCCTCATTAAAAACCTTATTAAGAAAACCTAATGGGACAAAACCATGACCGAGGAAATGACTATAGTTTTCTCCCCCTCAACTTATTATGTCTCATTCATATGTCATATTACAAATAATTATGTTTGTATGTACGGGCACACTTTAATAGTGCTTACATTTGAAACTTTGTTATTAAAAACCATATTAAAGACAAAAACCTAACTTTTATACAAAGTCATACGTTACCAAGTTGACTTCTAGATTATTTCTCTATGAAAACCCATTTATAAGCAATTGGTATGACACCATTAAATGTTAGCCCTCTTGTCCATATAAATCATGCTTATTAAATAGATACATTTGATCATTCCAACTCATCAATCATTTATCTAATGAAATTTTGTAATGAATCAAGAATGGTTCTCAACTTTATCCATTATCAATTGCAACTTTTTAGGTAAAGCCATCACCAAAAGTTGTTTTCATATAAAGCATTAGTTTCCATCATCGGTATATAAGTGACTGACGGCTATAATTTGGAGATTCTACTAAGGCATTACATTTACCGTAAGACTGGTTGCTTATAGAAGATAGATACGACCTGTTAATGTCAACATTTAAAAAAATGAAAAATCTCTCATCGGAATTATTAGGAAAAAAATATACCATAATGTTTTTTTAGTTTTTTCTCTATAAATTGATACACATATTTATATACATTTAATGTAAAAAATAATTTGTAAGATATATAGTAGTCATGTCGTTTAAGATCTCATATTCCTTCTTTCCCAATTTTTTTCAACTGCTAACATAATGACACTGTACTTTCCTTTTGATTAATTTCCTATGGGAGTTCGGCATTCTTGGTTTGGTTTTGGCTATCCTCTTTTCTTGAGTGAGTTGTCTAGGTGTTTAAATATAACACATGGAGTGATTACTTTGACCGTACCTCGGCGACCTATTATCTTAGGCTTATATTAAAATAGTATTATATGTTTTTATGGTCCCAAACTTTTGATTTGCTCTAAATTAATTGTTATCTATCTAGGTGGGGAATTATGTGCATGCAGTTCTAGCCATTTTGAAAAACTTTTGTATATTACTTCTTCTTAATCATTATTCACATTTTTATTTTTATGTTTTTGAAAAATCACTAAATTATATTCTGATTTTACACTAGCATTAACTTGACAGTTATAATATTTCTTAAATTATTGTTTATTATTTATGGCTTATTTGACATGAGAGTAATATATAAGGATGGAAAAAATCTCTAATTATTTTGTATCTTCTATATTAAATATTTAATAATAATAATAATATCTTCAATAAAATACCCACTTTAGATCAAATTAAGACATAAAATAGATAGTCATCCAAAAACTAGTTTTAAAAGTTTAACTATACTATATAAGTAAAATACGGGAGTAATTTTTTTATCCCCGTCACCCGAATACCAAATGAACACTTAATTTTACTATTTATGTACGACTATGACAGTCATTTACACTTCGTTAATTTATTTTTTTATGATGACCTCATTAAATGTTCCGTCGAAGATTTATCGCAAGTTGAACAAAAAGTTGTGCGAATAATTCTTGAATTTTTATGAGTTTCTTAAAACAATATAATGCCAAAGTGATTCTCGACCTAACTGCTCAAAGAATAAAAATACAAAGAAGATAGCCTCTAAAACATTCCCTTAAAAGTTTATAATTTGACAACAATGAAATCAACAAAGAAAGGGGAAAAAATACAAAACAAGCACACAGAAAATTCTCTCTAATGCATTCCAACACAAGGATCAACAAGGCTGATTACTATCATCCACTTCCTGCACTTGCGTCGTTTTAAACCATGCTTGCGATTCTAAGCGCAAAGATCATACCATAGATCCCAAAGATCGATTTGAAACCAGCTGGAAGGCTGATGCTATCATACGCTTCCTGCACTTCTACGTCATACCACGGTTTAAAATCGCATACGACATAATGCCTCCTGCGCTTGCGTCATTACCTCAAACCATACCATGCTATGTCATAACCCAAAACCGTGTTATTAGTTAGTAAATAGCAGCAAACCACACTATAGTTTTCCCCGTAGCTGATTATAAGCACAAGCATATGATAGCACTACCCTTTTTGCTCTCCCTCAGCCCCCGCGCCGGTCGTTTCTGGACCCAAAGAGCGCAAATACAATACAAGGAACCAACCGGCAGGACTCTGACTACGAGCTCAGCCATACGATCAAATGTTAATCCAGTCCAAAGTCATAGCACAAGACATAAAGATGCCAACTGCTGTGTCAAGAGAATTGTATTTGATTGAATGATTAGTGTTCTACAAGTATCTACATAAGCTGCTCTGCACATGAGTTATAAACAAGGTGTCTGTACACATTAACAGACAGTGAGATCAAAAAGAATGATACAACAAAATAAAAACAAAGAACGGACATAGTTAACAACGTCCTTACGGAGCTAGCTACTATTACACATCATCGCATCTTCAAACATCAAATTCCAGACATATATCACCACAGCTCAGACATCTAGGTTTGCAAGCCATCATAATCATCATCCACAGTATTGGTTGATTTCAACACAATTAACTAAGAATATAAAACAGGCAAGATATCTAATAACTAAATCCAAAAAGATCCCGACCAATATCTCCAGAATGTTGATACTATAAAATAAGGCTCTTCTCAGAAATGCCAAAGGTCTCCTTCATCTTCCAGGAGATTGACCCTCAGTCTGCCAAACAGCTTCAGGTTCCGGATCCAGCATGCCCTGCAAAAGTCATCAACCAAATAAAGGGCATCAGATCAAAACTCAATTAACACATAACAGCAATGAAAAGGAAGAAAGTTGTCCCAATCTGAATTGAAATAGCACGGAGAAATAAGTCACACATTCAGTAACCATCAAATAAGGTAATTGGACATTCAGCAGGGTACATGAAGTAGATTCGGCCTTCGCAACCGCATTTTGGGTTGGGGGGGGGGGGGGGGGGTTGAGGTAACTATTTACAAATTATTAAGTACTTGTTTAAAGCTACATATCAAAAGTAATTATATAAGATAACTACTTATTTTGAAAACTATTTACTTAAAAAATTTCTAAAATAAGTACTTATCTTACATAATTACTTTTGGTAAGTAGATTCAAACAAGGCATTAAATATATTGTCATTTTGTACAAGAAAACCAACACCTAATACAGTATCACCATAGAGAGATATTCAGATAAAGAACAATATTGCAAATTGCAATAAGGCTAAAGACAAAAAGAACTGAGAACGCAACATGGGATTCAACCTTGGCCACAAATTTAGCTATTTTAAAACCAGCATAAAATATGACTTAATTTAATCATTAGGTACCATTGGCAAGCTCGAATCGAAAATGATAAACTTGAATTCAGAAATGGCAAATTGCTCTGTATTATACCTACCTTCGGTTTCACTAGCCAATGGGCTGGTAGCAGTTATTTTCTTTAATTAAAAACAAAAACACTTAAAAGAATAAAATGGTTTTTTCCCCCAAACATGATTGAATTAAATCATTAGGTACTATTTGCGAGTTAATTTTGAAAATGATAAGATTGAATTAACTGCCATTGGGCTCAAGGACAGATTGAGAAAATTTTCAAATGGTCAACAAGATGGACTCCAACTTAAGATCAATCACATTAATCTACGGGCAACAGCAAGAAGATACAGGATACTAACTGAAATTAGCACATAAACAGTTTGCTTTTCTACTATCTATTAAAGAAATGCATGATCAAAACTACATTCTTAAATTTGTTTGAATTGTGAACTTGGATAGCATGAACTTATCTAATGCACGGATCTGCCATTATGAACTAATGCATGGATCTAGGTAAGGGAAAAATAGCAGCAGTAACTGTAGGAATTCCTTTGACAGCTCGTAGAGGAGCATGCCAACAAGCAATAGGCAAGGGTGTTGAGAGGTGGCCAACAAAGTAAACCTAAGCAAACTGACACAAAGGAGACAAATAGAAGCTTATCAAAGCGAGTTGACAACGAGCAAGGATGGAAATCGTTCGCACGTGAAGAGTATTGTGCTCACTTTGCATAGTCTTTTAATGGATAAAACGTTTCTGGGGCAGCAGGCATTTCAGACACCATTCTGACTCATATCCACTACTCATCATTGAAGCATGTTTTTGTGCTTCTAAGAGGTTTTGGAAACGCACTATACCCACTCCATGTTTTTGTGCTTCATAGCAGTGGACAAGCTAACCCTGCTATCATATCTTAGCTAACCCAACCACTATTCATAATTTAGCTATTTTTGTGCTTCATGGTGATGAACACATCAATCATGCTATTATATCTTAACTCAACTACTAATCATCACTGAAGCATGTTTTTGTGCTTCATATTAGTGGACAAACTAATCCTGGTATCATATATTAGCTCACTCAACCACTACTCGTCACTGAAACATGTTTTTGTGATTCATATTAATGGACACACCAATCCTGCTATTATATCTTAGCTAAATCAACCACTAATCGTCACTGAAGTATGTTTTTGTGCTTCATAGTAGTGGCCAAGCTCATCCTGCGGTCATATATTAACTGACTAAACCACAACTCATCTATGAAGCATCTTGAATATGCTAAAATGTTTTCATTAGAGATGCCTAGTAAAACAAGTAAAATACAGATACCTGATAGCCACAACCCACAAGTCTAGAAAAAATAAACATGAAATTTCAACTGCTAGGTTGCCCAAGATCTGGGAAGGGGAACGCCAACTTCCAAAATGTGAGAAATCTGTAATATGATTATATGAATATTAAAATCACAAATATATATAGAGTGATACTTGAATTTCATAAAATCTCTCAAAAACATTCCAAGTTCTTCCAAAATTATTACTAAAGTTATATTTGATAATAATCATTAGTTTGGATGATGGTGCAAGGAAGTTTGCATCTCAAAACTCATGGTTTTGGATGTATAGTAAGAATAGAGATTTTTCTCAGACATAAAAGACAGCATAAACTAATTGTGGGCAATGAATGATGGTAGGAGGTTTCAAAAAATTGCATCCCCAAAACATTTCTAAAACAGGGAAACTGACCACCGTGAAATAACTTGTATCTGCCCCCTTTAGCTACAAACACTATTTTGCAGGATAACAGTTAATCGGTACTACAACTACACCTTCAAGTTTGTAAACCATGGAGCACAACAAAATTCATAATATATTACAGTAGAGACAAAAATTGAGTCAAGTCATATTCAAACTTTTTTCTCCCCCAACCTATGCCAAGGGAAAAACAAACTACAGTTAGTGACTACAGCTCAAATCTCACTGCCCTTGTCAAAGACTAGTTAGCATAATAGATAGGCCCATGACATCATCAACCAAAATCGGAAAGGGGAAGCAGGTAAACCAGGACCAAGACAAGTAATACAAGAAACAATGGTTCATAGTACGAGTCAGAGCACACCAAGAGTAGAACAATATCTCGGAGAAATGGTGCTCAGAATTCAGAAACATTACTTTGGTGGGAACGATAAGAGAAATTTCTCCATCACGCCACCCTGCTGTGAACTAAGTCTGCTTAAGTCAATTACATGGCTAAAAGAAGATAAAGAGGATAACAAATCATATTCCCCGAGGTTGAAAAACACATGCATGAAAGTAGCAAGCGCTGGCATGCATATATGAATTTACAAGTATATAATAGAGTTTGAATAAAAAAGGAGAACTATCTGAAATAAATAAATCTCAATCAGAAACTTACCATGTTCAATCCACAAGCAGACCAAGATCCAGAAACATGAAGCAAGATAACTGCTAGAGGATAAGCATAACCACAACCCCATAAGCATCCAGAAGAGAGAGCCCAGACAGGTAAGAATATGTTGCAACTTTTTTCTCAAGGGAAGAGTACAAGATAAAACAAAGCTGATGTTATCCAGATACATGTTCAGTGATCAACATATCATGATCTTGAACGTTCAATCTCCATCCTGGACTTGCTATGAGTCCTTGATGATCGACCCCTATCCCATTCTTCATCATATTCTGGTTCACGGTCCCTGTATCTATGATGATCAGCATATCTGTCCCTATCATCCCTGTAACGATCCCTCCCTCGGTCATGTGAACGTTCACGCAACCGATCATGCGAGCGTTCACGCTCCCTATCCCGTTCCCTGCCCACATCTCTATCATCTCGATGCCTTCTATCAGACCACTCATTCTCAACACTCGCATCTTTTTCCCTGGACATATCTCTATCATACCCTGGCTCCCGATCCTCTTTGTACCTCCTATCTGAAGACCCTGACCAGTCCCTCTCAGCACCTTTATCCTTATCTTTCATGCTATTTGACCAACCACCTCTGTCATGCCTAGCCTCCCCATATTGATGGTCAGACACAGCATCATCCACAAAACTAGACTCTCCAGCCCTACCAGCATGCTCATCACCTGTCCATCCACCCATATTTGGATCTGACCACATACCCATATTAGGTCCATCTACACCAGAATTGGGCATCATTCCCATTCCATTCATAGGCATACCTCTTCCAAAGAAAGCTGGATTCACATGTGGAGCTACTCCAGGCAAACCAACACCTCCCATTGGTGGAAATGACGGCATCATTCCTTGAAAGGGCGGGGCAGGACCACCGGGAAAGCCCCCAAAGCTACCCATTCTCCCCATAGGTCCTCCAAAAGCTGGGTCAAAACCCTGCCCCATCATGGTCTGGGGATGCATCATAGGAGGTGTTGCGCCCATGCTCGCGCCCATACCTTGACCAAAACCATTGCCAGCATTCCCCATAATCCCTCTTCCACTCATTCCACCAGGCCTATTCCTGATTGAGCCGACAGGAAGCCTATTACCCATCTGGGCATTGCCTCTTCCCCAGTTACCTCTCCCATAACCTCTATTGTTATCGGCTCCTTGATAATTAGCACCTGTTGAGATGCTGTTACCACCAGGTTTGTTGCCCACATCATTTGGACCTCTCCTAGTTTGGGGCTGCTGGTTTTTGTTCACTTGTGCCTCACCCATTCTTTTAACAGAGTACGGTGAAGCAAAAGCGACAACACACGAGCGTCCATTGAAGACATGTCCATTCATCCCTTCCTTGCACGCTGAAGCTGCAGCAGAATCATAAAATTCTACCTGGCAATAGCCTTTAGACTTGCCACTGGCTTTCTCATCGAAAAACTTCACCTCCTTAACTGGCCCATACCTAACAAGTTCAGCTTCTAGCTCTGAATCAGTAGTCCACCAATGCAAATCACCAACGAAAAGAATACTGCTACCGCCAGCACCACCTCCTCCAACAGCACCCGTAGCACCAGCTTGGGCACCAACCACACTGCCTCCAACTATATTACCACCTGTTCCATTCATACTTCCACCGCCAACTGGCTGCCTTGCTACGCCATCATTTGCAGCATGGCTTAAGCCCGAACCATGGGACTGGTGCTGCCCCATCCCTTGAGCTGGAGTACCATTATTAGTTGTCTTGTCTCCTACATCAGCTACTTTGGCTGACGACTGTCCTAACTCAACTCTAAGTGTACCTCCACCTCCATACCCGCCACCAAAGCCCCCACCACCTGGTCCGGGGCCAGTACTATCCCCTACAGCAGGAGCGGTCTGCCCTCTTACAGAAGCATTGTTCCCTCCAAGCCCTTGATTCTGATACCCATCTGATCGACTACCAGCAGGTACCCTTGAATCACTACCAGCAAAGCCCATCCTCTGACCTTCCTCTCCACCACCAACTCCGGGAATCAAAGTCCCCGAAGCCTCCCCTACTGATACTGACATGAGCGATTCGGATGGAGGTTGAGGATCTGAAACAGCAGCAGATTTGCTCTCTTCATTCTTCCTCAGCGATTGAAGAAATCCTTCACCCACATTAACATCGTTGTAAAGATCCTCATAGTCATCATCCTCTTCAGCAAGAAACCCATCGTCAGCAACGGCTGAGATCGCTTCGGTACCGTGAAACTGATCTCCTGGATCTCCGCCTTTGTTGTAAGCACCACCAACACCAGTTACACCACCAGCTCCTCCCTCAGCTTCATCCATCCCCCTTTTTTACGTCGTATTCTTGCTATAATTAGCCGATTAACTAGCACACGAGCAGACAAAGATAAATTCTCTCAGTAACTTTGGAAATTGAGGAATTCGAAGTACAAACAAATTCATGATTAAAATATCAAAAATGAAAAGTCAGACGAAGTGAAAAGTTTACCTGGAACAGACAGCTTACGGCCGACGAGAAAGTGATGAGCTAAAGCAAAGGGAGGACAATAATTCGAAGGTAGAAGAAACCCTAGTCTGGAACGGTCGGGGAAGAACGAGAGGAAAAGGGCGATGAGCGATACTGATATCCTAATTTGGACGGGAGTACTAAGGTAGGTTAAAATTCTCTTTTTCACTTCTTTATTTTGATTTTTGAGTGACGATTATCTAGTTTATCCGGCTATGTAACGTACGGGGCGTTCTAAAATTAAAAAAATGCATATACGATAGAACATTAATAAATAAAAAAGTCCCTAAGTGCTCATCTGCACTCTTAATGGAACCCGCAATCATCCATGTGCGTCCACAATACTATTATGCTCTGCGCAAACTAAGCACCTGTTATTTAGAAAACAACTTTTCGTTATATAGAAAATTTTTTCTTCTCTTCCTCGCTCTCAAGCTGTCTCTGTCTCTCGCTCTCTCACCTTATGTCATCAAGGTAAGTAATTTTTTTTCGACTATGATAATGGTAGATCTAACTAAGCTACATTTTTTTTTGTCAAGAGAAAAGATATGTAATTTTCAGGAGAGAGAATTAACAAAATGTGTTGAGTAGGGACGAGAACGGCAAATATTGCCGATCATCTAGAATAATAAAGGATAAAAATTACCGCCGAAAGATGTAGGGTAAGATCAGTCAATTTTACCAATGGAAAAAGGTTTGACAGCAAATTTTGCCGATTGGGGGTGGAATTCAATGGTGCATCTTGACGATGCCAATGGGGGACGGGTGGGATATTTTTGTCGAATATTTGTTCGTATTAATTATTACTAACTATGAAAAATTATTATGTTTGTAATAATTATGGTTTTTTAATTAATAATTATGGTATGTGTGGTTTTTGTATTAATTTTTGTAAAATTAATAATGTTTGTAATGAAACATAATTTTGCTATGTAAACCAAAGGGTTGCCTGAGGATGCCGATAGGAAATTGATTATTATGTTTTGTTAAATATGTGTGTATTAATTATGTTTGTATTAATTAATATCAATTATTAATTGTTAATTATTATCATGTTTGTATTAATTATAGTTTGTTAATTGACAATTATGTTTTGCGACACGGATGATGGTTTTGGTTGGGTAGATGGGTTTGTGAATTATGTTTATATTAATTAGTTGTTATAATTATTGTATGTTAATTATGTTTGTATAATTTATATTTGTAACCATGTTTATTAATTACAGTTTATTAATTATGTTTGTATTAATTATGATATTTTAAGTATGGATAATTTTGTTAAATTTGTTCATTATATTTTTATATCTATTATACTCTAATAATTATGCTCTATTATTTTAATTAAATATGTCAGTATTCTAAGATTTACAATTGTCATTTGGAAGGGTAATTAAGTTTGTTAATTGTGGTTTTTAATTTTGGTTAATTTGGTTAAATTTGTTATTTATATTTTTAGATCTCTTATACTTTGTTAGTTATGCTCTGTTATTTTAATTAAATATGGGTTTGGCTAAAATTATCGATATTGTAGGGTTTTTGGTTGTCGTTCGGAGGGGTAATTTTTTTTCAAAATTATGGTTTGTTAATTATGTTTTTTTGTTATATTTTTTTAATTATGTTTAATTCGGTTAAAATTGTTCGCTATATTTTTAGATCTATTATACTCTGTTAATTGAGTTATTGCATTGTTTATATATGATTTGATATTTATTAAATTTATTTTATTTTCATTAAATATGTTAAATATTGTTATGTGGTGGGGTTATTGGTGAATGTTTTCAATTATATTGATTGGATAATAGATTAATTTTGTTATTAAAATTTATATGAGTCGCAGACCAGACAAAGTAATAGATAGAATCGAATGTCGTCCTATGATTGCATATTCACAACATAACAAAACGGGTACGGAATAACTTGCTCCAATATTTCGTCTAAAAAGTCTGGAAAAAAAAAATTTTACCCAAGGATTACGACTATAACACCTTGAATTTTTAGAAACCTAAAATTTAAATATTTAACTTTTTATTAGAATAATTTAATCTTTAAATTATTGATTTAATTATTTTGTGGATCTTTAACTTACAAAAATAGATAAAATTATTTAATAAAATAATATAATTATTTTTATCATTTTATCTTTCTCTTTTTATTTAAATAAATCTCAAAACCCATGATTTTACCAAATTTATTTTCTTAAATTAATACCCAAATTTTTGGATAAATTAATTTAATATTTTTTCAATAGCCAAATTTAATCTAAATTCTAATCATAACTCTAAAAATATTTTCCTTTTTCTTTTTCCTTTTTTCCATTTCTTTCCTTTCTTTTCTTCCTTCTTTCTTAGGTCAGCCCAGTCTTTCCTTTTTCCTTCTCTTCTTCTCCCGCCCAGGCCAGCCCAGGCCTTCCTTTTTCTCTTTTCTCTTATCTCCCCCTTAGGCCAATGCAACCCCTCCTCGCCTCTTCTCATTTTCTCCCGTGCAGGCCAACCCGCCTCCTCTTCTTTTCTTTCCTTCCTCGCGTGGCTCGTTCCCTTCTCCTTCTTCCCCCATCTGCACCCCCATGTCAAACGCACCCCTCCTCCTACACCCCTGCCAACCTACACCTCCCCCCGTGCCAACCTGATAACTTGCACCACCACCTCCCCCTGTTGTCCCTTTTTTTTCCATTTTCGATCCTGCAACCCCTAGTTCCCTTCCTCGCGTGCCCCTCTTCCTTCCATTTTTGTCCTTGTCCTTATTGCATGCCCTATCCCCTGACTGCAATGCCTCCCCAGGCACCCACCTGACCCTACACGCCTCCCTCTCCTCCTCCTCTTTTTCTTCTTCTTCTTCTCTACCTCACTTCTTCCTCTTGATCGGTTCTTCCCCCCCCCCCCAATCCTCTCTTCTTTTTTCTCCCCTCTTCTCTTGCCCTATTTTTCCCATTTGATGCCTTGCAGCCCCCTTCGCCGTCTCCACCACCAACCCAGCCTTCACGATGTCACCTCTTCCCCTACATCCTCCCTACACCGCCCCGAGCAACCAACACAAGCCCACCCCTGCAGCCTTCCTCCCTTTTCTTTTTCTTCACCCTTTCAACCCCCTACGACCCCCACCCTTGGCCACCACTTCCCCTCCCTTTCCTCTACCGCCACAGCTTCCCCCAGCTACCTGCTACCATCTCAACCTCCCCCCACGCCACCTTACTCTAGCCACCTTACCTTTCCCCTCCTTTTCTCTTCTTCTCCTTTCTTCCTCTTCTCCTTCCCTTCTCTACGCCTTTCTCTTGTAGCCCACGCCACCATCTCCGCCGCCTCTGAGTCACAGCACCACAACCTCCAACCACCGTCCACCTCCTACCTCACCTCTTGCACCCAAAAACCCACACCAACACTCCCCACCATCTCCCTCAAACCCTTTACCCGAGCCACCTCCATTTCCCCCTTTATATTCTTTTGGTCACATCACATGGCTCGCGCTGCACATGCAGCATGAGTTATACTGTATATTTTTAAGCATTTTTGAATAATATTAAGGTATAAGGTAGTTTGGTAATGTTATATTTAATAAGTATTTTTAATAAAAATCATTATTTTACTTATCTATTATTAATATTGTATTATGATATTGTTTTTAGGTACAAAATTTTATTAAACAAAGCCTATGCATTTTTAACTGAATACCGGTAAAGTTTGTTTTTTGCTATAAATAAGGTGGTCGTTATACCCCGCTAAAATGTTTGGATTATTGTATGTTAATAGGTTAGGATTTTGGGTATGTGATTTGTGTAGATATGATGTCTTACAAATAATCCCATGATTATCAATGTTACCTTGAAAAATGGAAAAAGAGTGCATATATCTCGTGCATGTTGTGATGTGTATGAAAGGGTGATTAAGAAGTGGTCTAATGTTTCATGGTGGATGTTATATGTATATAAAATGCTAGGTGGAGTATGAATGGACACTTGTAGTAAAAATATTACTGCTATAAGCCCTATGGGCAATTTGATCATTTGAACACATCATGATATTTAACCCTAACTGGGATACCTAATATGTCATATATGTTGCTAAGAATGGAGATAGGAGTTTGGCGTATTATTAATACATATGTCAGTAGGAATATTAATATTTTACGACCTAGGGGTATTTTGGTAAATTTAATGCATGGTAGTGATCATCCTAACTAATATGCATGCTAAGTGTTATGTGGTGTCGAAAATGATAATAGGGGTGCGGCATTGAAAATACATGTTCCATCATGAATAATAATAATGTTATATATTCTAGGTGTGTTTTGGTAATTTTGCACGTGAAATGGGGCTTATCTTAATAAAAATGCACGATAAGTAATAATCGGTGCTAAGCATGATAATATGGGTTTGTGGTGTTAGTAATGCGTGTTTGGGTATGATTATTAATATTAAACGACCTATGGGCATTTTGGTAATTTTACATGTTCAATGGGGGTTATATAAATAAATATGCATGGTAAGTAATAATTTGTGATAAGGATGAAAATAAGGGTTTGTGGTATTAGTAACATGTGTTTGGGCATGAATAATAACATTATATAATATAGGGACATTTTAGTAATTTTATATATAATACGGTGATTTGTCTGATAAACATGCATAATAAGCATAAATCGATGTTAAATAAGATAATAAGGGTTGTTGTCTTAGTATCACTTATTTGGGCATGATAATCAATCGAAAACGGTCTAGGGGAATTTTGGTAATTTTGAATGTAACACGGTGATTAATCTAATAAACATGCATGATAAGTATAGATTGATGTTAAATATGACAATAGGGATTTATTATCTTAGTGTCACTTATTTGAGCATGATAATCAGTAAAATATGGTCGCGGGGTATTGTAGTAATTTTACATGTAATACAGTGATTAGTCTATTAGACATACATGATAGATATAAAATTGATGTTAAATATTATAATAAGGATTATTGCCTTAGTATCATCAGTTCAAGCATGATTATAAACATCATAGGGTCTAGGGATATTTTGGTAATTTAGAGTGTACCATGGTGAATATGCTAATTGATATGCATGGTTTAGGGGTAACTTGGTAAATTAGGATATGATATGATGTCATTCTCATAAACATGCATGAAGTACATTACTTGTTGATTTAGCATAAGAATGTGTGTTGATTATTCTAGAAGCACATGTTAGGGTTTTATGTGTAAGATGGTAATTTGATATGTCGGTAACTTAACTTCATGATCAATAGTTTAATTATGGTGTGTTACTCTTTTATGGTATGTTGATAAAATAAAATGAAATCTGTGATGGAAATGGATGGTAAAGAGACAGCCTTAGTGTAACACCCCAAAATTCACTAATTTTTTTCCTTAAAGCGGAAGCAATTAAATTAGAAGTACTTAAAACCCGTGAATTCTGGAAATGTTACCGCCACACTTAGTACCAGACCGGTTCTCTCCGACCGTTCCAGTACCAAGTGCTAAGGCTAAGAAAAGAAATAATCAATACAATCCAATTTCCAAATAAGCATTAAATGGTTGTAAAACAAAATTAGAGTACGCATCAAGAAATGTAATTCATTTCCAAAAAAGAATTAAACTTACAACCGATAAAAGGTTCATTAAAATACTCAATCGAGTAATGAATCAGAAAATGGTAAATATTATACCAAAGAAATAACAAAAGGAATGAAATCGCGTAAAGAATGAATACGGCCACAACACTCTTGAACTTCGAGCCAAACACGCTCAACACTCAGCCCCAACTGATATCTCGCCCACCTGCACAAATCAGAAGGGCATACTACTCGTGGGAATGAGCAGCACCCATAAAAAGGGTGATCAGTACGCTACGTACTGAGTAAGGTAACCAAGCACTAAGGCCAACACGTAAGCTCATAAACCATGCATAAGAATAAAAGATCATAACCATGATAACATAATTCATGTGATCATCCAAGTAAAAGTATAAATGCCCATGAATAATTTGGATTAATCACTTAATTAATCTCTTATCAGAATCCGATTCACACCATGCCTTTTATCAATCCATGTAAGTACAGGAACACCCCACTATTATTGCCGGTGGGCCGGTCACTTGCGGGACAAAGTCCACACCACTATTATTCGCCGATGGACCGGTCACTTGCGGGACAAAGTCCACACCACTATTATTTGCCGGTGGACCGGTCTGGCTCCTGCTCACATGGGGTTCCACTGTAAGTAATTAATATCTTTTAAGTGTCTTTAACAAACTCGGGTTCGTTTTTATTGAGCTCGAGTCCCCCACTATTATTCGCCGGTGGACCGGACACTTGCGGGACAAAGTCCACACCACTATTATTTGTCGGTGGACCGGTCTCACATAGGGTAATAACCCTAACCACTATTCCTAATCGGTGGATCGGTTGGACCCGGCTCAATAATCTTTCGCTTTAAGTGATTAATGTCTTAAATATTTTATTCAAAGATTTCACCCTGGTCATGCATGAATCAACACACATCACAAATCACAATTACCCTTTAATCACCAAATATACTTGATACGACAAAACCCTAAGCAGTTGCACCAAACCCTAATTATCCACACGAACCCTAGCTCGGTTTCCTACGTACCCATATAATGTTCCATGCACTATTTTCCCCTTCAAATGTTTGATCACCCAAAACAACACTTACATTACTTTCCTCAAATCCCAAATCAGCGTTCCATACATAAACTTCACTCTCATACAAACTTTACACATCCCATGCAATTATTAACTCCCATGCAAACCCTAATACCACCATACAACCATTAACCATTATGAAAAACCCAAAATCTCATCATACAAAACCCTAAATTCATTCCACATAACCCAAAGATTCATTCATACCAAACCCTAGATTCAAACCATATAAAACCCAAAGATTCATCCATACCAAACTAAGTATCCATCCTTACCAAACCCTAAGTTCAAACCATATACAACCCAAAGATTCATCCATACCAAACCCTAGATTTGAACCATATCAAATAAGAGATTCATCCATATAAAACCTTACATTAGATCCTTCCACGCAAAATCGTAAATTAGATTCTCCCAATCAAAACCATAAATTAAATTCTTCCATACAAACCATATATTAAATTCTCTCACATAAAATCCTACCAAACCATAAATTAAACTTCCCCATATAAAACCATAAATTGGATTTCCCCAGACAAATCATAAATTAGATTCTCCCAATTAAAATCATAAATTAGATTCTCCCAAACAAACAATAATTCGATTCTCCCATATAACATCATAGATTACATTCTTCCAAATAAAACCATGCATTAGATTATTCCTCATAAATTCATAAAATTAGGTCAACTCACTTCCCTTAGTCAAATTCTTTCCCCATCCTCCTTTTTCATCCTTTCTCCCACATAAAATCATATCAACATCCTCACATGCATGTCTTACAGGGTCATACACAAATAATACACATGCCATACGAAAACATACTTCAACTCCACGTTATATCATATACGGCATAATTAATAATCATAAACATATAATGCATAGCATACGAGGCACACAATGCACATTAGCACATAAAAGGCCTTAGCACCCCTTACCTGAAACGACACCGGTCTTGGAGCACGTTCCTACGCCTCCTTAGAGCTTTGACCAAATAATAACCTCAACAAAATTCTAACTTTACTAAAGACATAAAAATAATAGAGATATTATAAACCTTGATAATATAGGATTCAAGACTTTACCCTAATAATAATAATAATGATACTTAATATAATAATATCAAAATTAATAAAACTTATACCAATGAGAACATAAATAATACTAATAATAATAATAATAATAGTAATAACCATAATAACCATAATAACAATAACAATAACATATAAGTTTTCAAATAACTAATGACTTACCATTTATTTAATATTAATAATAAAATTAATAACATATATAATATTAAAATAATAAAGATAATGATAATATTGTTATTAATGGTTATAAGAACAGTAGAAATAATAATACTCAAATAAATAAGTGCAAATTTTAATACAAAGTTAGGGCCTAAGATTTTCCAGAATAAATAATAAACGTTAATAATAATTATTCTAATAATTATAATATTAATAATAATAAGAAGAAGAAGAACGATAATAATCCCATAATAATTCAATTAATAACTTAAACTTCAAAACTAACAATAAAATTATTTTATTATCACTCTCCACCCTGCAAGTACAATTCAGCATAACATTTCTCATCAAATAATAATAAAACATATTAAAAATATAAATATTAAGAATAATAATAATGGTAATTATATGCAAATAATTGAAATAAATTAAATCAAGGCTTATAATAATATGGAAAATGGTTGAGAGGTTCTAGGGTTCAACCTTAAGCTGGTGGGGATAGGTGGCACCGACGGTGGTTCACGGCGGTGGCCGGAAAATTAGAAGAAAATAGAAAAAGATGGATGTTGGGAAAAAGATAGGGAGAATTGAGGTGGTATAAGAGGTGTTTATTGTTGCCCAGGAGGAGAGGGACAAAATGATGGTGGTGGTGCAGCCAAAGGTGGCGGCGCACGGCGGTGGAAGGCGGTTTAAGGCTTCGGGGTCAAAATTCTGGCGAGAACGAGCATCTAACTTTGCATGATTATTGAGGCTCGTACAAGAAGAATCGAGAGATGAAAATGGTTTAGTTAATTAGATGAACTTTCAGGGAAGAGAATGGAATGTTTCGGTGGCGCTGAGGTTGGCTAAAGGCGGCGGAAGAGGCGTCTGAAGTCGCGGTGGCCGGCACTCGAGCTGAGGGTTTCAGGGAAGAACCAACTCCAAAAACTCATACAATCTAGCTATTTATAGATTGTAGATGGTATAATAGGATTTTGGGGGTCGGCAGGAAGGTATGGGTTGTAAGTATTTGGGCAGCCGGCGGCGGAAAACGGTCGACCAACGTTTGGTTTGCTTCGACGATTCGCGAGGTTGGGGAGAGAAAACGGGCGAGACATAACGTCGAATAATTATTTCAATTTATTCCTGGAGTTAAGAGGAAGGCAATGAGACAAGAAACGGATGGTATTATTCATCGTAACCGGAGATGCCATCGACGGAGTCGAAGGTGCAGCAGCGTCGACGGAGGAGGAAGGAGGAAGAAGGAAGGGAGGCGGACCGGTCGGCCGGGGAAAAAAAAAGAAAAAGGGAGAACCGGGCGGTCGGGCGCGGGTCGAAGGGGTCATTAAATGAAACGGTGAGTTTCGGTGCTACAGAAGGCAAAACGCGGCGCGGCACAGGGCGGAAGGAGGACGCGCGGGCGCGAGGGTAATGGATTAAATTAAACGGTGAGTTTCGGTGGTAAATGGATCAAAACGCAGCGCAGAGATGGCAGAAGGAAGACACCGCGCGGGCTGGGCCGAAGGAAAGGAAGGCGGGGGAAACTGGGCAGCTGCGCCAGGCCCAGTCGGGGAAAAGAAGAGGAAAAAGAAAAAGAAGAAAAAGAAAGAAAAAGAAAGAAAAAAGGAAGAAAGAAAAAGAAAAAGGGAAAAAGGAAAGGAGAAAAATAATTAGTTTGGGGCCAATTAAATTAATCTAAATATTTAGGATATTTAAAAATAATAATATTTAAATAAAATAATATTTAAATCCCTTTTTAGGCTAAATTAGGATTTTTAAAAGATTTTCCATATATTCCATTTTAATTAGCAAAACACCCTAATTTTCTTCCATTAAATTATTTATAAAATTAATATTAATTTAAAACTGTTTTCTCATTCTTATTTTAAATAAAATCATTTATTTGATTAATTCCCGAATTAAAATCTTTAATTAGCTAAAATACCCAACTTCTCTTAATTAACATACTTTATAAATTTATTCTTGATTTTCCCTAATTAATTTCCTTTTATTTTAATTAAAATAATTTATTTAATTAATCTTTATGAAAAAACCTCATTTAAATATAATATTTAGAATTAGAAATTTTTCAGGGCATTTCACTTAGCCTGAGGGACATTTTGGTTATTTTGACCTAAAGTGCCTAAGTGTAAGTATTTGAGCCTATGATGGCCTTAGTGGACTACTTATGTTGACATTAACAATAATCTAGATTCTGGTTACTATAATGTTGGAAAGAAATAAAAATTATCAAGTATGTGATTAATGTGTGCTTCTTATGGTCACCCTAATTAAAATACTAATACTTAAAGTGAAAGGCCTCAAGATCAGTGATGGTGACTCTTTAGGGGTCGCTACCCTAAAGACGTGGTTTAGCCCATAATTAATCTAAATTTTGCTGGTGTGCCTTAGTACCCGAGCTAAGTCCTACATCTTACCCTATTTAACTCTATGGACCTAATTAGAGGGTATGCATGCTTATGAATTAGGTGTCCTTTTTGGTAGGGTACGGTGTCTTTATGTACCAATTCGACTAGGGCATCTCTGCTTCCCTGGGTTGATAGTCGGTAGGATATTATGCTGCTCTTACGCGCTAGTATAACTGGGGCACTTTAGGGTCTTCGGGTTCATAATCTCCCCCTCAAGTAAATAAAATGAAATTGTGTGATAATTAAATGGAAATGATTATTGGGATATTTTGATAGTAGCATTTGAGCCTACTTGTGTATCAGTTGTAGCCTTTGAGCATACCTAAGTTTCGGTAGCAACCCCTATGCCTACCTAAGTTTTGATGACAACATTTGAGCCTACTTGTGTATCAGTAGCAACCTTTGGGCCTATTTGAGTTTTGATAGCAGCCTTTGAGCTTACTTATGTACCAATAGCAGCCTTTGAGCCTACCTGAGTTTCGGTAGCAGCCTTTGAGCCTACCTGTGTATCAGTGGCAGCCTTTAAGCCTATCTGAGTTTCAGTGGCAGTCTTTGAGTTTGCTAGAGTTTCGATAGTAGCCTCTGAGCCTGCCTATTATTTGGTAGTAGCATTTGTGCCTACCGTGATAGATTGTGTATGGTATTGTATTGGTGAGCCTATGGGCCTACCTATGGATTGAGTGGGTTGTGTTGGAAATGGTGTGGCTTTCTGATTATACTACAAAGAGCATCACTTGGATGTTTTATGGGTAAGTTATTTTATTTCTAAGTGAATGGGTATTAGTAGTATGTGATCTTTAAGCATATGTTTATTATGTGATCTTTAAGCACGTGTTATTATGAATGATCATCCATTTCAGTTAATATATGCATAATTAAACTGTGAGCTTGTGACTCGTATTTGGTGTGTAGAATAGCTTGGATTGGTGTGTGAAGTGTTTCGGAGAAATTTGAAGTAGAACTATGAGCTATTCTGGAAAGATGTGAATATTTTACATTGAATACATTAGAATTTGGAAATGTGATGAACATGAAAGTTGTATATCTTTCTATTAGCTTTCCAACGCATTAAGAATCAGCTTGATCGGAGGTCAGATGAGGAAGTTGTGGCTGAAATACTGAAGATTGTCAAAGCTGGAAATAAACACGGGGGACCCGTGTTTTGGAAACACGATCCGTGTTTTTTAATCAGGAAAATATGTTCTGTTATCGGGCAGAGGCCAAGAGATAGAAAATAAACACGGGGGTATCGTGTTTATTAACACGGTCCGTGTTTTTTGGGATTTTCGCTCCGCCTCGGTTTTCGCTAATGACAGTTTCGTATAGTATAAATACCATGCGATTAGAACCCTAATCGAAGAGCGAATGCCGTCTTCTTCTCCTATTGAGTTCTATTGTAATTCCTTGA
Organism: Tamarix austromongolica; assembly: GCA_039764185.1. Lineage (NCBI taxonomy): Eukaryota > Viridiplantae > Streptophyta > Magnoliopsida > Caryophyllales > Tamaricaceae > Tamarix > Tamarix austromongolica. Next base: position 14,296,833 of record CM077817.1, read on the forward strand.
TGAATTGAGTGATTTATGTGAGAATTTCTTTGATTCTTTGTAATCACAATTACTTCACATCAATAAGATCATCCGTTTCCCCAATCTGTGTTATTGAGTGTTCTTCTCTTGTCAATTCTTGTGTGTTCTAATTTATTCTAATTAGATCTTATTTTTCTGAATTGGTATCGATCCACAACAAATTGGTATCAGAGCGTTGGGTTCGTATTCGGGATGTCTACAAGATTTGATATAGAGAAGTTTGATCGGTCTGTGAACTTCGGCTTATGGAAGTTGAAGATGAAGGCGATCCTAATTCAGAATGGATTGGAGAAGGCGTTACTCGGGATATCAAAGAAGCCCGATTTGATGACATATAAGAAATTCGAGGAGATAGATCAAAATGCCCTTTCCACCATACAATTGTGTTTGTCTAATGAGGTCTTGCGTGAGGTGGCTAAAGAAACAATGGTGTCATCCTTATGGCTCAAACTGGAGTCTCTATACATGACGAAGTCGGTGACGAATCGTCTGTTATTGAAGAGCAAGTTGCATGAGTTAAAATTAGGTAAGGGATAATCCCTTAAATCTCATCTTGATGAATTTGACTCTATAATTATGGATCTGAGGAATATAGATGTTAAATTGGAGGATGAAGATTTTGCTATTACATTGTTGTGTTCTTTGCCTGCTGATTACAAACATTTTCGTGAGACCATATTGTATGGAAAGGATGATGAGTTGGTTCTTGATGATGTCAAGACTGCCCTGCTACAACGAGAACTTATTGAGAATCAATTGACTGGAGGTGGTTCTAGTGACTCACATAGTAAGGGACTTGTAGCTAGGGGCAGAACTCAGGAACGAGGTTCTGATGATAAGAAGAAGAAGTATAGGTCGAAGTCGAGGAATAATAGATCCAAGAATGTCATGTGCTATAGATGTCACAAGAAGGGTCATATCAAAAAGTTTTGTCCTAATAGGATATCTAGAGATAAACCTGGTGAATCATCTGGCACAAAGGATGATGCTACTATAGCTCAATATGATAGTGTGTTAACTGTCACTGATAGTCAGACCAAGATTATGGACTTTGGATTCTCTTACCATATTTGTCCCAACAGGAACTGGTTCCAGACTTACGAGACGACTCGAGGTGGAGTAGTTCTGATGGGTAATGATGTTGCATGCAAAATTGCTGGAATTGGGACAGTGAAGGTGAAGATGCATGATGGTGTGGTCAGAACACTGTCTAATGTTCGACATGTCCCTGAGATGACCAAGAACTTGATTTCATTGAGTTCTTTGGATTGTAATGGATATCGTTGTGTGATCGAGGATGGCACGATGAGGATTACTAGAGGGGCTCTTGTTGCAATGAAAGGCAAGAGGATCAGGACACTGTATGAGCTTGTTGGTTCCACTGTTGAGGGAGCAGCTGCGGTAACATCATCGAGTATGTCTGACTTGGATGTTACTAGACTTTGGCATATGCGACTTGGACACATAAGTGTCAAAGGCTTGACTGAACTCTCCAAGAGAGGGTTGTTGGATTGAAAGAGTACAGGTACTGTGGATTTATGTGAGTACTGTGTGTTTGGAAAGCAGAAGCGGGTTAGTTTTTCAAAGACTACACATAATACAAAGGGGCCTCTGGATTATGTTCACTCTGATTTGTGGGGTCCTGCAAGGGTGGTTTCCAAGGGTGGTTCGCGATACCTACTGACATTTATTGATGACTTCTCTAGGAAGGTATGGACTTATTTTATTAAAAATAAGAATGATGTCTTTGAAGTTTTCAAGCATTGGAAGACTTTATTGGGGAAGCAGACTGGGAGACAAGTGAAGTGTCTCAGGACAGATAATGGCCTTGAGTTTGTGGAGCGTTGTTTCACTGAGTACTGTGAGGACCATGGTATTGCTAAGCATCGCACTTGTGTTGGAAGACCACAGCAGAATGGGGTTGCTGAGAGGATGAATAGGACCCTATTAGAGAAGGCTCGATGTATGTTATCACAAGTTGGATTAGGCAAGGAGTTTTGGGCTGAGGCAGTTCACATGGCGGCATTCCTAGTGAACAGATCAATCGTTCCATTAATTTGAAGACACCTGAGGAGGTATGGTCTGGCAAACCAGCTGATTATTCTGATTTGCATATTTTTGGATGTCCTGCCTATGCTTATGTGAATGATGGGAAGCTCGAGCCTAGAGCCAAGAAGTGCATCTTTCTTGGCTATACATCCGGTGTGAAGGGGTACAGGTTATGGGATCCAACTGCATCCAAGTTTTTGACAAGCAGGGATGTTACCATCAATGAGTCCGTATTCCTCCGAAAATCTGAGTCTTCTTCTGATAGATTGTCTGAAGAGGTGGAGCAAAAGAATCTACATGGTGTTACGGACAAGGTGGAGGTAGAGGTTGATTTAGATCAGTCAGACTCTTCTAGTATGAGACCTACTATTCCTAAAGTGGGTGGATCCAGGCAGCAGGTGGAGCAAAGGGGTGTTGCTCCTGGTAGACCACAGAGGGTTGTGAAGCCTCCTGTGAGGTATGGCTTTGAGGAGTTAGCAGGTTATGCTTTGGCTAGTGCTGAGACTGTCGTTGATGTACAGGAGCCAGTGTCATACTCAGATGCCATTGTTAGTGCTGATTCTACTCAATGGTGTGCTGCTATGGAGGAGGATATGCAGTCTCTATGGAAGAATCAGACATGGGAACTTATGAAGGCACCCGGGAAGAAGAAAATAGTTTATTGCAAGTGGGTGTACAAGTTCAAACAGGGAATTCCAGGTTTTGAGGGACCGAGGTACAAGGCTCGTTTAGTTGCACGTGGGTTTAGTCAGATACCTGGTGTAGACTATAACGATGTATTTTCCCCTGTTGTCAGGCATATTTCTATTCGTACTTTGCTTGCGCTTGTGGCTATGCGGGATATGGAGTTAGAGCAATTGGATGTTAAAACAGCTTTTCTGCATGGTGAGCTCGAGGAGGAGATCTATATGCGCCAACCAGATGGCTTTGTTGTTGAAGGCAAGCAGGATCATGTGTGCTTATTGAAGAAGTCACTATATGGTTTGAAGCAGTCGCCTAGACAATGGTATAAGAGGTTTGATCAGTTTATGATTGAGCATGGATTCTCCAGGAGTGAGTACGATGGATGTGTATACTTGAAGCAGGTTGGTGATGGTTCTCTGGTGTATCTTTTGTTGTATGTCGATGACATGCTTGTTGCAGCAAAAGATCTGTCTGAAGTTAACAAGGTGAAAACAATGCTGAAGACTGAGTTTGAGATGAAGGATATGGGAGCTGCGAAGAAGATCCTTGGCATGGAGATCATTCGAGACCGCAGACAGAAGCGTCTTTACTTGTCACAAGAGCAATATGTAAACAAGGTGTTGGAGAGGTTTCATATGATTGATGCCAAGCCGGTTAGTACTCCCTTGGCTACTCACTTCAGATTGTCTACTTTAGATTGCCCCAAATCTAAAGACGAGGAGGAGTTTATGGCCACAGTTCCCTACTCTAATGCTGTGGGATGCATGATGTACGCTATGGTTTGTACCAGGCCGGATATTGCTCAAGCTGTGAGTGTTGTGAGCAGATATATGGCGAATCCTGGGAAGGCTCACTAGCAAGCAGTGAAGTGGATTCTGAGATACTTGAAGGGTACTACATCATCTTGTTTGGAGTATGGGAGGTCAATTGATGCGTTGACTGGGTTCGTTGACTCTGATTATGGTGGAGATCTTGATAATAGGAGATCCATTGGAGGTTATGTGTTTTGTCTTGGTGGTTCGGCAATTAGCTGGAGGTCATCTTTGCAAGATGTGACTGCGTTGTCCACTACTGAGGCTGAGTATATGGCTATGATGGAAGCTTTTCAAGAAGCTTCGTGGCTTGGTGGTTTCGTTCGTGAGCTTGGATTTGGTCATGGTGCTCCCGTTGTTCGTAGCGATAGCCAAAGTGCTATTTGTTTGGCAAAGAATCATAATTCTTTCCATCGTCGGACGAAGCATATTGATATTAGGTACCACTTCATCCGAGGTACTATTGCTGCAGGCAAGGTTGTGTTGGATAAGGTGGCTACTGCTGAGAATCCAGCAGATATGCTAACGAAGCCATTGACAGTGAGCAAGTTCGAGCATTGCTCGGACTTGGTTGGTGTTTGTATACCATGAGGGCCTTTTGGGGCCTAGGGGTTTTTACAGATGGTCTTTTGTGTTCCTAGTGCTAGCTACTTTAAATACGTCTTCAAGGTGGAGAATTGTGAGCTTGTGACTCGTATTTGGTGTGTAGAATAGCTTGGATTGGTGTGTGAAGTGTTTCGGAGAAATTTGAAGTAGAACTGTGAGCTATTCTGGAAAGATGTGAATATTTTACATTGAAGACATTAGAATTTGGAAATGTGATGAACATGAAAGTTTTATATCTTTCTGTTAGCTTTCCAACGCATCAAGAATCAGCTCAATCGAAGGTCAGATGAAGAAGTTATGGCTGAAATACCGAAGATTGTCAAAGCTGGAAATAAACACGGGGGACCCGTGTTTTGGAAACACGATCCGTGATTTTTCATCAGGAAAATATGTTCTGTTTTCGGGGAGAGGCCAAGAGATAGAAAATAAACACGGGGGTACCGTGTTTATTAACACGGTCCGTGTTTTTTGGGATTTTTGCTTCGCCTCGGTTTTCGCTAATGACAGTTTCGTATAGTATAAATACCATGCGATTAGAACCCTAATCGAAGAGCGAACGCCGTCTTCTTCTCCTATTGAGTTCTATTGTAATTCCTTGATGAATTGAGTGATTATGTGAGAATTTCTTTGATTCTTTGTAATCACAATTACTTCACATCAATAAGATCATTTGTTTCCCCAATCTGTGTTCTTGAGTGTTCTTCTCTTGTCAATTCTTGTGTGTTCTAATTTATTCTAATTAGATCTTATTTTTCCGAATTGGTATCAATCCACAACATAAACGTTTCATATGATTAACGAGGTACATATGATGCGTTGCATGTGGGCCTTATATATTAGTCTTATATAATGGGTTACTCAGTACTATAGTACTAAAGGGTTCCTTTCTCGGGCTCCTGCTTATTCAATGGGAGGTGGCCTTTACAGGTTAGCTCATAAATACTATTTAAGATTTACTCCTTGGGTTAAGAGCGTAGGACTATCCGGAAAAAGTTTATGTATTTTCCTTATAATCTCTTGTATTCTATTTTCACTGACTTTATTTTATAACCATAATTAGTGGCTTGTATTTTATGTATTCTAACTATTGCACTACTCTATTTTATAATTATATTTAGTATTCATGTAAAGCAACTATTAGCCTTAGCACTTGGTATCAGAACAATGGAGGAAACTGTTTTGGTGCTATGTGTGGTGGTAGCACCCCAAAAATTACTGTATTTACTTTCACATATAACTTTTAAAAACAAAATTTTTTAGTAGTAAATTTTGGGGGTATTACAACAATGAGGTAAAAAAGTAGCTAACAAGAAAAAGAAGAAGTGTCAGAATAACAAGGATACGCAGAAGCTCTCGAACAACCAAAGTCTAGATATGAAGCTCCTACCGTTCCAACATTTGATGACTATGCAGGTCGTCCGTAATTTATAGCCGATGCTGGCATTTTAGGGTACGGAGGTTCGGGGGTAGGGCTTTTAGTGTTTGGAGGTTTAAGATACGAAGGTTTGGGGGTAGGGGCTAGGTTGGTGTACGTTGTTTCTGAGGTCGGAGGTTTGGGGTATGAAGGTTTGAGGGTCGGAGGTTCTAGGTGTGGAGGTTTTCCATTATCTACAAAATATGTAGATTTTCTTACCTCAATGACATGCCCTAACAAGTGAGTACCGTCATCCTCAGTTCACCCACTTGTTGTTGGTGGTTCTAGATCATCATTGGATTTGCCATCATCACTACCCCATATTACTGATCAACCATCATCATTAACCTATGTGCGTCATGATGATGTTGTACATCATGATGATGATGATGACAATGACGATGATGACAATGACGATGACGGTGGCGACGAGTCGACAACGACTAAGATGAAAGAGATGATGATGGTGATGATATGAACATGATATACAGTTGAAGGATGAATGATATTTACTTGAGCTATATCCTAAAGGTCCAATCATCCTTGATTTGATCACAAGCTTCGGCAATCATGCAACTTTAGATTTATGATTAGGAAATGTATGTTTATCATATGCATTATTAAATGTTTATTATTTTATTTGTAACCAATCATATGTATTCATTACATATATTGATTTTATTTTTTAGAATCGCGGTTTTCCTAGGATCCACACCAGATAGGAGGTTCTAAAAACTTTTCTTAGAAGTATCAATGAAAGAATGTTCGCACTGATACACCAAATAGGATTGTCACACCTTCCATCTTATACATTTAAGCATGCAAATGTACCACTTATTTTATTATTAAGAGATGGAAACTAGACACCAATAGCTTTCATATGCCATAGGGTGAGATGACAATAACCCTTTTAGACGTACATCCTATGTTAGGGATATGAGTTGACGGTAATCCATTACATTTGAAGACAACTGCTAACACACGTGGGGCAATTGATTGGTGCAATGGGTGCCTTATTTGAGATAAAGGAAATACAAATAAATGAAATCACTAGACACGGTGGGCTTCCATTTAAATGGCTACAATAAGTATGTGAATCATACTAGTTGAGGAATGAGAAAAAATTAATCAGGTATTTATTATGGTTTATCGATCTATCGTTGTTTGTCGATAAGTCAGTTGATAAAGTTAATCCGTATCCCTTTTCTTCAAGATCTTAGCTAAGTTGAAGGTTATGCATGGGGTGAAACCACACTTGCTTTTTTATATCAACAATTTAGGATGGCTTTCAAAGCTAACGCTATTTAAATGTCAGGATGTGTCACTCTATTATAGGTAATTTTATAATTACCATATAAAAACACCTCTCAGGGCAAAACACGCCCGGACCACTATTATTGTTCGATAGAATGAACACACAATACCTTAGCACCGATTGGCGAGATAGTTCACTTTAAGTGATCATTGTCTTGTTCATGGTTTGAGGCATGTAAAACACACCCACGTGAATATCAGGACATCCCTAAGGAAAAGAAACATATTTCTCCTAAGAAAATTATAGTTCCACAAGGTGGGCATAACTCCTCTCATAATAATAATTTAACATTAAAATTAAATATACATTCCTAAAATATTATTTTTTACAATATATCTAAAAATCAAGGTCTTAATCCAACGTCTTACGTATGCAATAACGACCTCGTCTCTATGTAGCCCTAGTTTCACAAGGTAAGTATAACTTCTTCCATAATACTCATTTTACCATAAAATTTAATAAATACTCCTAAAATATGATTATTAGCAAGTTATCTCAAAATCAAGAGATAACTCCAACGTATTATATATGCAATAGTGACCTTACCTCTATAATTAATATTCACAAAACCTCACAAAACTTTAATTTTACATTTTAGACATAACTTTTATCATCATAATTAAATGACCACAAAATTTAATACACATTAATAAAATAAATATATTAAAAATATATCAAAAATCAATGCCTGACTCCAACGTTGTACGTATGTCATAATGATTGTGCCTCTAGGGCTATTATTCCCACTTTAAGCCATTTTTCATTTTATTATACTTAATCCATTCACAATTGCTGAAGATATTCAACATAATATATTTAACCTATTTTGAATCAATTAACACGTTAAAATACCAAATATTCATTGTTTAATTCATATTGACCTAATTGCTCTTAAGATAACCAAAATGTCTATGTTTTTACAAAAACCCTATGAGTCTGATATTATCAATTTCTAACTTCCAATATATATCATCATGACACCAACTTACGACACTCATTAAACACTTTCCATACCTATTCAAATCACATTATAGTACCATAGGTCATATTAACACACTTAGGATATCAAAATGAGATTTATCATAACAATAACATATACACTCACATTCTTCATATATACTCACTTTCCATATATTCGATGCCACCTCATCATAACATAACATTACCAAATTATCATTTTCATCATAATAATATCAACCATATGTTTTCATACAAATTTACACATTACATACGAAAATCATGTCTATGACATGTATCTTTACCAAATAATCTATGGTATTTAAGCATGTATAACCCTTTGATGCCACCAAAAAATTTACCTTATAGTAAAGGATAACACATAATTAGAAACCAAGAAAAAAATAAGGAAAAGATAAGGCAGGTGAGCGTGGAAAAGGATCAAAACTAAAATAACATAACTTGGCACGAAGTGGCACAACCGAAGGGAGTTGCGTGAGAGACTTGCGCAGATAAGGGTGTTGTGTGAGCTCCTTACATTGATAGAAGGGGAAACGTGAGGGCTTCACATTGGTGGGGGTGGTGCAATATCAAGGTGTAATACCCCGAAAATTTTCTTAGCCTAATCCCTCATCATCATTAACGCCCTAATTTGATTCTAATATTAATAAATCCTATGTTAGCCTTAACTTAACTCCTTAATCCCAAAATTTTAACCGAATCCGAAACCTTGACTTAGATAAACTGTAATTCGTAAACCAAAATCAAAACCCGCTAAAATTATCACTAATCCTAATTACTTGGCTAATCTAAAATCACCCTAAACTAAGCCCCCAACCCTTCTCTTTTTCATTTTCTTTCTCCTTTCCTTTTTTTTCTTTCTTCTCTTCCTCCCGCCAACCTCAAGCTGCACTTTTGAATTGGTTGCAACTTGCACCACCCACTTTCACCATCACCTTTTTGCATCCATCACCCATCACCCATCACCTTACTTCTTTTATCCTTTTTCTTCTTCTCCTTTTGCTCCCTCATCCCTGCTCGACTGCACATCCTTACGCACACTATGCACACCCCATATTCCCCTACCATTTCACTTCTCACACAACACCTAAATACAACCATCACCGCCCTCACCCTATAACTACTACCCCACCCCTAACCATCATCTACAACCATCACCATCATCATCACCTTACAACTGCACCATCACCATCGCACACCACCCCCAGCTCTTTTCTTCCTTCCTGACTCACACCACACACGCAAAAATGTGTATATATATATATACTTCACACTCTCATTCTTTCTCTTTGGTTTTTCCTCATTTTGTCCATCTTTGTGTCAAAGAGTCATTGCTCGAGCTCCCTCTTCCTTCTCATTTCCTCCTTCTCTCTTTTCTTCTTCTTCTTCTTCTTCTTCTTCTTCTTCTTCTTCTTCTTCTTCTTCTTCTTCTTCTTCTTCTTCTTCTTCTTCTTCTTCTTCTTCTTCTTCTTCTTCTTCTTCTTCTTCTTCTTCTTCTTCTTCTTCTTCTTCTTCTTCTTCTTCTTCCTCCTTTTTTCCGTGTTTTTGGCCTGTGCACCACCATTTCCACCACTGTGCACCACCTCCGCCACCACTCATTGCCCTATAGCCAGTGGATCGACCACTAAGGTCACCCCAACCTTTTCCCTAGTCGTCGTTGTCCATCACCACCCACCACCACCTCTTTTCCCTTATTATTCCTCTCATGCATCATAGTATTTCAGAGTGCACGACTGTGCAACACTTAAAATCTCCTTCTACACAACCGTGCAACCCTTGCACTACCTGGTCATGCGTGATTTTTCCTCTCGGTCTATTAATGCACAGCCATGCAACTTTCGCACCACCTGGCCATGCAGCATATTTTCTCTCGACTAGAAGTTACAGCGCCTACTGCACAGCCATGCAACTTTATTTTTTGGTCGTACATCCCTATTTTCACCCCCAAACCTTGTCCAAACACCACTAAAATTTAACCATAGCTCCACTAAGCATTCCTCTACACATTTGTACATCTCAAGCTCCCATTTAACTACGATTATATCTATTTTTACCCTCTTTATCTTGATTTCTCCTTTGATTTAACTCTTCGAGCCTAACCGTGAATTTTATTATTTTTCGTGGGTAGTATTCCAGTAGCTTCAGAGGAAGAAGTCTAGGATTTGAATACTTAGATCCCAACGTCCTAGTTGGTAAGTATACTATTCGATGTTTAGGGTTTTTGATGTTATTTGCTTGTATGGTTATATATGTTTTTCATGATATTGTTTATACATGATGTAACATGTGTTGATCTTGATATTTTGTGATGATATGAATGTTATGTTGAAAGAAAGTAAGAATTGGTGAGAAGTACCATTATTTTATGATTTTGCTGTAATAATGTCATATTTGGGGAATTATATCTTATAGTATGAAGTATGAGTTTAAGGATATCATGTTGTTGAAAGAAGGTAATAATGGGTAAGAGGTACCATCATTATTTTTATTGCGATAATGTTATATTTGTGGAAATATATCCTATGGCATGAAATATGGACTTAAGGATATTCTATTATTAAAAGAAAGTAAGGATGGGCAAAATGTACCATTCTAATTTTGTTGTGATAATGTCATATTTGTGAAAATATATGTATTATGGTATGAAATATGGGCTAGGTGAGTTCTTGATAAATGAACTTAAGAATTCTTATGAGGTATGATGATTAATTGTATACTTGGAAAATAACATGTGTGGAAAAATAAAGGTTTTTATTTATGCTTAAGGGTAACTTGATCATTATGGGATAATAAGAAAATTTTGGTATTTTATGTGTTAGGAGGTTTAAAATATGATAATAATGGCATGAGGAATTCATGGAGATATTATTGTTATTTGGGATCCTTAAACGATTTAATGGCTAATTTGAAGTAAACTATCTTGTAATGATAATACCATTATTCCACGTTTAAGATTTAGAGGTAATCCATCGGAATTGGTAATCATGAAAAATTCATGGGAGGTGTTATGACAATTTATGGAATATGGGTCTTAGATGTTTCTATGATTAACATATCGGGATGAGATTATTAAAGTATACTTATAGGAATTGGATCGTGCATATTGGGTATGATGGAAATGAGGGGATTTGGAGATGATAAAATATAAGTTGTGTGAATTAATCAATATGGGAGAATGAATACTAAAGGGTGTGTAATTAGGGTTCAAAAGGATTTAAGGATGTAGACCTATACTACATGCATATATGTTTTTAATGTGTCATATGCCTAAGAATCAATCTTAAATAAGATACTAATTACTTAAAGTGAAAGAGCACATGAGTAGGGCCACAATGATATATTTTTATCCCTCTCTCTCTCTCTCTCTCTCTCTCTCTCTCTATATATATATATATATATATATATATATATATATATATATATATATATATTCCGTTCCACCAGGGAGAATAGTGGCTCAGGAGCATTTTGCCTCAAGAGGATGTTTTTAATCTCCGTTCCACCAGAAAGAATAGTGGCTTGGGAACATTTTGCCTTGAGGAGGTGCTTCAGTCCGTTCCACCGGATTAAGAATAGTGGGGTCCCTACTCATCGTGAAATGAAAATGTATCATTATAACTTATGGAAAAGATGACAATGATTTAAAGTGGAAGAACGCGTGAGTTAGGACCAAAGTGATATATTTTCTATATATATATATATATATATGTATATGTATGTATCCCGTTCCATTAGGGAGAATAGTTGCTCGGGAGTGGTTTGTCCTGAGATGATGTTTTTAATCTTCGTTCTATCGAAAAGAGTAGTGGCTTGTATGTGTTGTCCCTGAAAAGAGTTTCAAACCATTTCACCGGTTTAAGAATAGTGGGGTTTCTGCACTAAATGTATATAAAAGAATGAAAATGGATTATACTTAATAAAGGAATCTGGATCATATTATGTCTTATGAGATGTTTCATTTATTTGGTTATTTCCCTTATTATCTAATGTGAGAGAATGTGCTATTTATATCCCTATTTTGATAGTATTGTTCACTTACTTAGTTGTAGCGTATTGACCACCCATTTTATGGGTGACGTTCATTCCTACGAGCAAAAGGACCTGGATCTTATGTGCAGGTCTTAGAAGATCAGTTAGATGATTATGCTACTTATGACACCTTATGTGGGGATGAGTGACTTCATCTATGTTAGGGTCAGGTGAAGAACAATTGTTATTCGGTTTATGTATTTAGCTGGATACCCTTTTTGGACTCTTGATCCATGGTATCCCCTCTTTTGTATTTTATATTATTAAACTCGGAGTTAGGCTTCAAACTCGATATTGTACTATAAATGTTCTTTTGTTTCTAATTTCCTTGTGTTAAAATATTTTAGCCTTGTGATTGATGTAAGGATTGTTGCATAAGTCATAATTATGTCGATCACGGTGGTAACCCCCACTATTTTACTTAATTACTTTCGTTGCAAAATGAAAGTTGTTAGTAGTAAAAATCGGAGTGTTACACAAGGTCTCGTGTTGGTAGAGGGCTGGTGGAATGAATGACTCATGTTAGTGGGGTGGTGGTAGCATGAATTTATGAGGTGTTTAGGGTAGTTATAGTGTAAGGTTGTGGTATATTTTGAGAGGTTGTTGCGTGAGTTATGTACACACCTAAGTCTCAAAAAAATGGGTGGATAACATTAAGGCTACTTTGTAGCATGAGGAGATGAAGAATTGTAGAGCTTCGCTTGAAGAAAAATGGCAAATACCCACATTCAATATGTAGAAAGGTTGAGGGAAGGAAGAGGGAGGTATGGGGCATGTGTGGGTAGTAAATAAAGTGATGTTGTATGGGAGAGATGAGGGGTATTTACAGAAGGAGATGGGTGATTATATGAAATTGTAAAATACCCCAAAACCCTAATTTAGGAAATTATGTTAAAATAGGGATTTATTAGGAAAATTAATTAAATAAATTATTTTATTAAAATAAGGGAGAATAATTAAGACAAAATCAAGAGAAAAATAATAAATAATTTAATTAGGAAAAATTAGGGTGTTTTGCTAATTAAAATGAAATTTAGGGAAAATTATCCAAAACATCATAAATTAATCTAAAAAGAAATTTTAATTAATATTTTATTAAATATTATTATTTTAAATATTCAAAATACCCCAACCAACACATTTTTCTTTTTTTCCTTTCTTTTTCCTTTTTCTTTCCTTTCTCTCCTTTCTCCTTTTTCTTTTTTCCCCTTCTTCCTCCGAATTGGGCTCGCCCTCCCCCGCGGCCCAACCCCCTCCTCCCTCTTCTTTCCCCCACGCGGCCTAAGCCTACACCCTCCTTTTCTTTTCCCCCTCGCCCGGGTTCGGGGCCCCGTTGGAGATTTTTTTGGGGTGGGTTCGGGTTCGGGTATTCTTAATGGGAATTTTTTTTAGGACGGAGCGGGGATGGGTTTGGGGTCCCCATCCCTGAACCCGGGGACCCCAAACCCGTCCCGAATAATTTTTTATATAATTATATATATATATATATATATAATATAATTTTTTTATAGAATATAAATTAAAAGTATAATAAAAAAATGCTTGAGGATCGGGGATGGGATTGGGGATCTGATATAAAGTCGGGTTTCGGGGATTGGGTCGGATTTTAAGGTCGGGGAATAAATCGGGGATCGAGTCGGGTATGGGGATTGGATCTTTGCGGGGATCGGGTCGGGTTCGGGGAGGGGAATGGGGTCCCCACCCCCGACCCACCCCGTTGCCATCCCTACCTACCGGTTCCTCCTTCTTTTTCTACTTTTCTTTTCCCCCAGACTAGTTGGCCCGCTGCCCCTTCTTCTTCCTCCTGCTCCTCCCAAGCGAGCCTGCAACTCTGCCACCACCGTCCACCTCCTTTGTCGTTGGCCGACATCCCTCTCTCTACCCGTCATTTTCCTTTCCTTTTTCGACCCCAACAAACCCCACATCTCCTCCTCATGCATGCCCCATCCCCTTCCTTTTTTTCTCCCGACCTAACCTACCCCTGCAACCTTGCAAACTTGTACCAGCTAGCCAACACCGGCCGGTAACCCTGCCTCACCTGCGCCCTCTGTTGTATCTACCCCCATTGGCCTATAAATACCCCATACCCAACTTCAATTGAGCTCCCTTTCCTGCCTAGAAAAATCTACCTCACCTTGCACCGCCACCACTTCAGATGCCTCCACCGCCACCGCCTTCTAGCACCGCTACCCGAAGCACCCACCAAACTCCTCCCTGCATCACCCTCCACCAAACCACACCACCCAACACCTCTGATTCCTCTCTCACGAGCCACTTGGGCCATGCCAAATTAACTGCCCAAACTACCCATTCTCCTCCATCACCGCCCTTCCCTCCGCAGCCACCACTTCTCCTACCTTCCAAAACACCTACCAAAGCCCCCTCTACCTTCCTTTCCCCCTTCCTCCCTCTCCTTCACCCTCCCTCCTTCTCCACCTCCTTCGGCCACCACAACAACCGTCGCGCTGTGCTACCACCTTTGTTGCACCACCACCACCATTCCAACCCCTTCAACCCAGAGAATCCATCACCACCACAACCACCCTCTCACTCTCCCTCTTCTAGCCTAGAAACCCACCTCTCCAACCCCACTTCCTCCTCCACTGCCGCCGCCTAGTCACCACCGCCTCTAGGTTGTGCCCTAGTCTTCCCAACCCTTAAATATTATTAATGTAATTGTTATTATTTTATTAGTATTGATACCATTATTATTAATATTAATTATTATTATTACTATTGTTGTTGTTGTTGTTGTTGTTGTTAACTTGGGCACATTTATTACTAATGTTATTATTATTATTATTATTCAAACCGTTATTATTATCATTATTAAGATTTGAACTATTATTAATATTACTATTATTATTATTATCATTATTGTTATCATTACCTATATCACTAATATTACTATTACTATTATTATTATTAGTATCATTATTGTCACTATTTTAATATTACTAATAATAATATTATTATTACTATGATTCGGGTTGTTACTATTATTATGATCATTATTATCATTATTATTGTTAATATTAAAGTTATTATCTTTAGTAATATGAATATTGCTAATAATACTTTAACATATACCAATATAACTACCAAGACCTATTTTGACTAATAATAGTATGATTAGATACTTTAAGAATAATACCCTTACTTTTACTTATAAAACTACTACTATGATTATTAATCCTAATATTAGGCTATGATAAAGGTAGGTAGGAAATAATGATAATTTTGGTAAGAGAGAAGTTGACCCTTGGTATTTCCCCCTTATGGGTGAACCAAGTCAAATCCCTAAGGAGGCGTAGGAGCGTGCTCCCGGTATCATTTTAGGTAAGGACATGGTTGAGGCCTAATGTATGTGAAAAATGTGTTATGTGTGTTGATTTGATGTGTGTGCCTTATATATTATGTAACTTGATCTTGTAGCGCAGCTTGCTAAGCATGGAGCTCAGGTAAGCTGTATGTGTTTATGATATGTGTAATGTGGTACTATTACTTGCACTTGAATTGTGATCATGTAATATTGCCCCTAATGACATGCATGATATGAGATTCCAAGTAGTATGATGTGGTTGTGGGAGAAATGTAAAAGAGTAAGGAAAGTGAGTTAGCTAGAGAATGGTAATGATGGCCTAAATATCTTGTGATTTATGGGTGAACAAAAGGAGAAATAGTAGGAATAAGTTAAGGGAATTGACCAAATCATGTATGGAGAGTCTAAGGTTTGCATAAGATGGTTAGCCTTTGCATGGGTATGACTTTTACGTGAAAAAAGTTGACTTGAGGGTTAAGTAAGGTAAGGGAAGAATTGATAGGGTGATTGGAGTCCATATGTGAAAAATAGTACATTGGTTGATGTAAGGATGCATGAGAGACTTGACTAGGCTTTTGGGAAGAAACCTTAAGTGAGAGAAGTGTGTAAGGAAGGGAAAAGCTAATGGAAATGGTTAGAATGAGGAATAAAAGATGAGAGGGGTGTCACATGGAGGAAAAGTGAGCCAAGTGAGAAAATTTATTTGGGTGTTGAGGGAGTGACATGAAAGAAAGGAGAAGCATTAAGGTTCTAGGGAGCGAACTAGGTTTCTTGTGATCATGTGTGGGAGTTGGATAGTGAGGTTGTGATGTCAGGTGTGGATCGAGGGAAGTGATGGTTTTAGTAACAAAGAATAGTTTTGGGTTCCCATGGTGAGTGGAAAGAGATGGGAAGGAAGTCTCAGGGGTCATAGGTTGTGCTGGATATATGGCATATGGAAGAGGTGATGGTAAGTAAAAGTGATGAATGAATAACATTGTACGAGGAAAGAGAGGTGCTAGAGTTTTGGGATGGCCAACTAGGGTTTCATGGTCACGTGTGTTATATGGGAAGTAAAATGGGTGTCTGGGGATGAATCGAGTGAGGTGATAAATTGGAGGAGCATGAGTTATGTGGGATAAAGGAATGTTGGGCCATATAGGCCAAATTAGGGTTTCCCGGAGGAAAACCCTAGATAGTGATATTAAGTTGATTCAAAGATATGGAAAGTGGGCCTCGGAGTTGAGTATTCACGGTAATGAGGAAAGAGTGGAAAAGAATGTCTAGATGTATAAAACACCCCAAAATTTACAATTTTTTTATAAAAAAAAACCTCTAAATGTAAAACCCGTAAATTCTGGGGATGCTACCGCCACACTTAGTACCAGACCGGTTTACTCCTACCTTTCCAGTACCAAGTGCTAAGGCTAAGAAAACATTGCCATCAACTCATATCAATACATAAATCAAGGTTAGCAATATAAAATCAGAGTACGCATGAATTATTACATAATCGAATTACGAGAGAAAGTTTCTTAAAGTAGAAAGATGTCCATGACATTAAAATTGTTTCTGGAATCCATAGCATAGTAAAAGAGTAATAAGGATAATAATAGCATAAGAAGAGAAAAACCGGCCACGCCACTCTGAAGATTAATTCAGCCCATAATCAGCTCTCGCCCATGCCTGATGCGGTGATGCCCCATAAACATCAATATCGTCAAAGAGGGAATCTCCTACCTGCAACACGTCAGATGAGCCTTCTACTTGTGGGAATGAGCAGCACCTGTGAAAAGGGCGATCAATACGCTACGTACTAAGTAAGGTAACTGAGAACTAAGGCCAACATCCAAAATACATGAAATCATGCAGAATATTATACAGTTTACAAACATTCAAACCCACACATATAATGAAATGCCCCAAAAATTCTAATTTTATTAAAATAAAAGGGAGTTAATTAGGATAAATTAAGAAGCGATTTATAAGTATTTTAATTAGGAGAAATTTTGGTATTTTAGCTAATTAAGGATTTTATTTTGGAAATTAATTAATTAAATTATTTTATTTTAAATAAGAAGGAGAAAATAGTTCCAAATTAATATGAATATTATAAATAATTTAATTGAAGAAAATTAGAGTGTTTTGCTAATTAAAATTGAATTTATGAAAATTCTTTCAAAAATCCTAATTTAGCCTAAAAAGGGATTTAAATATTATTTTATTTAAATATTATTATTTTTAAACATCCCAAATGTCCCAATTAATTTAATTAGCCTAACCCAATATTTTTTCTTTTTCCCTTTTTCCTTTTCTCTCTTCCTTTTTCTTTTTTTTTTCTTTCTTCTTCTTCTTTTCTTTTTCTTTTTCTCCAACCCGAACTGGGTCAGCCCAGCGGCCTAGTCCCCCCTCCCTCCTTCCTTTCCTTAGGCGCGACCTATCCCGTGCAGCCACCGCCTCCTTCCTTCTCCCTCGCCGCACCGCGTTTTGCTTCTTTTTACCCTAGAGCGCCGCGTTTTATTAAGTCGTTCCCCCCTTACCACGCCCGACTGGCCTAGTTCGCTTCTCTTTTCTTTTCTTTCTTGTTTCCCCAAACCGCCCGGTCCCCCACCTTCCTTCTTCTTCTTCCTTCGCACCTGTCATTCCTGTCGTTTGACCTGCAACCATCCGAAGCGCTCGCCTCTTTGACCGGCCATTCTCCTCCCTTTCTCTTCCCCTATTTCAGTGACCTCCTTTACCTGCCCCATATCTCTTCCTTTTCGCACACGATCACTCTTTCAGCCAACCAATCTCTGCCCATAAAATTGTTGCCACCGGCCAACCATCGTCGCGGGAGAACCCTAACCCTACTTGCTTACCCCGTAGCCGACCCACAGAACCCTAAACACCCTTCTAAAATCTATAAATACCCCCATAATCTACCTTGTATCGAGCTTTGGTTGTTTGCCCGGAATTCCCTGACCTTACCACCACCGCCCCTTTAGACGCTTCTTTCGCCGTCTCCGGCCAACCACGCTTCCATCTCTGCCTACCCAACTCATCCTTGCACCGCCCTCTAACTAACTACACCTCCCATATCGCTCGATTTTTCCTACACAAGTCGCCCCGTCTGTGCGAAGTAGCCCTCCCGATCAACCTATTTCTCCACCTCTACCGCCCTTCGCACCGCCCTTAGCCGCCACTTTCGCCGCAGCCGTGACTCCTTTCACCTCCCAAATTGTGTTGCAGACCCTCTTCTACCTTCCCCTACCTTTCTTTCTCTCCTTCTTCCCAATTCGGCCACCACCACCGCTGTCGTGCGCCGCCATCCACATTCTGTCCCTCTCCTTCTATACAACCCTAAACACCCCAACTCCCACCTCCATTCTACCTATCCTTTTCCCAGCCTTCAACTTTTACCCTTCTCTTTTTTTGGCCACCGCCGTGCACCACTGTCGGTGCCGCCCATCACCTCCAACTTAAGGTTGAACCCTAGACCCTCTCAACCCTTTTTTCCTATTTTTACAAGCCTTAATTTATTTTATTTCATTTATTTGAATATAAATGCTATTATTGTTAGTAATATTTCCATTATTAATATGTATTATTATTATTATTAATGTTTTTATTATTATTTCTGTTGAGGGCTGAAGCCCTATTGTATTTTTATTTCTATTTTTTTTATTCTTATTGTTTCTATTATTACTATTATTATTATTATTATGTGTTTATTATAATAATAATAATTATTATTATTATTATTTTGAATTACTATTATTATTATTCCATTATTAATATTACAATTACTTTACTATTAGTGTTGCTATTATTGTTGTTGTTGTTGTTGTTGTTATTATTATTATTATTATTTTCAAGTGTTAGTATTATTATTTTATATAGGGTTAAAACCCTATTGTGCCTATTTTAAATTATAGTAGTAGTGTTATAGATATCAAGTCTTATTATTATTAATATTATCATTATTTTATCATTAGCATTTATTATTCTTATTAGTGTTATTATTATTATTATTTAATAAATTTATTATTATTCAATGTGGGGTAGAAACCCTACTTCATTTTATTTTCAAATATTATCCTTACTATTATTACCATTATGATTATTATTATTATTATTATTACAATATTATTATGGTTATTATTATTATTATTATTATTATTAATTCATTATTAGTATTATTACTACATTTTGTTACTTATTTTACTAATGCTATTATTAGTATTATTTTGGTAAAGGGGCCGAAGCCCTTATTTCACTTTGTTTTTTAATAATGTCTTTATTATTATTATTATTATTGTTACTATTATTATTATTCTTATTTATATTCTCGTTGATATTATTTTTAGTATCTTTGCTATTATTATTTTAGTATAATTATTATTATTAGAGTAAAGTCTTTAACCCTATATTATCAACTTATATAATATTTCTACTATTTCTTATATCTTTAGTAAAGTTAGAAATTTGTTAATGTTATTTTTATTAATATGTTATTATTGTATCAAAGCCCTAAGGAGGCATAGGAGCGTGCTCCAAGACCGGTGTCATTTTAGGTAAGGGTGTTACTAAGTCCTATTGTGTGTTGATATGCATTAAATGTCTTGTATGTTATGCATCCTATGTTATTATTGTAATTATTTCGTATATGGTATGACGCGGAGTTCAAGCATGTTATTGTGTTGTTATATGGCATGTGTATTATGTATATGTGATGATATGTGTTGTAACCTTGTAAGACATGCATGTGAGGGTGTTGATGTGGTTTGTATAGGAGAAAGGATGAAAAAGGAGGATGGGGAAAGAAGTTGACCAAGGGATGTGAGTTGACCTAAGTATTTTAATGATTCGTGAGTGGAAGAATAAAATGGGAAATTTAGGGTTTCTTGTGAGAGAATATAATTGATGGTTTGTATGGGAGAATCTAATTTATGGTGTTATGTGGGAGAATCTAATTTATGATGTTATATGGGATAATCTAATTTATGATGTTGTATGGGATAATGTAATTTATGATGTTATATGGGAGAATCTAATTTATGGTTTTATATGAGAGAATCTAATTTATGGTATAACATGGGAGATGCTAATCTATGGTTTTGCATGAAAAGATCTATGGTCGTGCATGGGAGAATCTTTGGTTTCATGTGGATGGACTTAGGGTTTTGCATGACACATTTTATGAGGTTGTATGGGAGAATCTAAGTTATGGTTTTGTATGGGAGGATCTAATTTAGGGTTTGGTATGGATGAATATTTTGTTTTGTATGGGCTGAATGTAGGGTTTGATATGGATGAATCTTTGGTTTTATATGGTTCGAATTTAGGGTTTGGTATGGATGAATCTTTGGTTTTTTATAGGTTGAATTTAGGGTTGGTATGGATGAATCTTTGGTTTTATATGGTTTGAATCTAGAGTTTGGCATGGATGAATCTTTAGTTTTGTGTGGATTGAATCTAGGGTTTTGAATGACGGAATCTTGGACTTTGTATGAAAGAATTTAGGGTTTCGTATGGATGGACTTAGGATTCTGCATAAAAAATTCGAAAGGTTGCATGAGGTGTGTAAAGTCTGCATGGGAGTGAAATTTACGTATGAAAAGTTGATTTGGGATGTGAGGATGGTAATGTAAGCGTTGTTTAGGTGGTTGAACACTTTGGGTGGAAAATAGTACGTGGAGCATTATATGGGTACGTAGGAGATTGAGCTAGGGTTTGGAATGACTAATTATGAGTTGTTATGATTAACTAGGGTTTGGAGTGGTTAACTGTGGTTGGTTGTGGATAACTAGGGTTTGGAGTGATTAACTATGGGTTGTTGTGGTTAAATAAGGTTTGGATATGGCTAACCAGGGTTCAGTGGTAGCATGTGTATACTTGGTGAATAAAGTATGATGATGAATATGGAATCTATGATTTGTGATGTGTGAAGTGTAAAGGGAATGATTCATGCATGTCTAGGGCGAAAGCTTTTGAATAAGATACTTAAGACATTAATCATTTAAAGTGGAAGATTATTGAGCCTGGTCCAGCCGATCCACCGGTTAGGAATAGTGTTGTGGACTATTGTCCCACAAGTGACCGACCCACCAGCGAATAATAGTGGTGTGGACTTTGTCCCGCAAGTGACCGACCCACCGACAATAATAGTGGGGTGAATCAAGCTCAATAAATACAAACCAGAGTTTACTAAAACACTTAAAAGATACTAATTACTTACAGTAGAACACCATGTGAGCAGGAACCAGCTTATCTACCAGTTAGGAATAGTGGTGTGGACTATTGTCTTGCAAGTGACCGATCCACTGGTGAAAAATAGTGGTGTGGACTTGTAACACCCCCAAATTTACTACTGAAAAATTTCGTTTAAATCAAAGGCTTAGCGGAAGCGAAAGAATTAAAACCGTAAACTTGGGGGTATTACCGCCACACTTAGTACCAGACCGGTTCATTCCTACCGTTCCGGCACTAAGTGCTAAGGCTAAAACTGATCATGAATAAGTACGAAGTATCATAAAATGTAAGATGACATTTAGCATAAATCATTAATAAGATATAAGTCAAACAGAAGTTTGAATACCATTCAGGATTTCAACTCCATAATACCCTTTTTTTTCTTTAAAAACGGGAAACGTAATACAAAATATAGCTAACAAAACAATCCCCAAAAAGAATCAGCATCCGGATCGCCTACTCACTCAAGTCAAGCCTTCCATCCCAAAATAGTAACCGATCAAACCTGCATAGGAGGTCTGCTCCCCACCATTGGTGGATCATCACAGGACCCATTCAATCAATGTAGTATCAGTACGGGTCCAATACTGAGTAAGGGCGCAGGTGCGCTAAGGCCAAGCATACAATCATACCACATAGCACACATAGCACAATCATATCAGTAACATGCGATGACACGCAAGATAAGGCCTGAGCACTTTCCGGTGACTTATTCTTTATCCTCGTTAATAATATGTCCATTTCACACATATTCTTTAATAATCCATGTGAGTGCGGGAACCCCACTATTATAGTCGGTGGACCGGAAAGTATACACTCATGGCAGAATGCTCCTGACCACTATTATTTGCCGGTGGACCGGTCTCCAGGGCAAAATGCTCCTGGCCACTATTATTTGCCCGTGGACCGGTCTGGCCCCGACTCACATGATGTTCCGCTGTAAGTACTTAGTATATTTCCCATGGTTTAATTTACTTACTTTGGTTTGTCGAGCACGAAGTCCCCCACTATTATAGCCGGTGGACCGAAAAGTATACACTCAGGACAGAACGCTCCTGACCACTATTATTTGCCGGTGGACCGGTCTCCAGGGCACCCCGGCTCCTGGCCACTATTATTTGCCGGTGGACCGGTCTGAGCTCGGCTCAACAATCTTTCACTTTACATGATTAGTGTTTTATCTGTGTTTTATTAGATATCATTCCACCCTTGACATGCATGTCATCGATGTTCTACTACCGCTCTCTCAAGAGGGCCCGTCCCATATTTTGAGACTCGTACCTCTTCTCACACCCGACATCCATTCCCCGTAGACTTAGGCATAGTGGCATATAGTAAGGTACAATCTCCAAGAATATAGGCCATCCCATTACATATGATGTCGACTCCGCATGTCCTCCTCCCTCTAGGGTTCCTCCTCGGAGACCCTAATCGGACCTATGTGGCCCAACTCTTTCTTACTTACCCAAACGTTACTTTATTCTCTATCTCGCACCTCATTCTTTTATTAGGAAATTCCCCAAATGTGTTACTTTATCTCCCAAGTTCACGTGTAACCGACAAAACCCTAGTTGGCCATTCAAAACCCTATCTGACCACGCCAACCCTAGTTGGCCGCACCAAACCCTATCACTTTACTTCTTCAACAAGTAACCTCCCTCTTTCACCCCAAAATCTCTTCTCTCATTTAGAAACCCCAGCTCATCTTTTATATAAGTGAGTTCTCCCTCTCAACCCCATACTCCACCATGCAAACCCTAGTACCACCCTACAAACATTAATACCACCACACAAACCACAACCACCATGCAAACCCTAATACCACCATAAGCCATTAATACCGCCATGCAATCATCAATACCCCCATACAAACATTAATGCCACCACACAAACCATAAATGCCACCATACAACCCAAATACCACCATAAGCCATTAATACCACCATGCAATCATTAATACCACCATACGAACATTTATACCACCATACAAACCTTAATACCACCATACAACATTAATACTTCCATAAAATCATAATTACCACCATACAACATTAATACTTCCATAAAATCATAATTACCACCATACGACATTAATACTTCCATAAAATCCTAAATACCACCACACAACCTGAATACCACCATGCGAACCATTAGTACTGCCCTAGAACATTAATACCATCATACAACATTAATACCTCCGTAAAATCATAAATACCACCATACAACCCGAATACCACCATGCAAACTTTAAGACTCCCATGCATGGTTCCCAACTCTCATTTATTTCGGACATTCCTCCCACTTAAATATTCTCTCATAGATCATGAGGTACTTAGGTCAACCTCATATCCCCCTTAGTGGTCTCACTTCTCATTTATTTCCGTTCATCCTTATATTCCCAACTCATATTACCATTTATCCTAACATGCATGTCCTAGAGGGCCATAACATAATACATCATAAACATCATACATATAAATGTCATGCTCATGTCACGGAAGCACATACAACATACCTCAATCTCCAAGCTGCGCTACACATAAGACAAGTTATCCACAAATCATATAATACATGGCATAGCATGGCATACACAACATTCAACACATCCATGTCACACATAGCACGAGGCCATTAGCTTCGTCCTTACCTAAGGCGACGTCGAGCTTGGAGCACGCTCCTCTAACTCCTTAGGGCTTTGGTCGGGGTTACCTATAAAAGGAAAAATGCTAAGTATTAGTTTCCCTTATAATTACTATCAATCCTCATTCTAGTTTAAGGTTAGGGTTTTTATTACTAAAAAGGGTTTTATACAAAAACTAGGGTTTTTACCTTAGAATTAGTATACTAAATATTAGTAGTCAAAATATGTTTATTTTTAATACCTATTGTTACACTTATATTATTAGACCCGTTAGCCCTATTCTTATAATAATAATGTTCATGCTAACTATAGAAAAATAGTGATAATAATAATAATAAAACTAATACTAGTGACACTAATGTTTATAGTGAGAGAAACCCTAGCATTTTTAAGGCTAAGTCTACTAATGGTGTCATATTCAAAATAATATTATTATAAGGTCACAATATTACAAGTAACTATTCCTAAGGGTGATAATGATAATATTTGTATATTCTTGAATAATAAAAGGGTTCAAATGCTTTTGATTACAACAATAAGGTAGTGATAGTAGTAATAATAGTAATAGTTAATAATAGTGTCATAGTAATGAGGTTAGGGTTAATGTTAAATGGTATGGTAATAAGGTTCAAGTACTCTTCTTAGTTAACAACCAAATGATATTTACTAGCTTGAGTTAAGTAACATGGGTAAGACAAGGTAGTATTATTATTAACAATGGTGACAAATGTGTTAAGTATAATAATAATAACAATAACAATAACAATAATAATAATAGTAATAATAATAATACTAATAATAGAAATAATAATAATAATAATAACAATAGTACAACCAAGTAAGGTTAAGCAATAATAATAATAACCATAGTAAGGATAATAGAAATAATAATAATAAAAATGTTAATACTAATAATTATAAAAATAAGACCAAAGTTAAGTATAATATAGGTTAGGGTTTAAAAGGGATGTTAGTATTAGTAAGAAAATAAGAACATTAATAATAAAGACAATAATAATGGTAATAATGATAATAATAATAATAATAATAATAATAATAATAATAATAGTAATAATAGTAATAACAATAATAAAAGTAATAATAATGATGATAATAATAATAATAAGTATATTAGTATTAATATTAGTAGAAAATAGTAGCAGCTATATAAAAAGGGGGTTAGGGTTTGGATGGGTGGAGAACCACCTAGGGTTGGTGGTGGTCCGGCAGCGGCGCGTGGCGGCGACGGCGGCGGCGGTGGAGGAGGAAGGGAAGGGAAAAGATCAAGGTGGGGGCTGGATGGCAGGAGGAAAAGAGAAGTTTGAGATGGGGGGAGAAGCAGCAGGTGAAGGGGAGTGGGGTGAGGGTGGTGGCGTGAGAAAGGAGGCGGCGCGCGGTGGTAGACGCGGCGACCGAAGGTGGAAGAAGGTGGTGGGAGATGGTGGAGGCTGGTGGAGAAGGAGGTAGGGGTAAGGATGGTATGGGCAGGTAGGGGAGGACCTGCCGGTTATTTTGGGAGGTGGCAGGGTGGCTGGTAGCGGCGGAGGAGGCGGCAGAAGGTGGCGCAAGGCGGCGACGGGCTGGAAGGGGCTGCTCGGGGTGGCGATTTTGCACGGCCTGGGGTGGCTCATGCAAGGCGAATCGAGGGCTGAGGAGGGCTTGGTTAGGTGGAGGGTGGTGCAAGGTGGGGTTCTGGGCGGCGCTCGACCGGCGGCGTTGGGGGAGGGCGACTGTCGACGCGTCTGATGGGGCGGCGGCGAGAGGGAGCAAACCCAGGGTTTCGGGGTTCCAAATCCCGAATCCAGGTGATCAATGGGGGTATTTATAGGCAGGGTGGTCGGGTAAGGCCAAGGGGAAGAAGACAAGGGGCGGCGGGCGCCAGGCTGGCGGGCAGGCGCCAGGCGGCAGGCGGTTGCAGGAGAGAAAAAAAGGAAGGGTTGCAGGCTGCTCAGGAGGAAGGACAATGCTGGTTGGGGCCAAAACGGGGAAAGAAAACGACAGGAGAGAGAGAGAGAGAGAGAGAGGCAGGCTCGCCGGTGTCGGGGCAGCGCCGGCAGTGCAGGTATGCGTCGCTGCTACCGTCTGCACGGGGAAGAAGAAGGGGGAAGAAAAGGGGGTGGACCGGCGGTCCAGGGGAAAGGAAAAGGGAGGGGGAACCGACCGGTTTGGCGGCGGTTATTTCCCCTATTAATGAAAAGCAGCTTTTTGCGGAAAGTTTTGGGCAAAACGCAACGTCCTCATCAGTCTGGCAACGGTCACCTCTTTTCCTTATTGTGACGCGGCGTTTCGACGACTATAGAGACGAAACGCAGCGTTTGGTTTCACGGGCGGCTGGGCTCGCTGGGCCGCGGGCGAGAAGAAGGAAGGAGAGGCAGGGAATTCGGGCCGCGCGTAGAGAGAGGGGAGGCGAGGGGTCTGGGTTGCGCAGGCCGGCCCAGTCGGGGGGAGAGAAAGAAAAAAAAAGAAAGAGGAGGGAGAAAAAGGAAGAAAAGGGAAAATAAGGAAATAAATAGGATGGAAAAATAATTAAAATAACTTATGGGGAAATTGGGGTATTTTTGGGTTATTTAGAATATTAATATTTATAAAATATTAAATAAATTCCTTTTTGCTTATTTTAGACTATTTTAGATAAATTCCCTTAACCTCCATGCTAATTAGGAAAAATACCCAAATTTTCTTCCAATTAAATTCTTTATTATTTTCCTCTTAATCTACCTTAATTAACTCTCTACATTTTAATAAATTAATTTATATAATTAATTTTCCTAAAAAATCCTTATTTGGCCACAATTTCAGAAATTAGGATTTTAGGATATTACAGGACTATTGTCCCGCAAGTGACCGGCCCACCGGCAATAATAGTGGGGTGTTCCTTTACTTACATGGATTTGATAAAAGGCATGGTGAGTATCGATTCCGATCAGAGATTAATTAAATAATTAATCCAGACTATAAATAGGCCTTTATGTATCTACCCGAATGATTGTTTGTTCTTATGTTATCATGCTGGCCTTTATATTCTTTATCCTTATGCATGGTTTATGTGATTTTATGTGTTGGCCTTAGTGCTCAGTTACCTTACTCAGTATGTAGTGTATTGATAACCCTTTTCATGGGTGCTGCTCATTCCCACGAGTAGTTGGTCATTCTAACTTTCTGCAGGTGGGCGAGACATCCGGCGGGGCTGAGTGTTTAGCTTGTGGTTGGCTAAAGGTTCGAGAGTGTCGTGGCCTTTTTCACTCTTCTTGTTAATTTCTATGCTCCTGTTATTTCTTTTTTATCGAATTTACCCTTTTACGATTCATTACTTGTATTGAGTATTTTAAGTAAACCTTTTATCTTATGAAAGTGTTATTTCTTCTTTTTTTGGAATTTTGACCATGTACTGTGATTCATGATTCTTTTACACGTACTCTAATTTTTTATGTATGAT
Organism: Tamarix austromongolica; assembly: GCA_039764185.1. Lineage (NCBI taxonomy): Eukaryota > Viridiplantae > Streptophyta > Magnoliopsida > Caryophyllales > Tamaricaceae > Tamarix > Tamarix austromongolica. The sequence continues at coordinate 14,324,350 of CM077817.1, forward strand.
TCTTTCTAGTTCTTTTATGAACTATTGGGTTGAATTTAATGTCAATATTTTCTTTAGCCTTAACATTTGGCACTGAAATGGTCAGAGAGAACCGGTTTGGTACTAATTGTGGTGGTAACATCCTTATAATTCACAGGTTTTAAGTATTTATATTTTAATTGCTTCCGTTTAAAAAAAAAGTTAGTAATTTTTGGGGTGTTACATATAATGCGCAAAATCATGCAGGATAAATAAGGGATCATAAAGTCCAGCATAATAACATAAAGGCATATGATCAATCAGCCGAATATACAAAGGTCCATTCTTAAATATGGAGTAACACTTAATTAGTCTCTTACGGATACTTATTCCACACCATTATCAAGCCCATGCGAGTACGAAATTCCTCACTATTATAGCCGGTGGAGCGGAGAAAAGTACGGTACAATGCACCTGCCCACTATTATTAGCCGGTGGATCGGTCACACATAAGGTATCATACCCTAACTACTATTTCTTACCGGTGGATTGGTTAACTCCGGCACGCACGGTGTTCCACTGTAAGTACTTATTATCTTTTAAGTATCTTAGCAACTTTAGTAGTTGGTTTATTGAGCTTGGAATCCGCCACTATTATAGCCGGTGGATCGGTGGGACCCGGCTCAATACTCTTTTACTTTACATGATTAATGTCTTAAATGTCTTATTCAGAAATTCTAACCCTAGACATGCATGCCTGACTTCTACTATTCTTATCCTCTAACCCTAATTAACCACACCAAACCTTAGTTAACCACACCAACCCTAGTTAACCACCACAACCATAGTAACATTAACAAACCCTAACTCAGTTTCCTCCATACCCTTATAATATCCCACGTACTATTTTCCACCCAATATTTTCGAAACCCCATACGACTCTACTAATACCTTCCTTACACCCCATATCAACTTTCTACACATAAATTTTTCTCTCATGCACACTTTATGTCCCCCATGCAAACGTGCAAACTTTTCCTGCAAAATCTTACCCTCACATAACATTTCAAAGTTAACACAAGTCAAGCATGTGAAATACCAAGTAACCATATACAAAGACATAATTACAAAAGCAAATAACAAGGCCACTTACACTACCCAATTATACTATCCTCACAAGCTAATCCGGATTTAAAATTCACTTGAAAGAAAGCAAATACATTTTCGTGTAAAACAATTAGGATCGTGAGAACCGAATCTCTAACCGAAACCCGATTCTCAACAACCAAAAGCTTTGATACCAACTTGTAACACCCCCAAAATTCACTCCTGAAAAAAAAAATTTATTTGAAAGATAAAGCGGAAGCTAGGAGAGAATTTGGAGAATGTTACCGCCACATCTAACACAAGATAAATGTCCACCATCTATCTTATGCTAGATGCAAGGCTAAAACCTGTCAAAAAAACTTCAAACATCAATGCCGTAAGGATAAACTCCCACAAGGAGATATCCACAGACAGATGGCAAGTGAATCAATTCACTAAATAAAATCATCGCTGAATCAATCAGCGGAACCTGTGAAATAAATCCGAATTTTAAAAGCTTATCAGAGTACGATAAATTAAAAGTTAATTACAATACCCTTGAATTTTAATTACAATACTTGAGAATTCCAAATACAATTACAGTTAAATAAGACAAATCCCGACGGATCAAATTCCGGATTGCCTACTCTCTCAAGCCAAGTCTTCCACCCAAAAACAATATCTGAACTCAAACCTGCACAAGAAGTCTGCTCCCCACCATCAGTGGATCATCACAGGACCCATTCAATCAAGGTAGCATCAGTACGGGTCCGGTACTGAGTAAATCAATACTACCAAACTCATGGAAGGAAGCATAAAACACATAAGATATGAAAGACTCTAGCTTACAATTCTCATGCTCAATTATACAAGCATTACATACAACAAAACACAGGATCACGGATTCATACTTATTATTACATTACGAGGCATAACAACACATAAGATATAAGGGTACAAGAAATCACGATCGCATGCTAAACAACATCAATCCAACGATCTGATAATAATCACTATTACATCTGATTTTATTTATTTACGATGAGTTCAGGGACCCCACTATTCTTAAACCGGTGGAACGGTCTGAAGCACCTCTCGGGGACAACACACCCGAGCCACTATTATCATCCGGTGGAACGGATCCTACACCTCTCAGGGCAAAACGCTCCTGAGCCACTATTCTGAACCGGTGGAACGGCTTGAAGCACCTCTCGGGGACAACACACCCGAGCCACTATTATCATCCGGTGGAACGGATCCTACACCTGGTCCTGACTCACGTAATCTTCCACTTTAAATAATTAATGTCTTATCCATTACTTAACTCATATCATATTCTTATTCACGTTGAGTATAGGGCCCCACTATTCTTAATCCGGTGGAACAGACTGAAGCACCTCTCAGGGACAAGTCACCTGAGCCACAATTATCATCCGGTGGAACGGATTCTACACCTCCCAGGGCAAAACGCTCCTGAGCCACTATTCTGAACCGGTGGAACGGCTTGAAGCACCTCTCGGGGACAACACACCCGAGCCACTATTATCGTCCGGTGGAACGGACCCTACACCTCGGCCCAACTCACGTGATCTTCCCCTTTAAATAATTAGTATCTTATTTAATGATTTTAGCCGACCGTAAATCAGGCCCACATAAATAATTCCATGACATAAAGATACAGCATAGAGTATCAAATAGTTTCAAATCCATACTCAACCATTCACGTACTCAAATACATACCGTATTCAACGTCATACTAACATACATTGGCATTGAAGCTATGAATTCACACATACATAAAATTACCACACAGAATACAACATATACTTGACATGATTAGATAATCGATAGGCATACTTATCACCTTCTACTCCGAACAGACATACATCCAGATTCTATCATAAGTAAAGGTAAGTAATGACTTACCTCAATCCGAAGCTAGCTAAGCAAATTGAGAATGAGAGAGAGCTATCGAAGGCTCAACAATCCACGAGAAAGTTTTCCTAGATCGCCGATAGAAATCGGAACTAGGTTAGAAACTATCTTATCGATTAATAATTCACATATTATAATTAAATAAATACAAACGAATACGAATGATCTTTCTTGGAAAACGTGTCCAAAACTTAGGACTCAAGAGCATAGCTCTATTAAGATTTAAGACTAAAATATAAATCAAATGATTTAAAACCCAAAGACAGAAATCGATTAGATAAAAGACACACAGCAAAATCAATTTATAAAACAATCCCCGAAGATTAGGGTTTTAAAGCCTACGACACAAACTTGGATAATTCAAATCAATTAATTCCAATTAAAGGTATTAGAATACAATTAGGATCATTTCAACTATTTCTACAAATTTAATTTTAGAAAAACAATTATACAAATAACCAATTTCATAATCTCACTTGAAATCTAGGGTTTTAGGCCCGAAAATGCGATTCGGTTGAATTCTATTAATTTAATTAAATTGAATGTTTAGAAATGCAATTAAACACATTTTACAACATATCAAATAATCAATTGATCAAAACCGCTAAAAGAAATACCCAATTTAACACAATTAGGGTTTTTGAGCCCGTAACGCAAATTCGATCAATTCTTGCTAAAATATATAAATTGACGGTTCGGAAATGTAATTAAATATATTCTAATGTAAATTATATAGTCAATTAAATAAAACAACACGATTACATAATCCGATTTAGTCCCGTAAGAGTTTTGACCTAAAAATCCAATTCCGATTAATTACGTACCATTTTCCCAAATCAACACTTCCGATATGAAATTAAATACATTTCAAACGATATTGTAAAATCAATTGAGAGGAACGACTCAATTACGCAACCCAATTTCAATACACACGAATTTTGACCTAGAAATCAAATTCCGATTGATTCCGTATAAATTTCTCAAATTGACGGTTCCGACATGAAATTAAATACATTTAAAAACATATTGTATAATCAATTTATCCAAAATCGCCAAATTGGACGGATCCGAAAAATTTGGGCATAACCCGGCCTAAAATTCAATTTCCCAAATTTTCAACACAAACCATACAATTAACATATCCCAATCAATCTTACAGCACATATATACATAATACAACAATTAATTTAGCTTATCACAAGCTAAATCACACTCAATTAATCAAATTAATATTAGGGTTTTCGGAAATTTATACCAAACGAAAATCAACGAATCGGGACAATGGAAGGCCGGAGGAGCTTCGTCGGGGACCGGAGACTGCTCGCCGGTGGTCAGCGAGGCTCGCCGGTGACCGGGCGGCGGCTCGTCACTGCTGCTGCTGCTCCCGCGCGCAGTTGCTGTGGTGGCTCTGCTTCTGCTGCGGCCGAGCTAGCTGCTGCGGCTGCTGCTGCTTCGGTGGCTGCTGCAGTGGCGTCTTCGGTGCCTGTCGATCGGTGGGCTGGCGGGAGCAAGGAGGAGCTGGGGAGAAGAAGGCTGGGGCTGTGGTTTCTGGCGCAGAGCAGAGAGCACGGGGAGGAGAGAATGGGAGAAGAGAAGAGAAAGGGAAAGAAGAGGGGGGTCCGGTCGGGGTAGGGCTCTTTTTTTTTTTTTTTTTTTTTTTTTTTTTTTTTACAAATACACATATAAAATAAACTACTAAAAATATAAAATTATTAATGGAATATTTTATCTAAAATTCATTAAACAAAAATTATTTAATAAGATTCCGAAAGCTTAAAATTAATAAAAAGCTATATAAAGAATTTCGGAAACATTTTCGGAAAAACTTACCAACGAACATAAAAATTTGTATTATTTACGGAAATATATTATAAGACCTCGAAATAATATTTAAAAGCATAAAAGTAAATATTTAAATTAAATTCTAATAAACCGAGACTAATTTAAATAATTCCCGAAATCGATTTTCCGTAAACCAAAAATAGTAAAACGGAAGAAAATTAATTCCGGAAAGAAATTTATAAATAATTTCCGAAAATCTTTTTAATTTAAAACTTCCCGAACATATTAACGATTTTTAAAAACGAATAAAATTAAAGTCGGAAATATTTTCTACGGATAAAATTATTAAAATAACTTTAACTATTTAAACCGAAATTTTATAATTTAAATAATATATTTCGTTAACGAAATATAACTCCAAAATAAAGTCGTAATCACACGACGAAGTTATAATCGAAAACGAATATAAAATATTAAAATCAAAACACGAGAAAGAACGAAAATATATATTTTTAACCGAAAATCGAAATCATAAGAATATAATAAAATCATGGTCGTGAACGAATTCATCTAAAATGGTTCGCAACGACAACAATTAATTAAATTCAAACATGAATTCGAAATCGTCGATAAATTCATAAAACGAATCGAAATTAAAATAATTAAATATTTACATCAAATTACGCTAATAAAATCATTGGGCTTAATAAAATTAGGTTTCGAAAATACGGGGTATTACAATAATAATAATAACGATGATGATGATGATGATAATAATAATAATAATAATAATAACAATAACAATAACAATAATAATGAAATTACTTAAACCAAGGTAATATAAGGTAGGGTTTTCATCGCTACCCTAAAATAGTAAAAGTACTATTAGTAGTAATAATAATAATAATAACACATATTACTTATAATAATATTAATAATAAAAATAATAGTAATCAAACTATTTAAATAAAATAAGACTTCGACCCTCTAAATAAATAACAATAATAGTAATAATAATAATAATAATAATAATAATAATAATAATAATAATAATAATAATAATAATAATAATAATAATAATAATAATAATAATAATAATAATAATAATACTTATAATAATACTAATAATTCGAAACTAATAACCCAAATAATTCATATAAACTCTCAACCTTGCTAAGAAATAATAACATTAATATTGAACCAAATAATAATAATAATAATAATAATAATAATAATAATAATCGAATAAAGGTTAAAAATTGAAATTAAATAGAATAAGAGTAAATAAATAGGGGAGAAGGGCTGAGAGGGTCTAGGGTTTCACCTTGGATCGGCCGAGATAGGTGGCACCAGCAGTGGTGCACGGCGGCGGCCGGAAAAGATGAAAGAAATGGAAAAAGTTGAGGTTTGAGAAAAAGAGGTGGAGAATGAGGGTGGTGGTTGAGGTATTGGTGGTAGCCTAGACTAAGAGGAGTAAAGTGAGGGTGGTGGGGCAGCAAGTGGCGGTAGAGGTGGCAGCCGAAATGAAGAGAAAGAGAAAAAGAGAGGAGGAGAAGGAGAAAGGATAAAAGAAATGCAGGGGAAGGTAGAGGAGGGTTGGTAGCTATTTTTGGGAGGTACAAAAAATAGTTATAGCAGCGGATTTGGTGGTAGACGGTAATGCGAAGGGCGACAGGTGTTAAAGTTTGGCTGGTTGAGTAAGGAACTTTACATGGTTGTGGTGGCTCGTGTAAGAAGAATTGAGGAGAAAGGGTGGTTCAGTTAGTTAGAGAGCGGTGTAGGGAATACTTAGGTAGGTTGAGCTGGCGGCGTAGTTGGTTGACGGCGGAGGAAAGGGCATCTGAAGTTGCAGTGGTGCCTGTAAATGAGCTGAGCCAGTTCGATATTCGGCTCGGCTCGGCTCGTTAAAAGCTCGGTTCGGCTCGTTCGTTTAATTAAACGAGCCTCAAAATGAGGTTTGGGCTCGGCTCGTTTATTAAACGAGCCCAGCTCAAACAGGAAAAAGCTCGGCTCGGTTCATTTTTTGGCTTTGGCTCGTGAGCTCGGCTCGGTTCGGCTCGTTAAAAGCTTGGTTCGGCTCGTTCGTTTAGTTAAACGAGCCGAGCCCAAACAGCATTTTAGGCTCGTTTAGTTAAATGAGCCGAACCCAAACCTAGGGGTATTCGGCTCGGCTCGGCTCGTTTACAGCCCTATGCGTAGGGTAGGTTCTTAGGGTTTCGGGGAAAAAGTTTCGAAATCAACCAAACAAGGGGTATTTATAGAGTTTGGAGGAGAAGGTAGGGTTCTGAGGGTCAGCAGAAAGGTAATGCAAATAGGGTTTGGGGTAGCCGACGGTGTTAATTGGTCAGTGCAAATTCAAGTCGTGGTCGACTTTTCACGCAGGAAAAGAAGGGTTTTGCGCGGAAGATAAGGAAAGTGGGTTAGGTTAGGTTGAATTGCGATTTAAGGGGAAGAGAAAGAGAGGAGAAACGACCGGTCAAGTCAAGCGTAGCCAGCGACGCCATTTTTGAAGGCGCGGAGCTGTAGGTCGATGATGGAGGAGGAAGGAGGAAGAAGAAGGTGAACCGCCGGCTGGGGAAAAAGAAATAAAAGAAAAAGAAGGGAGAACCTTGTAGGTCGGCGACAATTATAAAATTTTAAATGGAACGTGGCGTTCCAGGGGAAAGGAAGCAATACACATCACTTTGGTTGTTGAAGGACGAAAATAAAAGAAACGGGAGGATGGGCCGCATAAGAGAAGAAAGAAAAAAAAAAGAGATTGGGCAACAGAAAGGCTCAACCGGGAGAAAAAGAAGAGAAAAAGGAATAAGGAAAGAAAAGAAAGAAAAAGAAAAGAAAAATAGAGGAAAAGGGAAAAAGAAAAATAAGTAAGTTGGGGCCAATTAAATTAATTAGAATATTTTGGGTATTTAACATAAAAATATTTAAATAAAATAATATTAAATTTCCTTTTTAGGCTAATTTAGGATTTTTAAAAGATTTTTCCTAAATTCCCTTTTAATTAGCAAAAATGCCCAAATTTTCCCTTATAAAAATAATTGTACATTTCCTCTTAATTTGCCCTAAATAATTTCTTCCTATTCCAATAAAAATAATTAATTAAATTAATTCCCTAATAAATCCGTATTTAATTATACTTCTTAACATAAATATTTTTGGGACATTTCAATGTACTAGAGGAAGTAAAAGTCCCAAGATATGGGACATGCTTTTAGGGAAGTCGAGTGGGTTGTGCATGTCTATTCAGGGTTGTGTGTGGAATAAGATACAATAAAATACTAAGCACTTAAAGTGAAAGATTATCGAGCCAATGCCTAGTGAGGTTATATATTTTCCGGTCCACCGGCTATAATAGTGGTCGGGTGCGTTTTGCTCTATAGAGTAATTTTTCGGTTCACCAACTATAATAGTGGTCAGGAATGTTCTACCTTGTTGAGTTTTTACAATCCACTAGCTATAATAGTGGGGGATTCCAGGCTCGATAAATCAAACGTTGCATGATCACAAGGTATGGAAAGATACTAATTACTTATAGTAGAATACCTCGTGAGTCGGGGCTAGTAAGGATATATTTTTTCAGTCCACCAACAATAATAGTGGTCAGATGCGTTATGCCCTGTAGAGTGTTTCCGATCCACCTGCTATAATAGTGGGGTTCCCATACTCACGCAAAATTAATATGAGAGATGTGTGAAACAGCAGTATAAGACATGGAAAGATACTAATTATTTACAATGGAACACCATGCAATTAGGGGCCAATGAGGTTGATTTTTTGGTCCACCGGTTATAATAGTGGTCAGGTGCATTTTGCCCTACTGAGTGATTTTGGTCCACCGGCTATAACAGTGATCAGGTGCGTTCTGCCCTGTGGAGTATTTTTGGTCCACCGACTATAATAGCAGGGTTCTCGTATTCACGTGAAATTAATATAAGAAATATGTAAGATAAAATATTAGTCTAAGTCTAGCCTGATCTTATGAACCTGAATTATGCTTTGTATGCCTTACATATTTATTTTCTTGCATGGACTTACTTGTTTGCTTCTTGTTAGCCTTACCCGTATGGTTACCTTACTTAGTACGTAGCGTACTGACCACCCGTTTCATGTGTACTGCTCATTCCCATGAGTAGATGACCATTCTAAATTTGTGCAAGTAGGAGGTACTATGTTTGATGCCTATGACGTACTGGATATGTTAGGTGGGGACGTGTGTTGATGGTTGGACTTGGTATAGGGCCCGAGAGCGATGTAGGTCAGACTCTCTTTTTATCCCGGTTTACTAATATTTTCATTGTATTTCGGTTTCATTTTATTGTTGTACCCTGTTATCCCTTTTGAGAACTTAAACTGTGTACCCAATTTAGGTTGTATTAACTTTTCATCGCACACTCTGATTCTTGTGTTATAAACATTTTAGCTTTCTATGAATCATTTTTTTAAGTGTGTCTAATGTTTTATAAGAATTTTTCCTTAGCCTTGTGGTTGGTACGAGACTAGTAGAGGCTGAGCTTGTACTGATCACGGCGATAGAACTCCTGTGCTTGTATTTATTTTAATTAAATGAAAATTTTCAACTGTGATTTTTGGGGGTGTTACAAATGAGCATGTTGAAGATGCAAGGTCAGGTACATGCACTTAGCCTAGCATGCAACATAACTAGGGAGAAAGGGAGAGGGTGCATATGTAGGTGCAGTGCAGGCTGGGAAGGGAAAGAATAATCCATGCAAATGGGGTTTGAATAGCCAAAAGGGGAAGGGGAAAAATGGTCGATAGGGATAAGGGAGAAGGAAAAAGAAAAATAAAATAGGGAAAGAAAAGAGAGAAAGGAGAAAGAAAGGGGGGAAATGAGAAGAATTTGATGTTAGGATTGGAATTATGTTCAAAATTTTTATCAGCGAATTAGGGTAAAATTAATTTATCAATCATTTAGGGTTAGAGTTAGGCTAAAATATTAATGACCCAAAATCAGGATTAGATTCAAGACTAATGAATTAGGGTAAGATAAAAATATTAATTACCTAATATTAGAATTAGATTAATATATTAATTACTTAGGATTAGGGTTAGATAAAATTTTAGGGCATTACAAGTATGGTCTAACATGGTATATTTCACACAAAATCATGAAATCACATTCTGTTCAAGAAATCACAAAATAATACATGAATATGACTTAATTTATCTGAATCATGGTTGTTGTAGAATATAGCATGTTAACATGATATTCAAATTAAATAACACAGAGAAACACGTGTGCCTAATCTAATGAGATGTATGGCCTTACCAAATACAACATTGACCTCTAAGAAAATTTACTTTTAAGCACCACATTCAACTACACCTTAAGGTCACCTAACAAAAATAACATAGAATTAGATAAAAGAATAGAAAAAAGGTTAGGATAGAAAGGAAAATTAAAGGGAAGAGAGAAATCCCTTAGACTCGAAAATGGGATAGAAAAATATTGGGAAAAGCTTCGCCAATCTATAACTTTAAGTTAGTTTTTCCCAAACCAAGCATCAAAAAGCTAAATTTCAAGACTTGGAAGTGAACAGGTGGATATCATGAAAGAGATGAGAGAAAAGGGGGGTCGGTGGTAGTAAGAACTAGCAAAACTTCAAGACAAGGGAAAGTGCAAGAGGAAAGATGATGGATATTGCTTGCAAGGTAAATGAGATATAGAGTATGAATGGAAAGGGCGTGGTGGTGTAAAAATATAAAAGAGTTGTTGAGATATGAATGATTGAATAATGAGAGGAGTTGTGGTTAAAATAACAAGGCAAGTCATGTATGGGGGTAAGGAGAGGTTAAATTTTTTAGCCAACACAAACCATTAAAGCTAGAACAATAATTCAAATAGTTTAGATAATGTTGAAAGTATAATAAATGGGGAAAATTGGAAACATAAACAAGTAATTTCCAAAAAATATGAAAAATGTGTGGAATTAATCTAGGGATCCTAGATATGTAAAAATATTGGATATAAAAATTGATTTAGAGTCAAAATAAATTAAAAAATTAATATAATAATATAAAACTAATTGGCTGAGAAGGGTGGCTGGTCAACCACCAAAACCTCTGGGTGATGGGTCCTTCCTGTAGTCTGATCGACCACCGATCGAGAGAAACTAAGGTTAGGGTTTTTAAAGGTTTAGAGATGAAATAAAGGGTTTAGAATCTAATCACCCAAAAATTAGGGTTAATAAAATGTAGAGTATTACATAATTTGTGTTAGTTTTACACCTTATATAATATGTGTTTTATGTCCTCAGTTTTGTGCTAGTTTAATAACACGGTTAAAGTATGATTTTAATTACCATTTATTGTTGGCCACTAAGTATGAGTCTTCAGAATTTTAATTATTGTTATGCATTGGTCGTTAAATATGAGAGCCTTCAGACTTTTAATTATCATTCCGTGTTGGTCATTAAGTATAAGAGTCTTTAGAATTTTAAATATTGTTGTGTGTTGGTCGTTAAATAAAGAGAACTACCAGTGTAGTTTAGTATCCTTCTCTTCTTTATAGTGCATCAAAAATACCTTATAGGGGATGTATATACTTGAGGATTATGATACTTTTGGATACAAAATGTAGCGGGGCTAAACACTCCTCTAAGTATTGCTTGTGTTTTTTTAGCATTGACTTCTTGTAGTGGGTTTGTTTAACCCACTGGTGTTGAACATTCCATTGAATACCATTCACGCCGCCTTGACTTACACCTTAGTTTATGGGTGTGTATATCCAAATTTAAGTTGTTTTAATGCATTAGCTCAAACCTTGGTTAGCAGGGGTGTATAACCTCTGGGTTTAAAAAAAATTTGGTGTCTTGGCTCAAACTTGGTTAATAGGTCTGTATAAACCATAGCTTGTTTTGAGATGACGGTATATTGTTGATATTACCATGTAATACACGCTTCCTAATATGTGATTTATACCTTTGACGAATATGGTTACTATCACTTGATAAAGCATGCTATTGTTAATTTTAACTGGTTCATGATTCATGATATCCTCTTCATTGTGATTCTTCGTAGGATGTTGATATATGTTATGGTTCATATGATGTATTATATGCCTTGCTTGTTAAATGATGTGTATGGCATGAGTTATGATGTATTTCTTGTGTAAGAATTATATTATATAAATGCAATACACCCTCATTCTATATGAGTTAGGATCGTGTAATTTATTCCATATTGGACTTATATTGATACTACCCGACTGATTGACTTGATTGGTTATTGTGATGAACCAGTGACGACGGAGAGCATACCACTATTGCAAATACAATATTGAATGTCTTATCATTGTACTTGACTCGAGGTTAGAAAGTAGGTTATCTAATGGATTACTATGGTTAATACAACATTGTCCCACTGCTAGGATTCTCTTTTGATCTTCTAATAAGATATATTGTCTTTCAAATGTATTTATGTGGATTGTAAACTATTATCTTGGTTTTTATGTTTGTTTGAGATTTATTTGAACTTTATTTCCTTTTGCCTTTTGATGTTTTTGAAAAACTATGTTAGCATTGTAGTATTTTTGCTATCTATATCAGTGACAATTTAGATAAAAAACATACATTTTCCATCTACAATTGGATGACTTCTTGTGGGAGTTTATTACCTTGGTACAAATGATTTTAAGTTTTTGTTTAATAGGTTTTAGGCATGCACCCACCATAGGTTGGGTGAATGCATACACTTTACTTACTTTAGATATGATGGTTTTATCCCTATTTTTGTGTTAGCTTCCACATTTGTTTCTTTTTAAAAAATTGACAGTAAAAAAGGAGTGTTACACTGAAGTATGATAGGAAAGGAGAAGGATAACTAATTTCCATTTTGAAAGGAAATACACCTAGATAATAACATTGTGACATAATTCATCTACCTTCATACCTTGGTGAAAAGCCTAATACTTATCATTAGAATGTAAAGTGAAAAGCCATTTGAGTTCATTATCACAATTTTTTTAATAAATAAATTATGTCCCGCTAAAAGGTATATCATAGTATTGATACGCATTGCTAATCAACAAAAAAGAGTGGAAAAAATACATAGCAACATATGTTTACTAAACACACACCCATTGAAAATAACATAATTAAAATGGGTACGTTTAAATGAATTGGACAATAATCTCACTGAATCATGATTCAATGTCAATAGTATAAGTCAAAGACAATTGTAAAAGGCTTTGATACCACTGTAGGAAATGAGCTTGAGATTTAGGATTATCTCACAAGTAGAAGCGTACAAGATAGTACAAGTTTGTGCTTAACATTGTTACTAATGAAAATTTCTTCAGGTTGAGAGTGCTACTAGAATCCTCTACATGTGCAAACCAAAGGAACCCTGAGTTTACAAGATGTTGACCCTTGTGTATAATTGATATCTCACAAAGTCATTTTTCTTATCTTTTTGGTCTAATTCTCGCACAGAAGGAAAATGACCGAGTCTTCCTTACATGCATGAAGTAAGAGAAGCCAAGAGTTACATAACAAATATAATGATTGCTCATAGTTAATACAAATAATGTGCAATCATAATATTGATCATTTAATATAAACCGTGGGTGTTACGATCATGAATATACTAATTGTCATTACTATAACTCATCGTACCCTGCTTATGTACAATGTGTATTTAACGTGAGCAGTTGAAAGGACTCACAAGGCATGCATAAAACAAACGAGACTTTCACACAAGATATGCAAATCTTAACTGCCACGATCACATGTCGTATACATAGCTAAGAATTTTTTACGCATTGCTCCTCAATTCATTACATCATGAAATCAATTTCTATGAATGTTAATCCTTGCAATTACACATTGAGTTGATATTAAATTAGTTTATCCAACTTTAATGACCGTTTTAGTTACAATTGAAACAAAAAAAATCAAGTTTGTGGTTGAATTGTTGAACCCCTCTTCTATTGAGATTGATCACACATATTTCAACCCTCAAAGCATAAAAGATGAGGTTGCAAATGGAAAGGAGGAAGAGGAGGAGCCATGACAAGGGGAGGAGAAAGAGATGACAACACATGTACGAAGGGATAGGGAATTATAAGGGAAGGGAGGAATGCATATAGTTAAGAAGAAGTGACATGATAGGAATGAAGCTGATGAAATACATCAATAAATTTATTTATTTTTATATAATCTAGTGGATTAGCAGTTTTGACACTCATAAAGTAATAAAAATGGATGATTAATTTTAACAATGGAGGAAAATAAAATAAAAAAACTATTAGATGTCTATTTCCTCCTTGAAGGGTGTATTATGTGATAACACCATTTTATTGCATGCCATCTTATTTTATATCAGATAGGGTTGGATTTAATTAGAAATATCAAGATCAATCAAGTTGGACCAGAAGAATGTAACTATATAAAGGAATAAAATAATTTTTTAGTATTTTATCTTTTTCTAAAATAGTGTATCTTCTTTATTATAATTTATCTTTTTCTTAAATTATAATAATGTAATTTATTCTCCTTTTTATATTATCATTTTACTTTCTTTCATTTGCCTCGCTATAAATCAACAAATGATAACTCCAATATTGCTACTTCTTTCCCTTTTGAAACTATAGAATGTAATAAATGTTATGCATATAATAGACACCTACCAAATCAAAATAAACTAATAAAATCACACCTAATGTTTTCTTAATAATTCAAATACATTAAGACTTAACATTAGATTACAAACTAATAATATGATGATGGTATTGGTGATAATGGCCACGACAATAATAATGACGACGAATAAAAATAAAATAATTAACATTAACAACAATGTCTATCGTTGTATATATTGAATGGTGATAATAATACAAATAACAATTATAATAATGATTAATAATTGCACTAGTAATTAATAATAATAATACTAATTATAGTTATGCTAATAAATGATATTAATAACTAATTTTAAAATAACAACATCAATCAATAACGATTACCATATTAATAAAATTATTAATTATTACTAATATGTGCTATTATTATTATTATTAGTATCATAATTATCATTGTTATTATTTTTACATATTATTATAGTTTTTAACGGGGCATGCTCTTTTTATCTATTTTTGCTATAAAAAATCTAAAAATATTTTAACATATTTTAGAACAAGTATGCTCATTAATATTATTATTTGAGATATGATTTTAATGTTCTAATTTCTATCGATTTTATTTGGTTGATCTATCATGAAAATATGATGCGGAGCTTGAATCCTTATCTATAGTATAATTTGAAAATAATAATATAGATTCTTAAATTTTAATTTCACCACTTTTTAAAATTATTTATTAATTTTATCCTTTATTTACCCTTCCTTTTAATTCCCAACAACGTCCTGGTGCATAAGGACCAAAACTAAAATAATTTTAATTTTTTTCTTAAAAAAATTTGAATCTATAGTTGGTTATATATTTTTAAAGACTCATATTTTTAAGTTTAACTTATAATCATAGGCATGATCAAAATGTAATAATTTATTTTCACATAGAAAAATGTTTTAAGTGATTTCAATTATGTTTTCTTAATCACCACTAACACATTTTTACTTTTTAACCAACTCTTAAGTTGAGTTCATAGTATTTCCTTCTAATCTAAAATCATAACTGATTATCTATATTTAGAAAAATTATTTGAAAAAGTCCAAACTTGATTTAAATTTTATTAATATATTATTTTTGTTAATTTTTAAATGAAAGTGTAATTGAATGTTAATGCTGTTTTTATCAAATATTTAAAAAAATGTAAAATTTGCTAGTAAGATTTTTATTTTAATTCGAAGAAAGTATTTTAATAATAACAATAATTACTAGTAATAATAATTGTTGCACTAATAATTATTATGTTTATAATAATTATTATTACTATGATATAATAACAATAATAATAATTTTTTTATCGACGACAATAATAAAAATAATTATATCAAGAATGATAACCGTGACTATTATAACGATTATTTTAATAATAATAATACAATATTAATTTCGTTTCATTTAGATCACAAGACGGTCGATCAAATCGGAGCGGCCCTAACTTCAAATAGCTTTACGTCAGGCTAAACGAGCCCTTAACAGACGATTATGCACTCGTCAGGACAAATGCTTAAAAACGTACGCTGGGAAGCGTTGCGCTTCCGAGCTCTGCAAATGTAAAATCCTGCGGAACCTTCTCCCCTCTCTCCCTCTCTCACACCGTTAGGCAGGATCGCTATGGCCGTAATAGGAGGAATCTTTTGCAATTGCAGATACAACGGGAGGAGAAACTTATATAATTTCAGAGAAGTGTTTTTCGAGAACAGAAAATCTGCTTTTAGAATTAAAAGCAGAAGTCAGTTTAGAAATATATCGGCAAATTCTCTCTTCAAAAAGGGATTTCCTAAGTGGAGATTCGTCTCGAGCAAAGGCAAAAGCAGTCGCGTCTTAAGGTCAGCTCGATTTCCTGTGTATAACTCTGGAGTGTTTTTGGAGCTCAATTCAGGTTCTTAAGCATATTCGTTTTCGGCTTTTTGCCTCAATTTTCGTGCTTAAGTCATTTTGCTACTTCAGTTAAATTGCTTTGTAGTTATACCCGGATTTGATTAGCATATCGTGAAGGAAACTTATTTCCTCTGATTGAAAATTCTGGAGTCTCGTCGGTGCGGAGTAGTTTCTTTCGATAATGTTCCACTTCTAGTAGTTGATTGTCCGTTATCGGATAATATTGAAATGAGCCTTGCGTGACAGTTAAACCTTAAATCATTCCGTGTTTTCATTTGCATTGTTGAAGTGTAATATCAGCTGTGCTATACATACATACATACATACATACATACATATATATATGTGGCATTTTCTCGAATTCACCCAGAATGCAAGTTAACGAGTAAAGCATCTCCAGGGATGTTGTTCTTGTAGCAGTTTGAGATTTTCCGTAGTTAGCAGCAGAATAAGGCTAGAATAGGTTGAATCTCTGAAAAGTTTCTAAACTATGGGGCTTGATCTTTGAGAAATCAAGCTTATAGAGAATGGAACAATAAAGATCTTCTTTGGTTTCATTTTTCTGAATTGCTTGTTGCAGTATGGATGCCCGAGAAAAGTCAATGTCCGTGATCTTGGAGTCATCAAAACAGAAAAGAATCCCTGTGTTTGTGATGATGCCCCTTGACTCATTTGGCACTGATACGTCTGGGACATTACGAATCAAAAGGTAATTGTTTAAATCTGTTGGTTGATTTGCACAGAACACAGACCCCTTCTACTTGCTAAAAGAATTCAGCAACAAAATCTTATGCTTGTATGCTTTCATAAATGGTAGCCTATTTTCTGATTCAAATATCTGCCTTGGACCTTCTCCCTTATGTATAAAGTTCCAGAACCATAAACTTAAAGTGGAATATGGGGAGTTCTTTTCAACTTATTTATCACATTGAAATGGTGTTTGTTTTACTCTTGATTGCAGCATGCGTACTTATATATCTGTTATACGTTTTTGCAGAATGAAGGCTTTATCAGTATCTATAAAAGCACTCAAACTGGCAGGAGTACATGGCATTGCTGTCGAGGTGTGGTGGGGAGTTGTAGAACGTAATTCTCCTTTTGCTTATGATTGGTCTCTCTATGAAGAACTTTTTAAGCTAATATCCGAGTCAGGTCTAAAGCTGCACATTTCATTGTCGTTCCACTCAAATATGCACTTATCGTCCCAAGGAAAAGTGGGTGTGAACCTTCCATTGTGGATTCAAAAGGTGTGGTTACATTTTTCCAACTACTTGTAGACCTCCCAGCATGATTGCTGTATCTTGATATTATGGATACGGGCCTTTAATAATTCTAATCACTCTGATTTGAAATTATTTAATATCTAATCTATGCATTTATTCGAACTTCACTTTATTTGCTAGTTACAAGCCATACTCCTTGGTTTTGATCTGTGTCCTGATTTACTCCATACCTGTGTTGCTATTTTAGGATGATCTGGTTGCACCTGCTTAGGTTTAAAGCGTTCTTTTTTTTTTTTCTAGTGCAAATCTACAAAATATTGAAGAGTTTCTATTAGGCAAGTAAATGTCTAGTTTATTTCATGCTTTGTAGTGTGAGCCTAGTTAAATCCTAAATTCCTTTATCTATGTTTCAATTCTACAGATTGGTTTTCTCAATAGGGATATCTATTATCGAGACCAAAATGGACAGTCCAATGATGATTATCTTACACTAGGGGTGGATGAACTGCCATTATTTTCTGGTCGGACTGCACTCCAATGCTACGAAGACTTTATAGTCCGTTTTGTGGACAAATTTGATGCATTAATGGGATGTGTGATTGAAGAGATTAGTGTTGGTCTTGGGCCAGATGGAGAGCTTAGGTAACCATAATCTAGTAATCTTAGCTTAGTTGTGTGAATCTCTTGAAGGATGTACTCATGGAAGGTTATTTGCAGATATCCAGCTCATCCATATGGTGATGGCCGATGGAGATTTCCTGGAATCGGTGAATTTCAATGCTATGACAAGTACATGTAAGAGGAATCTGTTTCAGCTTTTTACTCATTAATTGATTGTTTTGTGTTTACATATTTCTTCCTGGCAGGATGGAAGATTTAAGAGCTGCTGCCTACCGAGAAGGAAAACCCCAGTGGGGTGCTAAAGGTCCTCAGAATGCTGGGCGTTATAATAGTTTCCCATTTGGAATTCCTTTCTTTGAAGATGGCCAAGAAAGCTTTCTATCTGACTATGGTCGCTTCTTCCTTGTATGTACATACTTTGTTCAGTTTATTTTCTTCTCCTTTTGATTGTTAATCTAGAAAAACTTTCTGCATATAATATCTCTGTTGTCGTTATTGCATATCACTTAGCTGTGGGTATGAGTGAGGTGAGTAGCTCAAGTTTAGATTTGGCATGACTTTGTTGAAGCTTGTTTTGGGATTTTGGCCTGTTCACTGTGCTTTGTAAACAGAATGCAAGTATGAGAAAAACCTGTGTTACCCAAAGTTTGAACCCAGTATGCTGAAATGTAAAGATACTTTACATGCCTCTTTCTTGTTGATGCAGACATGTAAGTGATTATGGAATTCTGTAAAGAATGCTGTGGAGTTGTGATCTTTGTTCACATGGAACGCAGTGGGGCTACTATTTGAGTCTATTAAAGGCATATGCCCATATGCTTCTGTGCCTGACAGTTAGCAGTTGTAACATAAAAGAGATGGAAAATGCTGATATACGGATATAGAAGAAAGACATATGTTAGTGTAGATGTCTTATAAAATGTAAATTCTGTTTCTTTGGAGAACTTTTATTGGAAGTTTGCAGTCACAAGTTGAGGTCTGAAGAACATTGATGGATGTGACTGCTGAGCTACTATTTGCATAGAAAATACAGATGATATATCATTAATTTAACACGCATTAGGTGACATTCATCTGATTTATTCACATTTGTGTGCCCTCTCCACACTCCGTTGCCTACCCTGAAAAAAGGAGAGAGAGTGAACGCTCTGATTTGTCTATTGATACAAGAACCTGGCGCTGGCAGGCTGCATATGTTTTACTCCTTTTGTCCAAAAATAATAGTCATATTTAACTTTTCACACATATTAAGAAATAGTAATTAATGATGCATTTTATTCAATGGTTTTCCATATTCATCCTTATGCCGGTAACACTCAAAATTAACTTTAGTTAATTTCCACCAATCAGCTACATCAAACATTATAAATACCTTGTAGTTTGTAGTCAATAAATTAAGGGTATTATAGACAACAAAAATACAAATAAAAAAACAACCCTATATTATGGGACTAATTAAAATATTAACTAAGCCCGTTAATATGGGACGGAGGGAGTATAATATTAATGTCGGACATGCTCACTACCAAATGAGCTCATACGGTAGCTCACTATTTTCCTAGAATGCTTCATTCTTCAATAGCATCTATGTGCCCATTTTTTTTAGGTAAAAACCATGTAAATAAACTGTGAATACTGGTAACTGGAACAATGCTTGCATGATTTGCATAAATCATGGGACTCGGATGAACGTGACTTACACTTGTGCTCTATTTATACTATCAATTATCTTCCATTGAGTTTATGGCAGAACTTGTTGTAGGAATGGTACAGTGGCAAACTGATCCAGCATGCTGATGTTATCCTTGCAAAAGCAGCACAAATATTAAGGAATTATCAAGATGATGAGGAAAAATCTGTGCTACTTGTGGCAAAGATCGGCCTAATATATTGGTGGTACCGGACATTATCACACCCTGCTGAGCTAACAGCTGGCTACTACAATACTGCTGCAAGAGATGGTTATGAAGCCTTGGCTTCTACCCTGTTTCAGCATGAAGCAGCTTTGCACATATCGTAAGTGCTTTTTTTTTTGTGTCTTTCTTATTTGACATTTTAGACTTCTTAGCTGGTTATTTGATGTATAAAATCAACTAAATGGACTGATGCTGTCTTGTTGTGGAAAGCTCATGTTCCAACGACCTGGTCAGCCATAAACAATAACCTGGGAATGGCGAGGCAGCAATGGATTTGGTTTGGTTCAAGTCTAGTCTTTACTTCCTTCAATTTGGTTCAAGCCTAGTCTTTACTTCAATTTGGCCCTCTCACACGATAATAGCCCCCCCCCCCAAAAAAAAAAGGAAGAGAGAGAGGGAGAAAAAAGAAAGTTTAAAAGACGGTAACTCTTGCAAATTCACAATTTCACCGACCTTTATGGAATAAGAAGTTTTGTATGATAGATATGAGAACTTGCTTTTGCTTAGTTGTGAAAAAATTAAGGGGCCAAAACAACTCAAGGAAATAGCATCCTTTTGATTTAAATAGCATTTGCCAGTACTCCACTCATTCTAAACCAGTTAACTGTTTCTGTAATGCTTCCATTATATTTATTATCCGGATATATCTTCAGGTGCTTGGAAATGATGGATAGTGAGATGCCACGAACTTATCTGTGTAGTCCAGAAGGCTTACTACAACAGGTAAGGTCCGTAAGGATCTTGTGATTTACCAAACTCTTTGGCTTATAAAGCAAAACTTACTCTTGCACAAGCATCAATCAAAATTGGTTCTTTGAATTCTGAAATCTGGTTCACTAATCCCTCACTGAAATCTGTCCTTTTTGTTTCATGTCTTGCATCACTTTCGCATTGAGATTCATCAAAAGGTGTTTAAGGGATAGGATGTTATTTTAATATAGAATTTCAATTCTAGTTTTATGTGAAACATAATACATGTGAGCCCAGGCAATAGTCGTGGCTATGATTGTGGTTGCAGTCGTGGCGTTGCGTGGGTGTTGCAGAAAATAGTTTTATGATTTATTATTATATTCACAACAGATATAACATATACCGTGGCAAATATTGGTATATGTTGGCCAAAACGTATTGCATTGGCCGATATATTGATGATAAATATATGATTTTTCAAACCTGTCATGTTTCAGCTGTGTCATGTATCAGCTGACCTGGAAACTAAAAATATTAGCTGATACACAATATTGGGAGCAATATTTTATTGTATGTGGGAGCCTTAGCGTTTTGGAGGCAAACGTTTCAACCCGTCTTTGTAATTTTTGAAACTTGTTAGCTGTCCTTGAATTAATTGTAGTAGATAACTTTTTCTGGGGATAAGTGTTGGATTATGTAATGCATGAACTATGTAGTTCTGCAATCATTTAAATGGTGTTGCAAATTTGCATTCGAGGATATTGACAAAGTTGTAGATGGGTTGAGCCCAAGCCCCTAAATATCTATCCTTTGCTTAGGCTGTATGCAGATTGCCTTTGTAAACTGAAAGACATTTTTTGCAGATTGCCTTTGTAAGAAAGAAATTTTTTACAGCTTGTTTGGTACCGAGGAAGTAATTACCTTAGCGAGTCATACTTCGTAGGAAATCACTGGCTTGGTACTTCCTATTATTCATTTTTTGTATTTGGTGTTCATGTCCACTTCTTGGGAAATACACCAGTTTTCGTAGTCAACATTGTTTGGTTTGATACTATATACTTATTAGGAATTAGATACTAAATTATAATAATATTACTTAATAATGAATGAGATTAAATATTTTACATTTTACACATAATCATTGCATCAAAAAATAGTAAATAGTAAGTAAGAAAGTAACACTTACGGTGGGATACCTAAGTAAATAAGTAGATAGCTAGTTTAATAGTCAAAGAGAAATAGGATTCATCTTTGACTTTTATTTACTTTCAACTTGGGGATGTTCACATATATATCTAGTGTTTTGGTTATCAAATGACCGGATATCCGATCCTTCTGAGATCTGATCTGAACTTTTAGATATTAAATTCGGGTCAGATCCAATCATATCCTGTTTTGAGGTTTTTATGAATTTTATCAATAAATTTAATCGTCCAATAGAATTAGTAATATATACATAGTAAAAATATAACTTAAAAAACATCCAGCAAAAAATATGTAAGGCATAAAATTAAATATTAATGCATTATCAACAGAATTAATTAATCCTAATTGCCTGGATGTATTAGTGCAATAACCTAATTTACTCGTCTAGAATACAAATGGACCACAAATAGCCTGGAACTCAAATTCACACTGGAACTTTTTGAGATTACAGAACAAATGAGTAACAAAAAATGAGGACGAACTTAAAACCTCTGTAGACCGACCTCCTAAAGACAATCAGTAGAGATACCCAAAGAGCCTGAAATCTTGCTCACTCCTGAGGAATTCTCGAAGATTACAAGAAAATTATGTGCAATCGGATACTGATAGTGATGATGAGATGAAAGGTCCAAGTAAGGTGTAACCATGATCCTGTGGGAGAAGGTAGTAGATAAGAAAGGAAGGCTTATCAACAATTAAGCGAGACATTGTTCGGGAGAGGATCTTGTTGTTGGAAGAGAAGGTGAGTGAGTTAGAGACAAATCCAGCTTAGGCTGGAGAAGAGAGGATGGAATGGTTCTGTGTTGATTGAAGCAGCAGCTTAAAATAAAAAAGGTGGCGGGGAGAAGTGAGTTGGGCTGGCTTCATCTGGTTTGGTCATTGACATGGGGCAGTCACAAGTGATACTGTTTTAGTGGGATCTTTATTAAATTTATCAAGAAACAAGAGCACAGATGATTATAATTAATTATATAATTTTTTTATTGTAATTATATAAAAATGTATATTATAATTACTCCCTAAAATAAAAAGTGTTGCATTTTGTTTGGCTCGTATTACTTTTATGAATGTTCTAAAATAATTTTCTTCTTTCTTTATATAACATTCATTTATTGACTAGTATTTTTATACATTTACAGAACTACCCTTTGTGTGCATGTAATTATGTCCTTTTTGACTTTTTACAACCAACTTCGTTTAGTTGCCAACAATAAATATGGATAATTTGGAAAACTAACTTTAGTTGCCAAAAATAATTAATGCTTTCCTTAATAAGCTGGATTTTCTTAAAGGTCAAACAAAAAAGGGACAAAGGGAGTATATAAGATAAGTATATTGTAATTATATCAAAAGCAAGTATGTTGCAATACATATATAACCTTTTTATATATATGATTGTATACTCCCTCCGGTTTAAAATATATGTCATGTATTTCGAGGACAGATTTTAGCCATTAATTTTTATCAAATTATAATAGATTATAATATAAAAATATGATTGTTATATTTGTATTGAAAATTACTTTCATCATATTTTTTTTTTTATAGTTTTTGCTAATATATGAAAGATATATAAAAGATATTAATACACAAAGTATGTCCTTAAAAATATGCGGTGACATATATTTTGAACTAGAGGGAGCATAACAAAAAATTATGTGAACAAATACTATATGCACACACAAATATGCATATAATTTTAAAGTAGCGAATGCTATTTGCATTTGTTAATCGGAAAAATCAGTTCAGTTATTTATTTCTTAGATTGGATCAACTTGGATATGGATCGCATGAACAACCCAACTTACAACCAAGCAAAATCAATTTTAGCACTTCC
Source organism: Tamarix austromongolica (assembly GCA_039764185.1). Classification (NCBI taxonomy): domain Eukaryota; kingdom Viridiplantae; phylum Streptophyta; class Magnoliopsida; order Caryophyllales; family Tamaricaceae; genus Tamarix; species Tamarix austromongolica. Next base: position 14,348,126 of record CM077817.1, read on the forward strand.
AAGGAAGTGCTACTTCCTTTCTCTGCTTATCTTGTACCAAATGAGCCCTTAGATGTACACATGACTCCTCTTCTATCTTGCATTTGAAATGGAGGGAAAGAGAAACATTATGAGGTTGGGTTTGCCGTTTTCTTTATCAACAAGTCTTTTGTGCCCTCATTTGGAAGATATTGTATTGTTCTAATGATGTAGGGCTATTTCTATATGGGATTCCTCGCTCAAATCGAAATTTTAATATACTTTCAAGATATAGTAATATTATGTGTACATCGGAGCCAAAACTGTAGAATCAGAGGCTTTATTCGAAAAATATAAATGTAGTCTTTATATGTTTCAGTTTTTTAGTTTCCACTGATTTATGAATAATATGCAGTACTTACAATATTATTAGTTTATTCTAATATATGAGTTTAGGATTTGCAAATATATTTGATTTATAATAAAAAAAATGCTAATATTAATCATTTACACAAAGTCAATTCGGGTTAAAATGTGGATGGGTTTATTGTTTTTGAATTTTACTTTTGAGACTAAGAGATGAGTAAGAGAAGATGAAAAGTGAGAATTCAAAAAAGAAGGTTCTCTGTTTTATTGTGTAAGGAAACTGTAAAAAAGTAATTAATATAATTGTAGCTTGGATTATGATAAAATATTAATATGTCTATAACAGACACCACATGGTCCACATCAAAAATAATTTGTTAAATCTTGTTGCTAGTTTATCAATTTAACTATATCCTATTATCCTAATAATCAAATCCAAAGGAAACAATGACAAAACTTAAATTGACTAAGAAGCATTGAATAATATCTATATTAAATAGTCCAGTGAAATTGACTAAAAGTTCAAAATCCTTTTCGGAACCATGACTTGCTGTGCAGAGGAAGTACAGTTTTGATGGATTTAGTTAAAAAGGGGCTGAAAGGTTTTGAACACGGGCCACTTTGTAAATGAAGATGAGGCAAAAGCGCATCAGTGGCCATTTGTGCTGCGTGTTTTTAATCTGACAATGTGTGTTTTCCTTAACTTATTAGTAATAGCTTAACTAAAAATTTTCAAGGCCCCCTTAGCTTGGAGGCCTTGTCAGCTGTGCCTCCCGCACTATCCCAGGGCTGCCACTGGTGTGCATAGGCATATATATTAAGGAAGACGACTTAAACCTAGTTTCCTAGTATTCAATAATTATCAAGATTAGATACTTGGTAGAGCTCCTTGCCCTTGTAAGCACTCGAGGAATACAGTTTGGGTTAATGCGGGCTTTCCTACCAGGATACCAATGAGTCAAGAGCTTCATCTTCTTGGAGTAAAAATTACATCACTATTTTCTACCGAATAATTGTTTGACCTGAATTTAGAGGTGGGTGATAATAAAGGTTATTCAACTAAACAGATTCATCTTCTTGGTGTACTCATAAAGGTTGACAAGCTGTACTTCATCTTCAATACCTGGTTATTCAACTAAATTGGCTTCTTTTCAAAGGCATAGTTTGAGAAAATTGTTGTTGTTAACAGTTGTGGACTTGTGGTTGCCTATTTGGTTTTATTTAAAGTAAATTACTAAATTTGGTATGAATATTGAAAAACTGGTTTGGTACTGAAATTCTTTCCTAAACCATCCCAAAGTTGAAGAATGGGTGTTACACCATTGCACCACAGCTCACCGAACTCCTGTAATGGAGTCACAAGGCTTTATGATATACATGTATATCAAATATAGCTCCAAGTATTTTTCAAAATAAGTTTGGAAACCCCATCTCTGCACGTCCTTCTTGTGCATTCTAAATAAGCAAAAATAGTTTTAGATAAATTTTATTAGCAACATAAATCATATGTTATACAACTAGGCTTACTTTCAGTCTATGGAGGTCGTTTATCTCTCATGGCATTGTGGATGCCTCCCTCCCTAAAAAAATGGAAGGAAAAAACTTGTAACATTAGCAGAAAAGTAGCAATTTTTTTTTCCTTCCATGAAACAGATTCTGCCAACCCCAAGCCACTAACAATTTCAACTGTAATGCAACAATAATAAATATGAAAATCAGTGAAACAACATAGACAATGAGGACAAGTATTATACTGAAATCACCACCTTCAAGTCCGTGCATCAAGTAAATCAAGTAATCAACCATGTACCATAAATAAATCAATTTCTTTAAAACATTCTTTTAAATATGTAATCAGCAAACTACAAATTCAGGTTGCAGATATTCCAAAATAAAACATTCTCCACAAGACTATATGTCACCTTACAAAGTATGATGTATGGGTCAATACCAATTTAGGACTCTAGTTGATCCCAATTAGGAACCCACCTAATGTGGACACAAATTCCTGAACCTAAATTATAACATACATGTGTATACATCAACTTAAAACTTTGTGTTAAGATAGGCCAACTAATATAATAATCCTACATACAGTATCACCGGAAGCTATTAGCTTTAATTAAATCTACCTTCTCTAGACTATATTTCAAAACCAACAATTTTAAATCCATGATTGTATAATTTTAAATTAGCTACAATACCAATGCAATTAGATCTTCGTTGTTTCATTAAACTTTGTGCATTAAATTATTTTCAATAAAACCACTCCAAAACTATTACCTATCTAATCATCACTTGGAATCAATCAACCCAAATTCATTAACTCGATGATAAATTTCTTTTTTCTAATTCCATCATGAAACTATGAAGCCAAATTAATTAGTTCTCCAATAGTTCATGAAAGAAACAATTGAATCTTCGGAGGAATGGAGGACCCTTGAGAGACTCCCACCATCTAGGATGAAGTGAACATGACCCTATCAGCGACTCCTTTAACCTCCTTGCCAGGTGCCCTATTAATTAAAATATTTCCCATGCACTTCATAATGCCAGACCCCGACCAAGAGGCAAAGACATGACCAACTCTTTGTTGATATGATTGAAGGTATACTCTAGCAATGACTCATTCCATTATTGGGAACTAAGAATTAAATCTGTAACTAACACATCTGGCTCTCAATAGGCATAAGATTGGGCGAAGATGTTAGACGTGGCAACTTACCTTAAGGTTCTTAACCCGTGTGCCATTTTTAGTCCTCCAAAGGACTCCCCTATTCAAAAGTTCTCCCCCCAAGTACACTCTCCCAATGATAAAAGGAATTCAGTTTATTTGTGGCTTCAAGGAAGGACTGTATCCAAAAGAGAAGTTGAGTTTTGAATCAGCCTCTACCTTTGTTTGGCCACCATAGCTTGAGTGAAGTAAACCAGATTGCAGTAACCCAATTTACTCAGAGAATAAACGCAACGCAGGTGCTCCTACTTTGTCCAGTCAATTTTCTTTGTTTCACCCAAGGACTAGGTTGCATGGAAACAAGGGAGAGGATGACAAAATAGGGACATTAGGGAATGGAGAAACGGCAGTTTCTCACACATTAATGAATTATAATTAATGTTGCATTTTGTTCCATGGTTTTCCACATCTACCCTTACTTTGGGAACAAGTAAAATTAATTGAAGTTAATTTTCATCAATCAACTACACCAACATTGCAAATACCTCGTAGTATGTCATCAATAAATTAAAGGTTGTGTGGGAAATAAAAATAAAAATATAGAAACATGATATTTTTATTTCAATTTTATAGATATGAGCATGATAACATAATTAATGTAAATGATTTGCCATCATTAGCCATTTGCTCAAGAGAGCATAAAACTTGATTGTCATTTCAAACTTAAATAAAAATAGTTTCAAGCAGACATCTGAAGTTTGAATGCAAGTCTAGGATTTTTTAAAGGTGGGAGAGGTTAGGTGAGAGTCGAAGGTTTCTTTAGACTTGGTCACGTGGGACTTTGGGAGGTGCTTAATGTTCTGTTTGGATTGGGGTGAATTGGGGTGAGAGTAAACATTAAAAATTAACCTAGATGAAGAGAATGGAGTTGAATTGGAGTGAATGCTTTAAAATATTGTTTGGATGATATTAACCTAACCTGGGTGAATGGGGTGAATGTTTTAAAAATTCCATTTGGATTGAGGTGAATGTGTAAAATTTATTTATATTTTTTCATTTACCTCTGTCACGCCCGAAATCGGAGGTTAACAAAAATAAGGTTAACCGAGGTGAAACTTTAACCACGATTCACTTGATTGAGGTTAAAAAAAACCCGTTCCCAAATGGGGTGAATCAATTTACTCACCTCTATTAACTCCCATTCACCCCAAACCAAACGCACCATAATTGGGTGAGGGGTTTTGAGTCTTTTCATGTGCATATGGTTATAAAAATGGCCAAAATGTCTTGATCAATTTTTTATTAAAGTAATGCTTTGGAAATGGATTTGGAGCTGATTCTCAAATTTTGATTTTAAAATGTTTTGAAACAAACGAAGCTACAGAAGTTCACGCAACATAGCCTAAGGATCCCCTACTAATACCTGATAATTGTTGCTTGCACTACAAAGAGCCGTAGCTTAAAGTACTCATGACATAGTTTGGAAATTGAAGGACAGCCTTAACCAAAATTTCCCTGCCCCCAGACTTCGGCATTAAACTGTTATTTCCCTTCCATGTCTTGATGGTGGAGAATGCTTGATGTTTGTTTGGACCAATCGCCAACCATTGGAAGACCAAGATACCTGGCTATGAATTTTACCCGCTTGAGTCCTTAAGACATGAAAATCACTTCCCTGACATTAGGATTGAAGTTAGGTGATCACTGATTTCTCTGTATTATACAGTGGCCTCTGATTAGCAACAAAGATGCTCTTGAGTCTCATACTATCTTGTCTCTAGACACAGGTAAATAATATCAAATGAATCACCATGAACTGAGAAAGGAAAACCTTGAACTCTGCAAGCTTCTTTGGCAACCGCCAACAATGTCAGTAATGATTCTGTGATTATGCTTCCATGATGACCTCATGAAGGAATGATCTGTCCGCCAGCTGACCATTTAGACAAAAAGAAAATTTCGCTGAAAATTGTCTCATAATTAGAGCACACCATGGGGAAGGAAAGCCCATCCTCTTCATTAATGCAATGATAAATGGCCTTAGACATATCTAACTTCAATGCCATGAAACTCTTTTTACTATTTGAGCATTTTTGAAGAGTTTATTATCTGAAATAAGTTGGAAATGCACTCTAGCAAGAGATGAGGTGCTAGAGCACTAGTTTCATTTGATTGGTGGTAGTCTATCATGAGCTTATGCATCTTATTATGCAAAATAATAGGAATCATATGATTAAACTTACTCTAAGCCTAATCAATAAACTCATTCTAGTTAGCCTACTAGTGTCGGCCAAATATATCTATATCGGTAAGCCTATCGGTTGCTAGTAATACAGGGCACAATGAATACTGGATTATGTTCCTACAAAGGCTAAGTAATAAAACAAAGGCTCTAATCACTATAATCAGGTCTAGGCAATCGAAATTAAATAAAAAAATAACTAATTCTAAACTAAGAATTTCATATCAAACTAAATTAAGCTAAAGTGAAATCAAACTAAATCTAATATAGGTAAAATCAATTAATAAAAGCTATCAATGAATCTGGATCTACCACTATCCAATTATAATGACCAATTAATTAATTACTCGATCTTTTCAATTACCGGCTATGTGTCAATGAAAATATTTAACTAAAGTATTCTCTCGAGCTACGTAGTCCTATACCAATTATCGGTCCTTCTATCTTTGATTAGAATTTAAATAAAAGACGATGCTTTAGGTTCAATTAATTATTTATTCTTTCCTATTATTGTCAAAATCATGTAATTGTTTTCACAACCTATTTAATTTCTATTTATGCTATTTGATCTAAAATGGAGAATCAGCTCTCATAATTTTTCTCGACTTGTTAAACGCTAATTAAAGATAATCATTCTATGAATTAGGCACAATCTAAAATAATAGCATAAAACTTAGAGTAGTCTATGAATCAAGCAATTAATTTATCTATTAGTATAAAGAATAGGGTTTCACCATATCTTTGGTAAAAGAAAATTAGAACATGCAATTAATTAATAATAAAAATAAATAAAGAATTAAAAATTATACATAAAATATTTAACCTGAGAATATTTGAATATAAAATTATAGCACTTCATACTTAAAAAATAAACAAATAATAATATTGTATTGCGCTAGTGACAGGCGGAACTGAAATAGTTTTCTTCGACCTTGATGCTCGGCACTGATCGCCTTCTGCCGTCTCATTTCATGATCCTTTTTTCCCTAATTTTCATCCTTTGTGCTCATTTGACTTCTCGTGCCTTCTACCTCACTGCTTGTTATTTTTTTTTTTTTCGTCTATCTCCTTCTGCTCATTACCCTCTCCGTCACTTTTTCTTTCTTTTCTTTCGAGCCCTTTTTTTTAAACCTTTTTTCACTCCCTCAACACAATCCTCCTCTTCGTTTTCAATCACACACACACACCCCTTACTATTATTCTTTTCTTTTTCTATTTGTTCCTATTCTCACGTCATGTGAGTCACGTGCATGCTATTTTGTTTCTTTTTCTTCCTTTTTTCTTGTTTTATTACTCCATGCATCAATTGATACCTACAAAATAAAATTGAGTAGATATTAATTAACTTTCTAAAATTATTTCAAACAATTCTTTATTTTAGGATATATTTTCAGCAGAAAGTTTAGATTAAAATTTTGACCCATATGCAATAAGATTTAGGACAAACACTAGCATTAAAAATTGTATATTTTGTTTTTAACTTTACATAAAAATTTAAATCACCTAAATCTAAGTTTGTACTTGTAAGTTATGATCAAAGTATGGTAAGTTGTCTAAATCATATAAAAATCAACTTTAAGCTCTAGATTAATTAAATATATGATATTATTATAAATTAAGCAAATAATTAAAAATAATATAAATAACCTCACATATTATTTAAATTAATTACCAAAAGTTTAGAGTAAAAGGGTAATAAATGTGTAAAAATATACGCTTATCACCTGCAAGGATTGACAACCTCTCAATAGTTGCCCATAAACATTCATTATCTTCTACACCCCTTTAAGAAAATAAATTAACTCTCCTCTTGGCCAGTGGTTGTATCAAAGATGCAGTGGCTTCCAATCTTCTTTTCTTTTCCTTCTATCTTCTATCTTCCCTATTCCTTCATCCTCCTTTCATCTTTCTTTGTTTTTCCTGCTCTTTCCCCCTCTCCGTCATCCCTTTCTGCTTTCGCCTACAAGCATCATTCCCTTTTTTCTTCCTCCTCCCTCTTCTTTTTCAAGCTCCCCAGCAACTGGTGGTAATAGTGAGGACAGATCATTGGCAAGACAAAGCAAGGCGTCATCAATGAATGCGAAGGAAACAGCAGCGAAGAACACCATAGTAAGAGCAAGTCGGAAGCCTCACCTCTGTTTTCATTTTCACAACCTTACTCTCTTTCACGATCACCTCACTCTTTTGCCTAATTTTTGCCTTTCCTCTCATTTTTTCCCCTTTTGTCTTTCTTTTGTCATGCCTCTGACATACCACTTATGTATGCCATACTCTCATTTATTGAAGTTCAGGGAGTCTCAAACTAATGATGACGATGACGATGACGATGACGATGACGATAATAATAATAATAATCATCATCATCTTGGGAATGTTACAATGTGCCGTATATTTCTAGCAATATTGGTCCTAGGCTCCTAGAAGGCAAACAGTAAAGCTGGTGGAGGCTTTAGTTCTCATGTCGTTGATAACAATTGAAAATGCAACGATTACTGGCAGCAATCAAAGAGCATCGATAATGAAGAGATTGAAGATGCCGGCAAGTATTCATTGTTTGTTGCTCATGATGCCAAAATTATTTCGAAGTTTTGGCAATTGCTTTAAGTTGGCCTTTGATTTTCTGATTGGGTAAGGCAATTATGCTTATCAGTTACATCAGGTTTGCCACATTATCTGTGAATTAGGGGTTGTCAACTTGAGTTTGGGAAAATTGGACTAATTGGGGGTTCAATTGAGAGTGATGTGGCACAATTGGTTCCTTCAGGTTCAATTGATGGTTAATTGATGTGGGCAGTCCTTATCTAGTTGCCAAGTTAGTCAATGTGAGTCTATGTACACTTGTTGTTTTGGTGGGGTTATTACTAGGTTATTATTGTCATTTTTGATGGTTAATTGATGAATCAGAGATTCAATTGACGATTTTGATGGGCGAGGTTGGGCATTTGGGGTTTGATGGTGAATTGAAGAAACAACCTGTATTGGCAGCAGTGAGGGTTAGCCATTAGGACTATGGCTATTCATGTCATCCGATATCTATAGACAAATGTCTGAGCCTATCCAATTTGAAATATAAATAACTCATCCTATCAAAAGTCAAGCAAATCAGATATTTGATCAAACAAATCACAAATAATATCTGATTTGTATAATTATTCATATTTCATATAAAATTATAATCACTAACCCTTTGATGACTATATAAAATATTAATATATTATTTAATTTGGCTGTTAGTTTATAAAATCTATTCATTTTTTGGGTTCAAATCTCTGAAATGATATTTTAATAGTTTTTTTGATAAAATAACATATTCATATAAATATGGATATAATCTCTGACTTTCAATTTGTATTTTCAGATAATTATTGTGAAAGTTTCTAAGTTCGATAAATTAGAATATGCATACAAAAAGTGGATATCTATTTGATCCAATTTGTATGTATAAATATCTAAAAATTTGAATGTCCAGTTTAGTGGACAAGATGGATATCCGCATTTGAACAGCCTTGGTGCTAACTCTAAGCCAAGATGTCTCATGCAAATTCAAAATTCGTAAACTTTCAATACCAATTAACAATAGAAGTACATAGGCATACATAAAGGACCTAATCCTACTTTCCTTATTCAATAATAATCATTATATAGAATAAATAATAGCTAACAACAATAAATATTTATCATTAGTTAAAGCTCCTAGTCTCCTAAGGCCATAAGTATGGAAAGAGGTTTATCCATGTTAAGGTGGGCTTTCCTTGGATTACAACTAAGGGATAAATGATGTGGTGGATTATAAAACACATCATCTAATGCTTCTGTTTGTAGCATTTTTCTCGTGCATATTTCATTGTTCTTTTTTGTAGATAGTAATAATTATTATATTGAAAGACAAGCCTTTTTCTGTCCATAGAGCCCTGTGGCATATTCAGGAGAGAATATGTTCATCTGTATTGTGCTAGTGCCTCTTTGCTAAATTGACCTCTAGAGTCTGTTTGGTTTGAAGAAAATTAAGTGGAAAGGAAAATATAGAGGAAAGAAAATTGAAGGAAAGAAAATAAAAGAAATTAATTTTCTTTCCTTTGTTTGGTTGTTGGAGAAAATTTTGTGGAAAATTGAATTCTTGGAAAATATTTTAGTGTTTGGTATATAGAAAGAAAATTCTAAAAAAGTTAAATATTATTATATGTTTAATTAAAATAAAAATATTATATTGATATATAAAAAATTACATAAAATTTCTAAAAAATTTATAACAACTCCATAAAATCAATACTTATTCCAATTTTTTTTTATAGAACTATTCTAAAATATTACATGAATAACTTACAATAATTTTAAAAAAAGTTATAAAAAAATACAAAATATTTCATATTCCTTTCCATTTAAAATATGCTACAACAAACATAAAAAGGAAAAAAATATAGCTCGTTACTAGTATACTTATATGTTCCGTAAAATATTAATTAGGGATGACAACGTATCGGGTACGTGACTCATGCATACATATAGTATTATCAAAACTCATGTTGCAGTGAAAGAAATTAAAATTGATGAAGCCTAAGACTAATTTATCTACAGTTTATTTATAAATATCTCATAAAATATAGTCCTAGATATTTAATAATTATATATGGGATCGATAAATTGTATTAGGGAAAAAATATTTGGCGTTAGAAAATACTGATACAATATTATTTCTTTATTTTTTATTTTCTTGTGGAAGAGCTGGAAAATTCGCGAAGGTGGATGGGGTGTGTGAAATGTGAATATAGCCATTGTGTGACCTGTTAATGGGGCCACAACGAAACTAAGCTACCTAAAGCTATTAGCTATGTCTCTTCGTAGCAAACTTCCAAATGTTTCGGTGTCCGAAGCTCAAAAGAGTGGCCAGTGGCCTATCACCTATCTCAACAGTAGTCGACGAAAGAGAATGAAGCAGAGCAGGACGGAGGAGAGACTTGAGTCGGGGAGCCAATTTTCCTTCATTTCCTGTTATTTTCCTCAGGTTCAGCTGAGGAAAATTAACAGGTATATTATTCCTCCATCTTTTTCTCAGTATTTTCTTTCTTTACAATTTTCTTAGTAACCAAACAATAAATAAATATTTTCCTTCTAATTTTTTTTCCTTTCCTCACTATTTTTCTTAAACCACACAGACTCCTAGTATCAGTTATATATTTAATGGATGGATTTCTCAATGATTTTTTTTTTTCCTATTGCGTCAAATGATATGCTGTCATTTATTGTTGATCAGATGCCCTTAAACGGAGAAGGTTATACTTTCCTAACTTCCAACCACTCACGTCTACGGAAGAAGAATGTTTGTTGTTGCTAAACGATGACATTTTCCTGGTTTTTATGGTTTTTGAGGCCTCTAATCTTTGCTGTTTTTCCTCCAGCTGCGCAGCATGTCAATGAGGAGGGCTGTTTATCTAACAGGGAGGAATCATAACGAACGATTTGATGAGGTGATGAACTACCTCCCTTTAGCTAGCTGTATGATGATATTGTTGCCCTCAAAACTTATTTTGGCTATATGAAGTAGCTAGACTGATTAAGGATGATACTTACTGAGCATCCTTGTGTCTCCAAGATGGTAAAAATTGGTATGTATATATTCTTGCATGGATCTCTGGCTTTTGGTTGGACTGTACAGTTGCACTGTTATTGATGGCAATCCATTTGTCACTTGAATATTTCTTTTTGGTTTTGAGCGTCAGTTTCTCTAGTTCATTTTTAGGAGTTCCTTCTGGAACTAGCATAGTTTCTTTGTTGGATTATCATCATCATTACTTCACCGTAGTTAGCCTGTTCCACTGACTCGGCCCTAGGGAGTGCACGAGGGGTAACGGTGCTTGACAGGGCTTGTAGAGGCGGTATTGATGGTTCCAAATCCTAACTGAACCCTGTGATGCAAGATGATGTTCATCGAACTGAGGATCAAGCCGAGCGACATCTGTTTCTTCAACTTTTACTTGTTGAGCAGCCTAATTTCCATAGTCTCCATTTGGCAACATTATTATTGCTAGATTGTTACTTCATTTTAGCTAATGTGGCACGTTACGTTTTAGGACAATTCAATACTGTCGTCACAATTTATCACGATATAATATAAGGTGTTTTAAAATAATTATCAGTATACGTATCTAGAAGTGTCAATATCTCTGTTTTTATTTCGCCTTAATTTCAGCAGATTATATTGCTGATAATTGGCGCTTTGACGAGTGGTTGAGTCATATAATGTACAAGATGTGATTGAGGTTTTCGTTAGATTCGAGTTAGGACTAGGAGTCTAGGAGGCTAGTTTTTTACCTTTCAGCTGCCTACCTCTCATTCTATATTGAAATCTTTGATTTAGTCGCTTTGAGTGTAACTGTAACCGTAAGATATGTTATTTCTTTTGGCAGATTGGATTGCAGCAAATACAAGCCAATTGCTATCATCCTCAAGCAGAAGCTATAAGATCATTCACTTACTTCAGGATGGGTGGTAATATATTCAAGCCTGACAATTGGAGCAACTTCGTTCCTTTTGTGAGAAGCATGAACGCACAAGAGTAATAGACAACTGAATGTAAATTTGATCGATAATATCTGTTACATGTACTTTAAAAAGAAAAAAAAAATGCTTTGTTCACCCTATATTAATTTTTTTTTTTAACTGGAGGGTGATCATCAAGGTTTACACCAGATAGGATACTTTCCCACTGTCGTGTTCTATGAATCTAAGATGTCAGGAAACTGAATCAGCTTGAGGCAATTGTACAAATAACAATCATATAAAAGAAAAGGACATTTGGAGATCAACGTAATATTTTTTGCTCGAGTCGTGTTTCCTTCTTGAACTTACCTTGCTCTACTTGAACATTTACTTTTCTAAGTAAACAGGAACGGCTGGCAAAACCTAACTATGAGAGAACCGATGAAAGTTGACCCTATTTGTTCAAAAATGGACTTAGCTTTGACCCAAAATGATATAAATTTAAATTTATTCAATTTGATTTGATGCTCTCTCCTAATATTTAATATAAAACTAATAATTTATAAACTTAAAATATTCTTGACCTAATTTAATGATTACCTAACATTAGATATAATTTGAAAAATTATAGACCAAAAACTATTCTTATTTGATCTAATGTCCGATTGAAAATTTACATATTTGAAAAACTTTAAACTTCATATTAGTTTAAACTAACTTACTAAAGATCCAATTCAACTTAATAAAATTGAGCCACTCTAATACTCATACACAGTGCAAGTGAATGTATTTTTCAAATATTTTTCGTATGATTCGTTGTCGTCGTTGTAAATGTTTGGTCTCTAAAATGGTGCTATATCAATTATAAGGCTTATCTTTATCATCTTAGATAGTTTGGAAAAATATTTTGCTTTGAAACCATGTCTTTAAACCATATATTACAATATTTGTATTAGTTTTAGTAAATTTACTATCTACATAAAATAAACAACCAACCAAAATAGTTAGCATTTAACAACATCACTCACAAATAATGTCTTATTAACAATCAATGAACACGAAGACTGCCTGGTAAATTAATGACATGAAGTGACTATGTAATGAAGATTATTGGTTACCCATTGATTATTATTACTCAAAAATTTGGCACATCATTAACTTGTAAAGATAAAATAATTATACCGACTTACTACCTAGAACATATTTAAATATAAAGAAACTCCACAAAAGGAACAAAATAACTAGGTATGATCTCAACCAAAAATGGTAAAACATACAATATGGATTGTATTTGAGTGATCCATACATAACCCAAACCCAAGTAGAAAGGATCAAATCACCTAAAATTATCTAACTCATTATTCAACCTATATTTGACTTGATCCTATAAATAAAATGATACAAAATCATCTATATCTAAATTAACTTGAAATGACCAACTCAATTTGAGAGAATGAAATAATTTGAGATAACCCGAAGTCAAGATGACTCAAATTCCATATGACCAAACCTGATAAGAATTTGACCTACCTAAGTGCCACCTCTAATCACACCCATACAAACCATGCTCTATAGTTCAATGTCGAGTAGTCATTGTTCCTTCTTATAGACTTAGCCTACAAGTTATCTTCAATCAAATATAAAGTTTAGAGAAAGAAAAGCTAATTAGAGAAATCTAATTTGAGTATCCTAAAATTTGACTAAATTTATATAAAACATTTCTATACTTGTAACCTTAATCGACCTAAAACTAATATGGCCCAAAATTGATTTATAAGATTCAACTTGCTATTGACTCGTGTCCAATAAAGTCCAATATGATGTTTCCCAAAATTGGATACTAACTCAAATTTGATATGCACATGAACTTGATAAGACATGATATGATATAAACCAAATACCTATAAAATTCAATCTAAATCTCATCCACTCATAATCCAATTTTTATCCTTTTCTATACTAGTGAAAATGACTATGCTAATGAAATATAAATGAATGAATTCTAAATCTCAGTATTATTACATCTTACTCTCATGATTTACTACATCAACAGTTTTTATAGTTATAGATAAAATATAAATACATATAAAACAAATGAAAAGTTGTAACTTAAGTGATCTTAGTTATTTACAATCAAGTTTCATAGGTTCAATTTTCATGGAACACATTTTAAAAAATTTAATTCCCTCGTGGCATAACTAAATTGGTGAAAGAGCTAGAGTATTCCCTTTATAAAGGCAGTTGTGCTAACAATCATAACATGAGGGTTTGATTTATGCCAGTGATATGGTTGAGAATGACTCCCTGTGAGCACCAACATATCTGACTCTTGTCTATTGCTTCAATGAGACACATCTTAACATTTACCTTTTCCATCACATCTCAATATAGGGATGATGGGGACCTCTAGGGTGAGGAAAATCACCATTTTTGGAGAAGAAAGTTATAATGACAACAAAATAGTATAGTTACATATAAAATAATTAAATAGTAGTAGATTAGAATGTATAGAATACCACATCCATTAGAAGAAAAGAAAAATGGTAAAGTTCAATAAAAAATAATGGAAAACTAGGGAAAGGAACAAAGGGGTATTAGGGGAAAATTTTTAGAGCAAATGAAAGGGAAGTAAGGATATTTGATTTTGGGTTTGAAATCAAATGACATAAGGTGAGAGTAAAGGAGAATGTAAGGTGTTTGGTTGTGTGAAAATGGAAAAGGCATAAAGGAGAGTGTTGTTGTTGTTGTTGAGGGTGGTGTGAAATTAGAAGGGTAAGGGGTGGGTTTCAGTGTTCAACACTTAAAAAAGTGAGGTTGAGAGTTAGAATTATCTATTATCCGCTCTAACTTCTTTTAATTTGGATATCCCTTGGAATCTTATATCCCTCCCTTGTACTAAATTTTTGTTGTCCAATGTTTTTATGTAATATCATAATAGTGATAAACTTATAATGTAATCTCTTATTTGTGTCTTATTCTTGTTCTTATTTTTAGGTGGAAGAATATTTTATCCTCAACACTTAGTATATTAAAGATATAGTAAGCCACACTTATGCTAAGTGTGGATGTAACACTGTGCATGTGACATCCTAATTTTTTTTAGTGGAAATGTAATCGTAAAATCGCACTTATGCTAAGCGTGGATGAAGGGAAAAGGATGTTAAATGTAGAGGAAGTTGTAAGGAATAAATCCTAGTAGAAACCAAGGAAAATTGAACCAATACGAGGTTGTGGGAGTCGAGAAAAAGTGAAAGAAAATTAGCCTAACACATAGTACTAGGTTACGTGGGCTGATTGGATGGGCGGAAGAAGGGAAACAAGAAAGGGGATAGACTACAATTTCAGAGGAAAAGGGAAAAAAGTTAAATTATTCAATTTAAGGATTAAAATGAAGAAAAAACAATAGGAAAAGGTCGAGTAATAAAGGATAACGAATGGTCAAAAGTCAGACAAAATCAACGGACAAGACTAACCAAAATGTGATTTTTATGTAAACTTAAGGGAAATGGTGCAATATATGGCATTTTAGGGGTTGAGTGGTGTGTGAATATAATGGGAAGGAGTGTGGGGGTGATTTAACCATGCTTAAACTTTAATGAAAAATAGGATGATGGGTGTGTATGATTATGGTTGAGCTTGTAAGTATTTATTACATAAACACTTGATTATTGTACTTTTGGCTGAATAAAAGTAACTAAACCCACAAAACAAATTTGATTTAGTTAGAAGGATAGTTGAGATTTAATGGATATACGAGGATTAATTATATTTAATTTTAGGTAATTAAATTAAAAGGAGGTCTTATAAGAGAAATTTATCCAAAAAAATTAGCAAATGGTTCCCATAAATTATGAAAACTAATGAAAATGTGTTGAATAATATTAGAAACCCAAATATATAAAAATATTTGGTGTTAGAGTTTATTTGATATTTGAAAAAAGAAAAATGCGACAAAATAGCAAACTCGAATAAGTCACAGAAAATGCGATGTTCTACAAATGAATAAAATGAAAGATGTAAAAATTTAATTTAATAAAAAAGATAAAGAATCCAATAATAGAATTTTTAGAATAAAAATACAAGACTAATTATATAAGGTAATTAGGGTTCAAAAAATGGGGTATTACATTGCGTTTTAATATTTTAGCTTCCCCAATTACTCTATTAAAATAAAATTTTATATTGCTAAACATGGCGGTGTTGCGAGATCAATTTTGAATTCTTAGAAAATTCAAACAAACTATAATTTATTATTATAATTTTTTTATATTTCTAATTTTCTAAGTTATCAATTTATCATAAAAGAATATTTGATATTTTTTATTAATTAATTAATCTAAATTTGTAAGTATTCATAAAATGATAGTCAAATAAAAACAATCCATCAAGTGGAAAATAAATTGGATGTAATGGTTGTTGATCCACAAAGAATCTAAGAGCAATTCATTGACTTTTACAAAGTCTGATGGATTCCTCTAACATTAGTGATACTACCCTTGATCCTAAAGTCCTCAATGTCATCAACAAAATCTACTTCTGAAGCCAATGACAAAGGAGGAGGTCAAATAAGATCTCTTTAGCATGGAAGATGACAAAATACCAAGTGTTGATAAATACACTGCCTTTTACCATAATAGGTGTCGGCACAATGTGTGTGATTAGCTATGGCTCGTGACTTTTGAACATTTTTGCTTTGGTAATGTCCAAAGCTTGAATGTAGCTGTAATTAGAGCCGGCAAAAGTTGACCCGATCTGTCCAACCCGACCCGTTATGACCCAAAAAATTTAGCAACCCGACCCGACCCAGACCCGACCCAATATTAACCCGACTCGACACTGACCCGATAAAATTAAACTCGAACCGACCCGATCCCAACCCGTGACCCGTCATTAACCCGACCCGATAGTGACCCGACCCGGTATTAACCCGATCCGCTTCGACCCGACCCGGAGCCAACCCGACCCAACATTGACCCGACCCGACAATCACCCGATCTTACCCAACATTAATCTGATCAGATACCAAAATATATAATAATAATAATAATAATAATAATAATAATAATAATAATAATAATAATAATAATAATAATAATAAATTACACATATTTTATTATTCATTTAAAGCTTTTAAAAATATAGTATTTTATAAATTGTACTTATTTTTCATAATTTTACCCTAAAAATTCTTATTTATTAATGATATCCTAATAAGATATATTATTAATAAATAAAAAACCAAAATAAAAAAGGCAAACATCCAGTTGTAAGCCTGTAAAATAATTTTCAAAAAGTGTTCCATTACACCCACTAATCCACCTATTTGAAGAAACTCTTAATAGAAGAAACTCTTGATGCTCACCTTTATATTATAAAATTATCTTTTCTTAAGTAATCAAATATTTTAAGCAATCAAATAAATATAATATATGATAAACATCTAATATTTTTACTTGTAAAATTTATAAATGTTTAAAGCAATCAAATATAATACTATTAAAACTTATGAATATCTTTATTATTTACCTTTGTAAAAATAAAACACATATAATATTCTTATTTCATTTATCTTTACTAGTGATCCTATGATTGTATTGTATCTAATATTTACAATGTAATAAATGATAATTATATATTATATATTCTTGTTATGCTCACCTAGTCATCTTTATTTTATAAAATTATATTTTTTAAGTAATCAAATATTTTAAGTAATAAAATAAATATAATATATGATAAACATCTAATATTTTTACTTTGTAAAATTTATAAATATTTAAAGTAATCAAATATAATACTAATAAAACTTATAAATATATATATTATTTTATTTACCTTTGTATAAATAAAACACATATAATATTCTTATTTCATTTATCTTTACTAATAATGTTATGATTGTTTCTAAGATATACAATGTAATAAATGATCATTATACATTGTATATTCTTGTTATGCTCACATTTATTTTATACAATTACCTTTTCTTAAGTAATCAAATATTTTAAGTAATCAATTAAATATAATATATGATAAACATCTAATATTTTTACTTGTAAAATTTATAAATGTTTAAAGCAATCAAATATAATACTATTAAAACTTATGAATATCTTTATTATTTACCTTTGTAAAAATAAAACACATATAATATTCTTATTTCATTTATCTTTACTAGTGATCCTATGATTGTATTGTATCTAATATTTACAATGTAATAAATAATCATTATACATTGTATATTCTTGTTATGCTCAACTTTATTTTATAAAATTATCTTTTCTTAAGTAATCAAATATTTTAAGTAATCAATTAAATATAATATATGATAAGCATCTAATATTTTTACTTGTAAAATTTATAAATGTTTAAAGCAATCAAATATAATACTATTAAAACTTATGAATATATTTATTATTTACCTTTGTACAAATAAAACACATATAATATTCTTATTTCATTTATCTTTATTCTTTACTAGTGATCCTATGACTGTATTGTATCTAATATTTACAATGTAATAAATGATAATTATACATTGTATATTCTTGTTATGCTCACCTTTATTTTATAAAATTATCTTTTTTTAAGTAATCAAATATTATAAGTAATAAATTAAATATAATATATGATAAACATCTAATATTTTTACTTTTGAAATTTATAAATATTTAAAGCATTCAAATATAATACATTGATACTTTTAAAACTTTTAAATATCTTTATTGTTTACCTTTGTAAAAATAAAACAAATAGAATATTCTTATTTCATTTATCTTTACTAGTGATCTTATGATTGTATTGTATCTAATATTTACAGTGTAATAAATGATAAATATACATTGTATATTGTTGTTATGCTCACCTTTATTTTATAAAATTATCTTTTTTTAAGTAATCAAATATTTTAAGTAATTAATTAAATATAATATATGATAAACATCTAATATTTTTACTTGTAAAATTTATAAATGTTTAAAGCAATCAAATATAATACAATTAAAACTTATAAATATCTTTATTATTTACCTTTGTAAAAATAAAACACATATAATATTCTTAGTTCATTTATCTTTACTAGTAATCTTATGATTGTATCTAATCTTTACAATGTAATAAATGATAATTATACATTGTATATTCTTGTTATGCTTACCTTTATTTTATAAAATTATATTTTTTAAGTAATCAAATATTTTAAGTAATCAATTAAATACAATATATGATAAAAATCTAATATTTTTACTTGTAAAATTTATAAATATTTTAAGCAATCAAATATAATATTGGTAAAACTTATAAATATCTTTATTATTTATCTTTGTAAAAATAAAACACATATAATATTCTTATTTTATTTATCTTTACTAGTAATCTTATTATTGTATCTAAAATATACAATGTAATAAATGATAATTATACATTGTATAGTCTTGTTTTGATCATTTTTATTTTATAAAATTATCTTTTTTTTAGTAATTAAATATTTTAAGTTATCAAATAAATTATAATCAATTATAAATATCTTTGTTTGATTCAAAGCGCAATATTTTTTATTATTAAAATTTATAAATATCTTTACTACTTATTTGTGAAAATAAAGCGCATTTAATATTTTTAATTCTTTTATATGCAATATTAATCTTATGATTGTCTGTCTCTAATATTTATGATTTATGAAATGATAATTACTTGGACTCGAATGTGAGTAAACCCGTCAAAACTCGACCCGACCCGACCCATTAAATTAACCCGTAACTAATTGAATCCAACCTGTCAAATTGTATGAAATGACCTCACCCATCAACTTAACTCGAAACAACTCGGACATAACTAACTCGTCATATTACATAAAATGACATGAACAGGCCGAAGCCACCTACTCATGTGAAATAGAAACTGACCCGAAACCAACCCGACCCTACTAGTCAAGTTAACCCGAAATTATCCGAATCCGAGTTTTCTTAACCCGAACGACTAGACCGGACCCGACCCGATAAATTAACCCGAAATGACCCGACCCGTTAATGACCCGACCCGACCCGCAACCGACCCGACAAATTGAATGACCCGAAATGACCCGACCCGCTATGACCCAACCCGGACCCGACTCGCCCGACCCGATTGCCACCTATAGCTGTAATACCCCACTTTTTTAGCTAACTCAAATCTTGAGTAATTAATATTGTAACCTAATTCTAACCTCAGGAAATAAATATTTCCGCCTTATCTAAATTCTCTAACCCTAGAATTTAACATAATCCCAATTTATTGATAATTAATCTATCATATTATCATAACTAATGAGTATATATATTTTGACATATTTTATACCCCTTTAATTTTATTTTTTGGTATTTTATTTGAGTAATATACGATAATAACTATAATTTTGTGCTTAAGTAATAATAATATTATATATTTTATTAGTTGAGCTAAAATGATATAAAATGAATGAATTTAAAGTATAAGATTATTTATTAATTCTTATAATATTATTTTGTAGGTAATGTATGTAAAAAAAAGGGATTTGGGTCCTTTGGACCAAAGGCCCAAAAGAAAAAAAAGCAAGAAGAGCCGGCATAAGGAGCAACCAGCAGGAGAAGGAAAAAATTATAAAAGAAGAGAAGCTAGTATGGAGGCGGGGGAGAGTAAAGGAGGAGAGAGAAGGCGAGGATAGAAAGAAAAAAAGAGAAAATAAAGAGAGAGTAAAGTAGGAGATAGAAGGTGGGATTGGCGAAGGTAGTAACGTAGAGGTGAGAGAGAAGACCAGTTGGTAGTAGAAGAGTCAATAGTGCATTAGAGAAGAAGAAGAGGTGAGAAGGGATGGGGAGGCATGATGCACCAAAGACGAAGAGAAAAAGTCTACCGTGGTAGAAGAAAAAAACATAAGAGAGAGAAGGGAGAAGGGAGTAGTGGTGACAAAAGGAGGGACTGACACATGGCACGAGAAGAGAGATAGGAGGTCTGACAGGGAGCAAGAGAGAGAAGAAAAGAAAGAGAGAGAGAGAGAGAGAAGGAGAGAAGAAAGGAAAGAAGAAGAAGAAGAAGAGAAGAGAGGGACCTATCGCCAAAAAAAAAGAAGAAGTTTGATGCTCATAGAAGAAAAGGAAGAGGAGAATTATGAGAAGAAAGTTGAGCATGAAAAACAAAAAAATAAAAAGAGAGGATGATGTAGGCAACAATAGCTGTGATGCGCCGAAAAGAGAGAGAAGGAGAGAGATGTTGACCGGGAGAGAGGAGAGAAAGAGATAAAAAGTGATCGAATAATTTATTTAAGATGAAATTAATTAAATTTTCATTTCAATAAACTGTTAAACTTTCATCCACAATTGATTTCGGTTATTTCTTTCTCTATTTTTAATATATATATTTTTGTGTGATTTATTTGATTATTATGACTGACTAATTATTTATTGCTGGAGAATAGACTAAAACCCTAGATTATGGTTTGAGATATGATATTATTTTTCTTTGTTTTATGAGATTATTCTTTGACTCTATATTAATTTCTATCGTTTATATATGTGCTTCTATGAAGCATGATTTATATGGTACATGTCTTATTCTGATTTTCTCATAGTAACAATATGTAGGATTGTATGCTTGCTAGGTGGCTATATGAATATGCTAGAATTTATATATATAAATTGTATATAGATTAGATAAGAATTCACCTAATAGTTTTATGACTCTAATCAGAGTAGTAAAACATTTAGATACGTGTAGGTCAAAGGAGAGAAATAAAACTAGACATGTTTATTGTACTAATTTGGGTACTTAAAATAACATCCTTCCACTTGTGCTTAATGCTTCAAATCTAGTTAAATATAGGATCTACTTGTTGTGACTATACTACTAGCATTTAATAGGATTAAATATTAGCATTTTATCGTATTAATTATTTTAGAAAAGTAATATAAGATGTATAAATCTACTTTTAGCTTATAACTTGGTCACTCTCATTCTCATGATTAAAAGATGACTTAGAAATTATTGTTATATTTTGACCCAATCTAGTGGTGGATTTCGATTTCCTTAACACATTTATCATATTTGTTGTTATCTATTCTTTTTATTATCTTATTTTATTTATTACTTTTATTATTTTATAATTAAAAACCCCACAATTGTGCTTGCCTTATTATTTATTTTGTATGATTTTAAGTTTTGATTGATTTATTTATTTTCATAATTTGTGAGCTAGTTAAATAGAGGTGAGCCATCTCAATATCTAGTATAGAACTATACTTTTATTTACCTATACTACAACTGACTATAAAAGGATTTAAATTGCGTGTCGGCTATGACTACACCACTAAACTAAATTATAATGATCATGTTATAATCAAAAACTAAAAATATTAACCCCCATTCTTTTCCTTCTTTTCCTTTTTCTCTCATGTTCCCTCTCAGCCAATCTCCCTCTCCCACTCATTTCTCTCCCTTTTTCCCTATGTGGAACATTGTTCACAGACACTACTTACAGACCCATCACTCCCTACCATCTGCCAGGCCATTCCCTACTTCCATCAACTCCCACCTCCTACGTATGAGGGTTGGGGTAGAAAATTTTCCCTCTGCACCTCTCGCTACAAGTGCATGGACATATATATACACATGCTCGACATTAAAGGCTACCACCTATCTTCTCTCTCTTTTGTTTCTACAACCAATGCAACACCACTTCCCCTCCTTCACCACCTCCTTGTTGTCGCGAAAAAAACCCAAAAATCCACCACTGGAAAACTAAATCAAGACAACGACCCTTGCCAAACATCACCCTACCATCAGCCAAAATTTCCAAAACTAATGCCTCTCCTTCAGATAACTCCACCACAACATTTTCTTCCTTTCTCCCTTCCTTGTTGCATCAACTTTCATCGTAGATTAACCCCACTCCCCTTTGGCAGCTTTGACAAAATCTCCCCCCTCCATTTTAATAGCAACAATCGAAGCTCCCCCCTCTATTTTGGTAGAAAAAATTAAAGCTTTCCCACTTCATTTTAGCAGCCACAACTGCATCACCCTTCCTCCATTTTGGCACCTCCAACCTTACCACATCACCCTTTCGACTTCCACCATTGAAGCACATGACCCCTTATTTTCCCTCCTTCATCATTTTACCTTTCCTAACAACAACAGGTTGTGCCGTTACTCACCTTCCATTTCCTTTGGTATTCCCCCTTTGCTTGGTTACGCAAGTTCTTCTTAATCAATACCCTTCTTGGTTTTGTTTTATTCCTTCCTTTCTTGTTTTTTTTTTATTTCTTCCTTCACCCATCTATTTCCTTAAGCATTTCCTTAGGCGGTCTAATCCTCATGATGTCTTATTAGGTAATTTTCTTGTGGTCCCAAAAGAGGAAAAATAAGTTTTACGAGCTTAGAGACCAGAGCCATTTTAGTAAGGATACTTGTCGTAGTCTAGGGTCTTTGATTGCTAATTGTTACACATTATTTTATATTGTATCATGTTATTGTGATTATGTGAACTAATATATGATTGTTGATACTACAATATGTGGTTGATATTATATGATAGGAAATGAGTAAGTAAAGTTCAAGTGATATTGTTATTTTATGTGGAAAAGCCTTCACTGTGAAATATGGTTGTATCATGGGTTTATTAATAGTATGATAAATGTGAAATGATTATGAGTTATGACAAGGTCTTTGAAGAA
Organism: Tamarix austromongolica; assembly: GCA_039764185.1. Taxonomy (NCBI): domain Eukaryota; kingdom Viridiplantae; phylum Streptophyta; class Magnoliopsida; order Caryophyllales; family Tamaricaceae; genus Tamarix; species Tamarix austromongolica. The sequence goes on from CM077817.1 coordinate 14,371,524, forward strand.
AAATATGGATTTGGGAAATAATATTACCAAACACATAAGATTCTCATGAAATAAGGGTTATGTTACCAATACGGGAATTTTGGTCAACGTGGGTTAAATATGGGAATCATGGTATTTTAAGGTGTTATATCATCCAAATGTGCTGAGAAATTTATATGAAGTGTTTAGAGTAGTTTTGAATGACCTAGGTTTAAATAAAGTACACAAATGGTTTGGTTTGGGAATAGTAATCCTAAAATAAGGAGGCCATTATCTTATGTACTAAACGGTAGAGTTAGAATGCAAAATTCAAATATGTTGTTAATATAAGTTTTTTGGGAAGTTATATTAAATTTAGTAAGTGTTTGAGCCTTACATAAAACTTTATGATCAATTTGTGAAATTAGGGTTTATAAACCCTAAGAATATTAACTTTTGGGATACGGTTATTATCATATGAGCAAGACCTTAGAGTTGGGACTTTAAATTAGAATATGTTGAAAATATTAATATTTCAGGAATAGGTACTAAGTCTGGTGGTTAAAAGAGTAATAGGAGAAAAGTTATGATAAAATTATGAAATTAGGATTTTGGGGAATATAAGGATTTTAACTTTAGAGAACGACCTTATGACCCGACATGTTGTGCTTACCTACTCTAATGTTTTCTATACCTGTGAATTAATCACAAATAGCCATTAATCATTTAAAGTGAAAGATCACATGAGTCAAGCTAAGGGGATGTTTTTCAGATCCATTCCACCGGATTATAATAGTGGCTCGAGAACGTTTTGCCTTGATAATGTGCTTTTATGGATCTATTCTACCAAATGATAATAGTGGCTCAGGTGTGTTGTCCCCGAGAGGTGCTTCATTCTGTTCCACCGGATTAAGAATAGTGGAGCCCTATACTCATTGTGAATAAGAATATGATTTGAGATAATTAACCTAATAGATAATATATTAATGATTTAAAGTGGAAGAGTATGTGAGTTAGGATCAAGGTGATATTTTCAGATCCGTTCCACCATGCATGTGATAATAGTTGCTCGGGAGTGTTTTGCCTTGAGAAGATGTTTTTATGGATCCGTTCCACTGGATGATAATAGTAACTTAAGTATGTTGTTTTTTGAGAGGTGCTTCAGAGTGTTCCACTAGTTTAAGTATAGTGGAGTCCTTGAACTCAATGTAAATAAAAAAATAAAAATAGTCACACCTAATAAAGAGACCTAGATCAGAATTTACCTTGTGAGACTTTTTATAAATTATATATGTGTACTTATCATCTACTATGAATTTATGTATTTATCTATATCCCTAACTCAATAGGATGGTTACCTTACTCATTACGTAGCGTACTGATAATCCTTTTCATGGGTGTTACTCATTCCTATGAGCAAAAGACCTTGATGTTTTTGTGCAAGTCTTTGAGGACCACCTAAATGATTTTAGTGCTTTTGATACATTGTGTGGGGAGGAGTGATCTTTTATCTATACTGGGTGTTTGGGTGACAAGTTATGTTATTTAGATGATGTTTTTATCTGGATACCTTTTGTACTCTTTGATCCATAGTATCCCTTAGTTTGTATTCTAGTATTGTACCCTAGAATTAATCTTCAAACTCATATTTTATATTTATAAAATATTCTCTCATTTCTAATTACCTTACTATGAATGGTTTTAGTCTTTTGATTTATGTAAGGATGGTATGGTTAACTAAAATTATGTCAATTATGGTGGTAACATCCAATATTTTGATTATATGCTTCAACTATAAATAAAAAGTTTTTAGTAGTAAAATTTGGGGTGTTACAATAGTTGCTCTAACTATAACCCCTAAAGTATAAGCAGCAAGAAAAGTAGAATAATAAGGTAGTCTTAAATGTCCTAGCCAATATATTACAACTAGCCTTGCCAACTATTATTATTCAATTCCACACTACTTTAATTAAAGGAAGATGTATATGTCACAATGTGTTGCTTGCTCATGAATTAGTTATATACTATAACTAAAGACACATATCCCCTGATGCATGATAAAACTTGACCTTCGAAAAGCCTATGGTTTGTTGGAATGATGATTCTCCATGGCTTGGGCTTTCCCCTACACTTTGCAAAACTCATCAATGAACATATAACTACTATTAGTTACTCTATCTTATTCAATACTGCTTTAACACTTCCTTTTGATGCAAGAAGATTAATTATCCTCTTACCTCTTTATCATCACGATATAATATTTTCATAGACTTTTTTAGGGATTATGGGGTGATAAAGTTTTCAAATACACTTAAATTGTAGAAGGATTAGAATCATCAATATTTATTTTATTGATGATCTCCTAATGTTTGCTTATTAGGACTTTATTTCAACTATAAAACTATTGAAACCTTTCAAAGGTTTTCTTCTTTATTTGTACTGAAATTTAATATCAACAAGAGACAATGCTTTTGTGGAGGTTTAAGTCCTAATAAAAAAATACTAGATATTGTCTAATGCTCACATTATTAAAGGAAAGTTTCCTATCACCTATCCTAGTTTTCCTTTTTCTAGTGTGTGATTCATTGCTACTCAGTGTACTAGTTTTATAGAGAATATCACAAGAAAATTGCTATAGAAATGTTCAACTATGCAAGGAGACTAAAATTGATAAGATGAGTTTTGCTCAGCATATAAGCATACTAGTCTCAACTATTTATCCAACATAATAATATCATTCATACAGTTAAAGCATTATAAAGGTTATTCTTATGGTTGGACTCAATAGTTACAAAGAGAACCTTAGTGGCTTGGTATCCTATATGTTTACCTAAAGAAGAGTTAGGATTGGGGAAGTTCAACATTCAATTATGGAACAAAGCTGCAATTGCTAAATGGTTGTGGCACATTGCTTTTACAAATGATACTCTATGGGTTAAATGGAGCCATAACTATTATTCTAAAGGCATTCAAATGTGGGATGTGAGTATTACTGTAATACCTCGAGTCGATATGACTACGTGGGGGCTACCCTGGAGTACTTTTGGATTGATTGGCTAAACCCACAAATTAATACGAGTTGTTTCAGTGCTCTTTATCCTCACTCATGTGCTTTATGAGATATTTTCAAAAAAATTTCAAAACTTTCCAAGTGGGTCAGCTATTCTAAAAATTATTTTACGGAAAACATGCTTAACTGTGGAGTTTTTAGAATGCAATCACCAAAATGATGGTATACCATGCTGATATGAGTAATCATATCAATCCTTATACTACTACACTCAATTTGGAGGGATTACACTTACACCTAAATATTCTTAGCCCATGATGAAAGTATTGTATTTGAGAGCACAATTGCCTAAAAATTGTTGAAGTTACAAATCCTATCTGTGTTGGACTCTCGAGGCAAGTATAATATTATTAAAGTTAGGGGTGGCACAAAATCAAATATCTACATTTTCACAATTAGATATCTGCTACACATCTTATAAATTGGATTGGATATCCAAAACATTAGATTTGATACTATACATATTCAAAATATCTAATTATACTAACATTCATAATTAGATGCATATATTTGGAAAATATATTACAATATAATATATAATATAAAGATAAAACTTAGTGAGTTTGAAATATAACCTGTGATCTTTAATGAGTGACAAGATAGTGTGAAGATGTTGTTCATTCCCCTCTCTACTCCGAGACTACACTAAGGTATCATCTATTAATACCACCATGAACTAGTCAAGGAATGATCAAAAGATCATCGTCATCAAATCCATAAATATGACTGACACATTGGTGAGTCTAAAAGGTATCATTACAAACTCATAGTATCCATGATGTTCTCTAAAAGTCATCTTCATGATATCTACCTCTGTGATGTGCAGCTAGTGATAACTCGACCTCAAGTCAATCTTCAAGAAAATTGCAACTCACCAAAATTGGTCAAATGTATCATTGATCCTTAAAAGCAGATATTGATTCTTCACCATCAACTAGTTCAGACCCTCATATTCAATGCACAAACAAAGAATCCTATCCTTATTCTTCTTTATAAAATGAACCGGTGATCCCCATGGAGACACACTGGGACAGATATATTTATAAGCCAACAAGTCCTCTAGTTGTGACTTCAACTCTCGCAATTCTATCGGCATCATTTGGTAGGGTGCTTTTAAAATTGTCTTGACCCCCGATACTAGCTTGGTTGTGAAGTATATCTTGCACACTAGCAGCATACTTGGTTTTTCTTTTGGAAATATGTCAGGAAAGTCCCAAACAATCGGAATGTCTTCTAATGATGACACATCCAGGTTTAACTCTTGAATACCACACATATACATAAGGTAACTTCTGTGCACTAACAAATATAGCATATGGGCATATACAACCTTCATAGTAGGTATAATCTTGCATTTCTTGTAGGAAACCCTAACACTTTGAGGTCCCTGCAACACAACTCGCTCTTGCACATAGTCTATTGCCGCTCAATATCTCCCCAACATATTGATCCCAAGGATTATGTTAAAGTCTTGTAGGTCTATCTCAACCAATTCTATAGGGAAGTCTACCCTACATTTGATTAGAGTCTCGTGTACTCCAATCTATCCTTCAAAGGTAAAGTAACAGATATCGACACACTAGCAAATAGAGACAAAGCAACTCGAGTAACAAAAGTGGTAGACATAAATGACAATGAGTCACCCAAATCAAATAATACATGCACTAGTAATGAGATGATGAAGAATTTAATAGTGACTACATCTAAATATTGATCAGCCTCTGCCTAGCTGACGACATTCAGGCAGCCACTTGATAGTCCTCCTCGGTATCATCCATGATACCCTCCAAACCCTTAGGTCTGTCCTCCTTCACCCTAAGGAAATGGGCGAGACCCTTGTGGTCTCCCCTTAGCCTGTCTAGGTTGTACATTTATTGGGTTATATGTCCTCTATTATTACAGCGAAAACTGAAAAGTATGCTATTTTTTTTGTTTAAAGAGATAATTGTGGAAGCTAAAACATAAAAAAATGTAGGGTATTACTGTGATATTTGGTATAAGTTCTGTTTCCTCTGTCATTCTCATACCAAGTGCTAAGACTAAATGGTTACTCTACTTAAATTAATATCACAATTATAAGAACCATAATCAAGATAACAAAACATTTTAATATCATTCTTATAAAACAAACGATTATCGGTTACAAAATTCAAATGAGATGAAATACATAAGGACATAAAGTATAAGAATATTCAAATCAAAATAGACCGAGTAGGATAATAGATAGCCCTAACTCTCAATCTAAAATACTAGCCTTCAAAATAATCTCACAAGAGAACTTGTAAAGTCACTACTACCCAAAGAATAAGAAGGGTCCCATGAAATGGAACCCATCTGTGCAACTATACCGAGTAACCTACTATACAAAACTAACCATGAAAAGATCACATGGAACATATAGAAGGTTTCATAGGAGGAAATGATATAACATATTGAAATTTACATGCGATAACCAAAATAGGATAACATATCAGATAAAAAAATATCACTAAGGCCACATACTACTCATACCCATTTATTTATAACATAATGAAACTTACCAACCAATCATTAAAGGGATGCTCTTTGATATAATAATTAGAACCAATCTTAACCCAGTAACCTTAACATTCACAATATATCTCATAACTCAACCATGTATCATTATTATTATCCGCAAACAAAACCAATTAGTGATTAAAATCATTCCCAAAAAAATTTCATGTTGAATTCAGGGCTTCCACTATTTTTAATCAGGAAGAATGGACTGAAGCACCTCTTAGGGCAAATCACATATGGACACTATTATCATCTAATGGAACAAACAACACATCAGCCCTAACTCACGTGGTCTTTCACTTTAAATATTAATATCTTATTATTTATTTATTTCACATTGAGTTCAGGCCCCCCACTATTGTCAATTGGTGGAACGATATCAACAATATACATCCCTAGGGAAAAACACTCTTAGATACTATCTACCTCGGTGGAACGGACTGGTACAACCATAAATTATAATGCTCCTAGCCACTAGTCTCATCATATGGAATGAACTTGTAAAATCTTAGAGCAAAACGCTTATGGCCACTATTCTTGTCTGATGGAATGGATCGGTATAACCGGTCTTGACTTATGTAATCTTTCACTTGAAATATCAATGTCTTATAAAACATCATAGCAACATATTCCATAACAAATAAAACCAACAATAATCATTTTCATTTTTATTTTGCTCAAGGGGAGATCATATCAACCTAAAGGTACTAAGGTAATCCGGTCATATTGATACACAAAGACAACACAATATCCTACCGACTAAGGTACCTTGGTCACATTGACACATGAAGGAGATACAACACCCTACTAACAATGACACCTAATCCATAAGTATACATACCCTCTATAAATTATGCAGAGCTAAATAGAGTAAGATATTGTGTTTTGTTAGGGCACTAAGACACATCAGTAATAATCCATAACCAACCATAGGTTAAACCATGTATTTAGGGTAGCAACCCCTACAGAGCCACTATTCCCTATCTCGATGTCTTTCAATTTAAATATTGGTAATTTTATTAAGGTGACTATGAAAGCATGCAATACATAAATAGATCAAATTTCTATAATAACTATTATTACTCATTACCAAATATTCAAGATAACTATAAATAAGGTCATCACTAAAATTAACTCAAAAATCTACTAAGACCCTTAGGTATAATTATCCACATTTAGGCATATTAGGCTGAAAATGACCAAAATGCTTTTGAGACCATAATTACCACATTATTATCCACTTTAATACTATTTTTATTTAATAATTTATCATGAAAAGGCTAAAATATAATAAATTGAATATTTTAGCAAGAAAATAAATTACTAAGCCTAATAAATGAACATTTTACCATTATACATAATTTAGCACATTAAACCCTAACATGTGTTTCTAAGTCATCAAATCTCATACTTCCATTCTTAACAATAAATAATACATATTAGGTATGCTTATCAAAATAAATATTAGGATACACTTAAAAAAAGACCAAATTGCCCCTATGGTAAATAGTGATAATCATGACAATAATATGTCTAAGCATGTTCAACCTATAATATTAGACACACATGACATAAATAATTTATTTTCAATATTAAACCCATTTTAACATACTTTCTTACAAATAATACTTTACGCAAATCAACATGCTCCATTCTACCAAATTTTACAGTAACATTATTAGGATAATAATTACAATGTAATGAACATGCTTAACATAATTTATATATCAAAACCCTAATATATTATCATAAGATATTACACATTTTAATAAAGCATATGGGTTGCCTGATTTCCCACAAAAACACAAAATATAATCAACCTACTAAAAGTATTTAGATCCACTAGTTAGTATTTTTTACCTAAGATAAACTTAATAAAATATATATTAATACCTAACTCATACAAGAATACTGTATTTTAAAATATTTATCAAAGTAAAATTATCAAATGGTTGGAAAACAAACCAAGGTAGAAAGAGGTAGAAAACATGTTGCATAGGGGCGAGCAATGTGAGTCATGTACACAGAAGAAGGGGATCCTTGTAATATCCCAAATTTTATCTAACCCTAGTCCTAAGTAATTAATAGTTTAACCAGATCCTAATATTAGATAATTGGTATTTTTATCTTACCCTAATTCTTTAATCTTAAATCTAAATCTAATCTTAATCCTAATTTTGGGTGATTGATATTTTAATCTAACCCTAACCTTGGATGATTTATAATTTAATTTTACCCTAATTATGTAATCTTAAATTTAAACCTAATTCTAATCATAACTCTAAATTATTTGTTCTTTTTTTCCCCTCTTTTCTTGTTCCCTTTTCTTTTTCCTTTTTTGTTATCCTCATCCCGATCGCCTTTCTCCTTCTTCCCCTTCTAGCCATATAACCCTCTCCATTGCATGGCTTACTTTTTTGCTTCTCAACCCTACGCTACACGTGTCTATGCACCCCAACTACAACATCACCAGCCATGCCTTGTCCCTTTCCTTCCTATCTTGTGCGAAATGCCTAAACCAACTCTCTCCACCGCAACTCCATTCGGCCATCCTCATTTCCACTATCACCTCATTATTCTATAAATGTCCCCTATCCCTTGCCACATAATTTTAACAACCCACATAACTTCTCCTTAGACTTCTCTTCCTCCCCTCTACTTCTTTATCCTTCATTCGTCATCGTTCTAACATTTTCTATAATATAGATCTATAAAATCCTTGTCATCTCATGCTACAAACTATACACAATGTGGGAAAATCACGTTACTCAAGCCTTGTTGCATGAAAAACCTACACGCTCAACACCCATAGTTATGTGAACTATTCATGTAACAACCCCACCCAAAATACACCACAACCTCAAGCTACACCATCCACCAAATTACCCCAACCTTACTCCACTCCACCCCACCAATGTCCAATACTCATGCCACTCCACCCCCATCAACATGAGGAGCTCACACAACACCTCTAGCTATGTGAGTTATTATGCTTGACCCCTCCTTGCTGCGCCAACTTCTGTCCCAGCTAGTTCAAGCCTTGCACGACTTGGTTTGCTTTGGTTTTGCTCCATTTTTACCCTCCTTTGCCTTATATTTTCCTTGGTTGTTTTCTTAAGTTCTAATGATGTATTATTATTATTATTAGTTTTTTCTTCTATTGTCTCGGCGAAGAATTCTTAGGTTATATGTACTTAGAGATCAGATACCTTTTTAGTAAAGATACATTTCATAACTAGGGTTTTGTGGCAATGTGTATATTTTTATAAAATCTAATGTTTGGTATTGTTATATGGATAGTTTCATTATGGTAATTCTGTGGTATAACATGTTGTGTTGTATGATAAAAAAAGTGAGAAAAATGTGAAAGCGTGTGATTATATATATTATTAGTTAAGTTTGGTTTTGCAAGTCAAGAAGGTTGGAATGAATTGTTATCTAAATTGGGTTATGATATTTGAATCGTATATATATATGCTGTTAAGTAGTTTCATGATGATACATATTGGACGTTGGAAATCATTCATATATTTGAAGTTGGAAATTTACGTTTTGTCTATCTCAAGGACAATTTGGTCAATATGGAATATTTGATATTTTAATGTGTTAATTGGTTCAAAATATGCTAAATATATTATGTGAAATATTTGGTGTAATTATGAATTACTTGAATCCAATAAAATGATAAAATGGCTCAAATTGAAAAAAAAAACCTAAAGGTGGGATTGTTATCCCATGTGTAAAATGTTGGATTTAAAATTTACTTTGTGGATCTGTAGTTGATATTATTATTTTAGGAATATGTGTAAAATTTGGTGGCTATATGACTTATATGGAAAAATCTATGACCAGAGTTTGTGAAATTAGGGTTTTAAAGGGATTTATAAATAGTAACCATGGTAGCAAGTTGTTATTGCATGCGCAAAGCATTGGAGTTAGACCTTGATTTTTTTATAAATTTTTAATAATAATATTTTATGAATTTAAAATATGTTTGGTAGTAAAATGATTATTATGAAAGGAGTTACGCATATTTTGTGTAATTAGGGTTCCTTAGGAGAAATATGGTTTTTTTCCCTAGAGGATGTCCCGATATTCATGTGGTTACATTTTACACATTTCAAATAATTATGTTAAGTTGGATTATGAGCCTTGCATATCTAAATGTGTGAATACATGATGATCCTGATAAAAAAAAATAGATAAGACATTAATCACTTAAAGTGAAAGATTACGTGAGTCAAGATAGAGGTGTTGTGTTCATTCTATCGGACGATAAAAGTGCATTTTCTTCCTAAGAGGTGGTTCATACCATTCCATTGGTTTAATAATATTGTTTAAGAGCGTGTTTCCCTAGTATATGTTGGGTCTGTTCCACTAGATGATAATAGTGGTTCAATAGTGTTTTACCATGAGAGGTGCTTCAGTCTATTTCATCGGATTAAGAATAGTGAGATTTCTAAACTCAACGTAAATAAGAATATGGATTATGATTGTATATAATAATGGGAATTTGGAATTAGTCCTTATCTTACATCGTATTATGTTAATCTATTTGCATGTTTATTCTTTCATGTGACCTTATGACATTGTGTAACCTTGTTATGATTCTATTATTCTCGTACTCAGTACATAGCGTACTGATCATATTTTTCATAAGTTTTCTTATTCCCACGACTAGATACCACCTTCTGTTTATAGGTGATTGATGATTACTACCTTTAATTTGTGAGTGCATAATCGAGTTGATATAGATTATGGTTATGTGGATATCTCTATCTCTCTATGGAATCTTAATCCTCTATTTTTATTATAATTTTCTTCTTCTCTCTATTTCATATGTTTTACCATGGTGGAATCAATTAATTCTGACACCAAATTTCTAGGTACGACAGTACGAGGTTATTTTTGCCTTACACTATACATATACGAGGTATAGGGAGTAATTTTTTTATGTTGGATGTGGGGTGATACCCTTGCATTTTGTGCTTTAAATTTCATAATTAACTCTTTAAAATAAAATTGTTTAAGTGTTAAAAAATGGGGTTATTAAAATATTGGCACTAGACAGGGTGGTTGAGGTTGGATCGAATAGTGGAAGGTGAAGGGCTGGGTAGAGCTAGTTTGGATGTGTGGTGGCACTGTCTAGGTGGGGGTTGAGGAAGGAAGGGTTAGAGTGGGAATTTTAGTGGATGGTGGAGGTTTCGTGCAAAGGAAGTGGATGCCAAACATTGGTGGTGAAGGGCGAGGGTGTACAATACAAATGATGGTGCTGGGGTGAGCTGACGACGATGAAAGAGGTGATGCACGATGGGGAGCATAGTTGTGTGAAGAAAGGCATGCACGAATATGCAAAGCAGGGTACATGATTATATAAAGAAGGATGCACCGACATACAAGGGGGATGCATGACTATGTGAATAACGAAACCAAAAATAAGGGCATTTGGGGTAGGAAAAGATGATCGATGTGAAGAAAAAGAAGGGAGGAAGTTTGGCTTGATTATGGGTGATGTTTTTGGAGATAGGACTCGGCTACGGTGGAGGCTAGGAATGGTGGATTTGGCAGTATTTTGTGATAGCAAATGGTCATGGAGATGGATAAATGAAACTAAAATAGGAGAAGGAGAAGGATAAGGAAGGAGAAGGAAAGGAAAGGTGATGGTTTGAGTGGGATGGGAATTTCAAATAAAAATGGAAGGGAAGTAGTGAAGAGAAGAGGGGGTTATATATATATGGGGAGTGGGGTGAGGTGTGAGCTGAGAAATGGCTAAGGATGTAAACATGATGGATTTTATCCAAAATATGATGGGTTTTATCCAACAGATATTTAAATGGATATGAATAAATGGATACGAATACAGATATAGAGGATGAAAAAAATATCCGTCGGGTTCGGGTATGAATATGGGTATAGAATATCTATATCCATACCCATACACATCGTGTACCCGTTTACCTGATATATAATTACCTTTTTGCCCTCAATTTAAAAATAAATATAGTATAAATTAAGATTAAATTTGTCATTTGGCTTGACTCTAAATAGGTTTGTCGGATAATGGATTTATCCACTAGATAATATCCGTTAACGGGAAAACAGATAACGGATATCCAACAAATATGGATATGGATGTGCTAATGGATATCCGTTCAGATACGGGTATGGATTGAGGTACAAATTTTCTTATCAGATACAGATACGGGTATGGGTATACCCGCCCCGTTTACATCCCTAAAAATGGCCGAAGGGAGGCATGGTATGTCATTCTGTATGACATAGGTTGGGGAAGGAAAAGGACGTGTTGTGTTGGTTGATGGTGTAGGCTGGGTTGCAGGGGAGGTAGGTGCCGGGAAGGGAAAGGAAAGGAGACCATGTGGAAAGGGGTGCATGGTACAAAGAGGAAGAAGGAGAAAAGGATATTGGGATGGGGAGAAGGAAAAGGAAAAAGAAAGATGAGAAAGAAAAGAGAGCAGGGGGAAGGGAAAAGGGAAAAAAAATTAAGGTTAGGATTATAATTAGGTTTAAATTTAAGATTAAGAAATTAGAAAAAAAATTAATTTATCAATTATTCGGGGTTTGAGTTATGTTAAAATATTAATTCTTTGGAATTAGGGCGAGGTTTAAAACTAAAAGAAAATGGAAAAATAATTTAGAAAAATAATTTAAGAATGAATTTGGGTTATAGATCAAGGCTTAACAAAAATAAATAAGTCAATGTTTTAAAGTTAGGTTTTGAATTAAGGCTAAACACTCAAACACAAAGGTTATAAAATTTTAGAGTGTTACACAAGTGATCCTTGTTGCTAGAACTAACAACTTTATGGTAGAAATTGACCTCTTTGTTGCTGAAACTTGAAATAACAGTGACCTATCCTACCATATGCTAAACAAAAATCAAGTCTACCTTCACAATCTTATCCTAGATGATGTATGCCACAACAACAACAAAATAAGTGCCTCTACAATCTTTGTTGTCTAATAGGACCACCTGGCTGACCTTATACCAGAATCCTGAAGGTCTACCTCCTTGAAACTAAATCCTTCCCCAAAAATCCTATGTCTTTGGATTTTTCTTACCCAAGATAGAATTTCGCTCCTGGATCATAGTAGCAACAACACATGCTTGCTCATAGTACGTGGCCAAATCGTGGAGGACTATGTTGCCCATCATCCTCTAGATGCTGAAATAGAGCCATTACTTGAACTGGAAGACCATTATTGCCTCAATAGTTGCTATACCCAGAGAAAACATCAACAACTATGAGAACTACGCATGGCAATTCCACACTATCATACTTTCCTGATTTAGCAACATAGACTCCTTAAGTTTTTTTTGGTAAGTAAGTAGATTTTATTACTACCAAAAATAAAAATATGTATAAACTAATTTAGACCACCAATGCATCTATACAATCCTTCCATTGGTCATAATTATTGACATGATGAGAAGAAAAAATCCTACTTGACACTACAAAGCAAATATCTTTAAGAAGCATATTAGAGTGTCGAGATTTATTTCTAAAGATTCTAGCATTCCTTTCCTACCAAATGGATCCTATGAATGTGACAAATAGGGCTCTGAGTATGTTCCTCTTCCTCTTGCATTGCTTTATTTTTTTAGCCAAGATCTTCGGTTCTGTCTCCCATGAGTGGATATGATTCCTCCTGTTAAAGGATTTCCTAATCTTCATCCAAATCTCCTGACTATAAGGGAAATCAAACATAAGGTGCTTGATGTCCTCCTCTTGTCTTATCATGCACAATATGAACTCAATATCCTCAAGAAGATTCAGCTGCTTCAATCTTACCTTGGTCATCAACTTGTTTTGAATAGCAAGCCAGGTAATAAATTGGTGTTTGGGAGAAGCAAAACCACACAAAGAAATATACCACCACCAAAATTTTCCACCACGGTGCCTAGTTAGATCATACATTCCCTTTATACTGTAAGATCCATCATTCTTTATGATTTTGTCAAAAACTGAGAATTAGAGAAGAAGTTATGAAATTGATGTCTAAGATTGAAGATTTGCTGGAGATGCCAATAGCACTTATGGACTGAAGTGAAGGACCACAAAGATTGAAAGCTTAAATAAATATAATGAACCCATTTAAACCAAAGGGAGTTATTTTTGTAGCATAAGTTCTAAAGCATTTTCCCCACGACCACTTTATTCCATTGATGCACATCAATTAAGCCCAAACCTCCTTCCTTTTTAGGTAAGCGAACTTGCTTCCAAGCTACCAAAGCTTTTTTTGAAGAATTTATCTTTCTAGTCTAGAGAAACTGCCTGCACATACATTCAATTTGCTGGATCAACTTCCTCAGGAGAATAAAGACTTGAGACCAGTAAATTTGGAAGCTAAAAATAATAGACTTTAATAACTGAGTTCGACTAGCATAAGATAACAGATGAGAATGCCAGCCTATAATCTTTTTTGCTATTTTCTACACCAAACCTTGGAGCTGGAGGTTGTTAATCTTGTAGAGAATAAAGGAACCCCTAAATATGAGAAGGGAAAACTACCTTAAGAGAAATTAGTTTGGTGCAGGATATGAAGTCTTATTGCATCATCCACACCCCCAAAAAATATGCTACTCTTTTGAGGATGAATAATAAGACCATACCTATCGGAGAAGTCTTTAATTACATTGATAAGACTATTAACCGACTTAAAATCACCCATATAGAAAAGGAGCATATCATCTGAAAAAGCTAAATAATCTTCAAATCGTTACATTTAGGATGTCCTTTAAAATCCTTATCCTTCCACAAAACTTGAGAGATTTAGTAAGGTATTCAGCCATCAACACAAACAAATAAGGGGATAGGGGTCCCCTTACCTGATCCCTTGCTGGCCTTTGAAAGGTTTAGTCATCTTACCATTTAAATAAATAGAATAGGAGACAGTGTTTACACAGGCTATTATCCATCTAACAACTTGGAGGGGAAAAGCATAAGCATGAAGGATTTGCTGCAAAAAACCCCAGTGAACTAAATCATAAGCTTTCTTAATGTCAACTTTTATCATACACCTAGCAGATATATGCTTTTGAGAATATTTCCTAACTAATTTAGCAGCTAGCAAAATATTTTCACAAATATGCCTTCCTTTAACAAATCCAGATTGAGCTTGATTGATGAGATAAGGCATTAAGGTTTGCAGTCTGGTAGTTAGAATTTTAGAAATGATCTTGTATAAAACTCCACAGCAATTAATAGGCCTATAATCACTTACCCTAGTAGCATTACCTCTTTTTGGAATGAGGGTTAGAGAAGTGATGTTGAGTTGGGGAGGAAGATATCCGGTAATGAAAAAATTATGCATTGCATATATGATATCGACCCCTATAATCTCCCATGATTTCTTAAAGAAAGCAGTAGCAAAACCATCAACACTAGGGACTTTATAATCTCCAATAGAAAACACAACCTCCTTAACCTCTTGGGAAGAAATTGGGGAAAGGAGTTGATACTTATGAGCATCATGGAGAAATGGAACCTGAGAAATAACTATAGAATTAACCAAACCTGTGCCACTCCCTTGAGATCCTAGAAGATCTTTGTAAAAAGTGAGAAAAGAGTCTGAGATGCAAGCATGATTAGAGGTGACAGCCCCTGTATTCAGTTCAATATGCTGAATGGAGTTCAGATTTTGATTACTCTTCAATCTAGAAAAGAAATATGTATGGTTTGTATCCCCCACATTCAATCAGTGAATTTTGGATTTTTGCTTGAGAAAACATTCATAACAACTTGATATTTTGTTAAGGTTGTCTTCACACTCATGCATTGTAGCTCTAAGATCTTTATTACTAATATCCTGTAGTAACTTCTTTTGAGACTCAGATAATGCCTTCCTTGCCTCCTCCATTTTATGCTCCAGAGAACCATATTTAACCATGTTAAAGTCCTTAAAGATAGGCTTCAATCTTTAAATAGTTTTTTATATATGCAGAAGAGGGTTATTACTTGAAGGCCCTTCCCAATGCTCCCTTATGATGTCCAAGAATTGAGGGTCTTCAGTCCAAAAATAATTAAACCTAAAAGGTTTCTTTCTGGTAGTATGCACCCCTATATGGACTTGGATAATGCAATGATCAGATAACATGGGGGGTTGAAGGCAACAGAAGAATTTTTGAACACATTAAGCCAGGGCACATTCACCATAACCCTATCTAGCTTATAAGCAATAACATCATCCCCACTCCTTTTATTCATCCATGTGAAAAAACAACCATATCCTTTAAGATCTCTCATACCCAACTGAGAAAAATCAAGCATGTCCTGAGTAGAACGTGTGTCCCCTCCCTGATTTTCATAATGGTGAAGGATGATGTTAAAATTTCCCATTAAAATCATAGGGTAAGAGATCCTTTTATTCAGTTCTAACTAGTTCCACAGGCTTTTCCTAGCTGAACTAGTATTAAAAGCATAAATAAAAACCACAACAAACCGCACCTTACCATCTAAAGTCTTGACATCACACAAAATGCCCTGAGCACAGGAAGAAATATGATTTATAATCCAAACCAAAGGATCCCAGAGCACCCACACTTACCCATTGTTATGACTCTGATAATTATTTAACCACATCCAATTCCTTACTAAAGCTGTTTTAATATTATCAGCCTTATTTGCTTTAACTCTAATCTCCAGTAAGCCAATAAGGAAACACTTGCTTTGTTTGATCCATCCACAAACCTCCCTTTGTTTGGATGGATCATTAATGCCTCTCACATTCCAACTAGCAAATATGGGCACCTGGATCATGAGGGTGCCTTGTCAGTTCTTGTATCTAACCTAGGGAAATAGAAACACTAGAGTCTCCGAGAGCATGAAACCAATTTTCACTACTACCACTGATAAGAACATCATGAGAACTAGAGACATTAGCCTTTGGGGAAACATAAAGATTAGTCCTATGCTCTTTTACTGATCCAAGAGATGCAAACTCCCTATTCTCAGACTTTGGAACTCCTTCATCTACAGAACCTTCCTTATAAGATGAAACTTGCCTTCTGTCTCTGACCACCTTCCATTCTTGATGAACTCAAGGCTTTGCAATAACATACTTCTTTGAAAGCTTCCAGCAAGTTTGGTCATTATGAGAAGGATCAAGGCAGTTATGACAGAAAGATGGTTTCCATTCAAACTAAACTATTTGATTAATAAGAGAGCCATCGGGATCCTTGATTAAGATGGACTCACACAAAGGTTTTTTTTAATATCAAATTCAACTAACACCCTAGGATAAGCAAACCTATCCTTTCTGAAGGTGATAACATCAATGAAAACAGGGGACCCTATTGAGCTAGCAATAATACTCAAAGATTTAGAAGACCAATACTCTAAAGGCAGCTGAGGTAATTTAACCCACAAAGGAACAAATTGTAATTCAGACTTTGAAAGCTTCAATTTCCTTTGCCATCTTTTTAGAATTAACGGCCTGTTGTAATAAGACCGGTATTGTGACAAGATCCATTCACAATCTGTAGCAAAATAAAATTTAAATAAAAAGAAACCATCATCATGGCATATAACTTTAGGAGGAGCCACACGAATCCATTGAGTTTTAACAAAACCCAACATTTGATTGAAAGTAAGATCATGTCCATATACATATCCTATCACTGTATGCTACCATTCCTTCAATTCCTTATCAACTTCCTCCTTGACAAAATTAACCACAATTTGTCCCTCTTCAATCTGTGGAGGCACATAATTTAGGGGCATACGTTGATTGGAGTTATACTTGTAAGCAATTTTGTCCCTCTAAGAAACTCCAATAGAAGTCCCAGACTATTGCTGAATTATATTTTGATCAGAATCATTCACAACTCCCTCGGCACTAGGCCTTCTAGCCATCGCATGATTTTGGTCCAAAGACACAGAGGAAGTAATAGTTGTACCTACTATATCAATGAAACAATCTCCCGATTTAGGTAATAAAGAAGCCTTAGGAATTTTATAAGTCAATTGGGCATTCAAATTATGATCATCAGAGATAGGGTTTAGACATTGATCATTGAATTCAGCCCTATCCGCAAAAACACCATTCAAATTCACATTAGAATTACTAAGTCCATCAAGAATACATCCTCCTGAATCAACTATGGGATCAGAAAAGGTTGATGATAAAGGCTTATCATCCCCTGCGTCTAAATTAGCATTGGTTCGAACCTTCACCACATCCAGCGAATTGTTCCCAAATTTTGAACTTCTCAACACTTGCTGTTGGCCGAATTCGCCAGACCCAGCCGACGACTTCTTGTTCCTGGCCATAAACCACCGTGAATTCCACCAATAGAAACCACGGCAGGAAGAAGAAACTAGCTGAGAGGAGCTTATTATTTTGTATGAATATGTTTATTATCGTGTTATGTTTATTGCACTTGAACTCCTTAAGTTAATCCCTCTTAAGGATATGAGGATATAAATTTGTACGGAGCAAATCTTTGAGGCCCTCCTAGGATAATGACGGTCCTCCATGAGAGCAAAAAAAATACCCACCAAATTTCTACTAATCTTAAAAGGAAGTATGATATTATACTCACCTTCCTCTCCCCTTTATAATCAATTACCTCAAAAGTTTGATCTAAGTCCTGAATCCAACACTCTAGAATAACTAGATCCTCCTCCCAAGATAGATTGGAGGGTGATGACTAGTAAACCCTCAAAGTCATTTTTGTCTAATGCCCTCCTATGGGTGACACGGAGGTGGTGGCAATGGTGACTGAGGATGAGGTGGCGGTGGTAGTGGGGGTCGCATGAAAAAATCAATGAAGGCCTCGAATACCTCCTCTAAACAATCAACATGATCATTTGGTGCCATGACGAGATTGTAATACCCCCAAATTGAGAGAATTATTATAAGTATTGATATGACTACTTATATCAACATACTATACCATCTATTTGGTGATTAAGCCCTAAGAACTATAAGTTAAGTGTGCTAGTCGTGGAATAAATTTTAAGATAGATGACCCTCCTAGGAATTTTTGTAAATTTTCCACAAATTTATAGGAAAACTCGTCAATGAGGGCAAATCGCACTAAAAGGACTCATGTTGATCTATGAGCCCAACCAATCAATCTAAAAGTGCTATAGGGCAGCCCTTATGTGGTCGTATTGATTCAAGGTGTTACAAAGCTAGCTACAAAGCATAAACATGATAAGATAAAATATTCCTAGGCACTTAATACATATAATTACATGCAAATGCCACCTAGGTTTCCCATTCTCAATTCCGTACAAGTTAATTTGGGTATTCAAAGAACTCAGTTTTTTCAAAATATGAAATAAATAGATAAAATAATATAATAGATCGTTTGAGAACCAATTTTTGAAAAAAAAAACATAGTAATCAAAATCAAAGCTTTAATACCAACTTATAATATCCTAAAATTTACTACCAAAAATTTTCATTTTGTCAAAGCATAATATTAAGATAATTGGGCTTTACCACTGTATTCGACATGAGTTTGACTTACTGTACCATCCTCACATCAAATACAAGGCAATATATTTACAACTTGAAATAAGGTAAGAAGAGAACGAGAGAAATATACTTAAATTTTAGATAAGGGTTTGGAGAAAACACTCTGAGTACAATATTAGCAAAATACAACAAAAAGGGATCCAATGGAACTAAGAGTATAAAAGGTATCCAAACAAAAATTGACTATTAGATAACATTAAATCTATGTCAAAATCCTAATAGATAAAATCACTCCTCCATAGAAGTGTGTCATAAGCAACAAAATCATCAAGGCAACCACATGAACCTGCACATTAAAACTTGGGTCTTCTTCTCATGAGAATGAGCAACATCTATAAAAATGATGGTAAATACTTTTGTATTGGGTAAGTTAGCAATACAATCATAAGTAAGGGCATGCATAATACATAAGGTCAAATTAAAGGACTAGACATGTAAACTAATCATAATATGGAGTGAGTCGAGAGAGGAACTAAAACATAGTTCCCATCTCAACCAATTATATATTTCCACTTATTTATTAACTTAGAGTTAGGTACCCCACCATTCATAACCATTGGAGTGGTACTAATGACCCTTCCATGGCAAGACACACCTATGAACCACTATTATATTTGATGGATTGGTGACACAACCCTTCTAGGGCATAACACACCTAGAAACCACTATTATATCCACTATGATGATAATAAGTACAGTCGGTCCAACCTTGTGTGATCTTCCACCTTAAAGATTAATGTATTATTATTTTTTAGTTATCTTGTTAATGTTATGTAACTTGTCACCAAAACCCTACAAGTTATGTACAATCAACTCCTAATCTTTTGACATATTTCAATCAAGATAATACTTTACCATAATTACAACCCACTCTTTATAACCCAAATAGGATAATAGATCATGCCAATATGTTCGGGTTACAAGACAATACTTACTCAAACAATAACACATAAGCTCATGCATTTGTATAGCATTTATATCTCCATTGAAATACCCCGAAAATTCCTAATTCTAAATATTATATTTAAATGAGGTTTTATCATAAAGATTAATTAAATTAATTATTTTAATTAAAATAAAAAGAAAATTAATTAGGGCAAATCAAGAATAAATTTATAAGTATTTTAATTAGGAGGAATTTGGGGTATTTTAGCTAATTAAAGATTTTAATTTGGGAATTAATTAAATAAATGATTTTATTTAAAATAAGAATGAGAAAACAGTTTTAAATTAATATTAATTTTTATAAATAATTTAATGGAAGAAAATTAGGGTGTTTTGCTAATTAAAATGGAATATATGGAAAATCTTTTAAAAATCCTAATTTAACCTAAAAAGGGATTTAAATATTATTTTATTTAAATATTATTATTTTTAAATATACTAAATATTCAGATTAATTTAATTGGCCATAATCTAATTATTTTTCTCCTTTCCTTTTTCCCTTTTTCTTTTTCTTTCTTCCTTTTTCCTTTCCTTTTTCTTTCTTTTTCTTCTTCTTCTTTTTCCTCTTCTTTTCGTCGACTGGGCCAGCCGCGGCCCAGTTCTTCTTCTCCTTTCTCCTCTTTCCCTCGGCCCAGCCCGCGCCCGCGTGGCCTCCTTCGTCTGACTCCGCCGCGCCGCATTTTGGCTCTGTTTACACCGAAACGCGTTGTTCGATTTAATGACGCCCTCGACTCGCGCCCGAACCGCCCGGTTCTTCCCTTTTTCTTTTCTTTCCCGGCCGACCAGACCGCCTCCCTTCCTTCTTCCTTCTTCCTCCTTCCTCCTCCGTCGCTGCGACGCAAGCTTCGACCCTGTCAATGGCATCTCCTGTTACGGTGAATAATACCGGCCGTTTCTTGTCTCATTGCCTTCCTCTTAACTCCAGGAATAAATTGGCATAATTATTTGACGTTAACTCTCGCCCGTTTCTCCTCCCCAACCTCTCGAAATTTCGAGCAAACCAAACGATGCCCGACCGTTTTCTGCCACCGGCCACCCAAGTTCTTGCATTTAACACTTCCATGTCGACCTCCAGCTCCTCATTATCCATTCCAACATCTATAAATAGCCTTGTTGTAGGAGTTTTGGAATACTTTTCTTCCCCGAAACCTTCGGCCTGAGCTGCCGCCACCCCAACTTCAGACGCCTCTTCCGCCTCCTTCAGCCAACCTCAGCACCACCGAAACATTCCATTCTCTTCCCTGAAAATTCATCTAATTAATTAAACCATTTTCACCTCTCGATTCTTCTTGTACGAGCCTCAATAATCATTCAAATTTGGATGCTCGTTTCGTTGGAATTTTGACCCCGAAGCCTTAAACCGCCTTCCACCGCCGTGCTCCGCCACCTTTGGCTGCACCTCCACCATCATTTTTTCCTTCTCCTCCTGGGCAACAATAAGCACCTCTTATATCACCTCAATTCTCCCTATCTTTTTCCGAACATCCATCTTTCTCTTTGTTCTTCAAATTTTCCGGCCACCGCCGCCGCCGCCGTGAACCACCGCCGATGCCGCCTATCCCCACCAGCTTAAGGTTGAACCCTAGACCCTCTCAACCATTTTCCATATTATTATAAGCCTTTATTTAATTTATTTCAATTATTTGCATATAAATACCATTATTATTATTCTTAATATTTATATTCTTAATATGTTTATTATTATTTGATATAAAATTTATGCTGAATTGTACTTGCAGGGTGGAGAGTGATAATAAAATAATTTTATTGTTAGTTTCAAATTTTAAGTTATTAATTGAATTATTATAGGATTATTATCATTCTTCTTCTTCTTCTTATTATTATTAATATTATAATTATTAGAATAAGTATTATTAACGTTTTATTAATTATTCTGGAAAATCTTAGGCCCTAATTTTGTATTAACATTTGCACTTATTTATTTGAGTATTATTATTTCTATTGTTCTTATAACCATTAATAATAATATTATCATTATCTTTATTATTTTAATATTATTATATATGTTATTAATTTTATTATTAATATTAAATAAATGGTAAGTCTTTAGTTATTTTAAAACTTATTTGTTATTATTATTATAATTATTATTGTTATTATTTATATTCTCATTGATATTATTTTTATTATCCTTGATATTATTATATTAGTATCATTATTATCATTAGGGTAAAATCTTTAACCCTATATTATCAAGGTTTATAATATCTCTATTATTTTTATGAAAGTTAGAATTTTGTTAAGGTTATTTTATTAGTATGTTATTAATTTGGTCAAAGCCCTAATGAGGCGTAAGAGCGTGCTCCAAGACCGGTGTCATTTTAGGTAAGGGGTGCTAAGGCCTTTTATGTGCTAATGTGCATTGTGTGCCTCGTATGTTATGAATTCTATGTTTATGATTATTAATTATGCCGTATATGATATGACGTGGAGTTGAAGTATGTTTTCGTATGGCATGTGTATTATTTGTGTATGACCTTGTAAGACATGCATGTGAGGATGTTGATATGATTTTATGTGGGAGAAAGGATGAAAAAGGAGGATGGTGAAAGAAGTTGATTAAGGGGTGTGAGTTGACCTAAGTATTCCATTGATTCATGAGTAGAGGAATAAAATGGAGAATTTTAGGGTTTCATATATGAGAATCTGATTTATGATTTTTGAGGTTTGGTATGGAGAATATAATTTATGGTTTTATATGGGGAAGTTTAATTTATGGTTTTGTATGATTTTGTGGGAAAGAATATAATTTATGATGTTATATGGGAGAATTGAATTTATGGTTTGTTTGGGAGAATCTAATTTATGATGTTATTTGGGGAGAATGTAATTTATGACATTATATGGGAGAACCTAATTTATGATTTGATTGGGAGAATCTAATTTATGATTTGTTTGGGGGAATCCAATTAATCCAAATTATGGTTTTGCTTGGGAGATTCTAATTTATGATTTTATGTGGGAGAATCTAACTTATAGTCTTGTATGGGAGAATATAATTTGTGGTTATGAAAGGGGAGAATCTAATCAATGGTATTATGTGGAAAAATATTTGGGTTTTATATGATTTGAATCCTTGTGTTGGTATGGATTGAATTTAGGGTTTTGTGTGAATGAATCTTTGGGATGTATATGGTTTGAATCTAGGGTTTGGTATGAATAAATCTTTGGGTTATATGGATTGAATTTAGGGTTTTGTATGATGAGATTTTGGGTTTTACATAATGGTTAATGTTTGCATGGTTGAAATTAGGGTTTCACATGGAATTTTAGGGTTTGCATGAAAAAGGTTCGAAGGTTTGTATGGGGAGATTAATGCCAGCATGGGTATGAAATTTACATGTGGAAAGTTAATTTGGGATGTAAGGAAGGTAATGTAAGTGTTGTTTGGGTGTTTGAGCACTTGGGATGAAAAATAGCATGTGGAGCAAATTAAGGGTACAGAGGAGATTGAATTAGGGTTTGGAATGATTAATTGTGGGTTGTTGTGGTTAATTAAGGTTTGGAATGGCTAATTATGGTTGTTATGGTTAAATAAGGTTTGGAGTGGTTAATTATGGTTTGTGGTGATTGATTAGGGCTTGATGTGGCTGCTTAAGGTTTTTGTTGTAGCATGTGTTTTTGGTGATTAAGGTGTAATTATGAGAATGGAATCGATGATTGTGATGTGTGGAGTAAGAGGGGATGTTAAGGCCTAAATTAGGGTTTTGGGATAAAACCCTAGAGTGAGATGTGAAGTAGAATTGGAGGATAAGTGTAAAGGGAGCGATCCATGCATGTCTAGGGTTTGGTGGTAGCACGTGTGTAATTGGTGAATAAAGTATGATGATGAATATGGAAATTATGATTTATGATTCGTGCATGTGCATGATGAGAGCCTTTGAATAAGATACTTAATACATTAATCACGTAAAGTGGAAGATGTTGAGACGGGCCCAGACCGATCCACCGGCATAATAGTGGCAGGGCATGTACCCTCGCGACCGATCCGCCGGCTATAATAGTGGGGGACCCCGAGCTCAACAAAACAAAACGTTATATGTTGAAAGATATGGGAAGACACTAATCACTTAAAGTGGAACACCGTACAAGAAGGGGCCATACCGATCCACCGGCTATAATAGTGGCAGGGTATGTTACCCTCGCGACCGATCCACCGGCTAAAATAGTGGCAGGGAACGTTTCCCTCGCGACCGATCCACCGGCAAAAATAGTGGGGTTCCCGTAATCGTATGGACTTGAATAAAAGTATGGTGTGACATGATTCCTGATAAGAGATAAACTAAGTAATTGAATCGGATTATATACATATGGGCCTTTATACTTTTACTTGGATGATCACATGAATTATGTTATCATGTTTATGATCTTTTAGTCTTATGCATGGATTATGTGCTTATGTGTCGGCCTTAGTGCTCGGTTACCTTACTCAGTACGTAGCGTACTGATCACCCTTTTCATGGGTGCTGCTCATTCCCACGAGTAGTATGCCCTTCTGATTTGTGCAGGTGGGTGAGATATCCGGTGGGACTATGTGTTGAGTTGTGTTTGGCTCAAGTTCGAGAGTGTCGTGGCCGTATTTCAGCTTTTATGTAATTTTATTTCCTACTATTATTTCTTTGTATTGGAGTATTTATCCTCTTTGATTTTGCACTCTGATTTCTATTTTATTACGTTTATAAACGTTTATGTGTACTCTGATTTTTAGGTATGATCTTTTGAGTTCTTTTATGAACTGTTGATTTGAATTTAATGTAAATATTTTCCTTAGCCTTAGCACTTGGTACTGAAACGGTCGGAGAGAACCGGTTTGGTACTAAGTGTGGCGGTAACATTTCCAGAATTCATGGGTTTTAAGTATTTCTAATTTAATTGCTTCCTCTTTAAGAAAAAAAATTAGTAAATTTTGGGGTGTTACATCCATAATGTAATACAACAAGATCATGTCATAATATATACAACATGTTTCACAACATGTAACTATGCTACTATGATATTGCATATGATTCACATAGCATGAAATCCCTAAATCATGACATGTATCATTACCCTAGTATCACTGATCTCTAAGTAAGTGAAAATCCCTAAGCTTCTTCCTTTAAGGTTGTCGAGGAACCACCTAAGGGCAAGAGAAAACACACAGTTAGAACATAGGAATCTTGAGCAAGGAAAGGAAAGGTAAGAGGTAAAAGAGATAGGGGATGAAGAAAGATCAAGAGGGTTGGTTGAGAAGAACAAATATAAATAGTGCACTTGACAAAGGGAGTAATTGGCTGAGATCAAGGGAGAGTAAGCAGGATCCATTCAAGGTCATGGTAAAGTGGTTGGATAGGAGAAAAAACACACTCGAACAAAAATCAAGGGAGAGTAACAAATCTTGGTCGATATCAAATGAAAATAATGCAACTCACCTGATAAGATAATCATGATTGAGTGGAAATAATTCAGTCGACAAGTAAACCCACTCGATGAGTTTAAATTGCTCCACAAGACTAGTCAAGATCAAGGGGGAATAAATAAAATTGGGTGAAAGGAAAATAAAATGACACAATAGTTGAGGAACGTTAAATTGGGTGATTGAGTCACAAATGGTGGTGTTGGCTATGGCAAATGAAGGACAAATAATGAAGTGGAGATAGAGGAGTTTGGATGGATGAGTTGTGAAGTAAGAGGATGGAAATGATGATGATGATGCTAATGCTAATGATAATTATGGAAAATATGACCAATAGGGAGGTGGCGGAGAAAATGGTAAAAATTCGGAAAAAAAATTAGAGAGGAGAGAAAGAGTTCTGTAGGCTTGCAATAAACGACATCGAGAGAGGGAGAGAGAGGTGTTACATTGTTTATTACATGAGGGAGGATAACATAGTAAAAATTGGGAAGTGATGTCAAGTGATGGAACTAGGACATAGAAAATAAGAGGAGAAGAAATGGGGGGAGGGGATCTTGTGTTCACTAAAGAAAGGGATATAATGATAATGGAGTGAAATTTTGTTTATAGTTGGAAATTTTTGTTTGAGTAACCAAACCTGATAAACTTGGTCAGGTGGGGACATGAGGTTGTGCAGAAGGGAAATAAAAAGAAAGAAAATAATGGAAACATATAATGGTGTTAAGGATTATAATTAAAGATAAAAATGAGGATTGAAGGATTAGTAATAAGGTTAGGATGTTATTCACCTGAAATTAAGGTTAGATTAAAATTTTGGATATTACACACCATTTCAATAGTATGAAAAATAAAGATCTATAAATCTTTAAAATTCATCCTTTTTGGCCATTAATCAAGATAGGTTTTTATGGTTTCAATTTACATAATGCCCCTACATCTCTTTTCCCATCAGATCACACCACACCATAAAGTTTAAACTCTATTATCCTTTATCCCTCACGACCTCCAATTCTCTCTATTTTTTTTCTACCTTGATCCACTTGGCTTCTCTCCCCCTAATTCTTTATCTTTGATTTTTCTTCCTCTTATAGTCCTTACTCTAATTCTTCTTTGTTTTAATCTTAAGTAAAAAAGTATTAGATCTAGGAAAGATAGAGGCTTTGCTAACCTTGGGTTCCTCTCTTAGTTGAGGTGGTATTTCTAATTTTTCTATTCCTTTTATTATTTCATTTTGTGAATTTTTATAAAAAAATTATGAGATTAGTCCTCTAATTTAAGGTGTCCAAGATCCTAAGGTTGCAAGATAATGTTTTCCACTTTTTTATAAATCTTGCTATCTCGGCTTGAGGTAAGTCATTCTTGCTTCTTATATGAAATGATTGGGCATGAGATTATAAATACATTAGATTTGATGATATATGTGAAAATGTATATGCTAATGAATTCACAAATAATAATATGGTTTGATGAAGTATATATGGAAGCATGTGGTGTAGAAAATGTATTTTAGGGGTTTTATACTTGAATGGTGATTTTGATATATGAGCATGATTTGTGTTGATTAATGGTCTTAAAGCATGAATAAATGTTAGAAATACGTGTTGAACTAATTATAATACATACTAGCCCATGTAATCATATGTTGGAATAATGGAAAATTTTATAAGTGATTTTCCAAGTGAATGTTGCAGCATTTGTATTGTTGGTCGATTGATACGCCACATCAGTTGATGTGTCCATGTGACCCATAAAATAATGAAAATTTTAGTGGTTTGATGGTGCTTTATTGATTGATTGATATTCCACATTGGTTGATGGGCTCATATGAACCATTAACCAATGAGCATATTAGTAGGCTAAAGGTGCTTTATCAATCGATCGATATTTCCCTTTTGTTAACTGAATATGCTTAGTATAATATGTGTTTTATAGTCTACTAATATGCCTTATTAGTTGAGGGACTATGCTTTTCTATCAGTTAGATAATATGCCTTTTTTAGTCGATTATTAGTCATATTTTCTATATTACTATAATCTTTACAATCTAAGTCTGTTCCATTGTTTGTAGGGATAAAAAATTATCCCTTAAGGCCCGTTTGGGATTGTTTGACCATCCTACTTGTTTTATTTATTTGGTTGAATATTATTTTGATCCTAGTCTTAGGATCCAACTAAACTTTGGTTAGTGAATAAAAAGAAAGAATAAGTCGAAACAAAGTGGTGGATGAAACATATATATATGAATGGATGGTATGGTTATGGATTTTTCCTTCAAGGAATAATTGGTTAATTAATAATATTTATTACCTTAACTACTCTCAATGGGAAATATATGGAACATTGTGAAACATGGTTATGTTTGGATTATGTGGCTTGTGGATCCTTGGTATGGCTTGAACTCTCAATATAGTAAGATACTAAACATTTAAGAGTTAGGATAACTAGGATTGTTTAGATTTTTTACTACTTTGGCTTATGTCCAAGAGTAATAAATGATGATGGTTACTTTCATATGGTTATAGTAACCCTGGTTATTGGTATGCTATCAAGCTTGAGTCCCATGATGGAGAAAATAATAGCTTGCTCGAAATTCTCATAAATTATTAAAAATTCTTAACACTCTACATTTATGTGAATTATGTGGTCACCATTATGTCAATATAATAATTGAAATAATCTCTTATAGTAATGAATGATCTCTAGTGTCTTCATATGTTATCTAATATACATTGATTATCCATCAAGGTTCATGACAATGTATGTGATCCCTAATATATGTGACACATCACATATGTGACCCTTCATGAGACCATGTCTAGTAGCTAACATGATAGTCTCCGGTAGGTATATTAAAAGATGTACCTATTCAAGTTAGTAAGTTTTACGTTGTAGTTGATTTTGTCATTCTTGAGATAAAGGAGGATGTTTAGAATCCCATTATATTGGGAATGCCTTTCTTAGCTACCGCTGGTGCGATAATTGATGTTAAAAAGACAAGTCTATCTTTGAACATAGGAGATGAGAAATTCGAGTTCAATTTGCCTAATGCTAATATTTTTCCTATTTTGAGCACTACTTGTGACAAAGTTTCTACAAGCAATTAAATAAAAGACCTCTTAGAAAGATCATATAGGAAATTTTATGTGAAGCATAAGCCACTCGATAGTAAAGGAGACACATATGTCAAAGATAAGCATTGAAAAAAAAAACAAAAGTTCCGAAGGTGTTGTAAGCGTATACTTTAGCAAATAGGTGCTCGTCCCCAAACTAGCATTGTTCGATCTTAAGGGGTCAAGATCATGACAAAAAACAAGCGCTTCTTAGGAGGCAACCCAAGTCTTTGTGTGATTTTATATTGTTAATTCTTTTTCTTTTAACACTTGTTTTTATTTTATTTCATTTTTATTTATTTATTATTGTAATGCATTAGCAGGCATTACTATGGTGGATGAGCTATTTATAGAAGAGATAATATGAGGATGGGTTCTAAATGGGACTTAAAAAAAGTGAAGAAGAGAAGTTAGCATTTTAACACCCCCGAAATTTACTAGTAAAAAAATTTATTCTTAGAAGTTAAATGCAGAAGCTAAGACAATAAATCACGAAGTGCTACTGCTACACTTGGTACCCGACCAATTTTCTCTTCCATTTTGTTACCAAGTGCTAAGGCTAAAAAAAACATTATTCCACTTAATTTAATAACACAATTGTAAATCAGAGTAATGAAAGAGTTAAAGAAACTAAATAACATTTCGAATAAAACCCACTATTAATGGTTACAAAAATGTCAGTGAAAGGATATACATAAGGGCTATAAGAAATACAAACACTTTCGGTTCAAAATTACAGGACAAACCCCAGATAACCATACTCTCTCAACCCAAAGGGTAGCCTTGAATAGAGCTTGCAAGCTAACCTACAAATGCCACTATCCATTGAATAAGCAGGGGCCTAAGAAATGAACCCTTCAGTACAACGGTACCGAGTAACTCATTATACAAGACTAATATGTAAGGTTTGCATGGAACATATAAAATGCATCACATCAATACATGGACATTTAATTATGAATATATTAATTGAAATACGATAATTATTTATATAACCACATAACATTAAAATCATATACTACTAATGCTTGTTCATCTGGAAATAACAAAAACTTACTAATGGAGCATCTAAGAGATGCTCTCTGTAGTAATTAGAAAGCCACAACATTCTCAAGTTATGAACATAGTCACAATTCTTATTATCAAACCCACAACTTCTCATAACACAGACATACCCATCAACACAACCAATACACACACATCATTATATATAGGTACAAAGGCTGCTATTGGACCACAAGTAGACACAAATGTTGCTATCAAACCAACCTAATAATAATTTCCATTCTAATATCAAGCCTTCCCATTTTTATTTACTCGATGGGAGATTAGATGAACCTAGAGACACTAAGGTACCTCAGTCATTCCAGCGCACAAGGCTGGCATAACATCCTATCGATTATCAACCCAAGGACGTAAAGGTACACTGATCGCACTAGTATATAAAGGTAAACAGTACACTACCAATAATGACAATTAATCCATAAGTATGCATACCCCCTACTTAGGTCTGTAGAGCTAAATAGAGTAAGATATAGGATGTGTCTGGGGCACTAAAGCACACTAGCAAAATCCATAACACAATCATGGGCTAAACTACATCTTTAGGGTAGAAACAACTAAAGAGTCTTCATTCCCAATGTCGAGGTCTTTCATTTTAAGTATTAGTATTTTATGAGGGTAACAACGAAATTACACATTAAACATATATATCAAATTCTTCGTACTTAACCATTTTTATTCATTTCCAAATATTATGAGATAACCAAAATTAAGATCATTATCAATGTCAGCATTGGAAGTCTACTAAGGACATCCTAGGCTCAATTAGTCACACTTAGACAATTTAGGTCCAAAATGTCTAAAATACCCCTAAGGCAAAAATTACCACTTTACCATCCATTTCCATTACAAATTCTATTTTATTTATCAACTTTTCTTAAAAAGGATAATACGCCATAATTAAATTATTTATCATGTAATTAAGTTACTCGACATGTTAAATGACCATTTTGCCCTTATACACAATTCTGCACGTAAAACCCTAACACGCGCTTCTGGAACATCGAAACACATATTCTCATGCTCAACAACAAATAATACGTATCCTCCATGTTTATGAGAATAATCATCATGGCATACCTAAAATTACCAAAATACCCATATACCACACTAATAAAAATAATCATGCTGAAATAGGTATATATAATAAAAAAACCCCCTATTCTCATACTTAAAAATGAATCACACATATCATGCATGCCTATTAGAATAATCATCACGGTACACTTAAAATTACCAAAATATCCCTACGCCGTATAATATTGATAATTATACTGAAACATGTGTTTCTAAGACAACAAACCCCTATTCTTATACTCAATATCAAATAATATTTATCATGCATTTTTCTTAGAATAATCATCATAGTACACCTAAATTACAAAAATACCCCTAACATGTGTTTCTAAGACATCAGACCCTTATTCTCATACCTAACATCTAATAATACTTACCAAAATACCCATAGACTATATAATATTGATAATCATGCTAAAACATGTGTTTCTAAAATAACATAACCCCTACCACAATTCTTAACAATATTTATAATACATTAGGCATCCTAGTTAAGGTTAAATATCATGATATACTTAAATTATCAAATTTCCCCTAGGGCACATGATAGTAATAATTTTGCTACAAGTGTATCAAAACATGCCTAACCTAACATTTTTACATGTACATATCGTACAACATTACTTCCCTACATTAGACCCATTTTAATCACACCTTTGTAAACATGACAATTTTATACAAGATAACATGCATTCTTTTTTGAATTTTCATGATAACAATAATAATCACATAATTATTTGTAATGAGTCATGTCTAACACAAATTACAGGTTAAAACCTTAATGTACTATCGTACGATATCTAAACATTTTAGTGGGGTATAAAGGTTACCCGATTTCCAACAAAAGCTAAATTTATCAGTAACCACCTAAAAATTATTAGACTCCGCTAATAAAAATTTTATACCTAAAAATATTATCACAATAACCATATTAATATTTGATCAAAAAAAAATTATTAAAAAAATTTATTAAATACAAATATACCAAAATACCCTCATATATTAAACATTACCAAAATAATTTTAAAAACCAAAACATAACTCACGTTGCATGTGCAGTGTGATCCATGCACGCAAGGGGAGAATGGCTAAGTTGGTAAGTGGTTAGAGATGGTGGTTTGGGTGGTGTTGATTTGGCTATTGGGTGTAGGATATGGGGGTGGAGATGGTAGTGGTTGGATGGTGTGGTGTAGAAGAATTGAAGGCGATGATGGCGGTTGTGTAGGCTATGGGAAGGGGCGGTGCCGAGAAGGGAAAGGAAAAGAAGAAATAGGGGAGGCAATGTTGGGGTGGCTACCGGGTGATGGTGCAGGAGTGGGTGGAGGTAGGCAGGCTGGGAGGAGTTGCGGTGGTGGAGGAAATAGAAGGGGGAATGAGGAGGTTGAGAGAAAGTGTTGGAATTAAGGTGGTGTGTCAAGGGGAGGAGATGGATGCAAGGATGTAGGAAGGTGGCCGGTGGAGGTTTGGATCATTTAGGGAGGTTGCAAGGTGGAGGTGGTGGCTTTGAGTGGAGGGGTGTGATGTGTGTGGGAGGGGGTAACTCTCAATTATGTGGGATTAAGGTTTGAATGGAGTTTAGATATTATGATAAAGGCTCGTTGATGGTGAATTAAGAGATTAAAGCTTCGAAGGTGATGTAACAAAGATGATGGTGGTTCGAATATGGTAGAAGAGTGATGATGATGATTCGGTGATGATGGTTTAATAATGATAACAGTTCAAATACAACACACTAATTAGCATATGAATTCAATGATGGATTGATGATGATGTTTAGTTTTGAAAGTCAGGGTTTGGATGCAGGTTAGAATCATGGTTTAGGGTTAGGGTTTGGTTCAAAAAGAGGGAATAAGGTGACGTTTGGTTGGCATGGATGGTTTAGGGTTTCGAATGGATGGTTTAGGGTTTTGGTTGTGTATATCGAATTAGGGATTTGATTAACCACAAATTAGAGTAGGATTTTGATGGTAATTATGGCAGGAAAATATGGATTAATAATAGTAGAAAAGATATGGATTAATCTCTAATTCACATAGATGAAGAGATTAAAACTTTTGAGTCAAACCGTTCATATAGACTCGATTTGCTTTAGTTTGAACTCATATAGAACTCATTCAATATTGATCTTCAACTTCAATTCTTCATTCAATCTTCCATCCCATCTGCTCGACATTCATACATAATATAACCTTTCTACCACTAGCTAAAGCATATTCCAAAAGATTCCAAGATAAAAGATGTTATGCTACCTTTATGCTAACTTTATTCTCCTACTTTATTATTTAATTAATAAATTAGCTAAATCACTTAATAATGATCGAAAATCCTTCCAATATACTCCTCATGCACGTGGTCAATCCCTCCTTGCATGCCATGCATGCCATGCACATGCACATAGGCTCTTAGTTGCTTGTTTGTTATGTTTTGAGTAACGTAACCCTCCGTTGGTCTTCAAATTTATGGGAGAAGCTTTTCCAATGAAGAATAATTGGTTCCATAATTATGAAAGCTAATTCTTGAGTGTTTTCTCTTGCATTAGGGTGTGGCAACAGGAAAAAATATCGTTGCCCTGGGCGTAGCTATAGGGGATGTGGTTGGTGACAGAGGGTAGAGATCGATAAGAAGTGCTACTGGGGACAAAAAAAAGGAGGGAAGGAGGGAAGAGGGAGGTGGCCGACGGAGGAGGCTCGATTGGTGGTGGAGGTGATGGGTGTTGCTGTAGGTGATGGTGAGGAAAAACAAAGGCAAGGAAGAAGAAAGAAAGGTCAGGGGAGAGAAGAGGTAGGGAACGAGGGAGAAGAGAAGAAGGGAATAAGAAGAATAAAAGAGAGAGAGAGGAGGAGGAGGAGAGGGCCTTAGGCGTGCAGAATTCAGGGGAGAATTGCAAGGGCATAGGTAGATAAGATAAGAAGCCTAGAAGGGTCAACAATTGGCAAACAAGAGCATTGTAGGGCTAGTCGGTGTAATAAGGGGAGAGGGTATTGTAGAGGGCATAAAGGGAAGGAATGGGGAGCGGGGAGGGAGATGGTGCAGATATGCTTTATCTGGGAATGGAAAGAGGATGACATGGGCATGCAAGGGGAAGGAGGTAATGGCACATTTGTGCAAGGGCACAGATGGGGGAAGGAGGAGAAGAAAGGAGATTGGGTTGGGTTGCGTGGGAAGAAGAAGAAGAAGAAAGAAAGAAAGGAAGTGTAATCCCCCAAATTTTTAAAAGCCTATATTTCAATAAATAAATTTTATTTAGGATAAATTAGCCTTTAAATCTTTTAATTTAATTATTTTATGTATTTTTGAGTATATAAAATTTAATATAAATATTTAATAAATTAAAATAAATATTGTTATTTTATCATAATCTTATTATTTAAATAATTTTTCAAACCATTATCTTACTAAAATTTATCCTTTTTAAACCCTTATATTTTAATTATATTAAATTAAATTATTAAATAAATTATTACCCATAAATATTGAATTTTATTATTTTATAAATTAAATTATTTTAATTGCCCCATTTTCCCTTTTCTTTTTCCTTTTTCCTTCTCCTTTTTCTCTTTTCTTCTTTTTCCCTTCCTTCCTTGGGTCGCCGGCTGGGCGGCTTGCTCTCTCCCCCTCCTGCGCGTTGGGCCGCTGGCCCATTCTCTCCTCCTCCCCGGCGCCTGAGCCTGGCCCATTTTATTCCTTCCTTCCGCGCGTCGAGCCCGACCGCCCCCTTTCATTTCTTTCCTTTCTCTCTCGACCGGGCCGGCCCGTTTCTTTCCCCCTTCGGCCACCCGTCGCCCAGCACCCCAACCCCTGACTCTTCTCTCTTCTTCTTCTTTCTTTCACCGGCGAGATTTTTGACCATCGCCACTCCCTACAACTCCCTCTCCCCCATTGACCTCCCTAACTCTCTCTCTCTCTCTCTCTCTCTCTCGCCATTCCTTGCCCTATACCGACCCCATTCTCCCTTCCCCACTCCCTGCCATCACCATTCCTTCTCCCTCTCCCTGCAACCGTCATTTCCCTACCAACCTACAGCCACCCCTCGAGCCCCTATCCCTTCCCTTATCTTCCTGTTCTATTTCTTCCTCCTTCCCTGCCCGTTCTGCATTTTTTTCCCTAGCCTCTCCATGCTCCCCAACTCTCTCTTTTCTTTCCTTTCTTCTCCTTGCCTCACCTTCTCTATTTTAACTTCGCCGCCTAGCTCCGCCGCTGCCTCCGCCTCCGCCTCAACCACCACCCACACCACCTCCTGCCACCCTCTACCTCACCCTCGAGCCATCATAGCCCCCATCAAGCCACCCCGCAACCCCATTCTTCCTCCTCTCCTCTTTTTCTCTTCTTTACCTCCTTATTGGCAACCGCCCTGCACTGCCGCATTCCGCCGCCATCCCGCAGCTTATGCCACCACTTGAGCCACCTTATTACTCCTTATAACCCCCTCTACCACCCCCAATCCTATCTTTCCCGAAAAACACCACCCAAAGGCCTTCATTTTCCCTCCCCATTTTCCTTCCTCACCAGTCTTCCATTTTGACCCCTCCTCGGCTGCCACCTTTGCAGCTTCGCTGCCGCCGCCTCTGCCGCCGTTAACCCTTCCTCGACCACCACTTACACCCCTTCTACACTTTTGCACCATCCCCTTGCCCTAAATCCTCCCCTAACCCCCTCCTTTCTTAGCCCCAAACTACCAACCCAGAAATGCCTATTTCTCCCCCTTTTACCACCTTCGAGCCCCCTCTTCCAACTTTCCTTGCATGCAGCTCATGCTGCATGAGTAGTATGAGTTGTTGCCCTTGTTAATATATTTGGGTAAAAAAATTGAGGTATAATAATATTTTAATTTAATTATTTGATTAATTAAGCATTATAAATTTTTATGCCTTGATTTTATTATTTCTAATATAATAAATCTTTATATTATTTTTAGGTATTGGTTTTGATAATCAAATCTCGGACCTTTAACCATAATCTCGGTAAGGTTCGTTTTTGTGAAAACTGAGGTAATCGTTAAATCCCACTTAAACGCATGGATTAACGTATGTTAGCACATTAAGCATTTTTGATGTATATTATGCTTGATATATGTTTTTTAGTATATTATATGTGGTTCTTGTGTTGGTTGATAAAAAAAAAAGAAGAAGAAGCATGATAGGTTATGTGATATGTATGGAAATAATATTTAAGGTAATAATTTGGTTGTTAAGGAAAATGTTAATTATTATCCATGTTGTTTTATGCTATTGTGATATTTAATACATGTTTAATATTTTGTGAGCATTAGGGGATTTTATTAATGTATATTGTACAAGAGTATGGCCTAATACATATATATATATATGTGTGTGTGTGTGTGTGTGTGTGTGTGTGTTAATAAGTATTATATTAATTATAAGAGTTATGGATGAGGTATTACAGTTAATATTTTATGTAGTATTAATAATAATTTAATATAAAGGGTATATTAAGAGTAAAATGGTGATTCTTGATTAAAAAGGGTATTATGATAATTTTGGAGGCAAGGGTAAAATGGTACATTTGTTAGTAAAAGGATAAGTTGGTAATTTTGGAGGCAAGGGTAAAATGGTAAATTTGTTAGTAAAATGATAAAGTGGTAATTTTGGAAGTAAGGGGTAAATTGGTCATTTTGGAAGTAAGGAGGGGCAAATTGGTAAATTTGTAATTAAAGAGCAAAATGGTAGTTTTGTAATTAAAGGGGGGCAAAATAGTAATTTTGTGAATAAAGGGTAAAATAGTAATTTAGTGATTAAATGGTAAATTGGTAATTTTGTAACAAAAGGGCAAATTGGTAATTTTGTAATAAAAGGACAAATTGGTAATTTTGCAATAAAATGGCAATTTGGTAACTTTGTAATAAAAAGGGTAATTTGGTAATTTTGTAACAAAAGGGCAAATTGGTAATTTTATAACAAAAGGGCAATTTGGTAATTTTATAACAAAAGAATAAAATGGTAATTTTGTAATAAAAAGGGTAATTTGGTAATTTTGAAATAAAAGGGCAATTTAGAAATTTTGTAATAAAGGGGCAAATTGGTAATTTTATAACAAAAGGATAAAATGGTAATTTTGTAAATAAATGGGATAAAAGTGGAAATTGGAAAGGAGTAACTCGGTAATTATAATAATTGAGAAGGGTAAAATGATAATCTAATAATGAAGGGTAAAATGGTAAATATGATAAGTGTGAGGGCAATTTGGTAAATTAGCTAACTAAAGGGATAATTTGGTAATTAGGATAATGAGGAAGGGTAATTTAGTAATTTGACCAACTCAAGGATACTTTATTAATTATAATAAAGGAAAAGGGCAAATTAGTAATCTCACCAATCAAATGGGAATTATATTAAGTGTAATAATTGCGAAGGGTGTTTAGTGGCCTAATAAGTGTGGGAGTTAGCTCGGTAACCTAAACCGAGTAAGGACATAGCTAAGGCCGCCTATGTGTTATGTGTCCTACACGCCTTGGGTGGCCTATATAATTATATGTCGTGTTCTATAAGTTGTTATCTTAACTATTTCACGTGTGGCATGGCTCGGAACCAATGTGTGTTCATGTGCCCTTTTGGTATGTGCTGATATGGGTATGCTTCAAGTTATGATGTGATGTCATGTGGCCTTTTTGGACATGCATGTTAAGGGTAAAATTCTTTCGAATAAGACACGTTAAGACACTAATCACTTAAAGAGAAAGATGTTGAGCTGGACCCAGACCGGTCCACCAGCAAATAATAGTGGCAGGGTATGTTACCCTCGCGACCGTTCCACCGGCTAAAATAGTGGCAGGGCATGTACCCTCGCGACCGTTCCACCGGCTATAATAGTGGGGGATTATGTGCTCAATTAACCAAACATAAAAGCGATAAGATACAGGAAATATACTAATTACTTACAGTGGAACACCTTGTGAGTCGGGGCCAGACCGGTCCACCGGCAAATAATAGTGGCAGGATATGTTACCCTCGCGACCGTTCCACCGGCTAAAATAGTGGCAGGGCATGTACCCTCGCGACCGTTCCACCGGCTATAATAGTGGGGGATTCCATGCTCAATTAACCAAACATAAAAGCGATAAGATACAGGAAAGATACCAATTACTTACAGTGGAACACCTTGTGAGTCTAGGCCAGACCGATCCACCAGTAAATAATAGTGGCAGGGTATGTTACCCTCGAGATCGTTCCACCGGATAAAATAGTGGCAGGGCATGTACCCTCGCGACCGTTCCACCGGCTATAATAGTGGGGTTCTCGCACTCACAGGGACTTGTATAATCCGAGATGATCGATTAATGTTGGACTAATGGTCTTAAGGCCCAAAAAGTATCGATTGATAATTATGGCCTATTAATATTTGATTGAGTTGATAAGTATGTGAATGTACGAAAGTGAAGGTTACGGATACGCTATTAATATCTGATTGACTTATTGGATGTGTGAATATATGAATCCGAATATCATGTTTATACCTAATGTTATGTACGAATATGGTAGTATTTCATGTGTTACATTACGTGCTTGTTTTTAAAGGGTTACTCAGTACCGTAGTACTGAAAGGTTCCCTTCGTGGGGCCCTTGCCTATTCAATGGGCAGTGTCCCTTGCAGGTCGTGTTCAGTGCTTTCAAGTGGGACTCGGGAATGAGCGTAAGGAACTATCCGGAATTGTTAGGATTTTAATTTGTCTCTTTAAAATTCATAAATTCAATATATTTGTTGTTTTGTAACCACCACTGGTGGGTTTTACTCTGATAAATTATTTACCGCACTACTCTGATTTATATATGCTTGAGCTTCCCGTAAATTGTGTTTTACTCTTTTAGCCTTAGCACTTGGTACTGGAACGGTAGGAGTGAACTGATCTAGTACTAAGTGTGGCAATAATATCCCCAAAGTTCATGGTTTATTAATCTGCTTCCGCTAATTTCCTTTTAATTAACGAAATTTTTCAGTAGTGAATTTTGAGGGTGTTACAGGAAGGTGTTGGGTAGATGTAGGAAGAAAAGAGAGAGGGGAGAAACAGGTTGGTCCGAGAAGAGAGAAAAGAAGGGAGAATAAAAAGAAAAGGGAAAAGGAAGAAAAAGGAAAAGAAAGTAGATTTCGGGTTAAACTTAAAAGTTATATTAAATTTAGGTTATTTGGATAATATTATACTAACTTATCTAATAATTAGGGTATTAAATTAAGAAAATAATTTCAAGAAAAATTATAGGTTTAGGTTTTATTTAAATCAAAAGAGTAAGATAAAGTATTTATATTAATTAATTAAATAATTTATCTAGATTTGTAAGTCAAAAGTTAATAAAAATAATTAAATCAATATTTAAAGATTACATTTTTTGGATAAAAGGTTAAACGTTCTAATTTAGGATTATAAAAAAAATGGGGGTATGGAAATACACTAAAATCCTAATTTAAGAAATTATGGCAAAATAAGGATTTATTAGGAAAATTAATTAAATGAATTATTTTATGAATATAAAAGGGAATTAATTAAGGTAAATAAAGAAGAAAATAATAAATTATTTAATTAGGAAAAATTAGGGTGTTTTGCTAATTAAAATGGAAGTTAAGGAAAATTTATTCTAATAGCCCAAATTAATCTAAAAAAAGGTTTAGTTATTATTTTCTAACTGTTATTATTTTAAATAATAATCTAAAATACCAAATGCCCAAAATACCCTAACCCACCTATTATTTTTCTTCCCTTTTCCTTTTTCTTCTTTCTTTTCCTTTTTCTTTCTTTCTCTCTTTTCTCCTTTTCTTATTTTTCCCTTCTCCTCCCCTAGTTTGGGCCAGCCTACGACCCAAACTCTCTTCCCTTCCCCGTTCCGCGCGGCCAGGCCAGCCCCAATTTTTTTCCTTCGCCCTTTCCCCCCATCAGATCGGCCCTCTCTTTTTCTTTTCTTTCCCCTAGACTGTTCAATCCACTCCCGTCCTTGTCTTCTTCTTCCTCACGTGGACTACACCCCCGACCTGCAGTCCTACTCCTCCCGACAGCCACCTGCTCCGTTCGGCCGTCCTTCCCTAACTCCCCCCGTCGTTTTCTTTCTAATTTTGACCGAACCAATCCGTCCTTCCCCCTCACGCATGCCTGTCATTCCTTTTTTTCCCTCACCCGACCAAACGTACCCTGCAATTTCGCAGGGCATGCGTCGCCTTCCACCACCGATCGGCGACCTGCCTCACTTGCCCCCGATTGTCTTCTTCTTCCTTCGTCGTTTTCCCCTCAAATTAGCCTATAAATACCCCCATAGGCAGCCATAATCAGGTCTTTGTTTTCGTAGCCCAGAAACCCCAATTTTTCGACGCCGCCCAAACAACTCCCTATTCCACCGCTGTCAACGATTGCTGCCACAAACATTGCCCACCAAAACCTTCCCCGCACTTCCCTCTATAGAAATGAGCCACCCTCCTCCCTTATCTTGCTCTGCACGAGCCACCCCGGCCGTGCAAAATCACCATCTCGACCAACCCACTTCAACCTCTCGCTGCCCCTCGCACCGCCGTCCGCCGCCAATTACGCCGCAACCAGCACCTCCTCCACCCTCCAAAACAACCAGGGGACTTCACCCTACCTTCCCATACCTCCATCTTTCCCTGCCTCCCTCTCCTTCTCCCTTCTCCACCTTCCACCACCTTTGGCCACCGCATCGACCACCGTGCGCCGCCACTTTCGGTTGCACCACCACCTCCATTCCACCCCTATCCACCTGAGACATCTACCACCACCTCAAAAACCCCCTCATTCCCTCTCCTTTAGCCTATACCCCCATCTCTCCACCTCTCTTCCTCCTCCACGGCCGCTGCGCGCTACCGCCGGTTCCGCCACCAACCCTAGGTGGTATTCTAATTTCCCTAGCCCTTAAACTCTTTTTCTATAAGTGTTAATAATTTTTAGTAATATTAATCGCTTTACTCTTAATAATAATAATATTATTCTTATTATCATTAATGTTGTTGTTGTTGTTGTTGTTATAATTATTATTATGCTATCACTCTTATTATCTAACCTAGCTTCAGGAATATTTATAACTATGGTATTATTATTTAAAAGGCTACTACTTTAGTATTAATATAGTTATCCTTATTACTATTGCTGCTGCTGCTACTACTACTACTACTACTACTACTATCATTATTATTATTATTGTTCTATTATACTTGACCACATTATCACTAAGGCTACTACTAATATGATTTCTAGGACATTCATTAGTATTATTCTTAAGATGGGAACTATTATTAATATTATCACTATTATTATTATTACTACTACTACTATAGATATTATTATTGCTAACTTGTCTTTTTGTCAATACTTCATAACCACTAACTTATTGTCACTACTAGCATTATTAATATAAGAATTATAATGGCCACTACTTTTATATTACTTATGCCATTATTATTATTATTACTAGGGTTTGGGTTGATATTAGTATTATCACTAAAACTAATAATAATAATATTATTAGTAATATTGAAACTATTACCTCTAACACTATGAATATCACTATGACTACTTAAACATAAAGCATGATGACTATTAAGACTTATTTTGGTTAGTAGTAGCATGAGTAATTATTTTGAGAATAATAACCCTACATTTAATTATAAAAATACTATTACCATTATTAGCCTTAATAGTAGAGTATGATAAGGGTAGGGTAGAAATAATGGAAATAATGGTAATCTTTGGTAAGAGGGAGATTAATCCATAGTGTTTCCCTTTTATAGGTAAATCAAGTCAAAACCCTAAGGAGGTATAGGATCGTGCTCCAAGTCCGGCGTCGTTTTAGATAAGGATGTAGCTAAGCCCATGTGTGTTGTGTGACTTGTGTGTCTTGGATGCTATATATCATGCTATGTCATGTATCGTATGATTGTCATTAACTTGTCTTATGTGTAGCGCAGCTTGGAGTTGAGGTATGTTTGTATGTTTCCTTATGGCATGAGTATGATATGTATATATGGTGATATTGATGTGATATGACATGATCCTCTAGTACATGCATACTAGGATGATAAATAATATGATATGGGAATGAAAGGGTAAAAAGAAAGAAAATGGGAAGTGAGTTCACTAAGGGGGATATGAGGTTGATCAAACTACCGCATGATCCATGAGAGGAAAATAAAGAGGAAGAAATGACCAAAATGAATGAGAGATGGGAACCATGTATGGAAATTCTAGGGTTTGCATGGGGACTTTGAGAGTTTGCATGGGGTGGCTAAAACTTGCATGGGGATGATCTTTACGTGAGAAAAGTTGTTTTAGGGTGTAAATGAGCTAAGGGTAGAGTTGTGGAGTGATTGGAAACTTGGGACGAAAAATAGTACGTAGGTTGGTGTAAGGGCATATAAGGGACCCGATTAGGGTTTTGAGAGGAATCACTAATCTGGAAAAAAATGTGGAAGTAAAAACAATTAAGGGAGAGTGGAGTACGGGTTAAGAGTGGGAAATTGTTATATAAGGGGTGAGTATGGATGCTATGGGAGAGAAGAGATATTAGGTGAAAAAGAGAGAGGTTACTTGTGGGAGAAGAAAGGTTTTAGGGTTTGAAGTGGCCAACTAGGGTTTTTCCGGTCACATGTGAAATCGAGAGGCAAAGCGATATGATTTGGGATTAGATCTAAATGAGATAAGGTGTGGGGCGATAAATGAAGTAATGGTAGTGTAAGTGAGAGAAAGTTGGGCCACATAGGTCCAATTAGGGTTTTCAAGGGAAAACCCTAGAGGGTGATAGTAGGTGGAGTTGATGTCACGAGATGTTGTG
Source organism: Tamarix austromongolica (assembly GCA_039764185.1). Taxonomy (NCBI): domain Eukaryota; kingdom Viridiplantae; phylum Streptophyta; class Magnoliopsida; order Caryophyllales; family Tamaricaceae; genus Tamarix; species Tamarix austromongolica. Next base: position 14,413,986 of record CM077817.1, read on the forward strand.
CCTAACCCACACCCTTCGGAGTTGGATTTTCATTATGTGTAAGTGTAAAGGGGAATGGATGTCGGGACGTGATAATGGGTGTAGGAGTCTCAAGATATGGGACGAGAACCCTTAAGAGAATAGAAGTAGAGGGTGTTGACATGCATGTCAAGGGCGAAAGCTTTATCCAATAAGGCATAAATAAGATACTAATCACTTAAAGAGTAAGATTGTTGAACTGAGCCCAGACTGATCCACCGACATAATAGTGGCCAGGTGTTGGGGTGCCTTGGAGACCGATTCACGGGCATATAATAGTGGTTAGGTGTGTTCTACCCTATAAGTGACCAATCCACCGGCTATAATAGTGGGGGATCCCGAGCTCAACAAACCTAACATTAAGTTGCAAATGAATTATGGGAAAGATATTATGTAATTACAGTGGAACACCATGAGAGTTGGGGCCAGACCAATCCACCGGCATAATAGTGGCTATGAGCGTTCTGTCCTGTATGTTTCCAATCCAACAATTATAATAGTGGGGTTCCCGCACTCACATGGATTAATAAAGATTATGGTGTGAAACAACTATATTTACCATAGATCTAAAGAATAAGTCTAACTGGACCATAACCGGCCTTCATTATCTATGTTACTGTATGTTGTCTATATGACCATGTCATGTATGTTACGTTGTATATTTTTTTATGTTTGGCCTTAGCACATGGTTACCTTACTCAGTACGTAGCGTACTGATCACCCGTTTCATGGGTGCTGCTCATTCCCACAAGCAGAAGACCCATATGAGTTTTGTGCAGGTAGGGGATGACGTCTTCGATGCCTATGACACTTACGAGGCATCGGGTGGGGCTGAGCGTTGAGCCTAGACATGACCTGGGGATCAAGAGCGACTCGGCCGGACTCTATTTTTCTTTGATTGGACCATGTATCGTTTTATTCTAGTTGTGTAATATCATACGGTACTTTATGTTTTGAAAAACTCTAGTCACTTACTCTTTGGGTTGTAATTCTAAACTGTACTCTGATTTTTGTGTGACTATGAGGGAGTCCTCTCATGGACTCCCATTGTTTTATTAATGACTTGTGTTTTTATTAATGACTTGTGTTTGACGTTAACCTGTTTAGCCATAACACTTAGTACTGGAACGGTAGGAGTGAACCGATCTGGTACTAAGTGTGGCGGTAATGCCCCCTTAATTTATGGTTTTATTATTTCACTTCTGTTAAACCTTTTTATTTAAACAAAATTTTTCAGTAGTAAAATTTGGGGGTGTTACAGGTATTATAGGCACAATCGTCGTATGAGCAAATGCATGATCATGCATTTCCTAGAAATAGTTCGAGTCCAAAGTGTCGAGAAGACAAAACACGCACAACTTGGTCATGCCATGCTCGCACACCTATGCCTCTCCCTTCACTAATCCAGCAACACACACTATGCCCTACCATTGCACTACCACACGCTGCATCTACAACACTTCACCACCGAACACACCCAAGATAGAAAAAATAGACTAGAAAGTGAAGCATCACAACCTCCACCACCACCACATTGAGCGGTATTTCTTCTCTATTCCCTTATTTTCCTCATTTACATACATTAGGGACAATGTGTCAACCAACCATGGGGGAATATGTCACATGTTTTGCATTCTTTTTCTATTTTTGTGTGTTTTTTCTTTTTCCTTATTTGTGTAATCTTTGGTTTATTTCTATTTTAGCTTTTACCTATTTTAATCATTTTCTTTTATTTGAAAAAAAAAATCATATCTACAACCATATGCATATCTGAGTTTACTTATTCATGATTGAACTTGGAATCTCTGTTCCACATTTGGTTAGTCAAGGTGTTATCTATGAGAGTTTCTTGTTTACTTTCACTTTAACTCTTAACTGTAGATATATATGAACGGTTTTCATCCTAATCTACCTAATTAGTACCTAGACTCATCTAGTGACTTAAACTACTCTTTGGTTACTAGAAAATTACTATAAAAAATCTTAAAAAAACCCGAGGTTTATTTCATTGAGTACCTGGAACTGCACCCTCAGAAGTATGGATGTCACGTTTGTAGGTGTTACTTATGATAGGACTATTTGAATAAGAAAAATTAGTACTCCTTTGAGACTTTGAGTAAAAAAAGGGTGAGCCAAGTATGATTTGATATGTGTTTATAACATGGGGGAGTTCTGGGGAGTCAACTAAAAGAAAATTTCTACTAATCTTATTTTCCTATGTTGGTAAGTCAACTCAATCACTTTCACATACAAAAACTTACAAATAATCTCCAATGTAAGATATGAAATGAGCTTTTTGTTTGATTTTGAATAGAGTAAATTGCTTATCCATGCGAGTTTAGGTAAAGTTGGACACTTTTTGCATTTCCCAGTTATCTTTCCTATCATTTTCTTTGTCTTAATCATCCATATTGACTTGTGTGCTCCATTTATTTTGCTTGAAGACAAGAAAACGTGCTCCATTTATCTTGCTTGAAGATGAGAAAATATTCAATCATGTGGGAGTTGATAAATTAGTAAAAAGATTGATATTAGGATGATTTCTCTTGTTTATATATGTTTGTTTCCATAGATTTTGTATGCATATTAATAGATTTGTGGATACCACATCCTTTAGCATTTTATTTTGTAGGTGCACTTAATGGATGCAGATAAGGCTAATATGAGGCAATATGAAGGCTTTAAGTGAATATTGTCAAGAACATAGCATGTAAATGGCTTTATTAATTTATGAAACAATTACATTTAATGGGAAAGTGAAGAATTTTTTATTTGATTCAATCTCAATTTGGAAAAGTAAAAAGAACAAAAGTTATATATCTTCTTCTTAGCTTTCCAACACATTCAAGATCACCTCATTTTGACTTTGGACAAATACGTTATGAGCCAACACAACTTGCTAATGTTGATCAACATGGGCGTGTAGGCTTTCCGCATGAATATTTAGTCTCTGTCCCCAACACAACTATGTTGGGTATCAGTTTTTGATTTTTTTTTTTTGCACGATATGAAGGATATAAGTGGCTACATTATGGGGGGATCTTTTTAGACATATTAGAACATGACCTAAAGGATATTTTGAGAGGCCCTAATTCATCCTTTTAGCTCTCTCTTTTATCTTGATTCTAAATTAGATTTAATTTTGAAGCTTTGTAATTATTCGGATTCGGCAATCGACTCTTGATATTGTCAATAAATTGGTTCTATCTCCTAACCTATGACTCTACTTTATTCAATAAATGTCTAATTTATTTATTGTGTTTATTGATTTAATTATGGGTGAAAAAATTTCTTTTCTAGGTTTGGGGTTAGTTTAATTTTTTTTATTAATGATAAATTAGTTTAATTTCTATTTTAATTACTTGAATTCTTGATTTCAATTGTTATTTTTTTTTGTTTATGGTTGAATTACTTGATCACTTATTTGACTAAATATAGGTTTTAATCTAAGAACTGAAAAGTGAAGAATAATAAGTGAAAATCTAATAATTTAACGGGAGAATCGAACCACACAAGTATGTTAGAGTCTCTTGGGGATTTTTACCGATTAAGCGTAGAAAATAAAGGATTTCATTTGATTTAATATTATGAAAATAAGTCATTAATTTGGATCAGGTACAACTTTTACACCTCAAAAGAGGCTATTAGTTAATTTAGACTATTTTACCTTCTCGGATTTAAGTTATTTTTTATAAATTAAATAGTTATTTATTAATTAACAATTTATGATGACAATCCAATCCTAGGCTTTTAATTAGAATTTTCCTACTACCGTTAACATTACCAATTGATTTCATTATGTTGGTCATTTTTCCACTCTCTGAATTTAATTCATCTAGATAGATAAAACAATAAAGATTCAGTAATCAATAATGAAGTCTCTGTGGGATACGACATTGACAAGCTATAACGAATCTATATGCTTGCAGATTTAGCCCATCAAATCCCACGAGTATAAGATTTTGTACAAGTAGTGATGGATGCCTATTAGAGGGTTATATGCTTGTTCAGGGTCAAGAAACCGAGAACTTAGGCATTCCGCCATGTTTTCTTTTTTGAGGGTCCTTTATGATCGAAAATTGTTTCAAAGATGTTTTCCCCTTTGATTTTCCTTCTCTCTCTTATTCCATAATGTTTTGGGTTTTTATAGCCTTAGTTGTACACCTAAACCCTTTAGCTCTCGTATAATGTGTGAATTATGTTTCTCTCATATTTTATTTGGTTTGGATATTCAGTCTTGTGTCTAAAATGGGACGAATGGTGTATCGTCTATCTTGTGTTAGATATGGTAATAACACCCCATTTTTATAGGAGTATTTTCGTGTTTCTACTTCCGACATGTTTTAAAAATAAAATTTTTTGGTGGTAAAAATTTAATGTTGCACATAGACTCTATATGTATACATATGGATTAATCACTTTGGTTGTAGTTAACATCCATTTTAGAAATAATAAAATTACATTACTATAAAAAATTAAATTGATCACATCTAAATAAAATTATTCAAAACACGTCGTATTTATATAAAATTAGATCAAATATATTATTAGCAACCAAGTGGAATTCATTATTTACTACTCCATATAAGTTACAGTAAAAGTTGTTTTGGAGCGGTTGATGAATATATATTTATATATATATATATATATTTTTTTTAATATTAGCTTTTGGTATTTTATTTAAATAATATATGAGGTTGATTATAATTTTATGTTTAAATGATAATACTTTTATATATTTAATTATTTGAGTTAAAATAATAGGAAATTGATGGATTTAAGTTATAGGATTATTTATTATTTTCTTTAATGTTTTTGCAAGTATAATTGGAAAAAAGAAGAAAAACAGCATGTTGTATTGTCTAATGAAAGTGAAAAGGATACAAGCTCATGAAGAGAGAGAGAGAGAGAGAGAGAGAGCAATGGGGTACACGAAGAGATGTCACAGAGAGAGACAGGCAGATACATGTAACAAAAAAAATGAAAAAGAGGAAAAGGAAGGGCGTAGGAAGAGGAAAAAAATGGAGAACAAAAGACAGATGAAGGAGAAGGCATAAAAGACAATAGGAAGCAGTAGAGAGAGGAGAGAGAAAGGGAGGCAGACGATGAGAGAAAGGACAACACGACAGAGGAAAGGGAAGAGTCGGGCGTAGGCCTAGCAAACTATATTTAGGGATGTAAACGGGGCGGGTATTATCCGAAACCCGACGGATTTTATCCGGCGGATACTTAAACGGATATGGATACGGATATGGAGGATAGAAAAAAATACCCGTCGGGTTCGGGTACGGATACGGGTATGCGATATCCATATCCGTACCCGTAACCATACCCGTATCCATATCCGTACCCGTTTACCCGATATATAATTACCCTTTTACCCTTAATTTTAAAATAAATATAGTATAAATTAAGGTTAAAATTGTCATTTGGCTTAACTATAAATGGGTTTATCCGTCGGGTAATGGATTTATCCGTTGGACAATATTCATTAACGGGGTAAACGGATAATCCGTCGGGTAATGGATATTCAACGGATACGGATACGGATATGTCAACGGATATCCGTTCGGGTACGGGTACGGATTCGGGTACGGATTTTCTTATCGGGTACGGATATGGGTATGGTATACCCGACCCGAACCCGCCCCGTTTACATCCCTAACTATATTTAGCAAACAAAAGAGAGGAATATGCGGTAGAGAGGAGAGAGAGGACAAGTGAGAAGAAGATAGAGAAAGGGAGTGAAGCTACGGAATATAAACTTTTAGATAAAATTAAGTAATTTTTTATCCGATTGAAAAAAAAATAGTTTAAATTTTTTTAAAAAGTAATTATCTTAAATAACTACTTTTAATAAGTAGCTCCAAACATACTATGAATTGCTAAACTTTTTATTTATATTTATTTTCAGTTATTTCTTACTCTATTCTTTATATATATTTTAATGTAATTTCTTTGTTTATTATGATTAGCTAAATAATTACCGATAGGGAATAAATTGAAGCTCTAGACTACGCTTTGATATGCAGTATTAATTTTTTTAATGATATTGTTATTTAACTCTAATTTAATTTTTATCGTTTATATGTGTAATTCTGTCAAGTATGATTTATATAGTGCATACCTCATTCTTGCTTCATTATAGCTGCAAAATGTATGATTATATGTTTCTTAGGTGACTATATATAAACATGTTAGAATTTATATATATAAATTACATTTATGTTAGATAATAATTTACTTAATAGTTATTTCTATTCTAATCGGACTAATGGAACGTTTCAATACGTGTGTGTCAAAGGAAAGGAATATAACTAGACACACTTAAGATACTAGTTTTGTGATTAATGCTTTAAATCTAGTTTAATATAGTAGTCAATTGTTGCAACTGTCTTGTTAGAATTTAATATTGATATTTTACCGTATTAATTATTTTAGAAAAATAATATATAATGCATAGATCTGCTTTTATTTTGTAACTTGATCAATCTTTTTATTCTAATTAAAATATGATTTATAAATTATTGTTATATTTCAACCTAGTTTTATGGTAAGTTTCGACTTTCCTAATGCATTTATCATATTTGCATTAATATATTATTTTTTATAATTTTCTTTTATTTATTTTTATTTAAAACTCTTATTATTGTGTTTTTCTTATTCATTATTTTTATGTAATTTATAGTGTTTCATTTCATTATTTATATGCTAGCTAAATTTCGGTGAGCCATCTTTCCGGCCTAGAATAATATTTTTATTTACTAATATTAAAATTAATAATAAGATGGTTTAAATTGATATCGATTACTGTCATACTGGTTGTACATACGAATTAAATTTTTTTAAAAAATATTAAAAATATTCATAATCAATGACTAACTTATTCTTTAGTCTTTGTTTTAATAACAATAATAAAGTTAATAGTAAATTAGAAAAATAAAATAAAATTTTATCTAAAATTATAGAACAACACTTATATTAAAATAAAAATAATTTTTTTCAAAGCATCTTTTATTTTGAATGTATACTAGTAACACTGCTTTCCGATAGTCGAATAAGGGATGTATGTTTTCAGGTTGTCAGCCCCGCCCTCGTATGCCTTTTCTACGCAATGATTTCCTCAACGTGCTTCATGTTGGCATCAGTTGTCGTCGAAATCCCGAGGTAGGACCGTAGGAGGTCCTCGAACCCCCGTCTTGGTCATGATTTAAAATTTATTGAATATCAGTGCATGAGCGATTTACCACGTTATACTTGTAAGTGATACCTTGTCGACATGCCCTCGATAGTTCAGAAATTATACCTGTGGGTCCCACTGAGACACTGACCATAGAAACACATACTTTTTCTGTTTAAAAAGTAAATTCATAAAATTTAATTTTAATATATAAAAAGTCATTTGAGAAGCTAGTGATGTCTAATTTTTACTTTTATTTTTTTTTATTATCTACATATTAATTCTTTTTAGTAAATGTTTTAAGTATAATATTAAGATTAATTTTATTAACTCCGTAATAAATATATAGTTTACTAATTTTTTTAGAAACCGACCGAAACAATACAAGTTTTTCTTAAAAATTTATTATATATTTTAAAAAGACATAACTGTAAAATTTATGAAGGTTTATATTCAATATCTTTTCCTTTAATAACAAAGAGCACTTTCTAACATAGTTGTTGAATTGTTTGCATTTGTATCAACCAATCTGGTAGGTGAAGTTTACTATTTTTGTAGTGCTTTGTACTTATAGATAAACTAATTTAAGGATGATTAGAGTGAAATAATGAAATAAGTATGTGCTTAAAGATAAAAGAAGATGGGTCTACGATTAATGCTTAATGCGTTGCGTGATGTCGTCCATGACCATTAGTTTTAATCTCTATAGTAAAAATAGTTTTAATGTCACTTATGTATGAATGATATAAAAGGAAATTTTGCCAACTATAAATCAAACTTCCTTTTTAAGATTTCTTCCAATTACAAATATTAAGCCGTCATCGGTAAATGAATAGCTGAAATGAAGATAAAAATAATTTTAATATGGATTTTGATAAAAAAAAAATTTATTTATTTGAAAACGGTGTTAAAGTAAACTGTAATGAAATATGCTGATAGATTTGAAATGTTCTAAAAGATAAATAGTCACGTATTCATAATGAATTGGTAATTTGACTTATCACACATACTTTAGTTAATCTTTTTTATATAAATTGTTTATATAATAAATACAATAAGTTTCATAAGTAAAGATTGAAAGAAATTTATTAGATACACAATCTATTTTCACATGCAATTAGAAAATAAAAATAAGTTTATAATATAATTATTAAAAGAATTAACCTAGGCACTCTATTTTTTTTCACGGTTAGCATAGATTAACCTTATATAATATTTACTTTATTTAAAATTTAAATTTACTAAAGTCAATGTAAATTGGAAAAAATTAATTCAAAAGCTACAAAAGAAACAAACAAACCTTTAACATTATGTTTTAGTTGACTCATTTTCAAAATTCATTGGAATATATTAGTAAAATCTTAGTAATAAAATTCATATAAAACTAATTATGTAATTATTGTAATGATGATGGCTATAATAATAAAGACAATAATAAAAAAAAGTATGATACAAATATTAATAGCCCATTAAGTGTCTTGGATAAAATGTTACCAATAAAATTGAAGCAAAACATAGTTAAGGTGCATACAAATTTTGGGTGTGCAAAGTTTAGTTAACATTAGTTAATATCATTAATCAAAGTAAACTATATTTTTACAGTTAATTATTTTTTGTTTAGAGCTACTTATCAAAAGTAGTTATTCAAGATAATCACTTATTTTGAAAAAATTTTAAGCTAATTTTTTAAAAAAATAAGTGATTATCTTGGATAACTAATTTTAATAAGTAACTCTAAACAAGCACTATATAACTTAACCAAACTAAAATATAAAATTATGGTTTGGTTTATATATTATATGCCGACAATAAAAAAATAAACCAAACTAAGTATTTTAAGTGTGTCATATATATATATTAAAAAATTACAGCCAAATGATTGAGGATTTATTAATCAAAATTTTAATACCCTAACAGTTAATCAAACCGTTTTGAACATAGTTTTAAAAACCATATCGGTTATGCCAACCGATCAGGTCACTAGTAAGATTTTATGTATCAGTTTTTGGGATTTCGAAACTAATAAATCAAAAACCTGTTCGGTCGAACTAGTCAAAAATTAGAAAAATTCATGTATAGTTTAATTTTTTTTATATTTTATATTTTTTGACTTATTATATACCACTTGTTTGATTAGTCTAAATCACTCGTCCGACCACTAAATCAGTAAACTAATTATGATACCAATTCGATTTCAAAATTATGATATTAAAAAATTCTTCATCAAACTATAGTATTTTTAAATATTAATCAAACCAAATCATTAAATTACAGTTTGCTTGGTTAATAAATCATTAAATTACAGCTTTAATCACACCCTTATATAGAAAAAAAGGGTAAAATCAAATCAAATCATTAAATTACAGTTTGTATGGTTAATAAATCATTAAATTACAGCTTTAACCACACCCTAGAAAAAAGGGTAACAAGGGGCATTGTCGTGATTTCAATTTTCAAATACAGATGAAATATGTTTCTGCGTATGGACCGGGAATTTGCTTGATTTGTTTGGTTTCCCTGGTTTCTCATTGCAATAAAAGCACCAAAAACACTTCAGAAAGGATCTCTTCACCTTTTGTCGATCAACCTTGACTGGGAAATATACAGAGGGCACAAAGGAGCTACAGACGAAAGAATCATCATGTCTCTTGGCTATGCAGAGAAGCTTTCATTCATAGAAGACGTGGGCAAAGTTGGAATGACTGAATTTTTCGACCCGTCTCATATTTTGCACGATAAAGTGAGATGACTTCATCCTTTCTCCTCTTTATTATTTTTCCTGCCTTTTCGTGTTCTTTGGGCTAGATTTGTTACTTATATGAGTACATTTGGCGTGTTTGATCTATATTTGTATTGAATGCTATTAGGTTTTTACGGGTTTAATATCGTGGCCAAATTATAGTGTTTTGGTTAGTGTAGGAGTATTTTGTTCATTTTTTTTCCACCGGGAGTCGTATTCTGGGCGTTTTGGGGTGGTCGTGGTTTGTATGAGCGTCCTTGCTTTGATATGGTTTTTAAAATTTCGTTTTATAGCCGATAATGTGACTTCTAGTAGAAATGCAGCGTGATTTTGGGTACTGATCGTGGATTGTCGGTGTTATTTGTGGGTATTGAAATAACAAAATGCCGATACTTATCTGTAACTTAGGGCAAAGGGTAGTTTGATGATCATCACGCAGTCCTCCATAACTGGGGTCTTTAAACACGAAGTTGGTTAATTCGGATGTGTATTAAGATTGATCCCGGCACGTTAATTCCTCGAAGTCTGCTTGAAAGATTGGACGGGTTACCTCAATTTGAAATCTCGTAATTGGAAATGTGCAAAAAGGTTGGCTTTATGGATGTAGCTTCCTGCATTGTGGCTTTGGGCAGGTCAATTGTATGCAGTCTTGTACTTTTGCATGGAGAGATGCCCCTGGAAGGACCTTAGCCATGGATTTATTTCATGGTAGCACCAGATTGCCCATGAAGAAAGGGCAAAGAGATGGATGAGGGAACAAATTGGGAAAAATGAACTGGTGCAGAGTCCTTGAAGGGATAAGATTCCTATCATCGGTACTTTCCGGTCATGTTTTTTAAGAATTCAATACATTGACCTTTATGAGCTTCTAAGTTCATGCATTTTTTTTTAATTAAATGTAGCTGTGTTCTTGGTGGCTACTGCTGTGGTACTTGTAGATGATTGTTCATTCTCATCACTATTATCAAATAGACTGCAGAGAGCTGTGTGGCATTTACGTTTCTTTATTGGTTACTTGTGTAGCCTCATCCTTGAGATGATCCGCTATATTTGTTGTTACTTACATTCTGTACTTTATGTGAATTACTGTGTGCCCCTTTTACATGACCACTTCAGCTTGCTCTGTATGATGAAGGACATAATAAGTGTTGCTTTCTACACCTTAGGTTCTCTTGTGCCTTGATATGACTCTCTGCCTAACAATTGAATAATATGGTGCAAATTACTTTAAAGATTTATTTTCTAACTTAAAATCAATTTGTTCCTATGCAATGGCAGGTAGAACAACTGGCGAGGATGATACGCAAGGTTTGAGCTCTAACTCAAAATTGTCAATGGTCATTTCCATTGCAACTGTATCCATATTTCTGAGTTTTATTCTTTTCTCCTGCAGAGTAAGCATCTAGTGGTTTTCACTGGTGCTGGAATATCTACTTCATGTGGTATACCTGATTTTCGAGGTCCAAAGGGCATTTGGACACTGCAGGTAATTTATAATGTTTAGTGATGGATGTAATTTCATCTTTTAGAGTAAAGTCAGATTATCATTTCTTCTGGGTCATCCTTCTAGAGGTTTTGTAATGTTCATCTGCTACTTAAACAGTAGCTTTTGGAACCATGTCTGAAAATCTAGTCAGTTAATTGACATCCATAATGTTTGCTTTAGTATGTTGCTTGATATTATTTGTTCAATTATAATGAGATAATAGCTAAGTTATAGATATTTACTTAGTTCAAGCTCTAATTAAAAATGAGGATCTTGTTGTCCTGGCTCTGTTTAAGCATGTGAATCTTATATGCCTTTAAAAATTAAGTAAATTAGGCAAATCTATAAGTTCTTAGTAGTGTTGACAAGAATGAAGAGCTAGTCAAAAGACATTGAATCTTTTTATTTCTAATTTGATATTTTCTGCAGCCTGTAAAGTGACTAGGAGAATCATTCATAGGGAGTTTATCACTTCATGTGGCATTGCTTGAAGCAGATGATCTCATTCTTATATTGGAGAGGTGCTATCAAATTACTATTTCTGTATTCTTCGTTTTCTCGCTTAGTAATTTGACTTATAGTTTATCACCAATATAATTCAATGTCTGATCCTTAACTAGTGCCCCTTCATTTCTGATCAGCTGCTGTTGAAGCTCCAAGTTTTGACTCATGGCTAACCTTTCAGTGCACCAAATGTTAATTCTGTAACAATACCTACTACAAAATCCTACTTAGTTTTTCAAGCATAAGGTCAAACACAAGCTGACTTTGCTTCCACCTTCTTAGCCCCATCAGGCACTACTAAACCTTTTGATCCAGTCTGACATCTGTTGCAGAAGTATTCTGCCCTGTTTAATTGTCAATATCGTAAAAATGCTTCAATAATAATCTTTTTTGGGCGTGGTAGGTGTACTTGTAAAAGTCAACAAATCCATTCATGAATCATATGGCACTAGATGAAGAAAATTTATGGTTCATATGCTTAATAGTTCTATATTATTTGCAGCATGAAGGAAAGGCCTTGCCTGAATCATCTTTGCCTTTTCATCGAGCTATGCCCAGCATGACTCACATGGCTTTGTTTGAGCTAGAGAAAGCTGGTCTTCTGAAGTTTGTCATTAGTCAAGTAAGAGTTCCTTTCATCATTCCTTTTTAAATGTGGAATGGCATGAGTCTTTTACTGGTGAAATAGACTTATGACTTTTTAAGGGTTTTGTCTTGGTTTGTATATCCAATATCATGAGATTTTGTTACTATTTTCAAGTACTGCATATGCATATAACATCTTCACTGTGCTAGTATTTGATGTTTGCTCACAAACGTTATGGAAACGTTTTAGACATCGTTTAGCTGCTAGTTTCTTGATTGTCTTTTATCTCTTAGTTTTAACAAGTCATCTGAATAGTACGATAAGGGACTCCTGATTTTCTTTTCAAATGCTAGAATGTTGATGGTCTACATCTCCGTTCTGGTTTGCCGCGGAAAAGACTGGCTGAGTTACACGGAAACTCATTCATGGAAATCTGCACTGCCTGTGGGACAGAGTAGGACTCGATCCTCCTGCAATCTTCTTGTAGTTTTGTGGCACTGTGTTTCCTTTATATATCTCCTTTTTCTTCTGAGATAAGATCTTTGCTCATTGCTCCCTTTATGTGTTATGAACTGTGAAGGTATATGCGGGACTTTGAGGTGGAAACTATTGGGTTGAAAGAAACTTCTCGGCGCTGCTCCGTTGAACATTGTGAAGCAAAACTAAGGGATACAGTTCTTGATTGGGAGGTACTGCTTTCTTCCCAATACATCTTATTTCTCATGGTGCTTCTGTAAATTTGAAAAAACACTGAATTCAAAATGTTTGAATTATATCCATGTCCTCAAAATTCTTTTATCGGATCGGATAGACTCTGACCCGCGTGCTTCTTATAAGGTTCCATGGTAAATTTTTCCCTTGAAAAGGAAGAGAAAGTAGTAGTTAGTAGATCTTTGTCTCTTCTCCAGGATGCATTGCCCCCAAAGGAGATGAATGCAGCTGAGAAGCACTGCAAAATGGCTGATCTTGTATTATGTTTAGGAACAAGGTAATTAATTGGCCATCTACTTTTGCAGCCATGAGTTTATGCTGTAGGAGTAATCAGTTGATATCTTATTTATTATATGGAAGAGGAAATCCTAGCACCTTCGTTCTGCTCCATTAAGAATTAGTTCTGTGAAAGGAAAAGCAAGAAACTATTGTTATTCTCAATGAGGGGTAGGAGATTTTCCTTATTTGATGGCGTGTAAACTGATAGGATTTCATCATTATCTGGTTGATTTGTGTGAATATAAAATTTGAATGATCCCTTGAGAGTTCATCTATCACCATTAGATTGGGATCCTTGATCCTAAGTTTATCATATTATTTTATATGCTGGGCTTCATGACTATTGCTCTTGAGGGATTTATTTTTAAAGTGGTTTATTCCAAATGATATGAGCTGGCACTGTGATTTGGATGGACAAATGGAGAATAGCTAGTTATTTAGCTAGGGCTATATGACTTCAAGGTGTGTCAGACAGATGCCCTGGTTTATGAGTTGGTATGTTCCAGGGTCATGGGAGTGTCCCTGCCGTATAGTTTCTGCCATATAAATGCCTATAAAGTGCTGCTGGGTTAGAGGTTCTGGAAGCCATTATAGTTGAGAACCTTTAGTTGGGCAACAAATAAGAAAGCAAACCATTCTATAAGAAACAAGCAGTCTTATTACAATTTCCTCCTTGTGCTAGATATTGCTTTCAAGTGATGTAAGATCTTTCTACATACAAAAAATAGATACCTAGTCAGCAAAATGTGCCTAGCAAACCCTTAGAATCAAACTTGTTCAGGTCCTACAACTGGAAGTTTTTGACCCACTAGCATCCCGGGAAAAAATATATTTTTTCAGGTGGGACATTGTTCTGAGAACAACTCTGTCCACTATCGGGTGGTGTTCTGCCCTTTGAGTGCTGTCTGAAGCTAGTTCTGATAAACTTTTGATAGAAATTTTTACTTTACATTGATTTCCAGGGATTAGAGTTAATTTGTTGCATCCCTTAGTCTTGATCGCAGTTTCTTGTGTTGTGTGTGATAATTTCATGACAAGAATGGAACCAAGGGAAGAAAGTTTGTACACTTTAGGGCACCTCAATAAGTTTGTACTCTTTAGGGTATCTACATGGGAAACTCTTAAAAGGACTCTTTTACAAGAAATAGATATAGTATTTGTGCCAATGACCTTTATTTATTATGTTTGCGATTTAGATACAGGCACTTGGGTTGCTCAGTGTTCCTCTGTTTATGCCATCTCTGTTGATTGATAATTTTTTATATGTGGATTATTTAACATTTTTTGGCTACTTTTTCAATCATTAGATTCTGCTCCTCCAATATTGATTTCTTGCTGCATTCTCTTCTGATTGTAGCAAACATAACTTCTTCATGCAGTTTGCAGATAACACCAGCTTGTAATTTGCCTCTAAGATGTCTTCGTGGAGGGGGGAAGATTGCAATAGTGAATCTTCAGGTATCCAGTTTATTAGTAATATGTACATCGGATAGTAATTTAGATTCTCTGAACCACAATCGCTCCCTGCCTTAAAAATGGGAGAAGGCATTTTGTTGATTTTGATGAAATTTTCTGTCTACTGCTAGTTTGTAGAATCTGATACATGATGTGTATGGTGAAGCTCATGCCAAGCCCTATGCTCTAAGGGTGATCTTGACCTTATAAGTGTAGGATCCTATTGTTATGTTCCTTGGGTGATTTCATCAACGGTGAATACTTTTCTAAGCTATTAAGGGTAAAAGCTCAACATGCAGGATGCCTGTCTTGTATAGGTTTACTTTCTTGGCAATTAGCCTTGCTGCTGTTAATGGCACTAAATCCTTTTACCCTAGGACAGCTTGTTTATAAATGAGAATGAGTGTGCCACAGGCCTCCACTTTCTTGTTTTGCTCAACAATTATGACAAGTAGCAACATTATCTTGTGCAGCTCTCCCTAAAGTTGTTTCATGGGGCTTTTAATTCTTGTTATATCAAGTGATGATTATGGTGCAGCTCTCCCGTGTTTAGTTTGTGTTGCTATTGGGAGCATTGGTGGGGGATCATTAGCCCATTTAAACTAAAATGTGAATATGAGATGCATCTTTCTCATTCTTTCTGTTAATTTTATTGTTAATTTT
Organism: Tamarix austromongolica; assembly: GCA_039764185.1. NCBI lineage: Eukaryota > Viridiplantae > Streptophyta > Magnoliopsida > Caryophyllales > Tamaricaceae > Tamarix > Tamarix austromongolica. The sequence goes on from CM077817.1 coordinate 14,429,608, forward strand.
TTTTATCTCTACTTCTCCAGCTTTCTTTTATGTGGCCCGTTAGCTGTATATATCTGTGCCTCGCTTTCTTTCTCCCCTTCTCCTTCCCTTTTAATAATGCGTATCCCTTTCTTAGGATTTGAAATAAAATACAATATGTAAATTGCTACCAACTATATGGATTTATGGGAAATAAAGATCTATCATGACATCAAACTATGCATTAAGGCCTGACCACCTTAGTTCCGATAGCATCTGCTCACAGGCTTAAATGAAGCATCCACAAAGTAAATCAGAAGCAAAAGGTTATGAAAGAAATGTAAGCTAGTGGTTGGTGTAGAGAACACATGGAATTGACAAGTAGATCAGCACAATCTTGGAGAAGATTCTAATGGTGTAGGTCGCCATAGTAGTCATTGATAGTTCTAGTGCCTGATTATGATATGGTAATATGACTTTTCAGCACCAAGTCAGACGAACCTTTTCTCCATCTTGCTAGACTGAGTTAAATGTTATTTTGGTCCCTTTTTTTTGTTCCTTTTATATCGGTGTTCTTATGAAATGGTTTTTTTGACCAATCAAATTGAGTTAAACTCACTTATATCTTCTCTCCTTATCATTCTCTCTACCTTTTTAAGTAAGTGAAGGTTGTGAAGAGAATGGAAAATGTGGTAGAAATTTTATTTACGGGAGCATTTAAGCATAGAAAGAGCATGATTAGGTGATGAAAATGATTCGGGAGACATAGTGAGTGATTAAGGGAAAATATAGGTAAATTTAAGTTGATTTGACCAAAAATTGATCTAGAAGGGCCAATTTGGAAAAGAAAAATTACCACGATCATTTTAGAAAAAACATTTATTCTAGAGGGACCAAAATTACATTTTACTCTTTCATGACCTTAGCATGAAAATATGAGCTTAGTATTCTATCACCATTTACTGTTTGCTTATTCATCAGTTTGCTTATCCTTTTCTATGATTTCAGAAAACTCCAAAGGACAATAAAGCCAATTTAGTGATCCATGGGCTTGTAGATAAGGTATTTTTTAAAGCTGCCCTTGGTGTTTGATTTTAGTTATATGTGGATGAGTAGTTTTTGCTCAAATCATTTGTCTTTTAGAGCATTATGTGGAATTTTCTTGCTAATTATGAGAAGGGACAGGTAATTGCAGCTGTTATGGACCATCTTAATCTGCGGATTCCTCCTTTTGTGAGAATTGATCTTTTTCAGATCTTTCAAACTCACGTACTGAGTGCAGGTACTCTATTCAGTTGGATTTACAATTCTAATCTATTGAACGTGTCCATCATTTCATCAACTAGTTTACTGGATTGGAATGTGAATTGAGTTACCTCAAAATTAATTCAAAGGAAGGGAGGGAGGGGATCGCAATGTTTTTTAACCTGGTGACTGGTAAAGCTTATGATCAGTGCATGTATCCAGTTGTGCTTCAGGTTGTGATTGACGATATTGTTATTGATGTGGCTAACTTATTATTCAAAATCTTTTACATTTGTTGCATTCATGTTTTGAAAAGTCATCGCCATAAGAAATTGAGTTTGATTCATATAATTAGATATATTTCTGAAGGTAGTTGACCTAATTGACATGTCCAGTTTGTTAGCTGCAGTGATGCTGTGATGGTCTCCACATTTCATCTCAGCTTGATTTTGCTTTCTGAAATAAGTGAAGATTTTTTATTGTCATGTGTCTTTTCTGCCCTTCTCATACCCTATTTAATCCTGTTCCTTTCTCCTCTCATGTGAGATAAAATTTTCACTCTTCTGTTTTTTTTTACCTTAGATAGAAGACATGTAAATTGGAATGTAAAGGTGACGAGTGTGCATGGGCAGAGAGCTCCACTGCCGTTTGTTAAATCTGTTGAGGTGAATTGCCTATCATCTTTGCCCCTTCATTTTCTAGTATGTGGTAATTTTTGTACTTCTTAGTCATTGCCACATGGGCTCCTTTTTTCGACCTGGTTTGATGATGTTCTTCGATGGAAATCTTAAAATAACGGATGTTCTAGATTCATACGACAGCTCTAGTAGGTTCTGCTTATTGATGTGCATGAGTTGCAGAGTTTTATCTCTTTGATCATGGCTAACTTGCCACGGATTTTGAAAATCAATATGTGCACAGCACCAGAAAAGGGATGACAGAAAGAAGAGAAAATGACATTGTAGATATGGTATATAAGTAGGAGATAAAATCAAAATAGCAAAAATTATTTTTGGCATTCTTTTCTCTTTCTCTCTCCTTTTTTCCGTAACCCACATAGCATCCAAGATAACTTTAGTTGCTCTAGTTAGATTATTGATTGTGTGAAGACTATGATCTCTCAATCATGTAAGAGATTTTTACCTCTATCTGAACATAAACCTTAGATGAAGCAAAAATTGAAAAGTTATGTAACTGCTTAATCTGTTGAAACGAAAGGTTTTGGCTTGTATTCTTTATTTGCAAATTTAGTTTACAAGGGAGGTTGCTGTGGTGTATTGAAACCTATCTCCAGTTTTCTCTTGTAGGTTTACGTAATGTCCTTGGTGTATGCCCATCATCGGACTAATTGTTATGCATGTTAGGTTTCCTTTGTAGACCGGGAAGATTTAAAAGCAGCCATCTTGGAAAAGCAACCATTTATTCTGAAAAGGTAGCTTTTTTTCCCTGCCAGAAGGTTTCACTATGTGCAGTTTCTTGCATATTCTGAAACCAGAAGCAACCTTTTGTTCTGTATCTGTTATAATGTGATCCTCCTTAATGAACTGACGGCTATCAATGAAATGAAGATTTGAGCCACCTTTTCTCATCTTGTATCCAATGACGGAGCCCTATGGGACAATCTTGTCAAAACATTTTAAACTTGGAATTTGTTGGACCGTTTTTCAATGGTCATATTATTGGAGACTATAGTTACTCATTTTTATCTTCAACTGACTGGATGAGTTGTCAAAATGTTGGTCCTTCAGTTGGCTAGTCCATCCTAGTAAAGGCAGCAGTCGTATTCACTTGTAGATTTTGGTATATGTAAGATTGAAAGTTTTAACTTGTTCGTAAGGAGTCAATTGCTTCGTATCTCACTCTTATTCCCATTGGCTGTGTACTTGTCTCCACTTCTAGGAGATCAGTGAGGACAACAGAACCGTTTGATGTGGTTTTGAAAATCAACTTCATTGACGGTTGTGGATGCCGTTTTGTAAAGATTGGTGTACCGATCAACTTCAAAGTAAGTTGTAAGATCTACCCTTGATAGTTCTTTTTTTTTTCTTTATTTCTTTCCGTCCATTCATTTTCTTGTTTTTGGTTGGAAATGTGTATTGAGTTATTGTATATTTCTGCTGTATATATTTAGCTAAGCTTTATCAATTCTACTTTGATCAGTTAACCAGGTGGTAATTCTAGGGCTTCATTTGGAAAATAATCTGTTAAAGTGGAGATGAAATGAAATAAATATATACGTACATTTCTGTTTGTATTGTAATATTTTTATTTGTTTAAAATACTTTATAGTAAATTTTGGAGAGGTCATGAACTTTCCAAAAAGCATGGAAGTAATAATATTACTATCACTAGTTATCAAATTGTGCCTAGGAATGGGAATAACTCGGAGTTAAACTGAAGCTATTTTATAGCTCTTCAAACTTTATATTCTGCCTACTATCTGAATATTAAGCTATTCTTCTTGACAACTCTCCGGCAGAAATCCTGCATTTTTACCTATAATTTCTGTTTGCTCTTGTGCAGATATCAAGGAAATGTCCTAAATATGACAAGGAAGCTGTCCTTCAAAGGTTAAAAGAGAAAGCAGTGCAAGACTCTTGCTGTGGCCAGTATGAAGTGATTGAGAGAAAGGCAAATCTGAGCCCTAAGTATGATGCTACATCTTATGCGATAGCTACGAACACCTTGAGCTACAACAAATTTTCTGATGCATCTGGAGCTGGTGCTTGCAATGGTGATGTGAAGGAAAAAAAGGAAAATGCCCATCGCACTGAGAGACCACTGAGTGATCTTTTAAAGTCACGGAAGCGTAAAAGTAGGTTGTAGGTATCAGCTGGTGTGTTTGGTTCTGTACAGGAAGAATGAACTAGTTGGGAGAATCAGATGTGCTGTTGATAACGTATCTTAGAGAAGATTGGAAGGAGAGAAGTAAAGGAGAAAACACAGGAAAATTGAAGGAAAAAAAAGAAAAGAAAATCTGATTAGATGTTTGGGTAGATGGTATGGCTGAATGAATTTTGTTTGACATCACACTCGGTCTGGCCATCTGGTTTTCGTGTGTATTATGTACATAGCAGTTTAAATAGTTGCTCTCGTTTCCTTACAAGGTAATGAAATACTATTGTGCTGCTGTGAACGAATATTATGCCGTCAATTGACTGGTCACTTTTGTGCTAGATGGCGCACATGGTTAACAAGAGTAAAATGGAGGAAACGCCATGCAGCATTACTTTTGTTTGCGCTATTACATTGCCATGCGAGGAAAGAAAAAAATTGTGAATGAGCAGGATGCTTTTGTTAAGCCCCTGGTTTCGGTTCCGCTTTGATCACCTCACTTTATTTCTTTCTTATTCTGGAGCCACATGGACCATCCACCACGGGAGAGCAAAAGAGAGGAAGAAAACTTAAGAGCCATGAACATTATGTTTTGGGGAAGAAAATCAGAAAAAAGAAAGTTGCACGTAATTAGGTTGAGATTTTTAAATTCTATCCTTTAAATTGCAATTTTAGCCATAAAAGCGTTTTTTTTTTATGAGTATTCAAGTTTGAAGATTATAAATAGGCGGTACCTTTGAATATGTGTTGCGGTTAGAGTTGTGGAGGCAAAAAATTAAATGTAGATAATTGATAAAGATAAAATTTCCCCCGCTGTAGCAATTTGGAAAAAGTGAGCAATTTTCAAAGTTATTGTCGATAGTCTCAAAGAAGTGCCGGTTGGCTGCTAATATACAATACTTTCGTTTCTTAAAGAAATAATGTTGGACATTATGGTAGGATTTATGTGAGCCGAGGAACTTAGGAAGTATGGGTGATAGAGAGAAAAGGTAGAGCAAAAGAGAATGTATTCTATGAGTGATCACATGTTATAAATGATTAATGAGACTATTTATAATAGTTGAGTACATAAGAGTGGGGAAGAGAAAAAATAGAAATTTTATGTAGGCCACCCATCATAAAGGGGCTAACATTGCACAATGATGAGTTAGAGATCATCATCATGGGTTGAGCTTGAACCTCAAACCTCTGAGCTAGTTTTTTTAGCCTACCTTTTGTATGAGCTGGGTATGGGTTGACTCTCTAGGCACAGTGTTGCAGTTTAATAATGACTTATATCATCGGTCCCTGAAAAAAAAAATCAATCCATTGTGTCAAATGGCCTTCAGGGTCAGCCTTTAGAACTGGTTAGTCTACTATCGACCTATGGTGTTGGCTCGATGAATAAGGGTCTCTAGCATTATAATCTTAGGATTGTCGGGAGGGCGGGAATTGGGAGTTGAAACTGGCTCCCTTACAAAACAACTATAAAAAAACATGAAAAATGGGATTGCAACTCCCTTAAAAAAACATATAAAGACAGAAGATAAGCATAGCTAACTTTCTAACCACTAAGCCTGGGCTCTCAAAGTGTGTCCTTAGTCTGAAAGATTGAGGCCTCTGAACCTGCAGAAAGATAAGGTGTTATGATCCTATACAAAGATAGAGGCTATAAGCATATCCTTCTATGGTGCATCCTTAAGCCAAAAGGTTGAGATCATTGAGCCTACAAAAAGATAGAGGTTATAAGTCATTTGATTAGGAAGCTAAAACCACTAAACCCACAAAAAGATGGGGGACCAAGAGGCTTGGTTGTTCTATACTAGTCTAATAGCCACATAGTTACTTGATTGGTTCTCATCCTTAGTGTAATTGACTAATGAAAGGGGGATATGCTTGGACAGCTTTATGTTAATATCACCATATCACTTATTAACTCGATCATGCCACATTCTTAGTTGTTATAGATAGGAATGACTTGAGTTGATTGAAGACCCATAGATTATCCTTAGGTATGTTGCAATAAAGTTTAGGCTTTTATGAGGTCATCTTGTGCACTCTAGTTAGCTTATGATAGCAGTATATGTATTGGGACCATCAATGTGGTAAGTGCATAGAGAGATTACAAGCCACTTACGAGTTTTATCTGGTACCTTTTAATGTTCTTAATATGACCGCTAACCACCCAATAGATGCATAACATATGTATAGAAATTCTAATTCTAACAATATGTGTGTGTGTTTGATGAAATGGGTGTCCCAAGAATTGAGTATAAGATGAGTCTTAATATAATGGGTTTAGTCATTATTTTTTGGATATTACGCTAACAATCATATCATTTCCATACTAGCACTACTAAAAAACCAAATATAGACGACAACAAATATATGATAATTTATTAAGGATAGATGCATATAAGCTCTCTAGTTAAAAATAAAAGGTGCATAAAGGAGGGTTAATGGGGAATGGTATAAATGATAGTTGAATTTTTTTTTTGATAAGTGACAATTGAAAAATTATAACCACCATCTATAGTGCATTTTAAAATAGCCGCGTTGGCTAAGGATATAGACGACAATTTTATACTAAAACTACCATCTATACCTTAGGGGATTTTTAAAAAAAATTATAAGGATATAGAATATGGTTGTACCCTAAAATAGTCATCTATGCCTATATCTGTTTTTTTCTCTCTCATTCTTTACTTTTAACATAATGTGATTTTTACTTCATATATTTATAGACATAGAAGGATAGAGTTCCAGTAGGGGAGAAGAACTTCCACCATAGTTGCCACTACAAATGTTCTTTGGTTTCTATCGTCCTCTCTTTCTCTTGCTTTCGATATAGTCATCATTCTTGGCCCCTGCATTATTTACTTTTTTTTTTAATTCATCCTTTCTTAATGATGCACTAAAGTGCTCTATTGCTCCATCCTTAAGTAACTCAGATTGTTGTAATTATTCTTGCTCAATTTCTCTCTTTAATATCTTTATACCATCACAAATCATTTGGAGTGTTACTTTTTGTAATTGCTTGTAAAATGTTGTAGGGTTTTATTTTCATGTTTTGCACTGTATGTGCATTTACATGCTTTGTAATCTACTTGCTTACTGATATTTAATCATTCTGGATGAAAATAATGACCAAAAAGAACTTGATGGCTTGGTGTTTGTTGGAATTTTTTCTAGCTTAAGCTTTGATGAATTTTGAAACGCGGTTAAGAGAAATTAGGTTTATTTCTTTAATCATAGCGCACAAATTTTTCCATCATATCTATATTTTATATAAATTATTGCTTTGTCACTAATCATATATATAAGCTTGTTTAATTGATTTATAGGATTACTCTGAGTTTCATCAATCGATATACCAACCAAAGGGTTTTATAAGGGAATCAAGCCATGGGTGACCCCATTCTTTGTAATTTTTTTATAGTATTTTTGTAAAGGAGTCATATCATGGGCTAACCTCAGTCTTTATAGTTATTTTATGATTTTTTTGTAAGGAAATCATGCTCCCATTCTTTTTAATTATTTATGAAGGGAGTTGCACTCTCATGTCTCATGTTTGTTTTATAAGAGAGTTAAATCTGACTCTTAATTCCTACTTTTTTGATGATCCTCATATCCTACCACCAGATATCCACCTTCATTGCGCCAAATCTAGAGGTTGATTGTAGATTAACTAGCCTTAAAGGCTAAAACAAACGGTTGATTTTTGCATAGAGTAATGATACGAGTCATTATTAAACCACACCATTAGGCCCAGAAAGTCAACCCATGACCCAACTCACACACATTCAAGCTCACCACTAGGCCCAAAAAGTCAACCCAGACCCAACTCATACATGTTCAGCCTCACAGAAGCAACTCAAACATTCAAGGCTCAAGCCTAGTCCATGATAAAAGACTCTAGAGGTACCTAGATAGGCTCATGATAGAACAACGTCAACCCCTTATCATGGGAGGCACGTGCATAATCTCTCTCATTTTCCTTCCCCGTTCTCTTATATTTAATCCCTATAAATAAGGGGTATCATTAGTTGTTTATAACATGGAATCATTCACCTGATACACTCTCTTTTTCTCTATTTTCTCTCTATTTTCTCTTTCTAATACCTTTTACCCCTTAAGTCCCTCGACTCACATAAACCCTACCATATACATGAAATGGTAACATAATCTTTCGTGTGAAATTCACATTTGATGTTTAGTCTTGTGAGGATTGTGAGTTATATTAGCCTTGTGATGATTGTGAGTAATAAATTTGTTGGTCATCTTTGGTATTGCATTTAATGTGATGGGCATATGGTTGGTGTGAAATGTGCCTAACTGTTAAGGTGTTTTTTAGTACTATGGTTGATATGGGCATTTGATTACTAGTTTGATCTTATGTGATTATTGTTCTTTGGGAAATCCCTAGGGTGTTTTAAAGGGGTAGTACCCCTAATCAACATGTTTACTTAGATTAGATATTTGGAAGGTTTGTATGTGTAATACCCCATTTTTAAAAACCCTAATTATAAATCAAAAATTATGCGTGTTTAGTTAAAATAATTATGGTAAGGTATTTGGTATTAAAAATATTATTAATATGTGCATTATTATTATTATTATTATTATTATTATTATTATATTATTATTATTATTATTATTATTATTATATATTAGATATAAAATTTAATTATGTTAAAATTTGTTTGATAGTGCATTATTAAATTTAAATTATAAGTTACACCTTAACTAATATCCTTTATGTCGAGTAACCCTAATTTCGGTAACCGAATATTCTACCTCGGTTCTTCACGTAAATAATTATCCTAAACTATGGCCCTAGCCTACTAGATTTTCTTTGGTATTTTCTTCCATTCCTTCCCCAACATAATGTCATCCTACACCATACTCGTAATACCCCAAAATTTACTACTAAAAAATTTTATTTTAAGTGAAAGTGTATAATCAAATAGTTCGGTGTTATTGTCATAATTAACATAAGTCCAACTTACCCCACCATCCTTATGTCAATCACAAGGTAAAACGAGTAGAAAATTTAAAACATAATAGTTAGAAATGAGATAAATTTTAATAGCATCAATTAATCATTTGGAGATCAACTCCAATTACAATATTAAAATACAACAAAAAGAAATCCCATAGAACTAAGTTTCCAAAAAGGTATCCGGGTAAAACTATCATTCGGATAATATGACTCTACGCCCAAAACCCTGATACAAAAGAAATCACTCCTTCACATATATATCATCAAATGCTAAGAATTTGTCCACCTGGCCATCATCAACTTGCACATACACATCAGGGTCGTCTACTCATTAGATTGAGCAACACTCATGAAACAGATGATCAGTAAGCTACGTACTAAGTAAGGTAATGATGCAGTCAAGCAGAGTTACAAGAATTATCATCAGAAAATCATACATGCGTAAATCAAATAAATTTCAATTAGGTCTTTCATTAGATATACCATATTCCAATCTTTTATTTACGTTGAGTTTAGGGACCTCACTATTCTTAAACCGATGGAACGGTCTGAAATAACTCTCGAGGCCAACACACCTGAGCCACTATTATTATCCAATGGAACGGAGCCAACACCTCTCAGAGTAAAATACTCCTGGGCCACTATTATTAAACCGGTGGAATAGTTTGAAGCACCTCTCGGGCACAATACACTTAAGCCACTATTATTATCCGGCAGAACGAACTCAACACCTCGGTCCTAACTCACGTAGTCTTCCACTTTAAATGATTAGTATATTTCCATTTATACTTTATCTCTTAATCGTATTTTCATTCACGTTGAGTATGGGTCCCCACTATTTTTAATCTGGTGGAACAAATTGATGCACCTCTCGGGGACAACACACCCAAGCCACTATTATTATCTGGTGGAACGGACCCATATAAACACCTCAACTCGACTCACGTGATCTTTCACTTTAAATGATTAGTACCTTATTTAGAGTTGATTGTATATTATCATGTTGAACTCATATAAATGCACAAGAAATACAACTGAACAACACAAGTACGACCACGTAATTATCCTCAAATGATCATAATACCCTCAGGGTATTCAAGACAATCGTATTCTCCCAAGGCCTTATGAAAACCAAAACATATAAATTTTCAATCATTATTCGAAGTACATATCCTCAGTTTTCCATAGATATCCTATATCCAAAATTATACCCAAATATGTATTTACATAATTTCATTACTCTCAAGAATATCATTTCATAGCATTTCCATAAACACATTACTTAATACAACATACTCAACACAAAAGCATATACAAAAGTACATGTATCACATAAAACCCTAACTATGACATGTATCCTTACCAATAAAGACACCGGGCTCTATGCATGTAAATCCTAGACCTCCTCTGAGATCACCGGAGGATCACCTACAAAAATAAGATAAAAATATAATTACGATTGAAGATTAAAATCAAGGGAAAAGTTAAGGTAGAGGAGGGTAAAAATGAAAATAAACGGAGTCAAATGGAAGCTTGAATTATACAAAAGTGTAAAGGAATGTGTGGTGGATCTATGGTTAAATTTTGGTGGTATTTGGACAAGGTTTGGGGGTAAAAATAGGGGTGAACGACCAAAAATAGGAAGTTGTACGACTGTGCAATAGGTGGTGCAACTCCAGGTTGAGAGAAAATATGATGCATGGCCAGGCGGTGCAAAAGTTGCATGGTTGTGTAGCAAGAGTGCATAGTAGATCAAGAGAAAAAAAAAAGACACATGACCAGGCGGTGCAAAGGTTGCACGGTTGTACAGCAGGAGATTTTAAGTGTTGCACAACCGTCCAGCTGGCGGTGCACAGGCAGTGCACCCTGCAAAGGTGCGATAGATAAGAGGAGGAAGAAGAAAAAAGAGGTGGTGGTCGGAGATAGTGAGGGGGGAAGGTTGGGGTGACCTTGGTGGTCGATCCACCGGCCAATGGATGACGAGTGCTAGCCGAGGTGGTGCACGGTGGTGGAATGTGCAGTATAAAGGCCGAAAACATGGAAAGAAGGAGGAAGAAGAAGAATAAAGGAGAAGGAAGAAGGAAGAAGGGAGAAGGAATAAGGAGCTTGGGCAATGGATTTTTGACACAGAAAGGATAGAGTGGAGGCTAAACAAAGAGGAAGAAGGAGAGTATAGAGTGTGTGCGTGCGTTTGTGAATCAGAGATAAGGAAAATAGAGGGGGGAGGCGTGCGAAGGTTGTGCAGGGTCATGGTGCAGATTAGGGTGATAGTGGAAGTGATGGTTGTGTGTTTTTAAAAAAATTCAGGTGATGACAATGGTTATGAGTATAGGTTGCGTAAGGATAAGAGAAATAAGAAGAAGAGTGGTAGGGAGGTGATGGCAGTCATCTTGGTAGGGGAAGAGAAGAAGAAAGAAGATAGGCATGAGGGATGATGATAAGGGACAATGAGGGTGGCAGGGTGATGGTGAGATGATGCATGTGGGAGGTAGGGTGATGGTGTCATGGTGATTTTGGATTAGCCATAAGTAGAGGAGCCAAACTCCTTCACGCCACAAAGAAAATTGGCATAGGAGAAGAAGGAAAAGAAAAGAAAAGAAAAAGGAAGAAGAGGTTAGGGGTTTAGGATTAGATTAGGTGATTTTGGATTAACCATAAGTAATAAGGATTAGTGGAAATTTTTGCCGGTTTTGATTTTGGTTTACGAATTACGGTTTATTCGAGTCAAGGTTTTAGATTAGGTTAAAATTTTGGGATTAAGAAATTAGGTTAAGGCTAAAAATAATATTTCTTGATATTAAAATTAAATTAAGGCATTAATGACATGGGATTAAGTTAAGCAAAATTTTGAGGTATTATAATACCTTCCTCTCTTCTATGTTTTCCTCCCCTTGTTTTCCTTGACAACATCCCGCATGCCATCGTCTTCTTAAACCCTTCCTCCTCTCATTCTCCTTCTCCCTTCATGTTGTGAATTCATCTCAAACAAAGCCTTCATTATCTCCTCCTCCTCACGAGCTCCTTCATACAAGTAAAACCTCTTCATTTCTCCATTGCTTCACTCGTCCATTTCCTTTCCACCACTTTTTTTCCTCAATGCATGACACTATCCGCCACCTTCCCTTAGAAAAATTCACTCCCATTGGTCCCTCACCTTCACCTTCGGCAAATCCTATCAAAAAACCCCCACATCCAATGCACAACCTCAACAAAACACCCTAACTCCCTTGCCCAAACTCAATGATCCCTCACACCACCTTCGACCAAGTGCACCAATCCCCTCCCCTTAGCTTCTGCCACTTCAACTAAACCTCCCCTCTTTGATAAATTTTATACCACCAAATACCTTACCCAAGCTGCACACAAAGCCACTAAAGACAACCACCCAACCTATAACCAAATTCTCCAAAACCTCCACCTCTATTTCGACCAAAAAGCACCAAAGCTCCTCCTTCACCTTCAATAACTTGTGACGATCCTCCTCCCTTGCTTCGCCTTTCTCCACCAAATCTCTCACTCCTACTGTTTTCCTCCTCCTTTTGTTCGTGGGCTTTGTTGGGTTCCTTACGGCATTGTTTTGAGTTGGTTTAGTTATATTGGGTTATTTTCATGTTATATCAAATGCTAATACAAGTTTTATTGAGTGTTAATTTCCTAGGAAATTCTTGAGGATCTTGGAGAAGATGGTTTTATTGAAATACCCTAAAAATCCTAATTTAGGAATTATGGCAGAATAATGATTTATTAGGGAAATTAAGAAAATAAATTATTTTATTAAATACAGAGGAAATTAATTGAGGAAAATAAAGAGAAAATAATAAATAAATTATTTAGAAAATTTTGGACATTTTACTAATTAAAATTGAAGTTAAGGAAAATTTATCCAAAATAGCCCAATTGATATAAAAATAAATTTAATTATTATACTTAAAATAATTATTATTAAAATTAAATGTCTAACTTAAATATATAAATAAATAAAGACCAAATACACCAACCCAACCATTTTATCCTTTATCCTTTTCCCCTTTTCTCCTTTCTTTTCCTCTTTCTTTCTTCCTCCTTTACTTATTTTTCCTTCTTCCCCCCGGTTTGGGCCAGCCCGCGGCCCAAACTCTCCTCCCTGGCTCGTCTTGCGCATTCCAAGCCACGTCGCCCTCCTCCTCTCCCAACCGCCCGGCCGAACCACCTCCATTTTTCTTCTTTTCCTTTTCCCCTGGACCGATCGGTCCAGCCGTCGTCTTCTTCTCCCCCAAATCCCGATCTGCAATTGCCGAAACTCTGCAACCCTACCGCCGATAGCCGCACGCCGTCCGGCCTCTCCTATCTTCCCTTCCCTGTCATTTTCTTTCCATTTTCGACCACGACCAACACCATATCTCCCCTCCCCGCATGCCCATCTCCTTTCCTTTTTTCTCCTGACCCGACCTAAGCTGCCATGGCAGGACTGCACCGCCTGCCACTGCCAGTCGGTGGTCCTGCCACACCTGCCCCGCTTGTCCTCTTCCCCTTCATCATTTTCCCCCTTAATTAGCCTATAAATACCCCCATTAGCAGCCTGGGTCGAGATTCCTTTTCGAAGCCCACAAACTCCAACCGCTTGCCGCCACCCTATCAGCTCCTTATTCCGCCGTCTTTGACGACCACCGCCGTAAACGCCGCCCACCGAAACCTTCCCCGCACCTCCCTCTACAAAACCAAGCCACCATCATCCCCTCTCTTGCCCTACACGAGCCGCCCTGGCGTGCAAAGTTTCCAACCCGATCAGCCCACTCCAGCCTCTCGCCGCCCCTCGCGCTGCCTTCAGCAGCCAATCCCGCCGCAACCAGCACCTCCTCCACCCTCCAAAACATCCAGGGAACCTTCCCCTACCTTCATCTTCCCCTGCCTCCCTCCCCTTCTACTTTCTCCATCTTCCACCACCTTCAGCCACCGCACCAACAGCTGTGTGCCGCCACTCCCAACTACACCACCACCTCCATTCCACCCCTCTCCACCTGCTGCACCTTCCACCACCTCAAACACCCCTCCACTTCCTCTCCTTTAGCCTACATATCCATCTTCCACCTCTCTTCCTCCTCCACCGCCGCCACGCGCCGCCACCGGTTCCGCCACCAACCTTAGGTGGTGCTCCAACTTCCCCAACCCCTAGACTATTTTCTATAAGTGTTAATAATTTTTTTTAATATTAATAATATTATCCTTAATATTAATATTATTATTATTCTTATTATATTTATTAGTGTTGTATTATTATTACTATTACTATTACCATTATTAATTTTATTAGTATGTATCACCTTTATTACCTAACCTAATTTCAGAAATATTTATAACTATGGCATGTTATTTAAAAGGGTTACAACCTTAGTACTAATAAAGTGATCTTCATTATTATTAATATTACTACTAATATTATTATCACTATTATTATTATTATTAGTAGTATTTTCTTACTAAATCTAACTTGGCCATTATCACCTTTATTATTAGTGTAAATGTTGGGATTCTTATATTACAATTACCCTTTTCGATGGTTATCCTCTATTACTACTACTACTAATACTACTACTACTACTTAACCTAACTTTATGATTTTCCTAATCAATAATAATATTATCATTAATAATGACCTACAACTTTAGTGTTATTATGATTAAGACTTTTCCTCGTTTACTATTATGGTAGACATTTAAACCCTTATATTACTATTACCATTTTTACTATCATTACTATTAGTATTATTCTTAATTATTATTATTATTATATATTATAATATATTATTATTATTAATGCCATTACTATTATTATTATTACTACTTAACCCAACTTTATTTTTATTATTATTGCTATTATTACTATTATTATTACCATTATCCTTATCATTATTTCCTTGCTAATATAGTTAATACTAACTTTGTCCATTATCACTTTTATTTATTAATATAAATATTTAGACCCTTATATTATTATTATCATTTCGGTTACTATTATCATTGTTATTGTTATTGTTATTATACTTAACATTTTTATCATTATCATTATCATTATCATTATCATTACTACTGCTTTTATTATTATTAATGTTGCTTAAACCGAAGTTGGTGTATTATCATTTTGTCGTTAAAGAAGAAGAATACTTAAGCCTTAGTATTTTACTATTTAATATTAGAATATCGTTAATATTATTCCTAATGACTTGATCACTAACATTATTAGTTATTACTATTATTATTGTTATTATTTTGTTACTATTATTGTGACAAAAGCATTTGAGCCCTTATATTATTATTATTCAAAATATAGCTGTTATCATTATTATTTTTAGGAATATTAGTACTTTGTTGGTATTGCAATTATTATATTATTATTTTAACCCTGACACTATTATTAGCCTTAGCCTTAAAAATGCTAGGGTTTCTATCACTATAAGCATTAGCATTACTATTATTATTTTTATTATTATTATTATCACTATTTTGCTACAATTAGTATTATTACTATTATTAGAAGAATAAAGCTATTAGGTTTAATAATATAAGTATAGCAATAAATATTAAAATAAGCATATTTTGACTAGTAATATCTAGTAGGCTAACTTGAAGATGAAAACCCTAGTTTTCACTTGTAAAGCTCCCTTTAATATTAATAACCCTAATCTTAGACTAAAATAGGGAATAATATTATTTTTGGTAGGAGGAAAACTAATTCTTAGTTTTTCCTCTTCTAGGTGAATCAAGCCAAAACTCTAAGGAGGCATAGGAGCGTGCTCCAAGCCCGACGTCGTTTCAGGTAAGGATGTAGCCGAGGCCCATCTGTGTTGTGTGATTTGTATGCCTTGGATGCTATATATATCATGCTACTTCATGTATTGTATGGTTGTCATTAACTTGTCTTATGTGTAGCGTAGCTTAGAGTTGAGGTATGTTTATATGTATTTTCTTATAACATGTGGATGATATGTATATATGGTGATTATGATGTGATATGATATGGCCCTCTAGGACATGCATTCTAGGACAATTGATAATATAATATGGGAATGAAAGGGCAAAAAGAAATAAATGGGAAGTGAGTTCATTAAGGGGGATATAAGGTTGACCAAAATACCTTATGATCCACGAGAGGAAATTAAAGAGGAAGAAATGACCAAAATGAATGAGAGATGGAAACCATACATGGGAATCCTAAAATTTGCATGGGGACTTTGGGTGTTTGCATGGGATGGATAAAACTTGCATGGGGATGATCCTTACATGAGAAAAGTTGTTTTAGGGTGTAAATAAGCTAAAGGGAGAGTTGTGGAGTGATTGGAGACTTGAGATGAAAAATAGTAGGTAGGTTTGTGTAATGGTGTATAAGTGACCCGATTAGGGTTTTGGGAGGAAGCAATAATCCCGAAAAAATGTGGAAGTAAAAATGATCAAGGGGGAGTGGAGCACGGGTTAAGAGTGGGAATATACTTTATAAGGGGTGAGAATGGGTGTCATGGTAAAGAAGAGATATTGGGTGCAAAAGAGAGAGGTTACTTGTGGAAGAAGAAAGTTACTGGGGTTGAAGTAGCTAACCATGGTTTTTCGATCACATGTGGAATTGAGGGGCAAAGCGATATGATTTGGGATTGGATCTAAATGAGATAAGGTATGGGGTGATAAATGAAGTGATGGTAGTGTAAGTGAGAGAGAGTTGGGCCACATAGGTCCAATTAGGGTTTTCAAGGGAAAACCCTAGAGGGTGATAGTAGGTGGAGTTTGATGCCATGAGGTGTTGGGCCTTAACCCACACCCTTAGGAGTTGGTTTTTCATTCTGTGTAAGCGTAAGGGGAATGGATGTCGGCGTGTGATAAGGGGTGCAGGAGTCTCAAGATATGGGACGGACCCTCCTTGAGAGGATAGAAGTAGAACGTTGATGACATGCATGTCAAGGGTGTAATGTTTATCGAATAAGACACAAATAAGATACTATCCATTTAAAGAGAAAGATTGTTGATCGGGGCCCAGACCAGCCCACCGGCGAATAATAGTGGCTAGGAGCCGGGGTGCCCTGGAGACCGTTCCACCGGCGAATAATAGTGGCCAGGAGCATTTTGTCCTGCATGATTTCCGGTCCACCGGCTATAATAGTGGGGTATTCCGTGCTCAACAAACCAAATGTAATGAAGCTAAGCCATGGGAAATACACTAAGTACTTACAGTGAAACACCGTGTGAGTCGGGGCCAGACTGATCCACCGACAAATAATAGTGGCCAGGAGCGTTCTACCCTTGAGACCGGTCCACCGGCAAATAATAGTGGTCAGGAGCGTTCTGCCTTGTATGTATTCCGGTCCACTGGCTATAATAGTGGGGTTCCCGCACTCACATGGATTATTAAAGAGTATGAGTGGAATGAACATATTGTTAAGGGGACTAAAAGAATAAGTTACCTGAAAAGTAACCTGACCTTATTACTTGTATTGTTGTATGTTTTCTATATGATCATTCTTGTGTATATGCTCTATATGTCGGCCTTATCGCATTTGTTACCTTACTCAGTACGTAGCGTACTGATCACCCGTTTCATGGGTGCTGCTCATTCCTATGAGTAGAAAACCCATATGAGCTTGTGCAGGTAGGGGATGACGTCTTCGATGCCTATGACACTTACGAGGCATCGGGTGGGGCTGAGCATTGAGCCTAGACCTGACTTGAGGATTGAGAGTGACTCAGTCAGATCCTATTTCTTTATTGGACCATGTATTATTTTATTTTAGTTATGTGGTGTCGAACAATCCTTTATATTTTGAAAAACTCTAGTCACGTACTCTTTGGATTGTAATCCTAAATCGCACTCTGATTTATGTATGACTTGTGTTTTACGAATGCCTTGTGTTTTATTAATGACTCGTATTAGATGTTAACCTTGTTTAGCCTTAGCACTTAGTACTGGAATGGTAGGAGTGAACCGATCTGGTACTAAGTGTGGCGGTAATGCCCCTGAGTTTACAGTTTTATCTTTTCGCTTTCGTTAAATCTTTTTTATTAAACAAACTTTTTCAATAGTAAATTTGGGGGTGTTACATTTATAGTTTATTTGTAAGCTTGGATTTAGATAAATCCAATTACTCATAAGATGGTAGAATTTATGTGAAAGCATGATAGGATTGTTTAAACCTATAATCATGTTGGGGTTTTATATTTTACAAGTATTATGACATGTATTATAAGATGATAACATGTTAAATAAATGATATATACAACTATTGTAAGTTAAGTCATATACAAAAGTAATATGTTATATGATTCATGTACGCATGTCTAGGGTTTTCATTCTTGTCAAGTTATGATGTGAATGCCATAATAAATATCTCATGGTTACTAATGCATGGTATTCAAGGTCACTATGATTTGCATGGAAGTATAAATGCATGATTAGGGTTAGCTTATGATGATTTCTATTCTCATGACCTAGGGTTAAAGATATTTCTCTACATTTACTTTGATGATAATTTTCCTATTTAAATGTTACATTATGATTTAAATATATATGTACACTTTGCATGGAATATATGATACATGAGAGTTACATGATTAGGGTTTGTGGGTGCAACCCACTAAATACATGAAAAGTGAAAAATACATTCCATTGCTAGATCGAAAAGATTATCTATGTGCTAAAATAATGTGAATATATAATTTTCTTTTATCCTTTTCATGAAAACTTTATTGTAATATCAATGTTTGGTACAAAATGGAATAAAATGGAAAAATTAGGGTTTCAAGGGCATTTTTATAAAAGCTGACTTGACGCATATTTTGTGAATAATTGGATATTATGATGGCCTTAGACTTTTGATAGTTTAACCTTAGTGTTGACTTGACTTGGCATAGACTGATGAACTTAGGGTTTACTTTTGTAATTAGAAAAAAAAGGAAATGGTTAAGTATGGAAATAGAAATTGTTGTACAGTATGTGACATCTGTGATCACCTATTAGTATATTTATACTTAAAGTGAAATACCTCTAGTTGGGAATGGTTGTTATTTAGGATTAACTACCTTAGAGATGAGGTGTCAACCCTTTTTTTATTTGGTTTGTTGATGTATTGTTGTGCCCAAGTAAGGCCCTATCTACTCTATAGGTGACTTATGGGCCCTATAAGGGTATTGATACTTAAGGATTAGGTGAATGAGGTTGGATAATACCTTTTTTCCTTCGTGCGCCATTATGACCAGGCATGCCATTATGTCCTTGAAATACCCCAAAACCCTAATTTAGGAATTATGATAAAATAGGGATTTCTTAGGAAAATTAATTAAATATAGTATTTTATTAAAATAAGGGGAGTATTCAAGACAAAAAATAGGAAAATAATAAAGAATTTAATTGGGGGAAGATTAGAGTATTTTGCTAGTTAAAAATAGAATTTAGAAAAAATTACCCAGAATATCCTAAATTAATATAAAAAGGAATTTAATTATTATTTTTCTAATTCTTATTATTTTTAAATATTTAAAAATACCAAAATATCCTAAACACCCCACCCCACCCCACCCCCACCCAACCTATTTTTTCCTTTTTCTTTTCCCATTTTCCTTCCTTTTTCCTGTTTCTTTCTTCTTTTTCTCCTTTTCTTTTTCTCCCCTTCTTCCTGGATTGGGCCACGTTAGGCCCAACTCCTCCTCCCTATCTTCTCTCCCCCGCACGGCCTAGCCTGCCTTCTCTTTTTTTCTCCTCCCTCGCCCACCAGTTTTCTCTATTTTCTTTGTCTTTTCTTTTTCCCCCAAACCAGCCGACCCGACCCTTTCTTCTTCCTCCTCCCTTCTCCCTATCCTCAATTTGTAGGTCGGCCTACAACTCTGCCGCTATCCTTCCCCTGCCAACATGCACCTCCCCTCTGTCTCCCCAGTCCTTTTCCTTTCCCTTTCTAGTCCCGACCTGCCTATACCTCCTTCCACGCGTTCCCCTTCCCCTTTCCCTTCTCTCCCCCTGCCAACCTGCGCCCTGTAAATTGCAAGCTCGTACCGGCCTGCCACCACAGGTCGGCAAGCCCTACCTCACTCGCCCCTTATCCTTTTCCCCTTTGTCTTATCATCCCTCCAATGTCCTATAAATACCCCCTATGGATCCCATTTGGCCTCTTTACCCTACCCAAAATTCTCCTACATATTTACATCACCACCACTTCAGACGCCACCTCGGTCGTCGCCGGGCAACACCGCCACCCAAAACACCACCCAAACCCTTCCCTACATTACCTTCCACCAAACTGAAGCACTCACTACCCCTGGTTTCCCCTATACGAGCCACCCCAACCGTGCAAAGTTGGTTGCTCAGCCAGTCCTTTTGCACTCATCGCCGCATCTCTCGCTATCGTGCGCCGCCTTCTCCGTCGCAATCACCATCTTCCCTGCCACCAAATCAACTCAACAGATCCTCCCCTGCCTTCCTTTCTCTCTTTCTCCCTCTTCTTCATCCTCCCTCCTTCTCCACCACCCTCGGCCACCACAACCACCGCCACTTGCGCCGCCACCCTTGTTATGCCACCACCACCACTCCAACCCTCTCAACCTAGAGAGTCCACCACCACCACACCCACCATCTCAATCTCTCTCTTCTAGCCCTAAAAGACCACCTTCTCCAACCCTCACTTCCACCACCGCCGCCGCCACCTAGCTGCCACCTTCACTAGGTTGAGCCCTAACCTTCTTAGCACTTAATTATAATTAGTGTAGTTATTATTTTAACCTTATTATTATTATTATTGTTGTTGTTGTTGTTGTTGTTGTTGGTGGTGGTGGTGGTGGTGGTGTTGTTGTAATTGTTGTTGTTGTTATCACCATCGGTACTATTATTATTATTATTATTATTATTATTATTATTATTATTATTATTATTATTATTATTATTATTCGTATTATTATTATTATTATTATTAAAGTTATTATCATTATTATTTCTAATATTATTAATAATATCTTGTCGTTGACTAATATAACTACCTAAACCTATTTTGGCTAATAATAACATGATTAACCATTTTAAGGATACTATCATTATTTTTACTAATAAAGCTACTATTATCATTATTATCCTTAATACTAGGTTATAATAAAGGTAAGTAGGAAATAATGAAAATTTTGATAAGAGGGAAGTTAACCCTAGTATTTCCCCTCTTATAGGTGAACCAAGTCCGAACCCTAAGGAGGCGTAGGAGCATGCTCCAAGTCCGGTGTTATTTTAGGTAAGAATATGGTTAATGCCTAATGTGTGTAACATGTGTTATGTGTGTTCGTTATATGTGTGTACATTATATGTTATGGATTGTACTCTTGTAGTGCAGCTTGCTAAGTATGGAGCTAAGATAAGTTGCATGTTCTTTATGACATGTGTAATATGGTATTGCTAGTTGTACTTGGAACATGCTTATGTAATATTTTCCTTCAAGACATGCATGATAGGAAGCCTTAAGTAGTGTGATGTGGTTGTGAAAGGAATGAAAAAGAGTGAGGAAAGATAGTTGACTAGAGGGTGGTAAGGATGGCTTAAATATCTTATGAATTATGGGCGGATAATAAAAGGATAATATGAATAAAATAAGATTGTAAAATGAATCTTGCATGGGGAGTCTAGGGTTTGCATGGGATGGTTAAAATTTGCATGGGGATGACCGTTATGTGGAAAAATTTGACTTGAGGGTTAAGTAAGGTAAGGGAAGAGTTTTTAGGGTGATTGGAGTCTATATGTGAAAAATAGTACATGGGTTGATATAAGGATGCATGGGGGACTTGACTAGGGTTTAGGAGAAAACCCTAAATGAGAGAAGTGTAAAAGGTAGGGAAGAATAATGGAAATGATTGGAATGGGGAATAAATAATGGAAGGGGTTCCACATCGAGGAAAGGTGAGCCAAGTGAGAAATGGTGTTTGGGAGTTGAGGGGATAACATAAAAGAAAGAAGGAGTACTAGGGTTTGGGAGCAGACTAGGGTTCTCATGGTCACGTGTGGAAGATGGGTAGCAAGGTTGTGATGTCAGGTGTGGATTGAGGGGAGTGATGGTATTGGTAGCAAAGAAGAGTATGGGTTGCGTAGGATGAGGGGAAGTGAGGTCACATAGGCCAGATTAGGGTTTTGGAGGAAAACCTTAGAGGGTGAAGAAGAGTCGAAGCAGAGACAAGGGAAGTGAGTCTTGAACCCTGTGCATAAGAGTTTAGGTTTCTCATGGTGAGTAAAAAAAATGGGGAGGAAGTCTTGGAGTGAGAGGAGGGGTGAAGGTCCCAAAATATAGGACAAAGCTTTTGAGAGAACTGAGAATAAAAGGGTGAGCATGGGAATTTAAGTGGGTCATTCATGTTTAGTATGGGTTGTGTGGAATAAGACATGAATAAAACACTAAACACTTAAAGTGAAAGATTATCGAGCTAGGCCCAATGAGGATATTTTTTGGTCCACCGGCTATAATAGTGGTCAGGTGCGTGTTGCCCTATAGAGTATTTTTGGCCCACCAACTATGATAATGGGGGATTCCGAGCTCGATAAACCAAACTTTTCACGATAATAGGTCATGAAAATATACTAATTACTTATAGTGGAACACCACGTGAGTTGGGGCTAGTGAGATAATTATTAGGTCTATCGGCTATAATAGTGGTCAGGTGCATTCTTCCCTATGGAGTGATATCCAGTCCACTGGCTATAATAGTGGTCAGGTGCATTTTTCCCTATGGAGTTTTTCCAGTCCATCGGCTACAATAGTGGGGTCTTCATACTCATGTGGATCTAATATGAGAAATGTGTAAGATAGAAATATTAGTCTATGTATGGCTTGATGATGTGAACCTGACTTATGCATTGTATGCCTTACTTGTATATTGTTCTTGCATGGCCTTACCCATATGGTTACCTTACTTAGTACGTAGCGTACTAATCACCTGCTTCATGGGTGTTGCTCATTCCCACAAGCAAAGGTCCTTTCTGAGTTTGTGCAGATAGGAGACACTATGTTCGATGCCTATGATGCACTCGATGTGTCGGACAGGGTTGTGTGATGACTGTTGGACCTTGCTTGGGGCCGAGAGAGAGTATCAGCAGGACTCTCTACATTTTTTAGTTTTACTTTATCATTGTATCACTCTTTCCCCTTGAGGGATTGCCTTTGTATCCGCTTTTAATCCTGTATCAACGCTTTAATTTTGCACTTTTGTGTCACCTTTTGGTGCCAATATGATCGAGTGTGTTTTAGTGTCCCTGGGTTTATTATATCCCCCTAAACTAACTAAAAATGGAATTAACTATTGTGAAAGAAAATAAAAAATATTGATTTGGATGTGTTGATTCAGTAGTTGCCTAAGTGTTATACCTTCTTATTTGGAATTAGTTTGGATTTGTTGGTTCGGCAGCTGCCTCAATGTCCTACCTTGGTATTTGGAATTATTTTGGATTTGTTGGCTCGGTAGTTACTCATTACCCTACCTTGGTATTTGGAATTTATTTGGATGTTTTGATTTGGTAGTTTCCTCAGTGTTCTACCTTGGTATTTGGAATTTATTTGATTAATTGGATATGCCTATTAAACCTTGAGATGATATGAGGTGAATTAGTATATTTTACTATTGATCTTGAGACTTGATGTTATAAATATTATTCCATAATTATTCATGTGGTTATGGCACTTACTTTGTGCTCTATTATGATTTGTCAGATTTTTGTGTGACTGTGTGCAATGTGGATATGCTACCTCTTGTGAGGTATTGTGATTTAATCAACACAAGAAAGTCGTACTAATACTACTTTTGTAGATGACTATGTGAAGGGTATGAAGTGGCTCCATGCATATTATAGTGACAAGGAAGATAACCCTTGGAAAGAAATCCCATTTTTGGAATGGGCTTTTGGGCTGAAGAGTTAAGGCAAACTAAGGTTTTACCCTTTGGGTACTATTTTTTGATTATATTGGTTTTCATTCAGACTCTTAGGTCCCTTAGTATTTTTGATTTCCATTGTTGTACGAAGTATAATATCCGTAAATTTTATATATGTAATGTCTCATATTTCCACTATTTTACTTTATTTGTGGTTTCTTTTAACCTTAGCACTTGGTATAAGAAAGGTAAGGGAACCATACTTATGCTAAGTGTCGTAGTAACACCCAGAAGTTTGATAATTGACACTTCCGCAAAATACAATTTTTAAATAGTAAAAATAGGGGTGTTATGGTATGTTTATAGTTAATGATTGATGAGTGTTAAGTATGGAAAGGGAAATGATTTTGAGCTTGATAAGTGATTTTATGATGGATTCATTGAGCTAAAAATAATCATTAAGGATTTGATTTTGATGTTTCTAAAGTGATTGAGTTTTGCTTTTGGCCGGAAGTATCTTTTAAGAGGGTAGTAGTGTAATATCATGTCTTTTGGAAACATGATGTATTCAGGATTTGTACCCTAGAAAATGATAAAATTACTCCATTTGATCATTTTATTACATTTTGTACCTAATCCAAAATCGTAGTTGTGATTTTAGGTTTCATGGTACAATTTTACCTCGTCTAAGTTTGCACAAGTTCTAAACTTTTTTCCTAAAACATAAATATTAGTTTTTACTACTTCTCTAGATTTTAATTTTTTATTTTTGATATATCAAATAAATTTTGTAAAAGAACTTTCTCTTTTGAGTTTAAATGCATGCCCTTCTGCACATTTCCATGAAGTTACTATTTATGTTTGATAACTTGAGCTCAAAATTTTAACTTCTTATCAAATGGTCACAAAAATTATATTTTTGAGTCCCAAATGACTCCTATTATTGATTTAGCACATTTTATAATTTTATTTTTAAAAAATTAGATTTTGCTTACTAGTGGGATTGGCCGGGAGGTGGATGTGGTTAGTTTTTGTGGATATTAGATATCTCCTGGTTCAATTTTTCCCAATAAATAAATAAATAATAATGGGGCGTGTTATGTGGTCACAAATTAAGAAACTTGATAATTAGTGAACTTATAATTTCCTAATCATTTGAATCATATGTGGTTATGTTAGAGTCACTATATATAAATATACATAATCTATTTCTTCCACATAATGGGTTATTTAGTTGTTTCCCTAACTGACTTGTTATATTTTGTTAAATGATGTTACAATGATCCATGATATATATGATAAGTAGATAACCTAGTGTAGGTTGGGTATGAACCTATTCATGGCGTGGAGGAGTGAGAGCGGTAAATCTTTCCAAAGTTCTATTTATCATTATTGTTTATCTTCATGGTTTCTAGTTATATTATAAGTTTCACTTCCTTTTTTAGTTGGTTGGTTTTATTTGAATTTATTAGATATGGATATTTTCTTTTATTCTAAATTAACAATAAAGTCTAGAGTACTTGTATATTTTAATTATCTTTAGCAACTAATATAAGCAGAATGACGATGTCTATTGTAATAGTTGTGGTGATAATGTCCTCAATATTTAGCCTTCACATTTTTCCTTGTTTTGTATGCTTTTGGTTTTGGAAATCTGGGGTATTATATTGTCTTACCTCCCCTAAGTATAACATCACCTCTCATATATTCCATACACTTAACTTTACCACTAATTACAGATGCACCCCTTGTTCTTATCATTCAACCCCCTTACCTTCCTCTTCTCCCCTTCCTCATTCATCAACCCCATTTCCCATATCATAGTTGATCTCCATCCACCATAACCAAGATTGAAAAACTTAAACAAATCATAAACACCTACTAACAATCCCTTTTAACATATATAAAGCTAAAGAGAGACTAAATCAAGTAAGTTTTTGGTTGAATTTCAAGAATTAGGAAAGTCAATTTTTCTGAATTATTTTAATCTACTACTATTTTCTCCAAATTAGATTGAATAAAAGGAGTAGGTTTAGGTTTCAAGTGTTTTTTATGATCTTCTAAGGTATTCTAATGAAGTTTATGGCATAGGTACTTGCATGAGCTAGGAGTATTTTTTTTTACTCCATTTGAAGCTTTGTTGGTTAATATTTGGCAAAGGGTAAACATCCTAAATTCTTAAAAAATAGATTTACATGCTATTAGGTGTTTCTACGTTTGTGGTTCCATGTTTAGATACATTTATGATTCATATGTCAAGCATGAGCTCTTGATGTTCATCGACCTCTTGGATTTAGTATGGAAGAATGAGATTATGGGGATTATGTACGTTAAGGTAAGTGTTAGGTTGAAAGTTGAAAGTGTTGAAATTTTGGTTTTGGAATTGAATATACCTCTTAGCCTTTAGAGGTTCATGATGTTCTTGTTCTTGTTGGTTTGTATTGATTTTGATTATTTCATCATGTTTAGTAGGTTTTTACATCAAATTTGATGTATCATATCTTGGGTGTTGAGCAGGTATATTGTGATTTTTGCAAGTTTAATCATAATTAAGGTAATTTTGGAACAACACTTGCGTGCTACAAGATTCTAGAAATTTTGTGAGTTCTATGGTATTCCTCATGATAGAATTGATGCGTATTTAAAGATTCATGATTTAACTCCTAGTATGTTGAAAGTTATGAAGTTTCTAATGTTCTAAGGACAAATTGGTCATTTCACTTGTGTACTGGTATTTAGAGATGAAATTGTGGTTGTACTATGTTATATTTGGCATAAGTATGTTTTTGTTAAATATTCATAAGTTTCTATAAAGGTTTGGTATTTTTGAAATGCATAGATGATAACGGGTAAAATAGTCATTTTACATGTTTATGATTATGTTGCATTGATTTAAAGGTTTTATTATCTTAAAAATGATATAAATGGGATTATGTTAAATTCTCATGATGTATAGGATTTTTTTAGTATTTGTTTGATGTTTTTCAAGTTTTTATGATAAAAAAGGATAAAATATGTATTATAGAAAAGATTAGATATTTGAGATAGTTATGGGGTAATTTTTTAGGATTGATCTTTTAATATTGATTTTTGAATAATTGGAATTAAAGAACTAAGTTGGAAATGAATTGGTGATGTGTTATGACACTTAATGTCTAATATTAGCCTTTTATGGCTAGTTGATTGATGTTTGCTATGGGGTTATGGCTTATTACTTAATCTTAGTCTTTCATGACTAGTTAGTGATTAAATCCTAATTGGTCAAAATCTTTCATGGCTAGTTGTTGATTTTGCCCTAAGTAGTCAAAACATTTTATGGCTATCGGCTAATTATTATTTGTGACCCTGAATAGTTAAGGTGGTTAAGAACTTGATTTGAGTGTTGTGTGTGGATCCTAGTATCCCTTGTTGAATAATAATTTGACATTGAATAAAATGCTAATCATTTAAATTAAAAGGCAAATTGAGTTGGAAAATGAATTTCATACCTCAGACCTAGGCCCTAGAGTGCATGGACTTTTAAGTCAAAATGGCCTATTTCTACTCTTAGGAACTAGCAACCCTATAAAGGGTATGTGTACATAAGAATTTATATGATGAGGTTTGTATATATATGATGTTATATCATGTGACTTTCTTGATTTTCTAACTTGAAAGTTAGAGATTTGATTGTTGATTCATCCTTGACAATCATTACCTTAAATTATAAGGTTATATTCCTCTCAAAGTTGAGTTGACTTCATCGGTTGGATCACCTTATTAAAACATGTTTGTCGCCTCATGTTAATAGTTAGTTAGACTTACCAAGTTGAATTTTTTGGTGTCAACAACAAACATCACATTGAGTTGATTGTTGGTTCAGCCTTAGCGATTATTATCTTTGATAATTATTATTTTTTGTCATGGTTTCCTTGGCAATCACAGCCTTAGACTAATCAGTAGCTTGTTTTGGACCTTTCTAATGCCCGGGTAATTGTTACCTTTTTGTTGATGGTGGAGATAGATTGACGTTGTTGCATATAATTGACATCTAGGCATGGTTTTTGCACTTTTGAGTGATTTATGTTACGTGAGCGTACAATTCATTTTGAGTTGGGTTATTTACTTAATATTTTTGTACTAAGTAAATTATTTTTAGTGGTTTTGGTGAAAGTGTATTGATTACTTCCATAAATTTGGGTTTGAGTCGAAGAGTAAGCTTATCCAGTATAGTTATCCCGTGTTCAGGAATTTCAATTTTGTTTAAGCTTTTGTAGCCCTTTGTTTTGAGAATTGTAATCTAAAGAGTTTTGACCAGTAATGTTTATTTTTCTTGTTATTTGAGTTTCAAAGATAGTTTTGCATCGATCATAGATTAGGTGAACATAAACGCCTTTTTTTATATTACATGTGATAATAACATCCCTCATTTTTTATTGTAGTCTCCGCCCTATTTTTTTCTTTAAATGAAAATTTATGGTTGGTAAAAATGGGGATATTACATGAAATTAGCTATCTTTTCACCAAAACTAAATTCGTATGGTTATGGACAACAAATGACCTATTTTAGTTTATTACATGATATTATAGGTATTATTTATAAATTTAAAACACAATTACTATCCATTTTTTATTATGTAAATTTTCGTATCGTTTTTGCTCAATGACTCTTACGTGTCATTAAGCGTATCTAGTAAATATCTAGGAAAAATAAGTATAGTCAAGACGAAAAAAAATGATGATATTTAGGTTGATGTCATATCATATATTATAATGATATGGATAAACAAAACTATTAAAGACAAACCTATATAGGGCCACAATATCTTACACATAAATGAAATGTATAAAAAGGTAGATCAACCATGATTCACTATTACACATTCTTTAGTGTGTATTTTTTTTATAATCAAAGTATTAGATATTTTCTACATATATATATATATATATAGTTTAAATATTATAAATATAAGAACAATTGAATTAAAGAACTCAGTCATAATTTGTACTTTCAGAGCTCAGTGTACGTTTTGCAATCCCACAATTTACACATTGAACGCGCCGGGGTTAATGAAATATCATATATTAAAAGTATATAGATACGAAAATTTAACTACATTATATATAGACGTACGTACATATGCCTTAGATTAAAAGAAAAACGATGAGTCAAAAAGAAACATCAACCAGATATCATGGACCCCTAATCTTCTTCGCTTCCATTATCTTCCCTCGAATAATCATCTGTTCGTGAAAATCCGCTAATGTGTTCGACCTTCCTGTGCGACACCCACGTGCTCCTTTCCTTAGCACCACACATCCTCTTCCCTCTTATTAATTAAAATAGCTCCTTTCATTAGATTATATTGATGAATTATATAATTGCTTTGGGAGAACTTGTATGCAGCGAATGGTTGTCTCATTTTTCTCTATTTGACATCTACTAGTTTTTATTTTATTTTTATTTTTATGATCGGTAGATGGAATAAGGGGAGGGGGAACCATCTGCCATCAATGATAGGGCTCAAAACATGGCCAATAACTTAACATTAGACCCTCTCAACCACGGGGTCAAGGGGAGCTTTCTACTAGGCAATGTTTCTGGATGCATGTTGTAAGGGGTTTTGAACGATGCCCTCGGTCTTAATATGATTTATTCAATCTCTCTAAAACTATTAGAATACGGCTTTTCATTTTTCATCTTATATTAATATAGGGCACGAGCTGGATGATTAACATGATTCTACATTAGCCTATACATGTCCATCGTAATTAGTTTTAATAAGCCTATCATTTGCCCGGTGTGTGCGTCTTTTTATTTTATATGCACATTGTTAGGCCACAACGGGCCAAAACGGTGGAACATTATCGTGTTCGCGTATGCCTACATTAGAGCGATGATTTAATATATACGGTGATATGTGTGGGGCTTAGGGCTGAAAACAAGCCGAGCAGACCCAAATATCTTTAGGCTTGGGTTCGGCTCGTTTAACTAAACGAATGAGCCAAATTAAACTTTTAACGAGTCGAACCAAGTTAATTAAGCTCACGAACCAAAGTCAAAAAATGAACTAAGCCTAACTTTTTTGAGCTCAAGCTCAGCTTATTTAATAAATGAGCCTGAAAGTGAGGCTCGGGCTCGGCTCGTTTAAATAAACAAAAGAGTCGAATTGAAATTTTAACAAGCCGAGCCGAGCCGAATACCAAACTGACTCAATTCATTTACAGCCGTAGTGGGGCTGTATAAAAATTTCGCAATCTAAAATTTTTTTTCTGGTATCCAAAAAATACGGTATGAGATGGAGAAAATATTTGGTCCGTTTTTTGGCTAGATTATCTAAAATTGATATAATATCTAATTTTTAATGTATTATACTATATTTGGATTGAATTGTACTGTAATTTAAAAATATTTTATTGTATTTAAATATAAAAAAGTATATTATATTGTATGAAAAGATATTAAAGCATATTATATTATATTTTTGGTGTATTATATAGTATAATATGTTATATTTAAATATTTATTCTAAAGATATGCATTCAATTACTAATATAAGTATAATCAAATATTTTAGATATATCGAGTACTTGATCTTATTTTTTCAGATATCTGAAGTAATTTAAGATAAGCGGAGCACATACTTGATTCGATGGATATAGGTATCCAATTTTGAACGGCCCTAATATATTATATGCATATATTATATGGGTTGATGACCGAACTAATATTTATTTACTCACCCTTTTTATATATTATTTATACGGTATGCATTAATTGTTAGTTTCAAAATATGAGGATAAAAAAAATATAAAAGATAATTGATAGTTTGATCATCTCAACGTCCATCATGATACGTCTCCTAAGTTGAGGAGAGGCTACCTAAAGTGGCTACATATTAGAAAAATATATAAAACTAAGTTGATGGATTAACAATCTCATTATCCATCACTGCATATATATCTTCATCACTAAAATTTGACTAGAGAACCACGTAAAAATGGTTATATGAAAAATGTACAATTCCATATGGCTGAATATTTCTCACATAATTGTAGTATGGATACTTACACAATAAAGGTGGAGACCTTATGCTCCATTTGGTTCATGGAAAGTTTAAAGAAAAGAAAGAAAATGATGAGGAAAATAATTTTTGTATTTGGTTTACATGAGATAATAAAATAAAAAAAGAAGATGGTATAAAATTATTAAAGATTAACTATATAATTTTCTTTGAGAAAAATTTGAAGGAAAGTATTTTGATTTTAATTTTATTTCCCTTAAACTTTCTTAGAACCAAATAGTGTCTTAAGCTTCACCAAATGGTTCAATCGTCCTAAAGACTTTATGTTAAAATTTGATCAAGATAACCAAAGTTTTTATGAGAAATTCCTTAAAATTGAATGATTTAAAGGTGTTGGAGACCTTATATACAATTTATTCCAAAAATTGAATATTTTAAAGTGCTAAAAACTCAAGCACATATTAATCCAATAGACCGAAAGATTCAAGGTAATGATCACCTAACGTGCAATTCGATAAAGGAGATCAAATAATTATAAGTTTTGCAAGAGCGCAAATTAGTCAACAAGATTGAAAGGTTTAAAGGTATTAAATAGCCTAAGTGCAAATTTGATTTAGAAGACTAAAGTATTTAGCACTCCTAACTCTTAAAGACTATGCACTTGCCTTGTTTAGTTTTTCATCTTTTTTGTTTTGGTTATTTACTTTTGCAATTTTACTTTCGTGTGAAATTTAATGTTTATAAACTTTACAAATTAGTGAAGTCGGCTTTGTTAATAAATTTCATAAGCCACTGCCACGGTGACTATGAGACTCTGAACGTATTTTATCATTAGTAGTAGTTAGAAATACCATGATTAAGTATTCTTTGCCACTATAGTAGCTAAATATTTATAATAATCTCCCTTACATATTAGTTTTAAAGGGTAGAAGAAAATGATGACGGAACCTTCCTATCTTATAAGTAGTTGAAGCTTCCCATCTACTAAGTAGTTTGATAGATGAAGCTTAATGCTTTAATTTAATAGGTAGTTTAATGGGTAAGGCCCACATTTTCTCATCTTATAAACTTCAAAATGGTATTTAATATTGATTTATTCGATCTCGATTGTGTTGCATAATCTATATTCCGGTATAGATATGCTTCATGAATATATGGCTTGCCAAAAGTAATACACATACCATAAGTGGCATCATCGAACCTCACAAGGTTCATTAAAAGAACGATGGGATATCAAAATTATGCATTATACTGTAAATAAGTTCCTGAATAAGTGTCACTAACCAAAAGGTAATAAAAAAAATAAAATATTGTCTTTGTGGAATGAGAAATAAGGTCAAATATGTAAATCCATGATAACATAACCATTGAAGATTCACACAAACACCCATAAAGGATCCTAAAATTTCATTTAAGAAGTGATCTCATATGAACCGTTTTTAATCTTCGCAAATTTAGAGTTTAGCTATCACAATACAAGTAAACATTAATTCTCCTATCTTCTTAATAGAAATCAAAGAGGCATATATGGATCCTTTAAATGTGTCATGACATATAATGGTGCATAGATGCACGGTGGGATGTTACATATGGCAATTGAAAATGTTGTAGTTTTAATATCATCACAAAAGTAAATAGTATTATTATTATCTCATTTATAAATTAGGCTACGAGGTGTAGATTTATTTCAAGTGAAAAGTAGAACAATCTTGTAGAGTCATTAAATGTGCAATTGATTGAAAAACCCTTGCTAGTGGCGTCTAGAAGGGATATGCCAATATGCATGCACTAGTTTTGTTTTTGGTACATAAGAATCACATATCACATTATCTCCTTATATTAGGTCAATTAGAATGAACTTGATTGTTATCTTAATGTTTGGTTGTGCTATAAATGTGATCATATCTCTCCATGGACATGAAATTAGGTCACAAAAAGGGTAAAAAAATTTATGGGATTAATAGCCTTAAGGGGAGAGAAAAGGATAAAAAAAAAGTAAGCAAGAACATAGAAGACGGCTTTCATATTACATAGACCCAAAGAAAATTTAAGGTGCACTTGAAGCTTACATTTGCTAAATATAGCTTAGCTAGCACTTGTGTTTATTATTTCCTAAAAACTATGAGAGAAGGCCTTATAGTGACTCTTACCATTCCAAGGTAATGGTAAGTAGGTGATAAATACATCATAAGTGTATGATATGGGTCCATAGTGTTAATCCCTCTTAAGAAGAATTAGAATCACCAAGATGATAAACTTACCATATCAGCTGAGATGGTTATTAAATGAGATAGCATGTCCATAATGATGGAATCTGAGAAGAGATTACATCGATGAATGATATATACTTATTATTCTTACACCAATATAAGATGATATAATGTAGACCTTGGTGATATCATTATCCAAACAAATACAACTGATTATTGAAAAAAGTGAGAATAATTCTTTATTCAGTATGGAATGGTTTTACTTGAATGATTAGATGAACTTGAATAAATGAATAAATGTTAAGGATATCCACCTAACCAAGTGCATTTATATGGACATAAAGTTTAATAATCGAAGGTGACGGATAGATTGGCTATATGGAGTGTTCATAGAGAAATGGTCTGATTTAAAATCAATTTGGTAGCATACATCTTTGCACAAAAGCTAGGTTTTACCCCTTATGTAGTTTTTCACTAGCAAAGTCTTGAGTGAGAGAACTGATGATGTGCACCTATAAATATAAATAAAATCATGCATAATGTAACGTATGAGGGATATATGCTAAATTTAGGGGAAGAAAATTATACTCTTTTTCTTGGTCTTGGTTTTATCCTACATGATTTTCTTGGAAAAGTTTTTAATGAAGCAATATTTTAAAGATGTACACCTAAAGGGAGTAACTATTGGTGGATGAGACACCTTTTTATATGTATATTTATATTCTAAGTTCTCCTATATCCTCGGGTGTAATCATAAAATACATGGTCGTTATCGCAAATGTTGTAAACATTCTGATACGTATATATTTGATCATTGCTTTAAATATAAAAGATGTACATTCAAGAGTTATTGTTGTGTATATCCTATTTACATATAGCTGATGTCGTATTATAAATTCATATAGTATTAAATCATATGTTTAACACCCTCATTACCCCATCGGTTGTAACAAGTTTTTACATTATAGATGTGACCCCTTGACTCTTCATCTCCTCCACCAATTCATATCCCTTAACCCTTTTGTAGTATGAATATAATAAGTAGTGGGTACTAGATATAAGAAGGTAGAATGTATGTAGATGAATATCAATGGAAACGAGTGACTAACTTCTTTTCCTCTCTCTATCTGGTCTCATTTTCTTAATATGATTTATCTAATATCATTACACGTGAAGAGTATTGACATTTGTTTTGAGTTTAGTTTTAGGTTTGAGTTGTGGGTGGATTTTGATATTGCTTTATATGGCTGCATAAGGAAACAACATGATAATAAAAGATATTAATATTTCTATATTAATCATTATTTTAATCGATCTAACCTATTATGTTTTGCAAAGCTCAAACTATCATTCACTTTTTTTTTTATCACAATTTACTATAAAGCATTTAGAACTAATAAAAAAAGTACACATTATATCAATTGTTAACTCTATTTTCTCATTAAGGCTTAAAACTTTTTTCATTCATTTAAGTTTTTTTATTATAAATAAACGTTTCCTTTTCTATCCTCTCAACTATGAAATACTAACATTTACATTAATTGTTTAACTAAAATAACTCCATAATATTTGCATGACTATATATATATAATTGACCATAAAAGTTATAGCTTACAAAATTAGGAAAGATTAATATTTTGATGGAAAAAAATATCTTATAACTAATTAATACATGACTATATTAATTATGTTAAAATGTAATATTATACAATTAGGAGTACATAATTAAGGTCACTTATATACTATCAACGTTAAAAGATAATATTATTAAAGTATATCAAAGACACAAATATTGCTATATATATGTAAATAGTAGATGATGGTGATGATACTATTTAGAAAAGCTAGTATACTACTAATGTACATAATAATACTAATATAGCATTGCAAATATACTTATCTTATTTAATAATTACATTATTGTATGGGTTATCTATGTAAAAATTGTGGATGTTTATGATGCATGTATTATTATATTTATCGGTTTATAATAATACCATTATACCTAACTTTATTTCATACAATAGTATCTTTAAGATATGTACTAGGATTTGCTTGTATTGTATAGATTAGTATCTTTGATTATTTACAATATTATCTTTATTAGTATGTAATTGTGTCTTTATCAACATGTGTATTTTATACAATATCATGTTAGATACATTAATAAGCAATTAATTAATACAGATGACATATCATATACATGTATATATATTTGATATTCGAATTGAACTAATTGATTATGAACCAAAATTGATATATAACTTAAGAAAATGACCTAAATTAAAATTTCCCATAAAATATATCAAAGTATGTAAATAAATATCAATATCTACTAATTCATCTCATTTTCATTTCAACATTTAATTAACTAAACATATCTTAATGTGTTAGCAAGTATATATTTTTTTGCACGCAAACTTAGGATTTACTATTTTATTCCATCTATGTGTTTTAAATTCAATTTCCATTTGAGTTATTTTATGACTTTGAACTTACTGGTTCAGCTTTTCTTTATATATACACACATAAGGCCAGGGACAAAACACAATTTATTATAAATTATCAAAATAGCATTGATGGATGTCTTAACTCTAACCTATGACTCTTGTTACGTAAGATAGGAGCACTCCAATTAATTCTACTCAAAAGAAAATATCTAATCCACGTAGTTTGGGCTTTGTTCTCAAGCATTCTCTGACCCCATTCTTTATTCTAAGAATGTTCTAGAGAAGTGTAGAGTATTATACATGCTCCTACACTTATCTAGTTCTAATAGATAGGTGTAGAGGATATGTCTCGAGGATAATAATGATATTTTCCCCTGAAATTAATGATAATAACTATAACAATGATAGCAATAATAACAATAGAATAGTAGTAGTTAAAAAAAAATTATAAAGTACAACACTAATAATAGAAAATTAAGGATAAAACATTGAATTTGTTCAGCAAGATTACATTAGAAAAATCAGATGAAGAAAATATATCCTAAAAGATAATATCTAGATTGCTCTTAAGGAGCACTCTCATCTATTGTCAAAACTGACCTAACAATAACAAATCCAAAATTTGCAAAGTTAAAAATGATAAATAAGATCATTGAACAATGTGTTACATAGAAGTCTATCAATTATATAACACCATTATTCTAACACTAGCATGATGTATCCTCTTGACTCGTAGGACCTGTTGGTTCAATTTCTGGTTATTTCTTACATCTTACGTCTCCATTTCAGAATATCTAAAAAGTGACTGCTCTTTTACATTCTTCTTATAAAACCAAATTCACTCATTCACAGAAATCTGATTACTCAAGTATAGACGATGTTCTTTTATATAATCTATAACTTCATCTGCTGTCAAATATTTTATGGACAAGTCCTTCGAAATGCAGTCCCTAAGCAGGAAAACAAACAAAAAATAATATCACAAACGTAAGATCCTTTAGAGGCACTACATCATTGCAGAATATTATCGAATCAATCTCAATTACCTCAATCTCGTCGAACTAATTTGGTTTGCAATACGTTCATCTACAATCTTTATGTTATTCTGCATTAAAAACAGAGGTTACTGCAGATGAACTTCCACCTTCACCAAAGCTAAAGACGAGTTCAGTGTATACATGCCTTGTTCTCATTCAGGATAGTATCATTTGAGACAATTTTCTGAATATCTTGTCCTTCTCTTCGAACGCAGACCACGCCATAGTCCCTGCATATAGTTTGAACCTAGAAACCAAGCATCATTTATTTAGTTATATCATTAGTCCTGAATATTGTCTCCCGGTTTTTACGCCAGTGCAATGTACTTCAAAATAGAAAGTTTGCTAAATGTGCAATGAACTGATTGCTTGCATAATAGCCGTTTCAAGCGTGCCTTGTTCCATAATAACAAAAGACAAACAACTGTCATATAGGCAACTTTCAGTTAAGCATCCCACGAGTTCTTTATACCATTTAAACAAAAGGACACAAGACAAGCTCTGCCACTTGATGAATTCCTTCAAACAGACATGAAATGCACTTAGAGGCTCAATTAGAAGTGTTCTCTCTGGTTAACTAAGTTGCATCCCATTTAGACGACCTGCATGCTGCGTACAAATATTTGATCCTACAAAGCCCTGGCACTAACCACCTTGATCTAAACTTCCCGTCTGCTATAACACTGTTTAGCGGAATCTCACATAACTGTTCACACAGAAGGCTAGAAAGAAACATGGAAGCATGTTAAATTTTTGAGCAATATGATGCTTTATAATTCATGCAAGCAAGCAAACCTTGCAGAAGTGCATCAACGACGTGTTAAAGCAACTTGAATATGATTAAGCTATTACAAATCAAAACGAAAATGTGCTGTTCAAATGCCAGAGAGAGAGGTGTCATCAGCATTTATAAATCTGCACCTTGTAGCCTAATTTGTTCAAAATTGAGGACTTGAGGCCCTTTGTATTATTGTACTGAATGAGGGCCAAAACGAGAGGGAGGGGAAGATCGATAGTTGGCATAAAAATGTACCTGCTCCGGAATCCAAAAACCAGGAATGCTAAATGATTCAAGTAAATCCGATCCACAGACCAGCATCACCTTAAGGGATCCTAAGGAAAAAAGAAAGGGCAAGTGAGATTATAACTTACAACAACTGAATGCTCAAATAATTCCATTCGAATTCCAGAATCAAACACTAAATTTAAGAGCTATATGTGAAGACTTTATCACCAGATACCACTTTATTCTCCAACAGGAAGCTCTTCACTCTTGCCAAAACAGTCAACGTACGCTGGAAGTTGCTTTGGTTTGCCTGTAACAAGGGATTCCATGTTTTAGGAAATACTTTATAGTGTCCATGGCAGCCCCAAGTTTCATCTGTGAATGAGCTCAGGCTCCTTTGAGAATTGAAAAATCCTTCGACAAAAAGTGAATAAGGATGCAAGAAAGCACCCAAAAAAACACAAGGATAAAAGAATAATGAAGAATTACCTCCCATGGATCTACCATCACAAAATTAGAACTTTTACAGGCTAGATTACACATTTGGATACGATGGATAGCAGATAAAAGTCCCTGAAAGAAAGAAAAGACTATTATGATTGTGTACGATCTATAACTATAGAGAAGACAGCACATAGGAGGTGGTCTTCAGCTCTATCTAAAAACATTATTTTAGGGTTACCAATTTACATTAAACCTGGGACAAAAGTATCGTTTCTTCTCTTGATTATCCTCATCCAACATCAACATGCCGCAACATAAAGAGTGTTGTGTAAAATGCCTCCTAAGTATGCCTTCCATCCAATCTATATGACACTTTTGATGTAACATGATATGAAACTTAATATGCTTATTCATCACACTTTAACAGTACATAATTGGATGAATCAAGTGCCTAGCTCATTTATTATATTGTTAAGAACATTAACAGCATCTCCCACCATAAGCCAAAAAGGCCAGCATGTTGGAGACTAAACAGAAGAGGAAAGGATTTCATATTATGTTTCAGT
This sequence comes from Tamarix austromongolica, assembly GCA_039764185.1. Lineage (NCBI taxonomy): Eukaryota > Viridiplantae > Streptophyta > Magnoliopsida > Caryophyllales > Tamaricaceae > Tamarix > Tamarix austromongolica. The sequence continues at coordinate 14,468,184 of CM077817.1, forward strand.
ATGCCTGTATTTAACAAGCTAGATAATTGCATACCTTCTTCTTGTATGCATCATTGACCGGCGACATGTAACCTCCAATAACGCAATACCCTTCTGATCTCAATTCATCTCTTGCCAGTTCTAAACATGAAGGCAAAACACGTCATACAGTTGGAATTTGGAAGGAGATCACTTCCCTTCACAATCCGATATTATTTCCAACATCAATATCATTACCATTTCCATCCTAAATTATCATCAGGTTTTACAGTTTCAGAAGATGCAGAAGCATCAGTCAAAGATAATTTTCAAATTTTGTGAGTGTTAATTCCTTTTCTCCAATATTCTGAGTTTCTTCCCCAAAAGCTATAACAAATAAAATTGGTAAGTTGCTATCATAATGGCTCAAAATTTAACAAAAAGCTAAGGAATTTGCATAAAAATATATTGTGATAAGCCCTCAGGTATATCCTTTCCATGCATATTTGCAATCCAATAATCAGGTGAAAGCAAGATCACAGATAACTTACCAAACATTCGCAAATGCATATAAGTAGGAGGATTGAAGCTGCCAGTTGCTACTAGAGCGATACATTCTGTCTCACTAGAAACAAGAATTTAAATTTTACTAAATCTTATTGGAAAAAATTGGAAAGGAAACACACATGATATAGGTGATAATAAAATCTAGAAGAGAGAGAATCATACAGCAAAACACACCGTGAACTTCAAAACTGTTTCCTAGTCCTAAAGTCACCATTTGCTCTTGGAATCCATAGAAAGAAAATAAAAAATAAAATAAAATAAAATAAAAAATGCTTCCAAACTTTAATCATATTTATAAGAAAAGTCAAATAGCTAATGATCAAATATTATTGTTTCTTATTGTTTTGCCATATCATCTTCTTAAGAAAACCAAACAAAAGAAAATCCTTTTTTTTCTTTTCCTTGAAACTTTCCAAGAACAAAATGGAGCCCAAGGATTCACAAAAATACTCACCATATATCATCAAATAGATTATTGAATTCAGTGGATGAACAGCATTAGGAATACCACAAAACTCAAACTTCCATGATTTAAGTCACTACACTTAACTATGCTATCTCCATAAAAGCGAGTTACTGGTATTTAAATTTAGAAGACAATACTTGCCTGACATCCAAAAGATCATCAAAAATTGTAGAGTAAATTAATACATGAAAAGGCAAACTGCAATATTTCAAACTCTTCAAAGGTAATGTTATCATTTAAAGTCAAGCCTGTTGCAATGAATGATGTAATTAGTCTCCCTAGAGCACAGGTCAGGGTGACTTATGCGAGAAAGAGAGGCAGGGGTAAGGAGGGAATACTTTGTAATTCAGTTAATAGTCAGTGATGATGTGGCAGAGAGGAGCGGGAGAGTGCCTTAGGCAGTTATAGACACGGGTATAAAAGAGGGGAGAAAGGGGACCGATCGGGTAGGAAGAATCTGGAATGTATTAGGAGAGATTGAGCCTCTCGAATTGCTCAAACTGTGTATTGCTTTGGCCATTGAATGTCATTATTTTCAATTATCCAGTATTTCATTTGTCAACTCTCGAATCACAGAGGGGTTGGGAATCCTTACTGGGTGGAGGGTCGAAGAAGAAGTATCGGTTCATACCACCTGTGACCCCCATACATAGGGAACTGGCATTCCAAGACTTACCAGGTCAAAGTTTCTGAAGCTGAGCCACCTGAAGTTGTAGGCACCAAATTCAATTTATCTAAAGGCAAGGGTACATCCATACTAGCTGTACTGCAAATTGAAAGACAAAAGGAGAAAAAAAAAATAGGAATAGCATTAACCATCTGAAATCCCAATTCATCACCATTATGAATTTCAAACAAACAACCAACAATCAAGATCAGAATTTTTTGAATGCCCTGGCTATAGAGGAACATCAACTAATGAATATTGGAGTGGAGTCAGAAAATGTACGCAGAGTAAATATTGAGGCAATCAAAAGCTGTTAGTTCAATTTGCTCCGTCACCTGATTGGAGATTTTCACATGGTAGGACCAAAAAGGGCAGGTAAGGAGCAGGGTGGTGTATACAACTTGATCAACACTAAAATGTGGAGATTAGGGTTGTGCAAATATATAAGACAATAAAATTTTTGTCGTTGCAACTACATTTACAGTTTAACAGTATTGGCGCATTGTGGAGGAAAAATATATTATCACGGCTGTCAAGGTATGATTTTTCTATAATAAATATTAGGGAACATCAGTCCACCGCATTTCACCATTGTGTATCAGCAATACTACTTTGAGAGAGAGAGTATAACAACAAGGATTAAAATAAGAAAAGACAACGAATATAGCTCTTAATTTAAAGCAAATTAAAGTCTAAGTTTTGATTTAGAAGTAACTAAATTGAATATAACCACAGAAAAATATAATTAATGTTTTATTTCAAACTATACCACAAATCCTAATACAAATTTTTAATTGTATCCAACACCACTTCTTCCAAAACCATACCCACCGCCACCTTAGCATCACCGCCCCACCCAAGGCCCGCCCATGCATAAAGCCAACTAGGCATGGGCCTAGGGCCTCAAAATTTTTAGGGCCCCAAATGCTATAAAGAGTTATATATTACATATGTCTTAGTGGAGTTAAAAAACTCCACAGTTGGTGGATCGGTCGAGGCATGTATAAGTATATTTATTGTCATGGGTTCGATTCTCATGTACGACATAGTGCCTTTTTTTCTCATTTTTCAGGCCCACTAATTGGGTTGACTGCCTAAGGACCCAAAAGGCCTAAGACCGGCCCTGCCCCAACCCAATTCACTATCAACACCATAACCATCACCACAACTCCACCGCTGCCACCACCTCTGATGCAAGGCCATAGTCCAACCTTGCAGTTCATCAATAAATCCCAAATTTTTCACACGCACCTCAAAACACTAAAATGTTATTAATCATTAACAAACCAATTAACATAAGCCTGTGTGTTTGGTAAGATAAAAAATATCTTATAAGCTACCTTTTAAAAGAAAAAATATACTATAAGGCCACAGGTCAAACCACCACAAAAGATAGACCTAAATAATATTTAATAAGTATCTCAAAAGATACTACTTATTCTAAAAGACAAATATACCGAATCCTATCAAATAGTACAAAAATATAAATATCATTAATTACTAAAAACTACTAGTTCTAAGCTTGGGCCTACAAAAAGAAGCATATCTGTTAGGACCTAAGCCATTCTTTTGGTAGCTTAGCAACGAACTACAGCCCAAGGGCGAGGTACTAGCAAGGCAAGGAATGGCAGCATCCTCCTCAACACCTCTATGGTAAACCACCATCATTGCCGCCAACAAAAACACCACCTCAACACCTCCACCACCCCCATCTCCACCAAGAAATGGCAGCAGGGCAAGGCCAGCAGGGATGTCCATCCCCAATTTCCTAATGTATCCCATCCCCATTTTTTGTAATCGAAGAATCCCAAAACCCAAACCTGTGGAGATTAGATCCCCATCCTCATGCCCAATTTCATTACTAATCCCCATGAAATGAGTTTTCTGTCTCCATACTCAAAACCCATAGCCAAAACCATCCCCAATTTTACCATTTTCTATAGCTGCAAATTATAAACAGTTTTATCATTTTCTATAAAAATTTGAATCAAACAAGACAGAAAAAACACCACAAATAACAGGCTATGCTAAAAAGACCACCTGAGTGTTCAATGCTGCCTAAAGTGCACTACCCCAACGTTGATCATCCTGAATGTAGCAATGAGGCCATATATAGCCTTAGGGTTGTAACTAAGCCGAGCCAACTCCTCAGTTATTTAAAAATTTGGTCCGACTCATTCATTCAATTAAAGGAGTCGAGCTTGAACCTCACTTTTAGGCTCATTTATTAAACTAGCCGAGCTCGGAAAAGTTTAACTCGGCTCATTAATAACTTAGCATCATACAGTAACAAGTCTGAGGCCCATTAGAAGGTTCCGAATCAAGGAAGAACCTTCTAGAAAGCTCAATATGGCTAAGTACGGGTATTAGAGGAGTCAACTATACTATTTTATAGTGAATAAGGTTCTACAGTGTAACACCTCCATTTTCACTCCTAAAAAATTTCATTTATAAAGATATAATGTGAAAGCAACCACACCTACCATGAGACAAATTTTCAATGATACAAAGCTAAAAACCTGTCTAACAAATTCTAAAACAAAAACTAAACCAAAATACTCGCTGATAAAGCTAGCAAAAACCCTATAAAATCATTGCTGATATATCATAAAAAACCTATGTTCCAAAGTCTTAATCAAACAACAGAAGTATAAACGTCCTTTTACAACACCAACTAAAAATTTCATCCCAACTTCTTATAGGAACAAAGCTTCGGGCAGCTCTAACTCTTAGCCCAAGTCAAAATCAAATTGAAACTCGAGCCAAAGTATGTGTGCATAGACACCTAAACAAGCGTAGTATCACAATAACATACACACTTAGATTCACATACTTGGCATATATGATAAATTATGAATGACATATTCTCATATAAGATGATGGAAAACATAAAAACAAAATATGTAGAATAACAACAGTAGGAGAACATGACCAAATATAAATAAATATTCCATAGAAAAACATACAATATTAACTTAGCGTGAATTCATAGAAGAATATATTGTTGCAATAGAAATATGCCATCATAGGAGAATAATAAAAAATAGTAAAATTTATGAATTATATTTGGATTTGCATTACACGCTACACAAAGTATCATGGCATGATATACCTAGTTACTCTACAAATATATTAACAAAGTATCATGGCATGAAAAGCTATATGTCCTTTCATTTATTGCTTGAATTATTCATACTTTATGTCCATGAACACATATTCCATCATATATATCACATCACAAATGTTCTTAACAACCATAAGGTATGATTACTGATAAAGAATTTTAGCACTTGCATTCATATTAACAAACATAATATCAAAATAATAAATCACGGTACACTTATACAATTCACATATCATAACAATTTCAAGGCATATGCAACTTATAAACTTCAATTATGAGGAATCAAAATTACATAATATCACACCACAAGACCAATACAACATAAGAACACCAGAAAATCCAAACAGTCGAGACACATAAACTACATGTCTCATTAACAAACCCTAAAATACTCCTAGCATGTCCAAAATATAGAATAATACACATCAACACATAAGAGTCTATTATTTATAAGTTTATGAGTTTCGTCTAGCTTCAAAGCTATCATAGCACAAGAAGAAGGAAAACCCTAGCTTTTGAATCCACCAGAAAGAATAATAGAAAACTAATCAAAACATAGAATAATAGAAAACAAGTAAATTTTATCAAAAACCATTTAAACAATTAGGGTTTACATCCAAAATAATAAGTTAGAAGCCCAATTTAATCGGTTTTAAATCAAACTAATTGATCAATAGGTAAAAGAATTAAACATAACTCAATTTCAAAAACTATTCCAAAAATTAGGGTTTTAAAGCCCAAAATACAAATTTGGACAATTCAAATCAACTAACCCAAATTGAAAGTATAAGCCTTTTGGAATGCAACTAGACTTATTTTCTACCATATCATATAATAAAAAATAATAAAGACCCATTTTAACATAATTAGAATATTTGAGTCCAGAATGCAAATGTTCATAAGGGTATTGTATTACTGTAAATTGGTAACCCTAAAATAAAGTATTTAGATAAAGCTAAAGACAAACTCCTATGTGTTGTCTTCTCTATAGTTATAGATCGTGCACAATCATAATAGTCATTTCTTTCTCTCAGGGACTTTTATCTGCTGTCCATCGTATCCAAATGTGTAATCTAGCCTATAAAGGTTCTAATTTTGTGATGGTAGATCCATGGGAGGTAATTCTTCCTTTTTCTTTTATCCTTGTATTTTTTGTTTTGAGGGGTGGTTTCTTGCATCCTTATTCACTTTTTATTGAAGGATTTTGGGGCTGCCATTGACACTATAAAGTATTTTCTAAAACATGGAATCCCTTGTTACAGGCAAACCAAAGCAACTTCCAGCGTACGTTGACTGTTTTGGCAAGAGTGAAGAGTTTCCTGTTAGAGAATAAAGTGGTATCTGGCGATAGGTGATAACGTCTTCACATATAGCTCTTAAATTCAGAGTTCGGTTCTGGAATTCGAATGGAATTATTTGATCATTCAGTTGTTGTAAGTTATAATCTCACTTGTCCTTTCTTTTTTCCTTAGGATAGCTTAAGGTGATGCTGGTCTGTGGATCGGATTTACTTAAATCATTTAGCAATCCTGGTTTTTGGATTCCGGAGCAGATACATTCTTATGCCAACTATCGATCTTCCCCGCCCTCTCATTTTGGCCCTCATTCAATACAATAATACAATGGGCCTCAAGTCCTCAACTTTGAACGAATTATGCTACAAGGTGCAGATTTATAAATGCTGATGACGCTCCCCTCTTTGGGCATTAAAATGGCACAGTTTTGTTTTGATTTTGTAATAACTTATCATATTCAAGTTGCTTCAACATGTAGCTGATGCAATTCTGCAAGGTTTCCTTGATTGCTTGAATTATACTAGAGTTAAGTCAGACTAAAATCAATTCTATAAATAATGCAATTCTAAATATAATGCACTTTTGCAAGGTTGATGCACTTCTGCAAGGTTTGTTTGCTTGCTTGATTAAACCTAATCTATACATAATGCAATTCTATAAAATCAATTTCAGAAGAAATTGCCATACAAATGACCAATTTCATAATTTCATTTGAAAGTTGGTGTTTTAGGCCTAAAAATAAATTCAGTTAAGTTTTATTAATATATTTAAATTGAATATTTAAAAATATAATTAGACCTATTTTATAACATATAATATAATTAATTGAATAAAAACAATAAAGAAAGGCTCAATTTAATACAATTAGAAATTTTTAGCTCTGAATTAGAATCCGGTTAAAACTTATTAAAATATTTAAATTGACAAGTCAGAAATGAAATTAAACATGTCTAATACAAATTATATAATCAATTTAATATAATAAATCGGGTCAATCTAATTTAAATCCATATAATATTATTTAAATTGAATATTTAAAAATATAAGTAGACCTATTTTATAACATATAATATAATTAATTGAATAAAAACAGTAAAGAAAGGCTCAATTTAATACAATTAGGATTTTTTAGCTCAGAATTAGAATCCGGTTAAAACTTATTAAAATATTTAAATCAACAAGTCAGAAATGAAATTAAACATAGTCTAATGCAAATTATATAATCAATTTAATATAATAAATCGGGTCAATCTGATTTAAATACGCAAGAATTTTGGCCTAAAATCCAATTCTGATTGATTTCTCACAAGTTTATCAAATTGATGCTTCCAAATTAAAACTACATACATTTCAAAGCGTATTATACAATTAATATATCCAAAATACCTTGATCAAATAAATCCAAACAATCCAGATATAACCAAATCAAAAATCCCAAATTTCAGAAATCAAACATTTCCCACAGAATTAACCTATCTAAATAAATCATACAACACATAGATACTCAATTCAGTAGCTAATTTAGCTTAATCAGAGCTAATTCATACAAAAATTAATTCAAAACAGAATTAGGGCTTGGATAATTTAAAGCAAACGAAATACAGCGAATTGGAGAGGGTAAGGATTGTTGGACCTCCGCAGGAGGCCAAGATTCTCGCACCGATGGTCGGATGGGCTTGTGGTGGCCGGTGGTCGCCGCTGCTGATCCTCGGTACTGCTCGATGCTGTCGCTGCTCCGCCTGGCTGATGTGTTGCTTCGGTAGTGGCGGCGACGAGCTGGAGCACCTGGTAGTGGAGTGGCGTCGTGGCGGTGTGGTGGCGGCTGGAGATCCACGAAGAAAAGGGAACAGAGAGATCGAGGACGGGTGAGGGAGGGGTTTAAGAAAAAAGTATCTAATATATTTATTTAAATTTTATTTAATAAAAATTGTTGGATAAAAATTTAAGAAATAAAAAAAATTACACTAGTTTAAACAACTAATAATAATTTTTTTAAACAAATATCTTTCTTAAAATAAATTAAAAAAAGAAAGAAAATTAATTTCAAAAATAAAATTATAAATAAATTGTGAAAATTATTTTAATTTAAATGTTTAAAATATCTTATCAAACTAATAAAAATAAATAAATTTAAAAAAATTCCTACAAATAAAGTTATTAAAATGGTTTTACTACTTTAAATAAAGCGTATAATTTAAAATAATTTGTTTTTGTTAACAAAATATAACTCTAAAATAGAATTGTTATTGCACGATGAAATTATACTCGAAAATAAATTTAAAGTATTAAAATAAAAATATAGGAAATAAATAGAAGCATATTTTAGACTAAAATCAAATTGATTGAATTTAATAAAATCGTAGTTGTAAAAAAAATTATCTAGAATTATCTACAACAATTAACGATTAAAAAATCAACATAAATTTGAAATCATTAATAAAAACATAAAATAAATCAAAACTTATCAAAAATTTACAATAATCACTATTAAATAAAATTATTCAATCATAATTAAATTAAAAGTCAAAACTCATAAATCAACTCTAATATTTTATAAAATTAGATTTTTGAGAAGTGAAGTGTTACATAAAAAGTCTTAGAGAAATATAAAATAATATAGAATATTATAGAATAAAGGGGTGGAATAGGAGTGTTCTTGTACATGGACAAATGTGGTGGAACATTCTAGACTCAAATATTACTAAAGATATAATTAACAAAAGGTTTAGACTTTTTCATTTTAAAAGGTTGAGTGAAAGCATAAAATTATGGGACTTTATCTGCTCCAACCCATCTAAGAACTCCCACATCTCTTTCTACCTTATACTTTTTCTCTCTAATAATACAAAGTTTTATTCTACAACTTTCTCTTGCATTCTCTATTATATTAAATATCTTAGCTTGTCTTTGTTTGAGTTAGATTCACTTGACTTAACCTTACAAAAAGGATTGTGAATAAACCAATTGTTGCATAAGACTCTATAGGAAGTGCTAAATCATGACATTAAACTCATAAGTTCGACTTGGCTTGGTTTAACTTGTATGTCTAGTTAAATGAGTAGAGTCCCGGCTTAAGAAAATTTGGCTTGAATTATTTATTGCCCCTGCTCACCAACTATCTATATAAAAATACCATTTGGAGAAAATCAAACTATAAAAAATATAAGGGGGAAGATCCACTAAAAACAAAAGAGTTGGATATCATCTTAGTCATTGTATTTTATTAATTGTCGTAAATTATTCAGCTGAATTTTTTTCCTAAGTTGGTAATTGGATTTTTAGCCTATCATATCCCCTATTTTATCGATTCCACCAGATTCATTAGTGTTGTGTCATTTTATAATTATCTGTAACAAATATTAGCCTCGTCAGTATTTTTACTAAATAAAAGTCAAGTAAGAAATTTTTTTTTTTTAAAAAATTACAAAGGTCATATTGAGCTTCTCGCCCTTGTCGTTCCCTTGACATAAAAAAGTCTTATCACCCTTGTAGATTCAAATTTGATGCAAACCCAAAATTTTTGAATGACTCTTCTCGAGTAAGAAGAATAAATATAGGAAGGGCTTTTAATGATAATTATCTACTAATAGCATGATCTTTTAGGAATATTTATTGCTTAATATACCATGCCCATTAGAGGAGGGGGAATTAAACGGTCTATATTAGAGGGCTAGTGATTGGCTTTCGCCATTTTGACACACCTATGTATCTGTGAGGAAGAATCTTAATTTTGTTTATATTTGGGGTTCTATCTCCTATAATCACAACCAATTTCAGTGGTCGTCGGAACATCAAGCTTTAATCCTGGGAGTATAATTGTAATAACCCAAAATTTTATTTGATTTTTTTTATCTCAACCAATTAATATTTTAATCTAACTTGAATTATAATTTATGGGTCATTACTATTTTTTATCCTAAACCTAATCCCAAATAATTGATAGATAAAATTTTAGATTGATTTCCTAAATTTTTAAACCTAAATCTAATCATAATCCTAACACCAAAAAAGCTTCCTTTCCCCTTTTCTTTTTCTCTCCTCTACTTTCCTTTTCCTTTCTTTTTCTTCCTCGACCTACGCCCCGCCCGATGCTTCTTCTCCTTCTTCATTTCCCTTTCCCCTTTTCAACCAAACAACACCTTCCTTCCTTCCCTTCTTGCTCATGCACCCCTACAACCCTTGCCCTTCTTTGGCTGCCTTCACCAACCATACCGATCCCTTGAAACCTCTACTGACATCCTTGTATGCCTGCCACTCCTCATATGCATAACCTGGTCCTTTCCCATTTCTTTCTTCCTTCTCCTCTTCCCTTCCTTTCCCTCATCAACTTTCGTACCTATCTTTTCTATGAATGATCTAGATAGCTAAAATGATAAAGTTTGGTATTCAATTGCGAAGTACCTGTAGGATACAACCTTGAAGTGCTACAATAAATTTGAGTGCTTACGGATTGGCACAATCATATTTGTGGACCTCACCCTCTCCCCTGCATCTAGTGCACAAATATTTGGAGATTGTGTGCTAGGTGAGAACATCTAAAACCTTATAGCAATGGCTTCCATATCTCATTAGCATACTAATAAACCAATTATTTTTCATATTTTTACCTTACTTTGCCTCCATTTTGTGATCTTGTTGCATACGATTCATGAACTTTGTGGTAGTTTAAGCCTTTTGTTCTCATCACTACTATCTTAATGTTTATTTTTTTATGGATGCACACATCCAAGAAGGTGGAGCATATATTTGGAGCAAGGACTATCCAGGGAAGGCATTGAACAAAGATGAACCAATCCTACATGCATAAGGAATGAGGAGGGAGGTTACCGAGTAAAAAAAAGGGATGAAATACCACATTTTGGTTAAAGCATTAACTATGCAAGGGCCAGTGTGTCATTGTGGCACATCCATGCACCAAAGTGGAAGAAAAACAAGAAAAGTTCAAGAAGGGAAGAGTTGCATGGTCTACTTGTGAATGATTGGCAAGGTCGTGCGACCTCCACTTATTCATCAGTGAGAGGAGCAATGCTGCATGGTCCAGCCATGCAAGCCAAGCATGGTTGTGTAGCGAGTGGTTACTCCATTTTAAAATCATGATCATCCCCTCTCTTTAGCAATTATGTTTCATTAAAAACATAGGACTTTTTAGGCTCTCTTTTCTCCCCTTTTCTCCAAAACAAAACTCCATCTTTGTACTTTTGGTTTTCCCATTCAACTCTTAGTTTTAACTTTAGTTTTAAGCGTTATGCGCACTCTCAACATTAGGATTTCAACATTCTTAATCAACAGTTCTTTCTTTCTATCTTTATCATGTTATGTAGTATGTCTCATGTTATTTATGTTATTGTATTTTTTGTTTCTTGCATTTTAGTGCAATTATGAGTGAGTAGATATCTTTTATAGGGTTGAATTAGGTATGTTTTGGTATCATGATCATGAAATGATACATGTGTCGTATTTATAGTTCTTATGTGATATTTCTTGTATTAGAAATCACTATCATGAGTCAGGCTTGATGGAATTTAACTCACCTAGATGTTGAATGTAACTAAAAAGGTGAAATAAATGTCAAAACTTAACAAGATATCATGGAAGTAAATGTTTGTTTCTTAGGAGGTGGAGATTGGCAATAGAGGTAGAATAGAGTTGTGAGAAGGCTGGGCGTTTGGTGGTTGTACAATACAAGATGGTGGGTTGTTGGGTGTGGGTTCGTGATGTAGTTGAGGAGGGGTTGATGTGGTGGTTGGTTGCTAGGTAAAAATGGTGGTGCTCGGTGGTCGATGGTAGCGAGTGATGCATGATGTATGGCATCGACGAATAGGGCATTAAGAAAGGAGAAGAAGAGGGTGTTGCTTGGGGGCTAGGTGCTCGATGATAACGGAGGGAGGGAGTAAGTTAGGTGAGGAAATTAAATGAAATGAGGAGATAGAGGGGAGTGTATACATAGAGAGGCTGTGTAAAAGGTGAGGGATGACAAAGAAGGTAAGTAGGGGAAATGGCATACTCAGGGCAATTGTTTTAGGTAAAATTTTCAATTGAACAAATCCCTTGAGATGTGGGAGGTGATAGTGGTGATGATGAGAGTATGATAGGTAGGTTTAGTGATGTAAGCTAATTAGAATGGATTTGGCTGGGAAGAGAGGGATTCATGCGAGGAAAGAAGGAAGAAAAAGAAGATAGCTGGGGGAGAAGAATAAAATGGAAAAAGAAAAGGAGGAGAAAAATGGAAAAGGAGAAAAATAAAATAAGTCTTAGGGTTAGTCTTAGAATTATGCTAAAATAATTTAGATTAGAGAATTAAGGTAAAGATTAGTTATCAACCATTTGAGGTTAGATTTAAGTTAAAAATATTAATGATAAAAAATAAAAATTAGAGTTAGGTTAATATATATGATTAAGAAATTAATATAAGATATAATGTCAATTTTTTTTGGAGATTAGAATTATGTTAATATATTAATTAATTAAAATTAATATTAGATAAAAATTTAGACATTACAATAACTATAGAAACGAAAGTATATTCATAATAAATACTTTCTTTAAGAAAATGTTTAAAAATATCTAATTAAGTTATATATTCTATCTAGTTATTTGCCACGTAACTTTTATATTTATCATTTCTATATATAGTACATTATTTTATTGTCTTATCTTTTCATCAATAATTTATTATTTCTAATAGTTATACTATTTTTTTTTACTATTTTTTTACTATTTTGTTACTTTTTGTATTATTTTTTACAAGTACTATTTAAAATTAATTATTGCTGCATGTTAAATTAATGCGTGTATAATTCCGTACGAGGAGTGATATTAATACTAAAAGGAATTAAAAAATTGATCACCGACGAAAATAAAAAGTAACCGTTAGATGTTTGATATGTGGACGATTTAAGAGAGACTATTCTAAAAAATATGACTTATCATATGATAACATGTGGCAATAACTGCTACAGCTAAGAGCTGCACTGGGTGGAAAACTAAACGTGCATGTTTGACTGTATTTAACGGTCTTTTATTCAATAGAATAGAACACCATGTTTTATGGGTGATTACTGATTGGTCTGGACTCTGATCCTCCTTTTTGGATCTAAAAAAGATAACATAAGATAAAGTAAAAATTGCATCCAAAAATTAAAATTAAAATTAAAATTTATTAAAAAAATATTAATATATTAATTTTATTTTTTATTAATAATTAAATATTATAAGTTAATAATAATATAAAATAAAAAAATTGTGATACAAATAAATATAAATCTTTTTATTATTATTATAATAACAATAATAATGATAATTATAATAGAAATATTAATAATAATAAATGTATTATATTTTTATCCTATAATTTTTTATTGTGTATTATTATTAATTTATGTCAGTTAATTATTGATAAAATCAAAAGTAGTGTACTATGGTGTATAATTTTTTTAAAAAATTAGATTTTAATTTAAATTTAAAATTTAAATGTATAACATTACTAGTGAAAATTTATTGCATCACATGCATCGGAATAAAATTATAAAAATATCATATTTTCAAATAAAATAATGAAAAAACAACTCTGACGGTCAACTGACCCAAATTTGAATTCCACACCGCGCTCTCCTCGTCCTCTTTCCTTTCCTCGCTCCCACACGGCCACACCGGTCGTCGGACTCATCGCCCCTCTTTCCGAGGAAGAACAAATCGATGTCAGAGCTGCAGGGATGATGACGACGGCGCCGACGATTATAGAGACGTTGTTCGTTGAGATCTTCGATCGGAAGAAACGGATAATCGAGAAATTGAACGACCAAAAGCAACTTTACGACCAACATCTTGCTTCCAAGCTCCTTATCCAGGGCATCACTCCTCCTCCATGGCTTCTCAAGTCTAGCGTCACTACTCATAATCCATCCTCCGATTTAGGAGGTACTTCTTTTTTCCTCCATCAACAGCAATTTGAAATTTTACTGATTTCAGTTCCGGTTGAAAGGAAACGTATTGATACTTGGATTGAAATGTAACCTGTTTATTTTTTATTCATATATGATGTAACTGACCTAGTCATGGTGTCGAACCTGGGATGACTTGAGTTTTATTTGGGCTTTAGTGAAGAAATACAGAATCTGATTAGGTTTTGTTAAGCTAGCCTGACTCCCGAGTAAGATTCTGTTAATCTATCTGTACGTTGGGATCTTGGATCCATTTCAAACTACTTGAGTTGTCCAGTTCAATACAAAGTGAGTTGTAAAACTGATATCCAGTGCTCGCTTTAGTAAGGTAACCGTGTGGATATTTTCGCGGCGATAATGCTTTAGTTATGCATGCCCAAACTGCTGGCATTTGGGTTACGGGGTTAGTGCAGTGAATTGTATTGTTGTGCCTCTTGAATTATGTATTCTGAGAACTTATGTCATTCAATTTGTATTTCTGAACATCATGCCCTTGTTTTATCTTTCCATCGCCTAGTGAGTAGGAAGTACTAGCTGCTTTATGAACTGAGTTCTTTTAGAAACGTTGCTTATGTATGGGGAACTGTCCTTGTTTCCTATTTTGATTTTAAAATACTGCTTCATTAAGGTTAATTTTGTATCAGCTAATGAGTTACAACTGGAGCATGATATTCAGGCATTTGAGGGCTGATGATTTGTGTGTGTATTCATGAATACTTCTTTTATGGGTGAGATTCTCAAGGAAATGGAATTTCTCAAGCTTCCACATCTCGTGTGAATTTTGAGCTATATATATGTATTTTTATTGTAACAATTCAAGAAGCAGTGAGTGCCGATTAGTTTTGTTTCACTTCTAACAGTTTCTTGGCAGTTTTCTGACGTAAAGACTACCTTTGATGTGCACTGTTGGATACATCACTATCTACTTAGGCAATTGTTCTACACGTGTTTCCATTCTAACTCGTGGATTTTTAATCTCATTTTTAGAGTTGAACAAAGAAGAGCTTATTTCTGGACTCCTTTTGCCGCATCAACATTCAACAGTCCGTCATCAGAATAATTCCTGCTTTTTCTGCCCTATAACAGCTTCATCACTTGCCGGCCAAGAGTTGCCAGTTGATTTTTATAACGGTGCAAGTGCTTCTAGCAAATGCTTTCATGAAAATATACCTATAATTCTCCCACATGGCATCGGGCATACATTCAATAATGACTTTCCTGCATCTCCTCAAGACCCAACATATTTAAAGGTCCCAGACATTTGCTATGAGTCAGATCAGTCTCTGGACAGGATACAGAGGTCAAGATCCCGGCAGAAGGCTCTAGAACTTAGAAATAGTGCAAAGGCAAGTGACAAGTGCCGTTTAGGTCAAGAGAGCAGTCTTGGTCTCTGTTTTGATGATGCGGCTTGTCAGCTCCACGTTGAAAGATTCAATGAGTTTTCTGAACTTGATGAGCCTGCTGCTAGTTTTTCTGGAGCTTGCAGAGCAGGCATCGGAGATTTCTCTAATAAAGAAAGCCAAGATGTTGGTGACAGTATTTCGACATCCATGGGTGATAAAAGTCAACCAAATTCTGGTGCTCACCACAACGACAATAACAAAAGCGAAATTTTCAGTCATAGAATGGGAAGGTCCAGAAGCAATCTTCAAAAATCTCTGGTGGTTAATAGTCAAATTAATCAAGAGCTGAACGACGTTCATAGCCTGCCAAGATCTACTGATGATGAGGTACAGGCAGACGCAGGAGGTTATGACAGCGAGGGAATCAAAATCAATGGTTGCAGTGGCAGAATTGTTAGTTCAAGGAGACACCTTCAAGAGTCTACCGGCATAGGTGGTCGAAGTAACTTGAATAATGTTTATAGTGACTCAATATTCGGGGGTGATGAAGCGCAAGAAACAGAAGATCACTGCAGAAGCAACAGCTTCAGCGGTAGAATTACCAGGTCCAGGAGTAATCGTCAAGCGTCTGCTGGTTTAAGTGGTAAGATTACTCACATGTTGAATGAGGATTATAGCATCACAATATCCGAAGGTAATAAAGAAGCAGAAACAGGAGATTACCACAGGAAGGAAGACAAAAAAAGTGGTTGTAGTAGTACACTGATTAGGTCCGCAAGTGGTCTGCAACAATCTGCTGACATGATTGATAAGGTTAATGAAGAGACGACACACACTCATAGCAGTAGATCTGTGAAGTACAGGGCTTCTAATGCCAGACAGGAAGAAACACCAGATCGCCAACAGAAGGGAATGGGTGAGAGCCTTCACAGTGTTACCAGAGATTGGTGTCATAGAGAAGTAGAAACAGGATATTACCACAGCATAGGCGGTAGTAATGGGCACAGTGGTTTACTGACTGGGTCCAGGAGCAGCGTGTTGCAATCTGCTGACATAATCAATAAGATAAATGATGATCTGATCAAGGCTCATAATGGTAGATCTGTGAAGGCTAGGACTTCTAATGCTAGAGAAGCAGCAGCAGACTGCCAACATAGGGAAATGGATGAGATTCTTCTTAGTGTTACCAGAGATTGCTGTAATAAAGAACCAGAAAGAGGCGATCAACACAGCATTGAAGATGTAAGCAGTGGGTACAGTGGTCGATTGACTATATCCAGGAGTAGTTTGCAACAATCTGCTGACATAATCAATAAAATTGATGACGAGGTGATTGAGGCTCATAGAACTAGATCTGTACAATCGAGGGCTTTTAATGCCAAACAGGAAGAAACAGCAGACCACCGGCAGAAGGAAATTGGCGAGAGTCATACCATTGTCATTAATAAAGAAGCAGAAACAGGAAATCACCACAGTATTGAAGACAAAAGCAATGGGTACAGTGATAGACTTACTAGGTCCAGGAGTAGTTTGTTTCAGTCTGCTGACATAATCAATAAGATTAATGAAGAGATGATCCAGGTCCATTGCAGTAGATCTGTTAAGTCCAGGACTTCTAATGCCAGACGGGAAGAAACGGTAGACCACCAGCGGAAGGAAATGGCTGAGAGTCTTCCTAGTGTAACTAGAAATTTCTTTCATAAAGAAACAGAGTCCAGGTGTAGTTTGCAACAATCTGCTGACATAATAACCAATAAGATTAATGAAGATGTGATCGAAGCTCATAGCAGTAGATATGTAAAGTATAGTACCTCTAGCGCGAACCAGGAAGAAACATCAGACCACCAGCTCGAGGAAATGGATGAAATTCTTCCTAGTGTCACCGGAGATTGCTGTAATAAAGAAGCAGAAACAGGAGATCACCGCAGCACTGCAGAAAGAAGCAATGGGCACAGTGATAGACAGACTAGATCCAGAAGTAGTTTGCAACAATCTGCTGACATAATTGGTACGAATGACAGAAAGTTGAGTGAGGCTTTTATCAGCAGATCTTTAAGGTCGAAGACCTCTAATGCCAGACAGGAAGAAACAATTGATCATCAGCTCACAGAAATGGGTGATAGTCTCCATAGTGTTGCCAAATATTGCTACAATGATGCCCCCAATAACAGGGTTTATATTGGTAGAAATACTCCAGGTGAACTTGAAGATGGCCGATCGAAGGGAACAGGCAAACGTGGACGAGCATCAAGATTCAGCAGTTGCCGCTCCCAGCCTGTCACTGAAGTTTATGATGTTAGTGAGGTTTGTAGGGGCCGAGTGACAAGATCCAGAAGTTGTGAAGCAAGGCAAGGCAGTTCTGAAGTTACTAGGAGCTGCAATGATGATGTTTGTGCTTCTACAGATTCTGTTGGTAATTGTGGGCCGAATGAAGCTGAAAATGGGAACTACTTGAGCATGGTAAACAGAATAGACATCCATGGTGACAGCATCTCAAAATCCAGGGATTATGAAAGATCAGTAAAAATGGGATATTGCCAGGAAAATGGGGGCAGAGAAATAATCTACAGCCGTAGAATGACCAGGTCTAGGAGTAACACTGAACAGTCTGTTGATGGAAATCATCATATTAAACTATTGCAGAACGAGGCGAACAGCGATAGGGCTAAATTTCGTCGCAGTTGTGATGCAAAAGAGGAAGAAACAGAGGCTCCGCACCATAAGAGGAGAAAGACTGGGTATCAGTTAGCTAATAGCAGATGTTCTAATATGACATTGAAGGCCAGGCATTTTCCGGACACTCCAAGTGTGTCATCAGGTGTTTCAGAAGACCTTTTTGCATCTTTGCAGAGGTATTTTAGTCCCAGTAGTTCAGGCGCTAGTCAAGCGAGTCCCAGAAACAACTCTACAAAAAAATTGCATCAGAATGGCACAGGTTCTTCAACTCTTCTATCAATATCTACACATGAGAGTCTATATCTGAAGGTATTTCTTTTTCTTATTGGAAGCTGTTTTATGTGGATTCTTTTCAGATTAAATAGGCATTGTCTTTTGTCATATTGAATTTGCATCTACGTCTTATTTTGCATTTTCCTTGTGGGAGATTTTTTTGTCCCTCAACTGGTCAGAACTTACCAGGCAATATGAATAGTTCTATGCATTATAGAATTTATATGGTTCTGATAGCTGAATGTGGTTTTTTTACTTATGCATTAGTCTGACTTACTCTACCTTGTCTGACAGTGTGAAGCTATTTTAGAGCACAGAAGACGTGGGTTAATTTCTCCAGCAGATGAACATGTACTAGTGCCTCCCTCCAGCATCTCAAGTTTTATTTCAGAGATGGCTGTAGACCCCCAATCTCATTTCTCAGAGGATGAGAAACTGAAAACAGATCCTGCTGTTGTTGTAGTAAGCACAGGCATG
Organism: Tamarix austromongolica; assembly: GCA_039764185.1. Classification (NCBI taxonomy): domain Eukaryota; kingdom Viridiplantae; phylum Streptophyta; class Magnoliopsida; order Caryophyllales; family Tamaricaceae; genus Tamarix; species Tamarix austromongolica. The sequence continues at coordinate 14,486,970 of CM077817.1, forward strand.
GAAGATAATGGCTCTTTCCATTCTGAAGACAAATCTGATGATAATGCTTCAGACAAGAGGGCATCTATTCAAATAACTTCAGGGAAGTTTCGTCAGGAGGAAGAATTGGATAGCTCAGTTGTCTCCCACCAGATGCAAGCTGTTGATGTAGGCCAAAATATTGAAGTCTTTCCTGTTTATGGGGATCTTGATGTGAATGAGCAAAGGGCACCTGTTGTAACCCACTCTCAACCTAATGCTCTACTGGAGCACATTGATGCCCGAAGCACTCATGCATTCAATGGAAGTGCCAATTCACAACGAGCAGCACCAGAAGATTCTCATGCTAAGAGGAGAAAGGTTGAAGGCCTTCCATTTGCTAGCAAGAGTGTTAGCCCGGTCTTGAATGGAAATTCTTCTCAGTGTGCCACTGAGGATACTTTATGGAGTTTGACTGGTGTTGGAGATGATTCTACACACTACCAGAAACAGTTTACGCCATTTCCTAGATTGGGTGTTATCCCATTAAGGCCCAGCTGTATTGTTGAGATGGAGGAGCTTCTAAATAGCAAAGGTTCAATGACTACGATGTTGAAGCCTGCTGCTGAGATACATTACCCTGAGGTATTGAAAATATGATCTGTCTTTGGCCTTTTCACTAAGTATTAGACTAGTTTGCGATATATTCTGTGCTGAGTCTGTAGACGCAGCTATGCTTTATCCTATATTTTCCTTCTGGCATAGGCAGTAGATGGATTAGGTAATTGTTTATTCTTTGAAATGCTCAGTAGGCTGTCGTTTATAAGTTCGTTTGGTTTCGCATCTTTTTTTTGACAGGCTGTAGTTGATTCAAGCCACATGATTAAGGACGCAGTTCCTCCAACACTTGAACGAGACAACTTTCAGCTTCCCAGCATGCCATGTATTAGCCGAAAGAAATCTTCAGAATCCCAGGTCCAATCATCAGCAGGAGAAGGAAAAGTGGGGACATATCCAACTAATGTTGCAATCGGTTCGCATATGCATTGTGATGACCTGTTATTATGTGGAGACAAATTCAAAACTGCTGCAGAAAAGATGGGTACCTTTGACGTAAACTTGCTTTCTAGGGATTCTCTTCAGAAGGAGGCAAATTTATATTGCTCAGTTTCTGCCCCGGATATGCAGCGTGTGCATGTAGGTGGGAATGAACAATCTATGCCTGTTTTTGATCGTTCTTTTGTCGATGAGAAAGAAGATTTCGGTGATTTCCTTCATCAACCTCACAAATCTACAGGCTTGAGCACTCCATTCTCCCAGCTTCCTGATTTATACAAGAATCAGGATGCACCAGATGTGTCTCATTCTGTGCCTAATGGGCTCTTGGAGCACATTGAAGTGAGAAGTAATCATTCATTATATGAACATGTCGATCGGCAGCTGAAATCCAGTAATTTTCTCTTGAATGATAGTATTGGTTTTGCTTTGGGAGGGAAATCGTATTCTGACTGCCTTCTGTTTCCAAGTACTCGATTTGATTGGGATTTCTGCAAACCATATTTGTCTCCCATTGGCAAAGGGTTTGATGGGACCACCTCTTGTGGTTCTGATAAGCATGGTAACTCAAATCCAGAGCTCACTTGCTTTCCCATTGAGGAAGACCAAGAAATCAGTGATGAGGTTTTGAATTCGTATGAGGTTGCTGAGATAAGTGGAGAAGATGGGTCAGGGGTAGGAAAGAAAATCAGAGAGCCACTTCGCGATGCTACTATCAGTGTAAAGAGAGAGAGTTTGAAATGCGTAAGCACAGAGATTAGCATAAATGAGACACCTAAGAGGGCCAACCACAATACGGGAAAACAGGAAAGCAGATGCAGGCATAAGAAGCCGGGGAAGGAGAATTGCAGTTCTTCGCTTGGTGTTATTAGTGTAAATAAGCGCTCTGCATCACTTAAAACTGCGTCTAGCAAGCCAGAACTATTGGGAAAACGTAGTTTGAATAGAAGAGACCAAAGTTCCTTGGAGGAGTGTAAGCGTAATAATATTGTGTCTGATGTGAAATCTTTTCTCCCACTTGTTCAGAAAAATCAGGCAGCTGCCGTGTCTGGTATGTATAAATCAATGTTGGTGCTGAAATTTGTTTCAGTTCTCTTCTTCTGTTATGGTTCTGGCATCCCTACCTATGCACTGAAAATGTCATTGCTTGCATAAATTACCATATTTCCATCGCTCTCCCTAAGACAATGATTGTCCGTCCCCAGTACCATATTATATGATGATCTATCCTATTCCATTGCACTGGTTAGTTAGGGAGAGTTTGAACTTTACTCGTGATGTAACATGGATAATTGTTGATGCCTATGTGGGTTTTCCTCTTGCCTATAATATTTCCTGTAGCTCTATTCCTGCAAATGTGTTCATGGTGCATAATTGGTTGCATTATGGCAATGTGCTACTACCATCACGTTACAGCACATTCAATAAATGGGTATACATGTACCGCCTGTTGATTACTGACTAATAGTTTGCTAAAAGACAGATAGATGGAGCTGCATTACTTATTGCATAGCTTCTCATGTGGATAGCTTCTGGTGTTTCTTTAGGAAAGAGAGACGTCAAGGTGAGGGCTTTGGGGGCAGCAGAGGCTGCAAAGCGTCTTGCAGAGAAAAAAGAGAATGAACGTAAGCAGAAAAAAGAAGCACTGAAGCTTGAGCGAGCGAGAATACAGCAGGAGAACTTGAGGCAACTGGAGCTAAAAAGGAAATTGAAAGAAGAGGAACAAAAGAAGAAAGAAGCTGATGCTGTAGCGAGGAAAAGACAGAAGGAAGAAAAAGAGAAGAAAGAAAAACAAAGAAAAAGAATGTGTCTAGAAGACGCACGGAGACAGCAAGGAGAAGGTCCCAAAGTCCAAGCAGATAAAGAGTTGCTGAGACATGGCACTGCTGAGGTAAACTTCTTGTGGCGACATCTTGATTGCGAATATGTTGCGGCTTATGTCATTATTTACGTGATGTATTAGTATGCGAATGTGCTTGTAAACAAGGATTCTAGTGGAGAAAGAGAAAATTATTTCATGAAGCCAGCAATTGGACTTGGGACAAGAGGAGTTGTAAGACGTTATGATGGGCTGAAAACCATGAGTGACAAAATGGGACCTTCCCCTGGCTCTTGCAATTTGGGGAAGGTATAGTACCTACAATATTCTATCGTACATGCCGATGGAAGTTTTGTATGGGAGTAGAAAGTGCTTTAGTGAGTTGCTACCAGCGAATTTGGAGTGTCAATGTGATGAATAAATGGCACGAAAATAATAGGAATGAGGAGGAAGCAAGGGCTTTCACATGTGGATACCATCTGTAAACATGGGGATATTATGCTTCATGAAATGCATCTTTGGCTATAGTTCTGATTTTCTGAATGAGAGCTTAGCCATAACAATAATTTTATTATAGTAATTGAAGATAACGTGATTCTTTAGTGATAAAATGTCTAAGTTTGTATTCAAGTAGTCAGTAGATTTATATTCATGCTAAAATAGCTTTATAAAAACCCATGCTAACAAGGTTTCTTTGTATTTCCAGGTGGTGGACATTGATGCAGCAGGAACTTCAACCCCTATCCATAATGAAAAAGTCAATTCAGTGATCCAGAATGTTAGAGAGCATTCTTATGATATATCGCCTTATCAGTGCTCAGAAGATGAAGAGGAGGAAGATGATGATGTTCCAAATGGGAAATTTGTCCCAGCGTGGGCTAGGTCAGTATTTGCAATCTTTGCCTACAATGTTGGAATTTCCATGTAGCAGTTTCATCAAGTGCTTGGCATACTTCCACGGGCCTTTATGCAATAATTCCCATTGATCTCTGATATATCTTGTTGATTGATGACAGTTCTTAATTACCAGAAAATAAAACAAATATGATACCAGTTATTTCTGTGAGACTGGTCAGAGTAATCACACATCGTTTAAATCTTTCTTAAGACAGCCATTTTGCATTTTGTTACAGTAACAGCTGTGTGGCGCTGGCTATTTCTTCAGAACAACGGGACCCTGATTTGATATTCCCTCCTGGAAGTTTTTGCAGTTTAGATAAAAGTAAGACTTGGTTCAAAATCTGGAACTCTGCCGCTTTGTACTGTTTAGCAATCTAAAAATTGTATCATTTTCTTTTGCAGTATTCATGCCCAGAAGGCTACAGAAATTATAGAGTGCAGGCCAAAATTGCGGGTGATCAAGCCATGCACTGCATGTGTATATAACCGATCCACCGACTAGATTATTGATTTGTTATCTTGACAGCAGGTAATCTTCCCCTTTCACCTTATTTTTTCTCCTTTTGTTTTTCTGTTCTCGTCTCTGCCTAGGCAAGAAGTTCTCACGCTGGTATACTGCAATCACCTCTGACTTCTTGACTCTGGTGCTGATTGTCCTGTTTGATGCGGACTGTACATAGTGTATCATCTGGTGTTTTGCTGGTTTTTTGTGTGCATCCATTGGACTAATTCTTGATTACTACCACATCCACAGCATGTATAGATTTTGTGCACGAGTTTCAATGTTGCGACATTTCTCGGAGTGTGACTATTTGAGGGAGAGCCTAACATGTTCTTAGTTTGCAGCGTGGAAGACTATCATCTGGATGAGCTTGATGTCATGCTTTATTATAAGCTGGAGTAAGGGGATTTCCTGTCATATCGTCTTTTAGAAGTTTGAAGATTTTGTTTTGAGATGTATATACATACAAGTCCCTTTCACATTGGTAAGACCTGTCTCAAAGAGAGGGTCCCCCCCCCCCCCCACCTAAATATCAGAAATGCGCTTTCATAGGTTTAATGTTCGCATCCACGTCCGAGTTCCGACAGTACTAGCTCTGTTATTTCCTCAATAAATTTCTTATACGCAAACACTGCACTCATACGTTCGTTTCTTATTGAGAAGCTGGGAAATATTCATCTGTTGCCTAGTTGCCCCTGTGGGATTTTTTTTTTCTTATTTAAGAAATCAAGCAAAGCAAATAAAGCCGGGCATCAAAATCAAAACATTGTTTTCACCTTGTAACGGCTCTATTGACGTGAAATGTGGAGCCCTCGTTTTCTCAGTTTCGACATTTGTGAGCTTTCTCTGCCCATTAGTAAGAGCAAACAAATGTTGCTATCTTAATCATAAAAATTGTGGTCCTAGTTACACAAAAACAAACAACTTTAAAAAAACTGAAAAGGAAAAAAAATCTCGTCGAGAATCTATAACAAAAAAGGTAGATATGAAAGAAAGAAAACTCTCTTATTTTTTTTATTATGGTTGTAAATTGCGTAGAATAATAAAAAATTTCAAGCATACAGGTGTATATTATGGATGTAAGCATAACTCTGTCTGAACCCATCTTTGTTAGGATCCAAGTAGAGATGGCAATGGGTTGGGTCCGGACCGGGTCCAACTATATCCAGACCCGGACCCGTTTATGTTACCTAGATCCAGATCCGACTCAGACCCGTCGGGTTTTAAAAGTTCAGACCTAGATCCAGATCCATCGGGTCTAACGGGTAAACGAGTCCTAAATGGGTTCGATTATTTTTAAAAAAAATAATTAATAATCTATGCTAATACAAATACATTTATATTTTATATAACTTAATATGTATTTTTTTGTTAAAAAAAAATCATCTAAGTGAAAAAATAAATATATTAAAATAGTTATATTAACTTTTCAAATGGTGTTTTAATACTTTTAGTAGAGATGTAAATGGCTCGGGTTTGGGACGGGTATACCCATATCTGTATCGATAATAAAATCTGTATCCAAATCCGTACCCTTACCCGAATCCATATCCGCTAACATATCCATATCTGTATCCATTAGATATTCGTTAGTCGACGGATTATCCGTTTACCCGTTAATGGATATTATTCGATGGATAAATCTATCATCCGACAGATAAACCCATTTAGAGTTAAGCTAAATGATAATTCTAACTTTAATTTATACTATAATTATTTTAAAATTAAGGGTAAAAAGATAATTATATATCGGGTAAACGGGTACAAATATGGATACGGGTATGGTTACGGGTACGGGTATACCTGTATCCGTACTCGAACCCGACGGGTATTTTTTTTCCATCATCCATATCCGTTGGGCAAAATCCGTCGGGTTTCGGGTATAATCCGCCCCGTTTATATCCCTAGCTTTTAGAATATAATATTATACATATTGTTTATAAAGTAAGTATACAAAAATAAAATTAAAAAAATGAATAAGGAGCTTATATAAGATTAAAACAATAATGACAAACATAATATTAGTATGTATTTATATATGTATACATACATACATATATATATATATATATACACACACACACACACACACACATATGTATATTAAACGGGTCTAGCGGGTCGGGTCTGGATCTAGAACTGGATCCAGACCCAGACCCTTTAAAGTATATGTGGACCCAGACCCGATCCAGACCCGTCGGGTCCAAAAATCATGGACCCAGACCCGCTAAAAATGAGACGGGTCTAGCGGGTCTGGGTCGGGTCCGAGACCCATTGCCATCCCTAGATCCAAGAAGGTTTGTCACCTTTATTGATATGTGGGCTAGTAATAGTATAGTGTATTTTTGGAGGATTCTTTAAAAAAAAAAAAACTTTTTGAGGGAAATTATGTGAGGCGTGAAGACAGAATGAGAATGATTAGTACTTTTTGAAGTAAATATGTAAGATGTGGAGACAGAGTGAGAATGATTAGTTTATATAGACATAGCAGGTGATCCACCACCCTAGTCCTATAGAGGGTTTAGCCGCCGTGTTATGTTATCGACGTAAAAAGTGTAAGCAGCAGGTTGTTCATAGAGATATCAAGAGAAGTAATGTAATGTTAGATGGGGATTGGGGACATAACCGGATGCTTGTGGCTTTCTTTCCAATGGGCCATGATACAGCCCTGTGTCAGCCCACTGCTGGTACTATCATACTATGGGATACTTCGCACTTGGGAAGTGGGATGGCGACAGAGAGAAGTGACGTGTTTGGTTATAGGATTGTGATCCTGAAACTGGCTTGTGGTAGGAGGCATTGAGAAGGAAAGTGAGAGTCCGCAGGCGGTGAATTTGGCCGATAACGTTGGGGAGGTTGTAAGGGAAGATGGTCAAAGCTGCTGAAAGAAGATTGAATGGAGAGTTTGACGTGGAAGCAGCAGTTGATTTTCATCGGAGACGGAGGTCTACCATGAAGAGGGTGCTTCAGCTTGTGATTAGCGTGAGAGTTTTTTGGTTATGCATGAGACTGACCATTTATTTGGATTGCTCGTAAATTATGGAAATAAATTTACATTTCATTTTTTTTTTAGAATTTTCATATTTGACATATCAAATCAAATTAAAAAAAAAAGCCCTATTATCTTAGAAAATTTTAGAGATACAAAAATTTTAGAATTCGAAATGCATTTCCAATTCCAATTCCAATTCTAATGGAAGTTATAGCAAATAGGCTCTGCACCTATGCTTTTGTCCTCCAGCAACCTTTTGCTCAGTATTGAGGAGACTATTTCTTCTCATGTGTCCATCCGATGATAAATTGATTCGTTTCCGGAAAGTATTCTTTGAAATACTAGCTGGCCAGCAGCTACCTGCAAATTGCATTCGTTTTCGTCCATTCATGACCTTGAACGTATGTGAGAAGAAACTCGACTCAAATGTCACTCTGTTGAAGTGTGCTGTTTTAGATGGGTTTGAGAAACGATACTTATGGTCCTGTTCGTCTGACACGAAAACCATCTAGCTCTGCTCCATCCGTGCGCGCGCGCTCCCTCCGTCCGGTCACATTATCCGGGCCGGGGAATATTGCATCACTGCAGGGTAAAAAGATTGTACTCTATTGTGATGCGATAGAATCCGAGGTTCAGATAGCAGCCGTCGTCGTCGTGGTGGTGGGGAGACGCTTAACATCAACCTGTTGAAAAAGTTGGTTGAAATTTTAATAGCATAGCCAAATATATTCCCGGCATACATACTCTTCTATGCCGCGCCATTAATACTATGACCAAATAATTGTACAGGGATCATGCCGTTCTTGGGTGGAATTGGATCCCGTTCCTACCCTCCTTTGGAGTATCAACAGAGTTGAGGTCTGTTCTCCCTAGTTACGTACCCTCCGGCATTGCAGATTTCTTCTGCCATGGCGCTCGGTTTCCTGCAAATTGTTCATCTACTTGCTCGATCGTATACAAAAAGTTTTTTTCTTCTTCCTTTCTTTTCGTCCATGGTCATCCTCGAATCTCAATCTCTGGTCGGTTCCTCTCTCATACACAACAGCATAACACCCTTCATTCTTATACCTGCATATGAAGGCTTAAAAAGGCCACAAAATAAATAAAAAATGCACGCAGGTCCTTCCGGGCTAGCGAGGTCAGATACACGTACCTCGTTATTTACGTACGGCACGATGAAAGCCAGAGGGGAGGGCGTTCGTGTGCTAAAAGTAAGCCGTATGTTTCTCTATTGACAGAAGAAGAAAGAGCACACTCCTAACAGTGGGCATGCAAAGGAGCCAATGTTAAGGTCTTTTGGTTCGATGATCGAGGCTCAATGTCGGATTGTGCTCTCTCTCTTCTGTCAACAATTATATACATGCAGACTTCCTTGTCAACCCAACCCAACCCAACCCTCAAGTTTGTATTTTTCTCCGTGCTGCATACCACGCTCTGTTGCAACTCACTGATAAGTGTCATTACATATATATAGATAGGTAGATTGGGGTCACGTAAAAGGGTAAAGAATTTGATATGAGATCATCTGATCCGATGGTATCTGTCAAAAAGGACGGCTTACGGACGTGAATCAAACTAGTTGAGGATAGAGCGCGAAATCTTGACGTCGATTTGGCTTCATCATAGGAAAGCGATAGTATTAAGTATAGATATATGTATAGGAAATGAGCGAGACGGTCAAAGCTTCAAAGACCCCGGGGGGGGGGGGGGGGAAGAAAAGAATCACAAAGAAAGAAGGATCTTTTAAGTGATCCACAACACCAATGATCGGATCAAACAAACTAGATGTCGATGCATCACAGAATCTAAATTGAAGCTTGACTCTGAATTAACCAATCGTTTTCACGGATTAAGAATTAAGAATGTAAGTTGTTGAAGCCATGGAGATTATAAGATGTAGACTATATAGATAACAGATAGACCCAACAACAACAAAAACAAACAAGGATAAACAATAAAAAAGAAGAAGAAGAAGAATAAGGAAGAAGAGGGGTTCTGCAAAATTTTGGAGTGAGATGAAAGCATGGAACTCTTATGCTTATAAAAGGACATGGCATGAGTGGGGCAAGAAGAGCTTATGATGTGAGGGATGGTAGGTTGAGAGCACTAGAGAGTAGAGATCAGGGTAGGGAAGGGAACTCTTATGCGAGTGGTCCCAAATGTTTGCCAAAATCGGGCAATTCTACATGTTTCTATATCCTACGCAAAAGGGTAAAAAATAAATAAATTATATATATATTTATAGTTTTTTATTTTTGCTGTCATGTCAACATTTAGTTAGGTTTCGCTCATATGTCATTTAATCTTTGGGCAATATTTGGTGGTGATATGATAAGGACTCGCTACTACTACTACTGGCCTCTATTATGCAAATGAAATTTCTCCTTCCCCTCCCCCTCCCAAAAAAAAAGAGACTCGTTCCACAGTCGCCATAAATATATCTTCCTAAATCTAGCCTTTGGTTCGGTGGAATAGATCGTAATTAACTGAAGCGATGCAATTGCAATCCGTTTTCTCTTTCCTGCGGAAATAAAATATTCACATGTCAAGATTTACGTTTAGTCTTGATTTTCATGAATGCGACGCTTTCCCTCCGTCTTTTGATCGAGAGAGACGGAGAGAAAATTGACATATTTAATTAGTCTATCGTGGGTTGGTGACCTAAGCGTAGCTGTATGTACATATCATCGTTTATCGATACAGTACAGTGACCGCTAACCAACTGCTTGAGATTACGTTACTCCGCGTATCTTGTTTCTAATTCAAGTATAAACGCAATCACATTTCGAGAAACCAAGATTGGAGCCTGCGAAGGATTTGAAAGTGAGAGAGTAGGATTCTATCTCGCCCAAGTGGGTGTGTTCGACGCACGCTTTAAGCCTGTCCGGTTCTCTGTACCCATCTAATTTTACCGGATGTATCCCCAAGAGGGTAGTATTTTTTTTCACCGCCCAAGTAGTATTATAATAGGTTTTGATAAGGAAATTATTTTTTAAAGTGTTTTGCTGATTTTTCTAAAATCTTCTACAAATTTGTTTGTGGTCGAACGACATTCAACAAAATAATATTTTTTTTTGTCTCCAAAAAAATAAAAATAAAAAATAAAATCAAAATGACTTGTTTACCTTGACAAATAATATAATGAAAGCAAGCCGTGTATGTAGATCTTCTAACATGATTAATCGAATATCTAGAGAGTGTAGCTTGCTTCATAATGCTCCTCTACTTATCAATGACGGCCGCGCGTTCTCTGTGGCGGTATAGCATGCACATCATTAAGCAATTTGGCAACGGTGGCCGAATTGCATCATATGACGGGCTTATGAAGTTGTTTATTAAGACCAAGTTCAAGCCTACTGTAATCCCTCATGAATTTAGGTTTTAATTATGTGTTAATTCATGCGTTTGATCGCGCTCTAAGTATGTTTGATTGTGGTTTGGTGCGCCTTAAGTTAGATTTTTTAAAGGGGTTTTAAGAAAAAGTTTTGTTTCAGTTGAGAGACTTGGTTTCCCTAGTAAATTAACCAATCGACTGGTTGGGGGTAGACCAGTTGATTCGTTTATGTTTTTGCTAAAGTTTTAAAACTTGAAGGCCTAACCCATTGGTTGCTGGCAGGCCCAATTGACTGATTGTGCCAAACCGATCAACCGATTCCTCATAACTGGTTGTTTTTAGGCTCGAATGATTTTCGATCTCCTTCCATGTGGTGATTAACTTTAAATAATTTTTGAGTAATCAATTCATAGATTAGTTTCTAAAGGATTTTCACACAATTTTAACTTTAATCAAAACATTATCTCAGGTCAAGGAGGCAAATCTATGTAAAAAATGATTGATGACCTAAGCAACCTTTGTCCCCCTCTTCCTCCCTCTCTCTCTCTCTCTCCCCCCTATGTGAATCAGAACAAAAAATAATTTTATCCTAGATCGTCTGTGCCAAATGAACCTTCTGTCCTCTTCAACCTTTTCCCTTTTATGCGAATACCTTTCTGGGTTTACATTACCTTGAAACTCTTCACCCTTCACCATTTGAGCTTTTAGAGAAGAGTTCACTTTGTACACCTATGAAATCTACCTTAATTGTCTAGATTTAAGCTAGGGAGTAGGGTTTCAAATTATATAAACCCTTCCACACCTCTTTTCTCTCAGAATATGCTTGGGTATTAAAGCTCAACCCTCATTTCCCCTTAACCTCACAAAACATTGAGTCCCCTTTTTCTTCATTCCATCCTCCATACTTCTTCTTCCTCTCTTCGCCCAATCCTTTATCTACATTAATTTTGTTTTCCTTAAACAAAAGTAAGTTACATGTAGAAGTTGAAGATTTAGCCCTATTTTCTTAATTTTTTTTATTCTTGGTGGTAAAGGTGGATTTATTTTTTTTCCCTTGAGTTTCTTAAATGATTTTAAAGTTATTTTGCTAATCTTACCTTTTGTTTTCTAAATTATTTAAGATCCTAAAGTTTTTAGCTAAGGGCTTCTTCCTTTTAGTGTGAACTTGCTAGTAAGTCATTCTTATCCTATTATATGATGTAAATAGTCAAGTGGCTTTATAGGTTTTAGATTTATGAGATATATGGAAGCATATATGTTAGTGGTTTGGTGAATACATACGTGTTTTAATGAAGGATATGCAAGTGTGGGTAGGAAACAAGAAATAGGGTTGAGAAAGATTTTAAAAAATGGCTTTTTTGAGGAATTTGTGCATAATTGTTATGCCTCTTAAATATGATAAGATTTTTTCTTGTGAGCATTTATAGTGATAAGCCTGAAACATTTGTGTGGAGTATGGAAACATGCTTTAAAAATATTCCAATTATGGCATATTATGAGATGACATGCTTAAATGGTTGTAAATTGATGAAATCCTAGGCATGATTTAAGTATTTAGTTATTAATCCATGATTATTGTAACATCTCAAGTAGATACAACCATGTGGGGGTTACCCTAGAGTACTTTCGGATTGATCGGTTGGCTTCATAGCGCAACATGAGTTCTTTCACCACTCATTTTTTCCACTCATGCACTTTTTAAGAAATTTGTAGAAAATTTTTTATGCTTCCTAGGAGAGTCATCCATCCTAAAACTTGCTTCATGGCCAACACGCTTAACTATGGAATTCTTAGGAAGGAATCACCAAGAGCATGGTATACCATGTAAATATAAGTAACTATATCAATCATTATAACACTCGATTCAATTTGGGGTATTACATGTATACATCATGATAGGTGTTTGGGTTGAGTCTAAAAAACATGTTTGTTTCCAAACATGTTGGATTTGTACCTTCGGTAAACCAACCAAATTAGGGTTAAAACCAATAATTTTTTTTTACCAATCTACTAGGACGACGTTACCAATCAATTAATTTATGATATTGTTGTTATTATCTTGATATGTTAATGATAAGCACATGTTATGCCCTATTTTATTATGTTAATCAATGTAACAATTCTTTAACCATATGTACTCATTTGGGATCAATCATGAAGAAAAAAGAAGAAGAAAAAATAAGGTGTTTTGAGGAGTTTTACAAGCAAAAATGTTAACCACAACTATCACATGAAATAACAAAAACAACAGTTGGTATTTCATGTATACCTTTTCATCCGAGCTCTGATTGAATTTATTCAAGTTGAATTGAAAATTTAAAATTACGATCTACATCTTTAATGTTTATCACTTTTTGTGAATTAGACTAGATCATGGTAAAAAATGCATTGTAAAATGAAATTGTTAATAAAAAAAAATGTTAAACGTTAGATATTTGATCATTGATTCATCCCTAGCGATCATTGCCTCATATTATGAGATTGTATTTTTTTTCATGATCGAGTTTAATTCACTGGTTTAACACCTTAATAAAGGATTCATAATTGAACTTAGATTATGATTGATGTGTGCTAATTCTCACTTACGATCACCTTATGCTCATGCTTAAATAGATTTTTGTTGAAATATTTAGTGTAAACAATAATTAATATGTTGAATTATTTGTTGGTTCATCCTTGGCAATTATTCCCCCAGATAGTTTGAGGCTTGTACTAGGTTGTAGAATCCTTGACAATCATTGAAACACCCCAAAATTTACTATCGAAAAATTATATTTTTTTAGCAGAATTTTAAAACCAAAATATCGGGTGTTACTGCCGTAGTTGATGTAAGTCTGGCTTACCATACCATCCTCACATCAATCAAAAGGCTAATCGTTATGAGTAAAACAAGGTAAGTAGAAATAAGATAAACTTTATAATGTAAATAAGAGTTTGGAGGCTATCTCCGAGTACAATATCCACAAATACAAACAAAAGGGATACCATGGACCGAAGAGTCCAAAAAGGGTATCCGGGTAACATAACATCCGGATAACATGACTCTTCGCCCAACACCCAGCACAGATAAATGTCACTCTTCCCCATACAATATATCAAAGGCAACAAAATCATCAACTGGGTCCTCAAAGACCTACACAAAACCATCAGGGTCTTCTGCTCGTGGGAATGAGCAGCACCCTTAAAAAGGATGATTAGTATGCTACGTATTAAGTAAGGTAACAATACAGTCAAACAGGTAACACATAACTACATGCATTCATAGTAGGAAGTAGTATACATGCGAGGTACAAGATTCAATACAAAGCGATTATTAGTCTGCATTCGTATTACGAGAAAATAACATTATCCAATATTTTATTTACGTTGAGTTCAGGGACCCCACTATTCTTAAACTGGTGGAACGGTTTGAAGCACCTTTCAGGGACAACACGCCCGAGCCACTATTATCGTGCGGTGGAATGGACCCTACACCTCTTAGGGCAAAACGTTCCTGAGCCACTATTCTTAACCGATAGCATAGTTTGAATCACCTCTCAGGGACAACACACCTGAGCCACTATTATCTTTCGGTGGAACGGACTCTACACCTGGTCCTGACTCACGTAATCTTCCACTTTAAATTATTAGTGTCTTATTCATTACTTATCTCATATCATATTCTTATTCACGTTGAGTATAGGGCCCCACTATTCTTAATTTGGTGGAACGAACTGAAGCACCTCTTAGAGACAGGACACCTGATCCACTATTATCGTCCGGTGGAACGGACCCAACACCTCTCAGGGCAAAACGCTCCTGAGCCACTATTATCGTCCGGTGGAACAGACCCATAAACACCTCGGCCCAACTCACATGATCTTTCACTTTAAATGATTAGTATCTTATTCATGATTTGTTTATGATTACAACACATCCTTAAGGTAAGCAAGACATTAACATATAGATAAGAATGCCTTTCCTTACAGACTACAAGCTTATTTACCCTCAGAAATCCTAAGTTCACATTTTAGGCATAACTCGTCCTATATCAAATCATTTACCCACCATATTTAGTATATCTTCCTTAAATAATAATGTTATTAATATACCCAAAACCCAAAGTCTAACTCCCACATCTCACTCATGCAATAATAGCTTGATATCAAAAGTTACTATTTATAGGGTTCCCAAAACCCTAAATTCACATGTCAGTCATAACTTTTTCCAGAAGGCTCATATAATTACCAAATTTAATATACAACCCTAAAATACCAATATTAGAAACATATCCAAAATTCGTGGCCTAACTATAATGTTTTATACATGTGATAATGACATTATTGCTTTAGGGTTACTAATTCCCAAATTAGACCATTCTCCCACCCGAAGAACTTATGACATTCACAATCATGCCCAAACACTTCACATGATATTTATTAGCATACTATAATCCTTCTAACCTATTTAAAATACCAAAATTTCCTTATTAACCCATATTAACCAAAATACCCTTAAGGATAGCCGATAGCCCTTATTTTTACAAAAGCTTATATTTTCTGTATCATTATTTCCCACTTGTCATGCTTATTAGGCCCATATTATTTTTCCACACATTATACTCTCCCACAAAAATTTCGGTATAGAGTAATAATATCATATCGGCACTACTTTTATCGTTCATACTCTTTTCTAGCATATAATCCAAAATTATCATAATAGAACATTAACAACATGTGTTTAACAATATAATAACGATAACATGATAATACACATAGCCATTAAAAAAAATTAACACAAGTCCCTAAACATCGACTAGTATCCTTATTGAAAAGGCTCCAATCTCTAAGCACGCTTAGCCTATTCCGGCTCTTCCAATACCTCCGGTAATTCACCTAAGAAAATTAGCAAAACTATAATTACCGACTTAATATTTGATAGGTGAAATAATAATAATAATAATAATAATAATAATAATAATAATAATAATAATAAAGTAGTAGTAGTAGTAGTAGTAGTAGTGGTAGCAATAGCAGCAGTAGTAGTAATAATAATAATGATAATATAATTATGTTTGAATTTACCAAAACACCCCTATATATATATATACACATATATATACGCAGGCATTATATGACACTTACAACTTAAAACACACACTCACACCCTCTCACACTACGTGCATGCAGCGTGAGGATTTAGTCCACGACAGGAGGGGAGGACCGGCTAGGAACTGCAGAGAGAGGGGGGGTCGAAGGTGCTGGTGCTGTGGGGAAGGCTGGGCGACGGTGGAGCAAAGGAAGACAGGGTCGGGCTAGGGGGCTGCTGGCTGGTTGGGGCAAGGCACAGGGTTGTGCGTGGGCTACGGTGGAATAGGGCAGCACACAAGGGGAAAGGTGGAGGAGCTGGGGTGTTGGAGTCTGCGGTGGAAGCTATCGAACCAAACGAAGCTGAGAAAGACAAGGAAAAAGGAGGGAGAAGGTGGAGGATTGCATCGGTGGAGTGGTGCAGGGGCAGCAACGCAGGCTGGTTGGCTTGGGGTTGGGGGTCGAAGCTGCAGAAAACAGAGGTAGGGAAGGAGGAGGAAGGAAGGAAAGGGGGTCGGGGAGGAGAAGACGGTAGGGACAGGTAGTGCAGGGGAGGGCTGCGGTTGGCAATGGCAGTGGCAAACAGACGTTGTGGTGGCAGCGGTGCGGTTGGCAGCTGCGAAGGTTGGAACCGGCAGGGAAGGGTACGTAGAGAAGAGAAAAAAACAAAGGGAAGGTAAATGGCAGGGGAATTTATTGCTACGAGAAAGAGAAAGAAAGAAAAAAATAACTGCAAGCAAATGACAGTGTAACCGAGTGAGGAAAAGAGGAAAAGAAAAGGATAGGAAAAAAAATAAAAGTTGGGACTGATGGATACGGATAGCAGAGGAAAAATAAGGCATGGACGTAAGTGTCTGAGAAAACGTGCATGCAAGGATAAGGAAAAGGAAGAAGAGGAAAGAGAAAAAAAAAGAAAAGGAAATATGGGTTTAGATTAAAATAATTTAGGTTAAGGTATTATGATACATTAAATAATTATTCTGAAAAGGGAATAAATTGGACAAAGATAGGTTTAATAGAATGGAAAAAGACAAAATAATCCGGGATAAATTTTAGGAATTTATTTTGAATTACGGATCAAGGTTATAATAAAAAAAATAATTAACTAAGGTTTAAGACTAGAGAGTTAGGGTAAAATTGAAAGGATAATTTTTTTCGAGGCTAGAATTGGGTTACGATATTAATTATTTGGAATTAAGGTTACCTAAAATTTCAGGATATTACATCACTACCCCCTTAAAAGAGACTTCGTCCCTGAAGTCAAGAAGTTGAGGTTGGGTAAGAAGAGAGAAAAAATGCAAGGAAGGTGACATTGATGGTTAACTCTACTGGAGTTGACACTAAACTACCGAGGACTACCCCCTTAAAAGAGAGAGAACCTCGAAATCTACACACCTGTGCTAAAAAGCTTAGGATCCATCTCACGCATAGCCTCTTCGGTCTCCCAGGTCGCCTCCTCTGCTCCATGGCGGCTCCAAAGAATCTTCATAGCGGAACTAAGCTCGCCCGGGTCCGTCGAACCTTAGTGTCAAGAATCCGTAATGGCTTCTCTTTGTAGGATAAGGATTCGTTGAGCTCAATCTCATCTGGTTTGATCACGTGGGATAGATTTGTAATGTACTTCCTCAACTACGAAATATGGAAGACATTATGAACTCTTTCCAATTCTGGTGGAAGTGCTAGGCGGTATGCAACATCGCAAACCTTATCAAGAACTTCATAAGGACCAATATATCTCGGCCTCAACTTACCTTTCCGACCAAATCTCTGCACCCCTTTGGTAGGTGAAACCCTCAACATAACTCTATCCCCCGACTCAAAGCCATCACTACGGCGATTCTGATCTGTGTAGCTCTTCTGGTGACTCTGTGCTGCTCTCATTCTATCCTGGATCAACTGAACCTGCTGAGTCATCTCTTCAATCATCTCCGGTCCAAGTACAACAGTCTTGCTGATGTTGCTCCAACATAAGGGTGTCCGACACCTACGTCCATATAGTGCCTCGAAGGGTGCCATCCCTATACTAAAGTGATAACTGTTGTTGTACGAGAACTCAACCAAATGTAAATGTTCTTCCCAAATACCTCAAAAGTCCAATACGCAAGCTCGTAGCATATCCTTGAGGGTCTGTATCATCCTCTCACTCTGCCCATTTGTAGCTGGATGGAAGGCAGTACTCAACCTCAATCTTGTGCCCATAACCTCCTGCAACTTCCCCTGGAAGTGCGACAGGAATCTCGATCGTAGACTACGTCGGTAGGTGTACCGTGCCTACTCACCACAAATCTCATATACGCATCGGCTAGCTGATCCATACTCTAAGTCGACTTCATCGGCACAAAAACCGTTGACTTAGTCAACCTATCGACGATAACCCAAATCGTGTTACACCCACTGCTAGTCCTCCGTAACCCACTCACAAAATCCATCGAGATGGAATCCCACTTCCATCCTGGAACATCTCGAGGCTGAACCAACCCTGCAGGCCTCCGATGCTCGATCTTGACCTTCTGGTAGGTCAGACATCTCAATACGAACTCTGCTATTTCTCGCTTCATATGAGGCCACTAGTATATCCTTTTGAGGTCCTTATACAACTTGTCCCCTCCTGGGTGGACAGAATACGGAGTATAGTGACCCTCCTCTAAAATTCGGTGCTTTAGATCATCGTAACTCTAAGGTACTCACCAACGACCTCTATAGCGAATACTGCCATCCTCGTGGATCTGGAACCCATCGGCTCGACCATCCTGAATCTTCTACCGAATCCTCTCAAGCTTAACATACCCAGGCTGCCTTACTTGGATCTCATTAAAAACCATCGGCGTAATGGTCAATGCACTCATCCGGGCCTCTAGGCCACCATGCTCGATCATCTCTACCCCCATCTCACCAAACTCCTCCAGCAAAGGACTAGAAACCACGGTAGAACCTAAGGAGTGTGATGTATTCCTACTCAAGGCATCTGCAACGACGTTGGCCTTACCCTCGTGGTAAGTCAACTCAATATCATAGTCCTTTACCAACTCTATCCATCTCCTCTGCCTCATATTCAACTCCTTTGAGTGAATATATACTTGAGGCTCTTATGATCGGTGTAGAATTTACACTTAGTCCCATACAGATAATGCATCTAAAATTTTAATGCAAAACAACTACAGCTAACTCTAGATCATGTGTCGGATAGTTCTGCTCATGTTGTTTTAGTTGTCGAGAAGCGTAAGCTACTACCTTACCATGCTGCATCAATACACAACCTAGTCCGTGCTTCGGTGCGTCGCTGTAGACCTCAAACTCGTCTGATCCTGATGGCAAAGTCAACACCGGTGCTGTAGTCAAACGTTGCTTCAACTCCTAGAATGCTCCCTCACATGCATCATCCCACTTGAATCTGGTTGCCTTCTTCAAAAGGTTCGTTAAAGGACGAGCTACCTTCGAGAAGCTTTGAACAAAGCGTCTATAGTACCTGGCCAAACCCATTAAACTACAAACCTCAGAGACGCTAGTGGGGGCCTTCCATTTGGTCACTGCCACTATCTTCGCAGGATCCACATCGACTCCTCCCGTTGACACCACATGTCCTAGAAATGCTACCTCTCAAAGCCAAAACTCACACTTAGAAAGCTTGGCATACAACTTATGCTCCCTAAGGAGCGACAATATCATCCGAAGATGTTGCTCGTGCTCTTCTCCTCTCTGAGAGTACACCAAGATGTCATCTATAAAAACCACCACAAATCGATCAAGAAATGGTCGAAAAATACTCTTCATCAAATCCATAAAGACGACAGGCGCATTAGTGAGTCCGAAGGGAATTACCGTGAACTCGTAGTGCCCATACCGTATCCTAAAGGTCGTCTTCATGATATCTCCCTCGGCAATGCGTAGCTAATGATATCTCGACCTCAAGTCAATCTTCGAAAAGATCGAAGTGCCCCAAAGCTGGTCAAATAAGTCGTCAATCCTCGGAAGTGGATAGCGGTTCTTCACCGTCAACTGGTTCAGACCTCGATAATCGGTACACAGACAAAGGCTCCCATCCTTCTTCTTCACGAACAAAACAGGTGCTCCCCATGGAGACACGCTCGGGCGAATGTAACCATGCTCCACTAAATTCTCTAGCTGAGCCTTTAACTCTTTCAACTCCACTGGTGCCATCCGATAAGGCGCCTTTGAAACTAGGTTGGCCCTCGGTACCAACTCAATAGTAAAGTCTATCTCGCGCACTGGCAGCATACCTAGGATCTCCTCCGAAAACACATAAGCAAACTCCCGGGCAACTGAAATATCCTCCAATACGAACACATCCTTGTTCAACTCCTAAACTCTGCACAAATACATAGGGTAACCTCTCTACACTAAGGAATATAATATATGGGCAGAGACAACCTTTGTCGTAGGCCTAGTCTTGCATCTCCTATAAGAGACCCTAGCACCCTAAGGTCCTCGTAACACGACTTGCTCCTGTGAGCAGTCTATCACTATCCGATACCTCTCCAACATATCCATCCCCAAGATAACATCGAAGTCCTGGAGGTCCAACTCAACCAAGTCCACTAGGAAGCCTACCCCGCCTATCTCTAAGGCCACATCCGAGTAGAGCCTAGTGCAATCCAATCTATCCCCAAAAGGTAACATCATAGAAATAGATACAATAGATGATGGAGACAAGGCAGCTCTAGCAATAAACAAAATAGACACAAAAGACAAAGATGCCCCCGAACCAAACAATACATAAGCTAATAACGAAAGGATGGAGAATGTACCCGTGACCACATCCAATTGTCGATCAGTCTCTAAATGGCTGATGACATTCAGGCATCTGCCTGACTGTCCTCCCTGGTATCTTCCACGATACCCTTTGGAACCTCGAGTTTCTCCTCCCTTATAAGGGAAAGGGTGAGGCCCTTATGGTCTCCCCTGAGCCTCCCTAGGCTATCCACTGGCTGGGACAGATGCCCTCTGCTGCTGCTGCTGAGGCTAATAAGGTCGCTGCTGATAGGTTTGCTATTGAGGTACTAGCTCTCCCTATTGCTGCAACTGACCTTGTCGTTGCTGGCATTCAAAAGACCGGTGACCCATCTGACCACATTCCCTACACTAGACCGATGCCCCCCAGCAGTCTTGCCCTGGATGATCTCGGCCACAAAAATGACACAAGAATCTCCTCGGCTGTCCCGAGGATCTGCCCTGACCACCTATCTGACCCTGGGTTCAGAACGGTCCACCCTATGGCTGGAACCCTGGAGGTTCACCTCCCTCAAATTGGATCCTGCCTCTAGAACCCTGTGTCTCCGGCTTCCTCTTGCCCATAATAGAAGCTTGTTCCTGCACCATGGTAGCAGCGACACACACTCGCTCGTATAATGTGGCCAGGTCTTGGAAGGCCACGACACCCATCATCCTGCGGATGCTGAAATGGAGCCCCTGCTCAAACTGGTACACTACCGTCGACTCACTGGCTGCTATCCTCGGTGCGAACATCAGAAGCTCTGTGAATCGAGCATGGTACTGTCTCACTGTGATGCCTCCCTGAGTAAGCTATAGAAACTCATTCAATTTGTCCTTCTTAAGGCTCTCAAGGTAGAACTTTGTACGAATCGCCGTCTTGAAGTCCTCCCTGCGCACGACGACCTATCCACCAAGTGTCAGCAACCCCACGAAGAAAGTAGGCTGCAATGTTCTCCCTCCTAGCAGGTGGACAATCCAAGGCCTCGTACGACCTGTCCATGTCCCGAATCCATCCCTCCAAGATAACCGGGTCCTCGTCACTGGCGTAGAGTGGTGGGTGATGTCTCGTAACCCTTCGAAGCCAATCTTCTCCGATACCCTCCTATGGGTGGTATGGAGGTGGTGGTGGCGGCTGAGGCGGCGACGGTTGCCTAGCAAACTCAATGAAGGCTTCAAAATCCTCCTCTAAATGACCGACGCGACCATTAAGTGCCATGGTGAATTTGCTGCAAAATAGAAAACATGTTAAGAGAATA
The DNA here is from genome assembly GCA_039764185.1 of Tamarix austromongolica. Taxonomy (NCBI): domain Eukaryota; kingdom Viridiplantae; phylum Streptophyta; class Magnoliopsida; order Caryophyllales; family Tamaricaceae; genus Tamarix; species Tamarix austromongolica. The sequence goes on from CM077817.1 coordinate 14,508,584, forward strand.
TTCCTAGCTTACTAGCATATGATACACATAATCACATATCAAAGGCCACCTAGGCTACCCATTCTCGATTCCTCACAAGTTAAATTGGGTTTTCGAAGAATCGGATTTTTCCAAAATATGAAATAGATCGATAAAATTAGATAAGGGATTGTTTGAAAACCGAGTATTTTGAAAACAAAGCACGGTAATCAAAACCAAAGCTCTGATACCAACTTGTAACACTCCAAAATTTACTGCTGAAAAATTTTATTTTTTTTCAACGGAAGTTTAAAACCAAAATACCGGGTGTTACCGCCGTAATTGATGTAAGTCTGGCTTACCATACCATCCTCACATCAATCACAAGGCTAACCGTTACGAGTAAAACAAGGTAAGTAGAAATAAGATAAACTTTATAATGTAAATAAGAGTTTGGAGGGAATCTCCGAGTACAATATCCAAAAATACAAACAAAAGGGATACCATGGACCGAAGAGTCGAAAAAGGGTTCCGAGTAACATAACATCCGGATAACATGACTCTTCGCCCAACACCTAGTATAGATAAAGGTCACTCTTCCCCATACAATATATCAAAGGCAGCAAAATCATCAACTGGGTCCTCAAAGACCTGCACAAAACCATCAGGGTCTTCTGCTAGTAGAAATGAGTAGCACCCGTAAAAAGGATGATCAGTACACTACGTATTGAGTAAGGTAATAATACAGTCAAACAGGAAACACATAACTACATGCATTCATAGTAGGAAGTAGTATACATGCGAGGTACAAGATTCAATACAAAGCGAGTATTAGTCTGGATTCGTATTATGAGAAAATAACATGATCCAATATTTTATTTACGTTGAGATCAGGGATCCCACTATTCTTAAACCGGTGGAACGGTCTGAAGCACATAAATCGAGACTGATGGATATGGATAGCAGAGGAAAAATAAGACATGCACGTAAGTGTCTCAGGAAAAAAAGCATGCATGCAAGGATGAGGAAAAGGAAGAAGAGGAAAGAGAAAAAGAATAAAAAAAGAAAAAGAAAATGAAATATGGGTTTAGATTAAAATAATTTAGGTTAAGGTATTATAATACATTAAATAATTATCCCGAAAAGGGAATAAATCGAACAAAGATAGGTTTAATAGAACGAAAAAAGAGAAAATAATCTGGGATAAATTTTAGGAATTTATTTCGGATTACGGATCAAGGTTATGATAAAAAAAAATAACTAAGGTTTAAGACTAGAGAGTTAGGGTAAAATTTTTTCAAGGTTAGAATTGGGTTACGATATTAATTACTTGGAATTAAGGTTACCTAAAATTTTGGGGTATTACAATCATTTCCTTGGATGGTTGTGATTAATTTGTGTTGAACCTTTCCTGTGTTTGTGCGATTGCCACCTTTTATTGGTGGTTGAGATAAATTGATATTATTGCTTTATTTTACACCTTTTTTGTGTTATGTGTCTATGTGAGCGTGTTTTATGCTTTGAGTTGAGAGCATTTACTTAATACTTTTATACTGGAAAAATTTATTTTTTGGTAATTTTGGTGTAGATGTTTGGGTTAATTTTGGAGCTTGAGTTTCGGCTAGAGACTAGGGTTGCTTGGTTTAGTCATCCTATGTTTGAAAATTTTGGTTAAGTTTCTAATTTTATAGCCTTTTTTTTTAGAACTATAATTTAAATAGTTTTACCTTACATATTTGTCTTATTTTGTTGCTGATTTTTATGTCCTCCCTTGCATCTACCATGGGTTAGGTAAATGCACACACTTTTTCTCATGATAAATGTGCCATTTTCGTCCCAATTTTCTTATTTTAGCTACCACATTATTCTTTCAAAATGGAAATTTTAAGTTGAGAAAAATGAGGGGTGTTACATACAAGCAGATGAAATTGTTTGACAATGTGCTTATATTATCTATCTTTATGTATTCTTCTCGAGCTCTAAACCCATTGTCGGTATTTTTAGTTGCTCATTTTACTTTGTATTTCTCCATGAACATTGGACTCATTTGTAAAAGACACATTTAATGGGCTCTTCTAGGGTCTCAAAATGCATATATATGAACCTAGAGTCAATAAGTATAGTAAGTATCATCCATACAATGCAAGTTAAGTTCCATAATAGAGGGAGAATTTGGTTGGACAATGAGAGGTTCATAAGTCTAGCAATTATTTATAGTAGTAACCATAAAAGCAATGTTCAATCAATAACTATCAAGTAAGGTTGCATTGAGGTGTTTTTATATCTACCAAAAGATTTCATCTCACTAGTGAACCTGAGAGAAATTGCTTGAATAGAACAACAATTGAACGTTGTAATTAATGCGAAGATCTAGTGGAGATGTGAATGACCTCATCCTTGAAGTGTAGTAATTAATGTAGGAATAGATGTGAATTTGTTTCTTATTATGTGAATTTATGCTTATTGTAACACCCCAAAATTCACTAATTTTTTTTTTCTTAAAAGCGGAAGCAATTGAATTAGAAGCACTGAAAACCTGTGAATTCTGGAAATGTTACCGCCACACTTAGTACCAGACCGGTTCTCTCCGACCGTTCCAGTACCAAGTGCTAAGGCTAAGAAAAGAAATAATCAATACAATTCAATTTCCAAATAAGCATTAAACGGTTGTAAAACAAAATCAGAGTACGCATCAAGAAATGTAATTCATTTCCAAAAGAGAATTAAACTTACAACCGATAAAAGATTAACAAAAAGAATTAGAGTCATATAAAGACTATGATATGGCCACAACTCTCTTGAATCTCGAGCCAAACATGCTCAACACTCAGCCCCAACTGATATCTCGCCCACCTGCACAAATCAGAAGGGCATACTACTCGTGGGAATGAGCAGCACCCATAAAAAGGGTGATCAGTACGCTACGTACTGAGTAAGGTAACCGAGCACTAAGGCCAACACATAAGCACATAAAATCATGCATAAAAATAAAAGGACATAAACATGATAACATAATTCATGTGATCATCCAAGTAAAAGTATAAAGGCCCATATGTATATAATCCGATTCAATTACTTAGTTTATCTCTTATCAGGAATCATGTCACACCATACTTTTATTCAAGTCCATACGATTACGGGAACCCCACTATTTTTGCCGGTGGATCGGTCACGAGGGAAACGTTCCCTGCCACTATTTTAGCCAGTTGATCGGTCGCGAGGGTAACATACCCTGCCACTATTATAGCCTGTGTATCGGTCTGGCCCCTTCTCGTACGGTGTTCCACTTTAAGTGATTAGTGTCTTCCCATATCTTTCAACATATAACATTTTGTTTTGTTGAGCTCGGGATCCCCCACTATTATAGCCGGTGGATCGGTCGCGAGGGTACATGCCCTGCCACTATTTTAGCCGGTGGATCGGTCGCGAGGGAAATATCCCCTGCCACTATTATGCCGGTGGATCGGTCTGGGCCCGTCTCAACATCTTCCACTTTACGTGATTAATGTATTAAGTATCTTATTCAAAGGCTTTCATCATGCACATGCACGAATCATAAATCATAAATTCCATATTAATCATCATCTTTAATCACCACATACACATATGCTACCACCAAACCCTAGCCATGCATGGATCGCTCCCTTTACACTTATCCTCCAATTCTACTTCACATCTCACTCTAGGGTTTTATCCCAAAACCCTAATTTAGTCTCCTTCGTACCCTTAATTTGCTCCACATGCTATTTTTCATCCCAAGTGCTCAAACACCCAAACAACACTTACATTACCTTCCTTACATCCCAAATTAACTTTCCACACATAAATTTCATACCCATGCAGAAATTAATCTCCCCATACTAACCTTCAAACCTTTTTCATGCAAACCCTAAAATTCCATGTGAAACCCTAATTTCAACCATGCAAAACATTAACCATTATGTAAAACCTAAAACCTCATCATACAAAACCCTAAATTCAATCCACATAACCCAAAGATTCATTCATACCAAACCCTAGATTCAAACCATATACATCCCAAAGATTCATTCACACAAAACCCTAAATTCAATCCATACCAACACAAGGATTCAGATCATATAAAACCTAAATATTTTTCCACATAATACCATTGATTAGATTCTCCCCTTTCATAACCACAAATTATATTCTCCCATACAAGACTATAAGTTAGATTTTCCCACATAAGATCATAAATTGGAATCTCCCAAGCAAAACCATAATTTGGATTAATTGGATTTCCCAAAACAAATCATAAATTAGATTCTCCCAATCAAATCATAAATTAGGTTCTCCCATATAATGTCATAAATTACATTCTCCCCAAATAACGTCTTACATTAGATTCTCCCTAACAAACCATAAATTCAATCCTACCATATATCATCATAAATTATATTGTCTCCCACAAAACCATACAAACCATAAATTAAACTTCCCCATATAAAGCCATAAATTATATTCTCCATACAAAACCTCAAAAATCATAAATCAGATTCTCACACACGAAACCCTAAAATTCTCCATTTTATTCCTTTACTCATGAATCAATGGAATACTTAGGTCAACTCACATCCCTTAATCAACTTCTTTCTCCATCCTCCTTTTTCATCCTTTCTCCCACATAAAATCATATCGACGTCCTCACATGCATGTCTTATAGGGTCATACACAAATAATACACATGCCATACGAAAACATACTTCAACTCCATGTCATATCATATACGGCATAATTAATAATCATAAACATATAATGCATAGCATATGAATCACACAATGCACATTAGCACATAAAAGGCCTTAGCACCCCTTACCTGAAACGACATCGGTCTTGGAGCACGTTCTTACGCCTCCTTAGGGCTTTGACCAAATAATAACATACTAATAAAATAACCTTAACAAAATTCTAACTTTGCTAAAGACATAAAAATAATAGAGATATTATAAACCTTGGTAATATAGGGTTAAAGACTTTACCCTAATAATAATAATGATACTAATATAATAATATCAAAATTAATAAGACTACTATCAATGAGAATATAAATAATAATAACAATAGTAATAATAATAATAATAATAATAATAATAATAATAATAATAATAACAATAAAATATAAGTTTTCAAATAGATAATGAATTACCATTTATTTAGTATTAATAATAGAATTAATAACATATATAATAATATTAAAATAATAAAGATAATAATAATATTATTATTAATGGTTATAAGAACAATAGAAATAATAATACTCAAATAATTAAGTGCAAACGTCAATACAAAATTAGGGCCTAAGATTTTCCAGAATAAATAATAAAACAATAATAATAATTATTCTAATAATTATAATATTAATAATAATAAGAATGATAACAATCCTATAATAATTCAATTAATAACTTAAACTTTGAAACTAACAATAAAATTGTTTTATTACCACTCTCCACCCTGCAAGTATAATTCAGAATAAAATTTCTCATCAATTAATAATAAAACATATTAAGAATATAAATATTAAGAATAATAATAATGGTAATTTATATGCAAATAATTGAAATAAATTAAATCAAGGCTTATAATAATATGGAAAATGGTTGAGAGGGTCTAGGGTTCAACCTTAAGCTGGTGGGGATAGGTGACACCGGCGGTGGTTCACGGCGGCGGCGACGGTGGCCGGAAAAACAGAAGAAAAGAGGGAAAGATGGATGTTGGGAAAAAGATAGGGAGAATTGAGGTGATATAAGAGGTGTTTATTATTTCCCAGGAGGAGAGGGACAAAATGATGGTGGTGGTGCAGCCAAAGGTGGTGGCGCAGCCAAAGGTGGTGGCGCACGGCGGTTTAAGGCTTCGGGGTCAAAATTCCGGCGAGAACGAGCATCCAACTTGGCACGGCTATGGAGGCTCGTGCAAGAAGAATCGAGAGGTTAGAATGGTTTAGTTAATTAGAGGACGTTGCAGGGAATAATTTGGCATGCGGAGGTGGCGTTGAAGTTGGCTATCGGCGGAGGAAACGACGTCTAAAGTCTCGGTGATCGGCAGCTCGGGCTTAGGGTTTCGGGAAAGAAAAACTCTAAAAAATCCTATAACAAGGCTATTTATAGATGTTGGAATGGATAATGAGGAGCTGGAGGTCGACATGGAAGTTTTAAATGCAATAATTTGGGTGGCCGGTGGCGGTAAACGGTCGGTCGACGTTTGGTTGGATTCGGGGTTTCGAGAGGTTGGGGAGGAGAAACGGCCGAGAGTTAACGTCAAATAATTATATGAAGTTATTTCTGGAGTTAAGAGGAAGACAATGAGACAAGAAACGACCAGTATTATTCACCGTAGCCGGAGAAGTCATTAATGAGGTCGAAAGGTGCAGCAGCGTCGACGGAGGAGGAAGGAGGAAGAAGGAAGAAGAGAGGGAGGCGGTCGGGTCGGCCGGGAAAGAAAAGAAAAAGGAAGAACCGGACCGGTCGGGCGCTGGTCGAAGGATTCATTAATTTGAACGACGCGTTTAGATGGAAACCGAGCCAAAACGCAGCGCGGCACGGGGCGGAAGGAGGATGCGCGCGCGGGCTGGGCCGAGGGAAAGAAAGAAGGGAAAAGATTGGGCTGCGGGAGAGGGTAGCCCAACCGGGGAAAAAGAAGAGGAAAAAGAAAAAGAAGGAAAAGAAAGAAAAAGAAAAAGGAAAAAGGAAGAAAGAAAGAGAAAAAGGAAAAAGGAAAGGGGAAAAATAATTAAGTTAGGGTCAATTAAATTAATCTGAATATTTATAATATTTAAAAATAATAATATTTAAATAAAATAATATTTAAATCCTTTTTTTTGGCTAAATTAGGATTTATAAAAGATTTTCCATATATTCCATTTTAATTAGCAAAACACCCTAATTTTCTTCCATTAAATTATTTATAAAAATAATATTAATTTAAAACTATTTTCTCATTCTTATTTTAAATAAAATCATTTATTTAATTAATTCCCGAATTAAAATCTTTAATTAGCTAAAATACCCCAAATTCCTCCTAATTAAAATACTTATAAATTTATTCTTGATTTTCCCTAATTAATTTCCTTTTTATTTTAATTAAAATAATTAATTTAATTAATCTTTATGATAAAACCTCATTTAAATATAATATTTAAGATTATAATTTTTCGAGGCATTTCACTTATTATTCTAAATATACGTGAAATTCGATGCCTGATATATGATTCAATTTATGGATATCTGATCTAGTGGATTGAATATGAGTGCAAGTGATTGATTTTGTGCCCCTTAATACAAGTTATACTGCTAGTAACTTATTCTTTTTGTTTGATTTGCTAGTGGCTTGTTCTTTTTGTTTGATTTTATTAATTTAATTTAATTTGAAAAAGTAATTTTTTATTACATTTTAATTTCTAAAATACTACCTCATTTTATTAATTTAATGCACTCTAAAAATAAAGTGTGTCATGCATGTAATATTCCCATAATATAAAATTTTCATTGTGTTGAATTCGTTAGTTTATGGTTTATTTGTTTCGAAATGACTTAGGATAACGATATATATTAAAAAATTAATCTAAGTGAAAGAAATTGAGGCAAATAAGAGTGAATGTTTTAAAGTATTATTTCAATGATTTTAATCTAATCTAGGTGAATTGAGATAAGTGTTGTTTTAATTACGTTTGGATTGAGATGGATAAATGCTTAAAAATGAAGCAAATGACACTTATACCCAAAGTAATTTTTAAAATACATATTAGGGTGATGATAGTTTTATCTAATTAAATAAAATTTTATTTAACTTCACCCTATTATCCCCTAAATTAAAGATTAATAAAAATGAGGATTTTTTAACCCTTATTAACGTAAGTAAGCATTTTATTTTTATCCCCAAATAATATTAATAGTTAGCTAATTGATCCTAAGCCAAATTTCCTATTACGGTTTACCCAAACAAAGATAAAAAGATTTTTCCAACCATGCTCAACCCTAGGTGTTTGTGATTAGGGGAAAGGAGAGTGAAAAAAGCCAGAATTTTTTTTCTTCTTGGAAACCCATTATGAGCCTCTAATATTTTTAATTTTTGATTTTAAGGTTCTAGATAACTCTAGAGTTATATAAACTCTAGTGAGATTTTGTGGAAGGTAATGCAACATTCTAGATTATGTAAGATTTTTTTAGATATCTTAAGTCCAGAAGAGTAAGGACAAAACCTAAAAGAAAAGTCTCTATTTTTATTTTTATTTTGTAATTGTTGGATTTATAAAAAAAATCTAAAATTTTCTATTTTGAAAACTTAAAGAAGATATGACTTTATTTACTCCCACCATCTAAAACTTATAAAACAATTATAAACATTCTCTTTTTATACCCATAAAGTTTTCACCTTTAAGTAGTATTATCCTTATTTTGAGGCTTGATAGTTGATACTGTAAGTATTGGAAAAGGGTGATTTATTAATCATGAAGGAATGACTGAATAAAAAGAGTATCCATGTGTCACAGAAATGCTAAACCTAACTTTGTTATGCAGACTCTCTTTCATCTAAACCGTGTCCCTCTAGTTATAGTCATCGTCTTTGTTCTTCCTTTGTCATCAATGAAAGTCTCCGGCTTACTGACAATTTATTTTTATTGTTTCAAAAATAATTCAATCACATTCGTAGAAATACACATTCAATCAGGTGATGAAATTCAAAATCCAAAAATAAAGAACAACATATCGAATTGCTGTGCCGCAACTTGAGATCACTATCCTGAAGCGATAATTCAGTAGGATCGTGGTGCAATCCCTTTTCTACCTTACCCCCACTATTGACACAACGAACCTCCGGTACGTGCAATCAAAACAGGAAGCTATGAAAATCAGAGAAACAATGCCTAGAATCAAAAATGTATTTTTCAAAGAGGAAAAAACTTTTAGTAGAAGAAATTCCTCTATCTTAAACAAGAACAAAAAACCTCCCATATGTGGATAATATGCAAGGTTAAAAAATAGGAAGTAACCATTAGCCACGATCCTAGAGGATTGGTTCCACAAACAGAATGTTGCAAGACACGTTCAGTCTTCCTAGAAAAAATGGAACAAAGAAGAAGAAGAAGTATGTTGTAGAAAAAGCATTTAAAAAAAATATTTCAGCAAAAGAAATAAGGTAATCAGGTCTTTCCATAACAAAGAACCACACCCAGCCCTACCTGGACTAGATAGACTGTAGATGGACATATGTGGTTCATGGTCCAGCCCAAATCCAACCCAAGATTTTATCTCAGAAAGAATATTGAAAATTTGAGAATATAAACATCTTTAAAACCAATTCTTTCACCGATGAGGGATATTGTAAAAGGCAATAACTACATTTTGCCATTGCCTTCAACAATTCTGCTCTCTCTAACCGACAATTTGCTGTTGTCTAGTTTTCTTGCTAAACTATGGTATTCCTCTTTTACTTCTCATCTCTACTATCACTCCTCTTATAACTCAAGCTCCAAATTTTCTTTTACTAGGGTTATATTTGGGTGAGTTTTTAACTATTGTATGTTGCCGTTGGCTTTTTCAACTCATTTTAATAATAAATTGCTAAAATTTTGCCCAAGAATTTTTATAAAATTGCAATCCAAAAGCAGTTGTTTGAATTGAAAATGCTCCCAGACATACTTGGTTCCAAACTTTTAGATCTGAATTTAGTTGGTGCAGTATTGTATATGGGTCTATGTATAAGTTTGTAGGTGGAAAGACCTTGTTAAATTGAATTAAAAGAGAACTATTAGTGATTGCACATATACAAATGACCTGAAGAAGAGAATGAATGGTTTATTAGTAATTTGTAGTATACTATGTATTGGACGCATCCATGAGATATGTATTCACAAATGCATTGCCATTGGGTTTTTTTCATGACTTTTAGGTAAAGACAACCATAAATGTAAACTTATGAAAGATATATAGGAATTTTCAGCATTGTGGTTTTTCCAATAGTTTTTGGTTGATTTGTTGGATGAATATATTGTTGGTTTAACTGGAGTGGGAAGTTACAAGATGAAGGGTTTAGGGGTTAGTGCAAACCTTAGGATTTTGTTGAATGAAGTAAAAATACAAAATAAAATTTCTTGAGATGAGTAGCCTCCATCTCACAATTGGTTGGTGATATAACTAGATTTCCATTGGGGTGACTATATAAATTTGTAGTTGCATACATTGGTGATTAGTTAGTGCCATCATGTTTATATGATACTTGCCTCCTTTGCTTTCCCTAAACATGTGGTTCACTTTTTAGAATCCCCATTACTATTAAATTTAGTCAAGGGATTGTGTGTTTCTTGTTAAACATAACTACCCTGCAGGTCCTGGGTTCTACTTCTTAGGTTGCAAATTGATGTAACACCGTATTACATTATCATTGAAAAAGAGATGGGATGGAAAGTGGGGGACTGTAGGGTGTAGGATTGTATCGGAGCAATAAAAATTCACCTCCGTCTTTGTATATATCTGATAGGCTTGCTACACGCTCCATATTTGTATATTTTAACCATGATTTTACTTATGAGGGAAGCCATAGGAACCTCCGAGGTGAGTCTAATTATGAGGAAATCCGGATGATAACTTATAATATATTGCTAGACTCTAATTAATGGATTGCTACAATAATCAAGAGAAGGAAACACTTTCCAGGAACTCTTTAAAAATATAATCGATGTCATAACGGTCCTCTCCAACTTATTCCAGAAGAAATGAACTATTAAGTAGATAATAAACCAATGCTATAATATCACTGGTGATCTCTAATGCGGTCTGTTTGATGTAGCAGTTTGTGGGGCTAGTTCAGTTGGCACATAGCATTTCAGTGTTGCTAAAATAATTTAGATGATGATATGTGGCTTACTTTTACGCAATTGTCTCTATCCAATGAAGGAATTTTGTAATTTCAGGATCGAAGAATGCAAAATACTAGTAGAATATATTCACATTACTATCTTAATGTGAACTATCTCGTTATCTTCTTTCTCATATGAGCCTTCTGCTTGGTGTATTTTAACCACTCAATTCCTGATTCCTTTCCAAATGATGTTCAAGATGCTACCATAATAAATTGTTGTGCATTGTACCTGTACTTACCCTCCTACAAGTTTAGTGCCTTATTGGAACCTCAAGCCCGTGAAAGAAACATCAATGAGTTTATTAATTGACTTGATCAAAATTATCTATGAGTCAGAATTGATTAATTATCTTGCTAAATGATTTCTATCTTACTTATTTTTTCTTTTCATGGCTATGATTTAGAAACCAGAGGAGAAGTTCAACATCAAAGGCACCCAAAAGAGTCAACACTCAACAACAATCAAAATCTGAGGTTACTTTTGCATCATGACTTAGCCTTTTTTCAGTAGTGCTGATATAGATGATTTGCGTGATTAGCGTAGATAACTGTAATATATCAGCTTTAAATAATAGTAAATAATGTGGTACAAAATTTGTAGGAGCATGTTATCTTTTCCTGCAGTTGGGTTTCATAAAGGTGCCTACCCGTGTTTGTTGTGTTTCTGGATCATCTGACCATTCGATCAGTGTTTAACCATTTGAAAAAAAAAAAACATGTCAGAGGAGGCCGATATGATAATCTAAGTGAGGAGAGTTGTGTATACTTTAATTATACGCGAGATGGAATATTTTGTTTTTATTTCACTAATGATAATGCCTAAGTTTCTGTCACGTCTTGTGCTAATTAATATGTCTATGAAGTGAGATTTTACTATTACTGATATATATTAAGCAACCTAATTAAAAAAATAAAAACTAACTTTAGTCGTTCTTCATGCAGGTTGAACAAAAATTAAATCCTTTTGTTGTTCACATAGTACTTTATTGTAAGTGATTCTTCATTTTTTTAATCATTTTTAGATGCAATTTTAGTTGTGATAATTTGGAGGGACCACATAAATCATTACCCATAACTAGTTGTATTAATTATTAAATTGATTAGGCTGTATATTTATTCACCATCACCAACATAATGTCTATACTACTTGCACACAGTGATAGAAAACCTTAAGTTAGTTCACATCAATAAGCTAATTGATAATTTCATAGGTAGTAATAGCTACAAGCTATTAATGATATGCCATTTTTTTTAAGGGTTTAGTACTAATGTTTTAAGTTAATGTAATTATATGTAGCCATGGCTTGTTTGCCATTGTCAAGGATGGAAACGGATATTATGGTGGCATTTTGGTTTATTAGATTGAGAATGTTATTCTTAAGTCATCTCATTGATGTACTTGACTCTATGAAAGAACCCCAGAGGATTGTGCATACTACAAAAGATAGGGCTATTGGTGCTAGTAGCACTACTGTTGCTGAAAAAGTCAAGGTTAATATATCATGCGACTCTACCTTAGAAGCCATCCAATACAATTCCCATGTAGCACATGAGGATGATGAAGAGTTTGAAGGTGTATCAAACCATGCACCACGCACTAAATGTAAGAGAAAAATATCAAATACATATGCTTCTAGTGTGAAGAGATCTAGAACTAATAAGGAAGTAGAATTGACGTAGAGTGCCTAAAAGAAGCTATCTAGAAAATGTCTATCGATATCAAGGAGCAATTTAAGGAGTTGATTGATATCCTGGATAGAAGATAGCTTTCTTACAAAGAGGGGTTGTATGAAGAATTGTTAGCAATTCCTTATATATCCAAATGAAAGTAATGATACTAATGAAAAAAATGACTTAAGAAGATGTATTTAGTTTTTGCAAATTCAAGGATGAAAATGTCAAATATAATTACCCTAGAATGTTATTAGATGAATTTTAGATTGTTTCAATTTTTGATGAATTTTAGCTTATTATTATGTGAGTTTTGACTATTCTATTATTGTAATATGATCATTCTAATTTCTAGTACTTAGTTATTGGATATTTGATATGTAATTCTATTTTAATTTTTTTGTGTTTTAAACTTTATTGTGATTAACTTAATTATTCGAGTATAATTTTGATTAGTCTCTTAGATTGGTTTTTAAATATTATGATATGTTATTTTGATTTGTAGTAATAACTAAATTAAATATATTCAAAATTTGGTGTATATAATAAATAATAAATAATTATTTATATATAATAAAAATAAATCTACTATTGATTCTTTTATGTTATTAAAATAATTTATTATTATTATTATATATAATTTTAAATAAAATTTGAAAATAAAAGGGTAATCAAAATAATAATATAGATTATATTAAATATATTACTCTGGTAAGTTATTTATCCGATACCAAATATATAGAAAAGATATCCATATTTTTTCTTTCCTTCTTTATCTCACATCGAACATAGAGAAAATTTTCTTTCCTTATCAATTCCCCTTGATTATTCCCTTCTTTTCTATTACCTATGTATCCACCTGTATCATACCAAGCATAAACTAATAAATAATACCATCACCGCATATCATGTAGTAATTAATCAAAAAAATTTAGCTCTTTATTGATGCTAAGTGAAATGCCCCGAAAATTTCTAATTTTATAAACTACATTTAAAGGATATTTATTATAAAAATTATTGAAATAAATTATTTTTAAATTGAATTAATTAGGGCAAATCAAGAAGAAATTTATAAGTATTTTTATTAGAAGAGAATTTGGGTATTTTAGCTAATTAAGCATTTTATTTTGAAAATTAATTAAATAAATTATTTTATTTAAAATAAGAAGGAGAAAATATTTTCAAATTAATATTAATTTTATAAATAATTTAATTAGAGAAAATTAGAGTGTTTTGCTAATTAAAAAGAAATTTGTGGAAAATCTTTTAAAAATCCTAATATAGACTAAAAAGGGGTTTAAATATTATTTTATTTAAATATTATTATTTTTAAATATCCTAAATGTTCAGGTTAATTTAATTGGCCCTAACCTAATTATTTTTCTTTTTCTTTTTTTTTTCTTTTTCCTTTTTCCTTTTTCTTTCTTCCTTTTTCTTTTTCTTTCTTTCCGTCCTCCCCTCCCCCGATTTGGGCCTGACGCGGCCCAATTTCCTTCTTTCTTTTCTTCTCCTGCCACGGCCCAGTTCCGTTCTTCTCCTTTGGCAAATTGCACGCTGAGTTTCGCCCATTTTCACCCTGGAACTCTTCGTTTTATTTAATGCCACCTTCGTCGCGCTGAACCGGCCTGGTCTGCCTCTCTTCTTCTCTTTCTTTTTCTTTCCCTGCCGCTCGGTCTAGCGCCACTCCTATCTTCTTCTTCCTTCGCACCTGACGCCACCACCGACCTGCAACTTCGAACGCCGCCCGTCCAAGACTTTCGCCGGCGATCTCGCCCGTTTTGACCGGCCGTTCTCCTCCCTTTCTCTTCCCCTTGATTCGGTGACCACACAGACCCAACCAACACTCCTCTATTCTCGCGCGATTCTCTTTCTCTCTCTTTCCGCCAACCCACCCTTGCCCGTTTTGACTCCCACCGGCCGACCTCGCCACCGTTGACCAAAACCCTAGCTGCCTTACCCCGTATCCGACCCAAAAAACCCTAAAATCTCTTCTAAAGCCTATAAATATCCCCCATAATAGCCCTGTGCCGAGCTTTTGTTTCTTACCCAGAAATGCCCGACCTTGCCACCGCCGCCACTTTAGACGCTTCGCCCGCCGCCTCCGGCTAACTTCACCGCCATCCCTGGCCATCAAACTCTTCCTTGAACCTTTCTCTAGCTAACCAAACCTCCCTCACCCTTCGATTCTTCCTGAACAATTTGTCCCAGCTGTGCAAAGTTCCCTTCCCGATCAACCCTGTTTTCTGCCCCGCCACCCTTCGCGCCGCCCTTAGCCACCTCCTCCTCCGCTAAGGCCGCTTCTTTCACCTCCCAAAATGTGCTTCAGACCCTGCCCTACCTTCCCATACCTTTAGTTTCCTTTTTCTCCCTCTCCTCCTCTCTCTTTCTTCATCTCCTCCATTCGGCCACCACCATCGCCGCCGTGCGCCGCCACCTTTGGCTGCGCCACCACATTCATTCTGTCCCTCTCATTCTGGGCAACTCAAAACACCCTAGATACCATCTTAATTCTCCCTAACTTACTCCCAGCATGCAACTTTCCCCTCTTTCTTCTCTTTTTCCGGCCACCGCCGCCGCCTCCGTGCTCCACCGCCGGTGTCGCCTATCCCCACCAACATTTGGTTGAACCCTAGACCCTCTCAGCTATTTTCCCTATTTTTATAACCCTTAAATTATTTTATTTCAATTATTTACATATAAATACTACTATTATTATTCTTAATATTTATATTTTAATATGCATTATTATTAATAATATTTTATTATTATTTATGTTGAGGGCTGAAGCCTAATATATTTTAATTCGATTTTATTATTATTCTTCTAATTATTTCTACATTTACTATTATTAATATTAAAATGTTATAAGTATAATAATAATAATTATTATTATTATTTTCTATTTCGAATTTCCATTATTCTTATTTATTATTATTAATACAAATATTTTAACATTAGTGTTGTTAATAATGTTACTATTATTATCATTATTATCATTATTATTATTATTATTATTATTATTATTATTATTATTATTATTATTATTATTATTATTATCATCATCATCATCATCATCATCATCATCATCATCATCATCATTATTATTATTATTATTATTATTATTATTATTATTATTATTATTATTTCTACTACTTTATTATTCTTATTAATATTAATATTGATATTGTTTTGGTATTTTTGTTATTATTATTTTATAAAAAAAAACTATTCTTATATTAAATTAGTGTTTAATATTATTTTGATAGGAGAGAGCCTATTTTTAGCTTTTCTCTCATAATAGGTAAAATCAGTCAAAACCCTAAGGAGGCGTAGGAGCGTGCTCCAAGACCGGTGTCGTTTTAGGTAAGGAGTGCTAAGGCCTTTTATGTGCTTATGTATATTATGTGTTTCTCATGTTATGTATCTAATGTTTATTATAATTAAATATTTTATATGTGGTATGACTTGGAGTTGAAGTATGTTGTGCATGGTATGTGTATTAATTATGTATGATGATATGTGTTGTGTATGTGAGGAAGTCGATGTGGTTTGTGTAAGAGGAAGGATGAAAAAGGAGGATGGGGAAAGAAGTTGACTAAGGGAAGTGAGTTGACCTAAATTTATGGTTTTATAAGGAATAATCTAGTTTATGATGCTATTTGGGAGAATTTAATTTATGATTGATTGGGAGAATTAAATTATGGTTTGTTTGGGAGAATTTAGTTTATGATGTTATTTGGGAGAATGTAATTTATAATATTATATGGGAGAATTTAAGTTATGATTTGATTGGGAGAGTTAATTTATAATTTGTTTGGGAGAATTTAGTTTATGATGTTATTTGGGAGAATGTAATTTATAATATTATATGGGAGAATTTAAGTTATGATTTGATTGGGAGAGTTAATTTATAATTTGTTTGGGAGAATCTAATTCATGATGTTATTTGGGAAAATGTAATTTATGATATTATATGGGGGAATCTAATTTATGATTTGCTTGGGGGAATTCAATTTATAGTTTTCCTTGGGAGATTCTAATTTATGATTTTATGTGGAAGAATCTTTATGGCTTGAATTTAGGGTTTGGTATGGAAGAATCTTTATGGTTTGAATTTAGGGTTTGGAATGGGTGAATCTTTGGTTTTGGTTGGATTGAATTTATGGTTTTGTATGACGGAATCTAGGGTTTACCTGGTGGTATTAATGGATGTATGTTGGTATTAGGGTTTGTATGATGATATTAAGGTTTGTATGGTGGTAATTATAGTTTTATGGCGGTATTAGGATTTACATGGTGATATTGATGGTTGTATGGTGATATTAGGGTTGCATGGTTGAATTTAGGGCTTCACGTGGAATTTTAGGGTTTACATGAAAAAGGTTCGAAGGTTTGCATGGGGGGATTAATGTCTGCATGGGTATGAAATTTACATGTGGAAAGTTAATTTGGGATGTGAGGAAGGTAATGTAAGTGTTGTTTGGGTGTTTGAGCACTTGGGATGGAAAATAGCACGTGGAGCAAATTAAGGGTACGGAGGACACTGAATTAGGGTTTGGAGTGGTTAACTATGGATTTTGAGGCTGCTTAGAGTTTTGGGTTATCACGTGTATTTGGTGATTAAAGTGTAATTATAGAATTTTATGATTTGTGATGTGTGGTGATTTATGCATGTTTGGTGAAAGCCTTTGAATAAGATACTTAAGACACTAATTATTTAAAGTGGAAGATTATTGAGCCGGGTCCAGACCGATCCACCGGTCAGAAATAGTGGTTAGGACATGATGTCCTATGTGTAACCGATCCACCGGTAATAATAGTGGTGTGGAATTTGTCCCACAAGTGACCGGCCCACCGGCAATAATAGTGGGGTGACTCGAGCTCAATAAAAATAAACCAGAGTTACAAATGCTTAAAAGATACTAATTACTTACAGTGGAACACCATGTGAGCAGGAACCAGACCGATCCACCGGTCAGGAATAGTGGTGTGGACTATGTCCCGCAAGTGACCGATCCACCGACGAATAATAGTGGTGTGGACTTTGTCCCGCAAGTGACCGGCCCACCAGCAATAATAGTGGGGTGTTCCTGTACTTACATGGACTTGATAAAAAGGCATGGTGTGAATCGAATTCTGATAAGAGATCAATTAAATTATTAATCTGGACTACAATTGGGCCTTTGTACTTTTACCTGGTTGATCATATGCATTTATGATTGTGTTCTTCTATTTTTCTGCATGATTTATGTATTTATGTGTTAGCCTTAGTGATCAAGTCACCTTACTCAGTACTGGACCCGTACTGATACTACCTTGGTTGATGGGTCCTGTGATGATCCACTGATGGTGGGGAGCAGACCTCTTGTGCAGGTTTAAGATCAGAGACTGTTTTGGGGTGGCAGGCCTGACTTGAGTGAGTAGGGAATGCGGAATTTGACTCATCGGGTTTTATCTTGTTTAAATGTATTTCTATTTGGAAGTTACAAGTGTTATTTGAAACTTCAAGGGTATTGTAATTAACTCTTAATTTCTCGTACTCTGATTTTGTTGTATGATCTTTCGAATCCTTTTATGAATTGTTAATTTGAATTTAACGTAAATCTTTTCTTTAGCCTTAGCACTTGATACTGGAGCGGTTGGAGAGAACCGGTCTGGTACTAAGTGTGGCGGTAACATTCCCAGAATTCACAGGTTTTAAGCGTTTCTATCTTAATTGCTTCCGTTTTTTAAAAAAAATTTAGTGAATTTTGGGGTGTTACACTAAGTTCTTAGGCTTAGGATTATGAAACTATTTGATTTGAAATAGGTATTACTGATGGAAGGGAAACACAAAGTTAAAGATATTGAACTCCAAGCTTAAATGATATAGGGTTAATGGTTTAGGGTTTAGGGTTTGAGTCAAGGTAAGAGGGAGGTCGCCTTAGGTGGATAAGGGAGTTGGGATTGGGCAGGGTGAGTAATATGGGGGAAGGTTTTGGTCTAGTTGAATGGTATGGGAAAAGGGGGACAATTTGAGTGATTCATCTAAGGGAGTGGTGAAATCCGAGGGAATTATCTGATGTGAGGGTTGCATTCGAATGATTCACCCATTGGGGGTGGGGGTTGTTCTGGGTGATTCGGTTGTGGGACGTAAAATTTTTGAGAGAAAAATGTACCACATGTTCTCCCATTATCTTCTCAACATCATCTTCAATTAGGTAAAAATAATCTTTCATGTTTTTAATGAAGATTGATTATTGAATATTGATATTTAAAGATAGTATCAGAGCTGTTAAAATTGATATTCTATCTAGAATTAATAGAGATCATCAAAATCAATTTGTAGAATTAGATTTTAGGATCATAAAATCCTAAAAATACCACAAAAGTATGACTCAAATATTCTTATATGCTATATAATTTCATATTTTAAGGTAAAAAAAAATAAAAGTTTATTCTTGAACTCTTTTGGTTACTAATTAAGTTATAGCAACCAAACGATCAAATTATATGCATATAGAAAATGTTGGCATATGGATTATGAATTTAAAAAAACACCAAAAAAGAAAAAAAAAGGATAATTAAGAACTAAATAAAAAATTAAGAAATAAATAACATCACAAAATTTTATATATTTGTTTCACTTTGCATGTGGAGTTTGAAATCTTTCAAATGAACAATTATTTACGACAATTAACTTCATTATCAAATTGATATCTCACTCGTAATTCCTTCACATTAAATGGTGCTCAATGCATAGTATGTACAAAATAATAGTGATGGAGGTTTAGAGTTAGGGAAGAAATATAGTAGGAATAAAGGAAAAAATATATATTATAGCAAATATATCAAATAATTATAGCTAGTATGTAGAATCATATGATTCTACCAATCCTATGTAGAATTGTAATATTCTACCATGATTCTACTACTTTATAATTTTACGTAAGATTGTGGATCATTGAGTGATGTTTAGATTGTAGAATCATAAAATCTAGATCAGAATGGATAGTATGTATTGAAAATTGATAAGGAAAAGAAAGAAAATAGAATAGGGAGAAGTGTATAATGAGAGGGCCAAACTTGGGAAACTTAAATTAGACACCTCTTATAAGGGTGTCAACTGAAAAAATGATTGCATAATTAACACCCCCTTTCATAAATCAAAATATAAAGAATGAAAAGTAAGTTTAGCTAAAGTAAGAACAACCAAGTTTGTAGATCTTCTAACTTACATGATTAACTCTAGTGTGTTGCTTCATAATGCTCTTTCTCTTATGAATGGTTGTGTGTGTTCTTCATGGTGGTGTATAGAGTGCACATCATTAAGGAGTTTGATAATAGTAGCTTAATCACATTCTAAGAAGTAGTTTATGAACAACATGGTTAAGCTTATTCTAGTAATATTTCGCTTCATCATACAATGGAGTGTCAATGTCCCTAATCATGAATTGTTTATCACGAATGCAATGCATCATCTTTCCACTATAGTCCTTGATTATAGCATTCACCACATGAGGCATCCACATTCAACATGACATAAGGTGATGAAGGTTTGAACCAATAAGTATGGTTGGTATCATTAAAACAATGTAAATGAAGTTTTGAAATAGAGTAAAGTTGGCTAGACAATTAATCTCATAATTGTAGTAATGATTTATAATAGTGATTGTAGAAGCAATGTTCCATTGTAATTTATTAGAAAAGATGGCCTTGTGATGTTTCCATATTGCCTAAAGGATTGTACATCTCTATCTCGAGAATAAATTTCCTTGTGTTGAGAGACAATGCTTGGATATAACAACAAATTAATGTTGTAAGCTATTATTGATGTAAATACCTAGTGGAGATGCATACCATATCATTTGGGAAATGTAGCACTATAGGAATGAATGTGAGAAACTTTTCTCATATTGTAAAATTGTATCTTAGTTTGAATATAAGTGAAATATGATGTTTGATATTTAATTTGATTTTACAGATATTTGATATGATGGGTCATATATAGATATGAATATTCAACTTTACACACCCCTAAAAACCAATACGGATACAATAGATTCACCGAATAAAAATAAGCACGTGATTAACTTATCCAGAAAAATAATTATGTATTATATGCAACGTTGGTGATTATCATGTCGGCATAAATAATTATCATTATTATGTTAGTGATTATGTATTCTACTTTTTGATCTTACGAGTTTTGCATTATAAGTGGCTATTTCATTAATCAGAACTTTGTGTTGCAATTGTTAAGTAATTATCCTATCTAGAGAAGTGATTATGTGCTATATGCAATACTAGTGATTATCATATATATGTGGGTGGATATTCTGTCTGCTATAGTAATTATAATATCCACAACGGTAACTATGTACTCCCTATTTTTGTCATTTGAACTCTCCATTATAAACGACATTTTTATTAATTAGAATTTCATGCCATGTTCTCTAAGTGCTTATCATATCTAGAGAAGTGATTATATGCTACATGCAGCGTTGATTGTTATCTTAAATGCATAGGTGATTATCTTGTCCGCATTAATGATTATATATTTTGTATTTTGATTTTCTGAATTTCGTGTTATAAACAATTTTTTTTATTAACCAAATATTTGTGTCGTGCATCTTATGTGATATATTCAAACGTATTATATAATTTGCCCTAAAAACAATGTTGTTAATGTTGGTGCTCACATGAGCTACTATCTGCTTTAGTTTTACTAATTTTATTTTCATTAATCTGATTTGATTTGGCGTGTAGAAAGGGTACAGAGTGTAAAATTTTCATTGCATTAAAATCGTGGTTAACAAGTTACGACCCAACAAAAAAGAATTTTCCTACCGTGTAAAACCCGACTTCCTTTCTTCCTCTCTAATATAACCTTTGCTGCGTTTCATACTCTTGTTATTCAATCAATTTTGGTTGGTGACGATACTCCGTTATTGATGCTAACTGGTTGGGCTTGTGAATATTTTATTTGAACTCTAACTACTGATGGAAGAGGAGCACGAATTTGAAGATATTGGACTCTGAGCTGGATTGGTAATGGTTGATAAATCAAACTTGAAGATTTAATGGAACACCGTGTCGTTAACTTAATCCATTCCTCTCATCACATAAACCGGCTCAAACAAATTCACGCTGTCATCACTACCAGACACCCAGACTTAACCCCTACATTGATCTACAGACTTCTCAACCTGTCCATCACCGACTACGCTCGCCAATTGTTCGACGAAATGCCCGAACCGGCCGAGCGAATATACAACTCATTCATCTCCACGTACTGCAGACTCTGCTTCAATAAAGAATCAATCGATATGTTTCTTCTGATGCATAAGAGGGATGTTGGATTCAGCAGTTTCACATTCCCTCCTGTGATCAAATCCTGTTCGGCAGTGTCCGCCATTGAGCTAGGCAGAGAGGTTCATAGTTTATTGGTTCATTACGGGTTAGAAAGCAATCTATTTTCTCAAACTGCATTGATGGATTTCTATGCCAAATCCGGGGATTTGAGTTCCGCGAGGTCGGTATTTGATGGGATTTCTAATAAGGATCCTATAAGCTATAACTGTTTGATATCTGGGTATTCGAAATGCGGCGATGTTCAATCTGCTAGGGAATTGTTTGATGATATGAACGAGAGGACTGTCGTTTCATGGAATTCGATGATTTCATGCTACGCTCATAACGGAGAACATCAGGAAGCCATGAGACTATTCGAAAGAATGCAATCTGAAGGAGGATTCCTTCCTACTGAATTCACTCTAGTCACTGTACTTTCCGTCTGTGCAAAGTTAGGGAATTTAGAAATAGGGATGCGGCTCAGGAACTTTATTAAAGAAAATAGCACCATGTTTTCTGGAAACATGATAGTATCCACTGCATTGATCGAAATGCTTGTAAAATGCGGAGCAGTTGATGAAGCAAGACGAGAATTTGATAGCATGGATAAAAAGGATATTGTTTCATGGGGTGCCATGATTGCTGGTTATGCCCAGAATGGTAGACCAAATGAAGCCATAGAATTATTCGAATCATCCTTGACGAACCAACAGTTTACCCCAAACGATGTGATCATCGTCAGTGTTTTATCAGCTTGTGCTCAGTTAGGCTCCATCGAGGCAGGCGAACGCGTGGGACGGATCATTGAGAAGGCAGGTCTGGATTCAAATATCTATGTAGCTTCATCACTGTTAGGTATGTACACAAGGTGTGGGAATATAAGAAAAGCTCAACAGGTGTTTGAAAAGATGCCTAAAAAGGACATCGTGTCATGGAATGCTATGATAACAGGACTAGCGTTCAATGGTTACGCCCAAGAGGCTATAGATCTACATGAAAGAATGAAAGGAATTCCTGATGTCAAACCAAACGATATCACATTCGTCGGACTACTCACGGCCTGCTCTCATGCAGGCTTACTTGACCTCGGCTTTGAACTTTTTCACAACATGGGGAGAATCCACGGGATCTTGCCGAAAGTAGAGCATTACGCTTGCATCGTCGACATTTACTGCAGACACGGGAGATTAAACGATGCCTATGAATTCATTACCCAGATGGAAGGAGTAGAGCCTAATATCGTTATATGGGGTACTTTATTGAGTGCTTGTAGACTCCATTCGAATTCAGAATTAGCAGAGGTTGCAGTTAAGGAGTTAATAGCTTTGGAACCTGAGAATTCGGGGAATTATGTATTGCTATCAAATTTATATGCTAGTTCCGGTAGATGGGAAGAAGCGTTGTGTGTTAGGGATTGGATGAAGGACAGGAAAGTAGAGAAGAATGCAGCTTATAGTTGGATTGAATTGGAGAATGAGGTGGCTAAGTTTTTGGTTTCGGATATGTCTCATCCTAAAAGTGATGAGATTTATGGTGTTGTTGATGCATTGACTATGATCTCAGTTTCTGATGAAATGGATGTGCAGCGTTATTCTGGATACTTGTAATACTCGAAGATAAGAGATAGGTTTAATATGATTGACGCGACTACTTATGAGCAAGCGAGAAAAGACGATTTGTGTAAACGGTGAATAATCAGAACGCACTTTCAAGTAACGACCTGCATCCAGTGCCTGGCCAGAATGTTACAATACTCGGACATATACTTCGTGGGCTACCAATTTTGTGGCCACAAACTTTGTAATTCCTGCTAGTGATATCATTTATTAGTGAGTCTAGATATGGTCAGATAAGGGTATCACTGATCATAAACTAAATTACTGGATAATGGAAGCAGGAATGGGATTACCTTCTGTCCTGTTTCTTTCCATTTTTACTTGTGCGGACGCAGCCTCGTAGAGAAGAAAGATAGCTTAAAAACATGTAATGATTGCACTATGATGTACCGTTGCTCGCATGCCCTACAGCAAGTTAGCCATTATTTTTCACATGTAACATTATCGCACTTTAAATAAATCATCTTTAATCTGGGTTGTGTATATATATATATTAAAAAATTTCTTAGATCCCCCACCCTAAATAGACATTGTGACCTACTAATGTTTTGGTAACGAGTTTTATGATTTTGGCTGATTTTGGCGATACATACGATCGTTTACCTAGCAATGATAATATAGTGCCATATCATGGTAGCAAAAATGAAGCATATGTAGCCGTTGATTTGAAAGTGAATTAGATGATTGACTTGCCTCTATCGCGGACATTTTCAAAGGTTTGGATAATGGACGTGGGAATGCAGTTATTTTGTTTTCTACCTTTTTTTTTTACCTCGGCGGACGCTGTGTTGCTCGGCCTGATCAGAAAGAAGTTAGGTAGCTAAAAAGATGGGAGTTGTGGGAGTAAATTGATGGAAATTCTGGAATTGGAGTTTTGGTTTATAAGAGGAGAAGGTGCGAGAAAGGAGTATTATGTTGGTCTCTCTCCCATCGTATTCCCTTAGACTCTTTCAACATCAATAAGAAACTGAATCCCGCAGGACTCTCTACTACATATTAGATATGATGATCAGTCAAACCTCCCCCCTCCCCCCCACCTCTCTGTCGTCTAACTAACCAGTACGGAGTACTCGTTAAGAGAACGGTCACAAAGGGAGGACGCTTCCACCACTCTCCCCACGTAGGCAATCCCGTTTTCCTAGCTTCCTCCTCTTCCTTGCTCCTATATAAACAAACCATCCTGCGAACAACAACATCTCTTCTGTATTAATTTCCACAAATACCTACGGAAGCAACCCAAAATGCCTTCGTTTTCAGCATCAGCAGTGTCCAAATTAAGCATCACTCCTACTCATGCTCTTTTCTCATTTCATATTCTACTCATCGTCTCCCTCATCAACGTCCATTGTGCTTCTTGCTTTGAATACGAAGTGGGAGGTACGAGAGGATGGGTTAAGCCTTCAGGAAATGAATCAGAGGCTTACAATGAGTGGGCTCAACACAACAGGTTTCAGATTGGCGACACCATCGGTGCGTTTCATTAATTAGCTTCCTAATTTCCGCTTACGTAACTTTTTCTAACGCGTTTTAGAGTCTGGCTTTTTATTTCTTGTTCTCGTGCATGCAGTCTTCAAGTACTCAAAGAACGGCGACTCGGTATTCGAAGTCACCAAGCAAGATTACGACGACTGTGACACAAAAAATCCAATATCAATATACGAAGACGGGAATACAACATTTAAGTTCGATCGCTCGGGTTTCTTTTACTTCGTCAGCGGTGAAGAGAATCATTGCACAGCAGGTCAGAAGATGATCGTTCGTGTTATGGTGCAGTCTAATAATAATAACAGCCTTCATTCTCCGGCCGGTTCTCCAGTCCCTTCAGGCGGCGGTGCTGTACCTGCTGGTGACGGAAGTTTGGGATCTGACGGTGCATCCGTTCCGGCTGTGAATGATGCCGGGACTAGAATGGTGTCCGTTGCTTCTTTCATGATGAGTGCTCTTGCTGGGGTCTTAGTTTTTCTATCTACGAATTAGTTAGTTGGGACCTAGGAATAGGATCACCCCTTCCCCTCGCGTTCTTTATCAGTTCAAGCGTAAGGGTTCATGTTTTTTTCAGATTTTTTTTTTCGGTTGGTTTGTGTGATGCTGGACTGTGGACTGAAACATGATAATTTTTGGTTTACGTTTTTTTAAATGAATTAATGCTTTCTTTCGGTGTGAGTTCTGAACTTCCTATATCTAGCTATATGGGGCGCTCGCCTGTAAACGCTTTTCTTTCCTGATATTAATGCCGGATACAGGTCCCTACAAATTCGTTCCGGTTGAACCTGCTTTATGCAACAAATCAACCTCCATAGAAGCTGTCATTTCCGGTTTCTTAACTATTAGTAAATAATAACTTGGCAAATTATACTATGCAAGTTTTCAAAGTGCATGCATTGCTGGCTATATTTCGACAAATGAGGGAATATACGCGGACCAAAGTGGAACAAAGTTAGAATTTGTCTACTTAAATGGTTGGTCCATGCACGTTCAGCTTTGCGTTGCGAATGGCACTCAAACGATCATACTCGGTGATGGATTGGATAATGTACGAAAGAAGCATTTGCGATTCCGTTCGGCGTTCGGCTCATGTACACCATCTTAGTGACCGAGAAATAAAGGAATAACGTACTCGAACTCCGATAGGAGAACAATTCTTGTATAAGCCCCATTCTTGACGAGTCTTACATTAATGTAGGGCTTCCAATGAGAACTACATATTTTATGTAAGAAAGTTTAATATGAACCCGGCTCCGTATATGTCCCAACCTAAAGACAAAAATGTCTAGTAACAGTAAGGCGGGCTTTTATATTCGTAACTTGCTAAAGTCCAATAGAGCTTAGCTAGTTTGTATTTTGCATTGTGTTGACTTTAGCCCAGCATGTGATACCCTCAAGTTATATGTTGGATGGTAAATAATTAATATGACTATTATATCAATAAGATATGTTTTCTTTAATTTTAGAAAGTTTATTCTTTGAGAATTCCATAATTAATCATATTTAACTCAGAGTAATCTAAAGATGGACGATCTCTTTAAAATTTTTTAGAAAATGCATATGTGAGGACAGTATATGTAAAAAAAAAGATCTATGTTTATCTATAGGACTAATCATTTATTCCAAAAGTGCTCTAGACCGATATAGGGTCCAGGTGTTACATAGCACATGAGCTGCTAGATGGCGTTTGTAACACCCTTATCTTTAGGTGCTTGGTTTAGTTAGCAACAACTAACGTATTAACCTATTTGATTAAGTTCTTGAGATGCCGCTCATCTCTTATCTTGTTCTTGGCTAATTCTTAACTCTTTAGGGTTTGTTCTTAGCTGACTATATATATAACCTTCTTCTTCTTCTTCTTGTGAATAACACTTGGTCGTTCTTCTCCTTCTTCTTCTATGTCCCTTTTGTTGCCTTTCGGGTTGCAATTTGGTTTCAAGAGAAGAATTTTCCTTACTATATCTTCGGTTCCTCAATTCTACTTAACATTAGTTTTGTTTTTAAGATTGAATTGAATGAATCTCCCCTTTTCACATATATCCCTAACTAAGATCACGTCAGACTTAATTAGCCCACTTCTCTCGGTCTAATTTTTTACCAATATGATCTAAAATAAAATTTGATCTAAAACAATTGGCTTGTTTTGTTTTTATGAAAATTATTATTCATCATTAATATCATTATCTAAGATCTCTTACAAAAATAAGGTGAGGAAACCAAAAACCTTACGTATATGTTTTTAAAAGCACGATCTTCCCAATGGATTTTTAATGATCAACAAACTTACATGTAGTACAATAGAAAACTCTTGATATTCTACCTTTTTTTGGGAAAAACAATGTTACTAATTAATCAAAAAGATAATAGAGTACATCTAACCTCTCTAAAACCTATCAATGTTGATAGGATGATTCTGTAAACCTTTTTTTTTCATTATTTCTGAATAATTTTACCAACAGTTGCCATTTTCAACTCACAAAGTATTAGCTTAATTTCTCGTAAATTTGAGCGCATTAGGTTTCATAATTTAATCAAGCCCCCATCGTGCCAACTTTAGCATTATATTCAGTATTGTACCACCCTTTTTAAAATCCCTTATAAATCTAAAAAAAAGTTGACATTTTCCATTGGGAAAAATCCACTAAGCCAATTCAATTTAATTATTACACGCACATAAAACCCATGCAAGCAATACGTAATACAAAAACGATAATTTCTTAATAAATAAAATTACCTAATAATCAATTTAAAATAAAAATAGTAATCTCTTCAATCATGGATTGTTTATCATTATTTGATCAGATCTCATATTCTTTCAACATCCTTTGGGGGTGTGTTAATTTTCCATGATGATCTCAGAAGCTTGAACGAAAACTAATCAAGGAGAAGGGGGGAGAGACCAGAACTAACTTAGTTTTTTTTTTATTGTTTCATTATATATATTTCACATAGTAGAATTACCTTATATAGGTAATTAGTATAAACTAACTCATGATCTATTGAGTAAATTTGCTAACTAATTAAATAATATATCTAACAAACTATATGTATCAACACCCTTTGCCAAGTTGGGGGTGAGATGTAGAGAGCACCCCTAACTTGGAAATGAGAGAATTGTGCATGGGACATGGCAGAGACTTTGTGAATATGTCGATGAATTGGAGGGATATAGGAACGTGAGTTATTGAAATATAGCCATCAAAAAGCTTTTCACGAACGAAATGGTATTCTAACTTGATGTGTTTGGCACACTTGTGGAAAACATGATTCTTGTCTTTGTGGATAGTAATAAGATTGTCACATTTGACAAGAGTTGGAGTGGCATTTGGGATATTCAACTCATGAAATAATTGGGTTAACCAATCTAGCTTAGAATTCACTTGACGCATGCTTCTGTATTCTACTTCAGTAGAGAAAAGTGCAACAATTGATTGCTTCTTTACTTTCCAGAAGATAAGGAAGAACTGAGTTGAACAAACCAACCACTTACTCAACGACGAGTAGTGGGGCATGCCGCCCCATTTGAATCATAATAGGCTTGAAGAGATTAGTCAGACGAGGAAGAAAAATATAAGCCCAATCTAGGTTCATGCTTAATATAGAAAAGTGTATGCACGACAACATCAAAGTGAGGTCGATGATGGGTTTTCATAAATTGACTTAAATATTGAGCATCAAAGGCAAGGTTAGGTAGTGTGCGGGTGAGGAAATTGATTTTGCCAACATGTCTGTGATAGTGAGTAGGGTTATAATAAAGGTTACCATCAAGTAGAGTGAGATTTACATTGGAGGGGAGTAGAGTGGAAAGAGGAGAAGTGGTGCACTAGAATTTTTTGAGAGTATCAAGTGCGAAACTCCATTGAGTCAAGATAACACCTTGAGGATGTTAGAGAAACTCGATACCAAAAAAATACTGAAGATAACCAAGATCCTTGATTTTGAATTGTTTATTTAAATGAATCTTAAGAGCAGAAAGCTCTGCAACATCATCACTAGTAGTTAAGAGATCATCAACATATATAGCAATAAACATCACTTTGGAACCATTCCTCTTGGAGAACAAGGAACGATCATTAGAGGATGTATGATAACCTAAAGACCATAAGATGACATTAAGCTTGGATTACCACTACCGAGAGGCTTGCTTCAGACCATAGAGAGATTTCTGAAGTTTGCAAACATAAAATAGATAATGAATGGTAAGGTCAGGTGGGGGTTGTATATAAATGTCTTGATCAAGGTCCCCATGTAGAAAATCAATTTCACGTCCAATTGATACATGTCTGATTGCTTCTTAACAAAAATAACAATAAGGCTTCTAATAGTGGTCATCTTCATAACAGGTGAATAAGCTTCATCATAATTTATGCTAGCCTTTTTTGTAAAGCCGAGGACTACAAGGCGAGATTTAACCCTCTCAACACTACCATCAAATTTATGTTTAAATTTATATAACCATTTACAAGTGATGAATTTATTACCTTGGGAAGAGGAACAAGGGACCAAATTTGGTTTGGCTCTAAATCAGCAAATTCTTTCTTCATAGCATCTTGCCAAGCTGGACAAGCAGTTACCTCCTCATAGGATGATGGTTTATGTGCTTGATGAAGAGATTGTGGGAATTTTTGATTATAAGGAATGAGGGAATTAAATCATAAGAGATAAGTGTGGAGCGAAGAAGAATAATGTAGAAGTCTATTAGAAGAGGAAGTAAATGATGCATCAGACATGCAAACAAAATCGTGAAGATGGGAATGAAGGTTGTGGAGATGAGAAGATATGTGAAGGGATAGTGGGAAAGAAGATGTATAAGCAGGTGAGTAAATGAATGTATGGTCCTAGGAAGTCTTTAGTTGAAGATCGAGTTGAGGAGGAAAAGTGGATAGAGAAGAGGGGATATAATTGGGAACAAGAAGAGGAATAATTGTGGTAGGGTTAGGAATATATAGTTCTTAGGGAAAGATATGATTTTGGAAAGTGACATGTCCAAAGACTAAGATTATGTATGTAGCTATGTCATAAACCTTACATTCCTTTTTTCCAAAAGATAACTACTAAACACATATGGGGATGCCCTGGGACTTAATTTATCACAATTGTGAGTAAAAATGGTAGTGTAGCAAAGACATATAAAATTTATGAGTTGAGAATATGTAGGGAATACCATATAGTAGGTGGAATGGTGTTGGGTCTTAAAGAACTTTGGAAGGGAAGCGATTAACAACTTTGGAAGGGAAGCAATTAATAAGGTACGTGGAAGTGAAAACAAATTCTCCATATAATTTATTGGGAAGGCTAGATTGAAAAAGTAGAGCACAAGGAATTTCAAGGATATGCTCGTGTTTATGTTCCAGAACACCATTTTATTGTGGGATAGCAACACAGGTAGTATGATGTATTATTGTTAAGAAAGAATTAAGTTACGCTCTTAGTAATTCCAAGTTCTAGTGCATTATCTAAGCAAATTGTTTTGATTGTGGTGTTAAATTGAGTTTGATCCATGTCAAGGAATTCTTTAAGGATACAAAAAGGCATTGCTTTTATGTGATAGAAGATGAAACTAGGTCGTAAGACTATAATCATCAACTATAGTTAAAAAAAAACTATGACCATCATGAGTGGGTGTTCGATATGGCGCCCATATATCTATGTGTGTTAAGTTAAAAATCTAAAAAGTGTGAATAGAACTAAGTGGAAAGGGTGAATGATTTTGTCGAGATTGAGGAGATAAAGTTCGATGATCATTCACATCATCAATAGAAGGAGGAAATAGAGATAAGGTTTTAAGTTTACACATAGGTAAATGATCTAGTCTGTAGTGCCATAACATGATATCGTCTTTATTACAGGAATTTCTAAGAGTCTTAAAATAAAAATGAGTACAAGTGTTTTGTAGATCTTTGTTTTTCTCAACATCTAGTAAGTAAATTCCACCATATGCTTTTCCAATTGCCAGTCGCCTCCTCATGGAAGGCCCTTGCAATAAGCAAGAATTAGCTGTAAAGGTGGCAGTATCTTTGAGTTGATTACAAAGTGTATTGATAGATAAGAGGTTGTAGGTGAAGTTAGGAATGATAAGAACATTTGTGAGGGTAATAGTTGGAGTAATAATTACTGTACCAATGTATGTAGCATAACAGAATCATTATATGGTAGAGTAACATGAAATGGTTTATTGAGAGATTGGGTAGCATGGAATAAGCTAGGATCAAAACACATATAATCTGTAGCTCCAAAATCAAGAATCCAAAAATTATGTTTAGATTGAGGGTGAGAAAAAGCATAATCACCCATGATTCCAAGACAAGTACATACCAACTTACCATCATAGTTGTCTGCTGAGCATCAAATTTGAAGCTGAAGACGCTAAAGTATGTTGTTTGAAAAGTGAATATAATTGAGTGCATTATTTGGCTGTCAGACCAGCTATATGACTTAAAGAGCTATTGATGTGAGGTATCTTTTCAATAGGTGGACTTAGTTTATGATACAACTCCAATCCATGTCTTGTTCTTGGTGAATTTGAAGTCAGCTAAAAATCCATGTAGCTAGTGACATGTTTCGATTGAGTGACCAATCTTCTTGTAATAACTGCAATGGAGGTTTGATTTCATTTTCTTTTCTATCATACTAAAATGATCTCCAACCTTATTAGACTAAGTTGAAAAAGAAACTGATTGTTCCAAAAAGTCCCTCTTGGAGTTCAGTTCCTTCTATTTTTCCTCTTGAAGGAACATAGAGTAAGCCTCAGAAACAACATACAAGGGTAAGGACAACCAATGATATTATACTGTAACACCATATCATGCTTACATGATACATTTAGATATACATGTACCATCATGCTCATATAATACATCAAGATTTCATGCCATGCAAAGACTTAAACAACTCATAACTCATCATGTTTACCAATACACCATAAGTATCATGGATGGTTGCAATAATCAATAATAAGTTATTCCACATCTCTCTAGACTTTTCTATTACCTACTTATAAGAGTATTTCATCATATCCATTTTCTAAGTTTGTGAGACCCCTTAGATTAATTATTTATAAGCCATTATTCTTTTTTTTTATATGAAGCGATTAACTGATTACCACCTCATAGTCTCATATATTATGGAAGCCTATTCACGCCAGAGGACATAAAGTATGGCAGAAGCCAAAAATCACCCAGGTAACTAGACCCTTTAATATCAATACTCTCTAGTACATCATCTGTATATACAATAGGTACGATACCAGGATCTACTAGGATACCTCCTGAAGGCACCAATAAACCTGAAGGCAGACCAAACCCTAGTAACTAATCAAGGATCGGGCAATCTAGACTCATACACAACTCGATCATGTTTTACTTTAAGTGATTAATGTGTTACTATTCTAAGGTTATGTTATCATATAACGCCCACATAATAACTAAGTAACCATCCACATAATTATTCTATCTTAACCGTTATTACCTTCCAAATCATGTGGTGGGATTTCCATTAGCTCTTAGCTAAGTTTAAATCAATACATTAATATAATCCATTTAGGCTAAGAAAGCGCATTACATCATCCATTTGTAGCATTATAGCATACACATTCCAAAATTTTCATTAAAACCTTCCAAATGCACTTATTGCAAATACCATTAATTATGAACCATTTAATCCATCCAATAGGTTAGTTAATTAATGCCAAGATGTGTGTTCTCATCACTAAAGAATCATATCCTAACATATTATAAAGTCTCAAGTCATATCAAGGTCAAAAGAGTAAAAATGACACACTCTAATTGAATCTGTTGATTGATTTGGGCTAACCAGAATATCGGTTAAGCTCAGCCAAACCCTAGAGTTCCCTCAAACTAGTCGATTAGTATAATCAGACTAGTAGACTGTTCTAAGACCAATCTATCAATTCTAACAAATCCTTCGATGAGTTTAAGTAGAGAGCAACTAAGACCACCATAGACAACACGGTCGATTGGTTTGGGTCAACCAGTCGACTATTCTAAGAACCATCCAATCAGTTGGGATAAACTAGTCAATTAGTTTTCCCCTAGATAGCACATAATAGACAAATTCAATGCGATTAAAGTTATAAAATCCTACCATATCCAAACTATAACACTATCATTGCATGGGACCAAGATTAAACATGCTAATATACATAATCATGCTCATTTATAAGAAATCAACCCTATTTATCAAGAATCAAGCCTTTTTTCTCAAGAATATTAAACAATTCAACATGCATCATTAAATATCAAAATCTCATACGTGCATATAAATATTAAAATTCTATAGAGTACACTAATTCACATGCTTATTAATGCACATTTCAAAGGTAAGAATGACTTACTTGAAGCTCAACAAAACTTTCCACCAAAGAGGCAAAAGCCTTAAGTTGAAGGATTTCAACTTCCAAAACCTTAAAAATAAGAGATTAAAACTCAAATCCCTTCAAATAATCTTTACAACCCAAGAAAATCATATTAGGGAATAAAACAAACTTACCACCTCTAAGAGAAAATAGGAAAACAATCAACTAAAAGCACACTCAACTTTCTTCTAAATCTAAATCTTTTTGTATTAAGAATAAACCAAGAGGGAGCTAGAGAAAGGATCATAAGTGTAAATCAAATTAGAATGAATGTTTGAAGTGGAGAAGAATTAGCATGAGTGTTGAGTTGTTCAAGGCATTTTGGTGGTTGAAAGAAAAGTAAGAAAAAGAGATGATTAGGGTTATTTATAACCAACAAATCACTCAAGGACCTAGTGAAGGTGTGTAATAGATCAAAAACTCTAATTTTACCATTTGAATCTGAGCTGAATAGACAAATTTATCAAGAATAGGCTAACTTTTATGTTAGAGCTCAAATGGTAATTTTCTAGTGAGTACAAGTCGAGTTCATCCATAAAAGATTAAACACAAAAAGGGAAATGACAAATCATTGTGGGAAGAAAATCTTCTAGTCGTGTATTGATAATCTAGAATCGAAGCATAGGTTCCAAAGTTATGCAAATGAGAGAGAAAGAAGAAGATAAAGAGTGAGATCATCCTCCCCCTCTTATATTGAAATCAAACCCTCAAATCAGTTCGAGGTGAAAAATAATAATTTAAAGTTAGATAAATGATTAAAATGGTTAAGGATTACTCAGAAATAAATTAGAGTTGGATTATCAAATTTCTATTTTAATGCAAGAATTTTCTAGAAAAATTAAGCTTAAAAAAGCACTCATCTTGACACACCAATAGATTAGTTTCGTCAGACCAGTCAACTTTTCTATAAACCAGTTCATCAATTTTGTAGAATTAATACCATAGCTAAATGACATACTTGCTGATTGTTCATAGAACCAGTCAACTGGTATACTAAGAAAACTCATTATATTCCATTTTTTCAAACTTTTCAAATTTCTTATTAAATTATACCCAAACTATAGTTTCAAATCAAGATAGAAATCATCCAAATTTCATTAAAACATAAATATGGGGTATTACAAGATTATTGGTAATCATAATAGAAACTCAGGGAGACATAAACACCAACTAAATATGATCATCAAAGAACAAAAAATAAAGTAGAAACCTACCCTATTGGCTATTAAGACCTAATGCTCCATGCACCACCTTATTTTGAGTAAAAGATATAATCTTAGCAACAAGGGCTAAGACAAAAGAAGAAAAGTCAAAACACTCTTCTAATTCCAATTTAGTCATCCCTAATAGCTCCACCCAAAACTAAAGAATCTTAGGCCAATACAGACATAAAAAGGAAAAACTAAGTGCCTTAGGATATCAAGCATTAGCTCTAAGCAACTATAGTCTACAAGCCCTAGAAAAGAACCATAAACCCACAAATCATACAAGCAACCTACCACCAGATCAACATCCCAAGCAAAATGACCAAAGGAAAACCTAAACAGATCATATGCTTTTTGTAGTTGCAACATTACTTTCATATTCATAGTCCTAAAGAGGAAAGAAATCTAAGATGACTACATTATCAAATATACCATATTAATAGTAATTCAAAATTATAATTTTGAAATCATCAATTCATCAAATATAGCAATAGCATATTATTTGCAGACACAACTTCTAAGTTAAGAATAATAAAAGTATAGCTAATCGAACAATACAAATAAAAATGTAGTAGATTTAAAACAAGTAGCCTTATATCCGATGTTGCAATTAACTGATTCAAAAAAGAAAAAAATAGAAAGCAAATAAACAACACTAGCTTGTGGCAACATGTCAACTAGGAAATAACAAAATCATTAAAATTCAAGAATTCACCACATGTAATAATCGAACTAAATAGCCTATTCAAAAAAGAAAGAAAAATTTCAAACTTTGTGTTGCTGCTACTCGACTTGGACTCGACAACACTAGTTGTTGGCTGCTATTGATTCAAAAATAAGAGGGGAAAACGGAAGGGCAATCTATTTTAAGTAAAATATCACCTAGAAAATAACAAAATCATCAAGATTTAAATATCAACTATTATATAATAACCTAATTAAATAGCTGCTTTAAAAAGAGTGGAGAAAATTGAACCTTGTGTTGTAGCTAATTGACCTGGACTGTTAGAGATTAGTCATATAAAGTTGAGGATCCGTCATGCCACTATCACTAAAGTTGAGAAGAAGTGAAGGGCGACCAACAATGAACATATGAGACGAACAATGAGACCCCAATCCTAGGTTATTCAAAGCGTGACTTAATTAATTATCATTTTTATTATGGTATTTATTAACATAGTTTTTACAATAATAATAGTTATTATTATTTGTATACTTTTAATAATAATTATTATTATTACAATAATATTATATTAATTATCATAGTTATATTATAATGATATTAATAATGTTTATATTATTAAGTATAAATATGGTTATATATTAATATTATTAGTTTTTATTATAAAAATAGGTAAGTATGATAATAAGAGTTATATATATATATATATAAGAAGAATGGATGAGTTATGTCAGTCAATATAACAATAGCTAAAATCATTGTCTTCCTGCGATACTAACACTAACATATATAGTAGTGAGTATTAGTTTTTGTTGTTATAATGCTACTAATGACCACAGATATAAAAGTTGACAAAATATTGATTGGCATAACTTACTGACACCAACAGATAAAAAAATTTGTTGGAAAAACCTTTTTTTTATTGCCTACAAAAAATATATTTATTGGTATTAGTAACTTTTAACAACAGGGAAAAACATTGTGCCTAAATTTCTGTGGGCACAAGTGAATTATTTTGTAGTGTATTTTTAGGTAATTAGGTAGGAAGAAAATCTAATAAATAGACAATAAATAAGGAAAATACTATATAATTTTGAACTTGCGGCGGTACCTCGTTTCCTTTGGCCGAAAATAAGGGATGAATGACATGGTAGTATGACACCACACATGAGACATATTCATGTACGCGAAGCGGCGAACACTCCTGAACATGCATGATCCAAAAAGGGGAAAGGTCTGCGATTGGAGCTTGCGGCTTACCCGTCGGCCGACATTAATAACATGCTAAATCTTCCACGGAACAAACACACACAAGTATGCTCCTAGCTAGCTAGGATAATGGTCAATGATTTCATAATACCTGCTGATTTCAATCATGATGTTTAAATATCTTATATATAAATTCAATATATATTGATAGTAAAAATCCGTCACAAACAAATGCCTGTTGAATTGAAAAAAACATAAAAATGAACTACTCAAGTCCGATCAGGAATTCTCCAGCCATAGCAACGTACGTAACAGGTTTCAGAATGGCGACAACAACATCGGTACGTAATCAATTAAACGTAAT
Source organism: Tamarix austromongolica (assembly GCA_039764185.1). Classification (NCBI taxonomy): domain Eukaryota; kingdom Viridiplantae; phylum Streptophyta; class Magnoliopsida; order Caryophyllales; family Tamaricaceae; genus Tamarix; species Tamarix austromongolica. Next base: position 14,545,359 of record CM077817.1, read on the forward strand.
TGATCATGCCGAACGGAATAGTAGTACTAATTAAAAACACTATTTTGAGACATTTAATATGTTTCTAATTAATGTTTTGAGTTTTTGTTCCCGTATACGTGCATGCATGCATGCATACGTGCAAAATTAATTAGGACGATTGTATAACACACACACACACACAAAATATATATATATATATATATATATAGAAATTGGTTCATATGCGAACCATTATTTTGGTACAAACGTAGGAATAGTTTTCAACCGTTGGATCTGATATATCTGACGGTTGAAAACGATTCCCGGTATTTTTTTCCTATTCCCCGTCCCTCTATCCCGCCCCGCCTCTGTCCCTGTTGGCTTTTCTCTCCCGACCCAGCCCCCCGTCGCGTTCCCTCTCTCCCGACCCCGACCCCCCTTCGCACTCCCTCTCTCTGCACCTCCCGCCTCTCGTCTCTCGTCTCCCTCTCTGCACCTCTCGCCTCCCTCTCTACACCTCCCGTCTCCCTCTATCTTCGCCAGATTTAGCTCTGCACATCTCCATCGCTGTCAATCTATCACTCCGTGTCTGGTTCGTTCGTGCCGTTCCGAAGCCCACCGTCTTCCCCCTGCTCGTGTTTCTACTGTTCATCACTCCGTCGATGCTCGCGCTGCGCCGTCTGCCTCCCTCTCTCCGGTCGCCGTCACTTGCTCTCCTTCTCCAGATTTAGCTCTGCACATCTCCATCGCTGTCGATCTATCACTCGGAGCCGCGTATCAGCATCTCCGTTCCTCCTCCTCTCTTTATCCATCCCAATCTCTCCCTGTCCATCGCTAGTTGTCGCTGTACATAAATCCATGGTTCCTTCTCCTTCCGCATCTCTCTTTCGCTTCCTTCCGTTGTCTTCGAATTTCTTGTTTTTGTTCCGGTGTTCATTTTTGTTTTCTGCTTGTTCTATCGATGTGCAGCAGCAAAGGGACGGGTTGACCTTCATCTGGATTCGACATGGATCAGCAGATTAAGGTTTGTGAATTTTGATTCTGTTTTTTGTAATCAATTTTTTGATGGCAATGTTGATACTCTGATTATCATTGCTGATTGTGTGTCGTGGATGTTGTATTTTGTTGTGGATTGATTAATTATCAATGCTGATTGTTTGGTGGCTGTAGGTTAGTCTGATTAATCATGTGGATGGATTAATGCTACTGTGATTAGTAATAATGACTGTAATGTTACTGAAATTAGTCTGTAATTAATGAAATTTTAGGTTTTGAATTTGGCCTGGAGGATAAGAAAATCACATGTAAAAACACTGAAGATTTGTTGTGGTGGTAGTGCAGGGCATGGCAGGGCAGGGCAGGGGTGTCCTATTTTGGGAGAGAGGGTTATGGAGGTTAGTTTGAGGTAGGCAAATTTTGCAGGTTAGTTTGAGAAGGCTGGAACCATTTTTTTTTTAATTCCTTACATCAAATTGTAACTAATCTCAATTTTTTATATTTGAATGACAGATTTTGGAATAAAAGATCGGAGTTGGACGCAATTTTTTTTTCCAACTTCATGAAGGTATTGGTGAATGATGATTTTTATTGTAGTTTAAATGATAGGGGAAGGTTTCTTTTCAAACTTGTGTAAGGTTCAATTTAAGGAATTGTCAGATTTTAAATCTTTTTTTTATTATTTTTCATTCTCATATTGTATAACTAAATGAATGTATATTTGATTAGTATGTTTTTTTCTTTTGTTGAAACATGCATGCCTTTAGATGGAAATAAGATGGTTTAGGGTTTAGGGTTTAGAGGGTTTAGGGTTTAGGGTTTAGGGTTTAGAGGGTTTAGGGTTTAGGGTATAGGGTTTAGAGGGTTTAGGGTTTAGGGTTTAGGGTTTAGGGTTTAGGGTTTAGAGGTTTAGGGTTTAGGGTTTAGGGTTTAGGGTTTAGGGTTTAGGGTTTAGAGGGTCTAGGGTTTAGGGTTTAGGGTTTAGGGTTTAGAGGGTTTAGGGTTTAGGGGGTTTAGGGTTTAGGGTTTAGGGTTTAGGGTTTAGGGTTTAGGGTTTAGAGGGTTTAGGGTTTAGGGTTTAGGGTTTAGGGTTTAGAGGGTAGAGGGTTTAGGGTTTAGGGTTTAGGGTTTAGGGTTTAGAGGGTTTAGGGTTTAGGGTTTAGGGTTTATAGGTTTAGGGTTTAGGGTTTAGGGTTTCGAGGGTTTCGGGTTTAGGGTTTAAAGGGTTTAGAGGGTTTAGGGTTTAGAGGGTTTTGGGTTTAGGGTTTAGGGTTTAGAGGGTTTAGGGTTTAGGGTTTAGAGGGTTTAGGGTTTAGAGGGTTTAGGGTTTAGGGTTTAGAGGGTTTAGGGTTTAGGGTTTAGGGTTTAGGGTTTAGGGTTTAGAGGGTTTAGGGTTTAGGGTTTAGAGGGTTTAGGGTTTAGGGTTTAGGGTTTATAGGTTTAGGGTTTAGGGTTTAGGGTTTAGGGGGTTTAGGGTTTAGGGTTTAGGGTTTATAGGTTTAGGGTTTAGGGTTTGGGGTTTGGGGTTTAGAGGGTTTAGGGTTTAGAGGGTTTAGGGTTTAGGGTTTAGGGTTTATGGTTTAGGGTTTAGAGGGTTTAGGGTTTAGGGTTTAGGGTTTAGGGTTTAGGGTTTAGGGTTTAGAGGGTTTAGGGTTTAGGGTTTAGAGGGTTTAGGGTTTAGAGGGTTTAGGGTTTAGGGTTTAGAGGTTTAGGGTTTAGGGTTTAGGGTTTAGAGGGTTTAGGGTTTAGAGGGTTTAGGGTTTAGGGTTTAGGGTTTAGGGTTTAGAGGGTTTAGGGTTTATGGTTTAGGGTTTAGAGGGTTTAGGGTTTAGGGTTTAGGGTTTAGGGTTTAGGGTTTAGGGTTTAGGGTTTAGGGTTTAGGGTTTAGGGTTTAGGGTTTAGGGTTTAGAGGGTTTAGGGTTTAGGGTTTAGGGGGTTTAGGGGGTTTAGGGTTTAGGGTTTAGGGTTTAGGGTTTAGGGTTTAGGGTTTAGGGTTGAGAGGGTTCAGGGTTTAGGGTTCAGGGTTTAGAGGGTTTAGGGTTTAGGGTTTAGGGTTTAGGGTTTAGGGTTTAGGGTTTAGGGTTTAGAGGGTTTAGGGTTTAGGGTTTAGGGTTTAGGGTTGAGAGGGTTCAGGGTTTAGGGTTCAGGGTTTAGAGGGTTTAGGGTTTAGGGTTTAGGGTTTAGGGTTTAGGGTTTAGGGTTTAGAGGGTTTAGGGTTTAGGGTTTAGAGGGTTTAGGGTTTAGGGTTTAGGGTTGAGAGGGTTCAGGGTTTAGGGTTTAGGGGGTTTAGGGTTTAGGGTTTAGGGTTTAGGGTTTAGAGGGTTTAGGGTTTAGGGTTTAGAGGGTTTAGGGTTTAGGGTTTAGGGTTTAGGGTTTAGGGTTTAGGGTTGAGAGGGTTCAGGGTTTAGGGTTTAGGGTTTAGGGTTTAGGGTTTAGGGTTTAGGGTTTAGGGGGTTTAGGGTTTAGGGTTTAGGGTTTAGGGTTAAGAGGGTTTAGGGTTTAGGGTTTAGGGTTTAGAGGGTTTAGGGTTTAGAGGTTTGGATATTTGGTTTGGATATAGGTTTGGATTAGTTTTTTGGTTTGGTATTAGTAAAATCTTGAATGTGATCAAATTTTGATCCAATGGATGAGATTAGTTCCTATGTTTGTATGTTAATTATAGTTTGTATGTGACCCCTCCCCTATATATATATATATATATATATATATAACCGATATCAAGATACGAAGACGGGAATGCGACATTCGAGTTTGATCGTTCGGGTTTCTTTTACGTACTTTATTAGTGGTGAAGAGAATCTCTAAGTATTGCATTAACATACATAATAATTCGGGTATCGAACACGGCTTGATAAATGTATCATGTTTGTTACGCACCGCATGCACAGCACGACATATAGCATTGCAAGCAAGGCAGCGCTGTCATTGTTTTATGAATACTGAATGAAACATCTGTCATTGTTTCATCAGGATTTCACACCCTGCATTAAGGTCTGAACCGAAAAAATCGACAAGTGGAACAGCAAACAACCAGTCGACAAATGTAATAAAATAAAAAAAGAGAAAAAAAGAAGAAGAAGCGACAACTGGTACCCCAGTCGGTCGATTTGAAAATTAAAGATGGTCGCTGGGAATGCATTTTTTTTCTTCTTCCTTAATTTGCTTTTACCTTGCTTTTGTGCATTTTCTGATCTTTCGGTTATCAGATCAATTCCTTCCTTGCGTGGTGAAAGGCATGATGATGGCGTAAATCTTAACTTATTCGTCATTTTATATTTACTAGTATTTCCTAACTATAGCTCCCATGCGACCAACTTATTCCCTTCCTTTTTCTTTTTTTTTTTCCCCTAATTTACCTGATGTTGCAGTACTGCATGCAGCGTGGGTCACCTCACCTGCCCACTGTTGTCTGTCATCATCCATTTACAAAACAAGCGCCCACCCAAAAAGCGCAGGTTCCCACACTTCGGTAAATTCAAATATATTCATCTGATCAAGAGCAAATCAAAAAAAGAAAATATGGCCCAAGCTTGCCCCTCTGTTATTTTGGACGTCGTCCTGAAGAAATTGGGATCACCTATTTTTCAGAAAATCAAGCTCAATTGTTGTCTTCGCATCCAGCTCGGGGATCTCCGATCAAAGCTGGAGCTACTCGGAGAAGTGATTGACGACGCTGAGGGGATGGCTGTATTGTTCCCTAAGTTCGTTCGGGAGTGGGTGTGTGATCTCCAACGTGTGTTGTTTGAATTAGATGACATCCTCGATGAGGCCCTCATGCGCTCTACTCCTGCATCAGCAGCAGTGGCCCAAAAGGTACGCCTCCGCCTTTACAGCCTGCCTTTCGACCTAACGGTAGCTCGTAAGATGAAGGAAATCAACAATAGGCTAACGGGCATTGTGAAAGAGTGCCGTAGGTGTAATCTGATAGTAGATCATCAGCCTGGTAACCAAAATCAGAAACCGGTTGCTAGGAAAGGGATACTACGCTATGATCCCGACTACGTGAGGGATGATGAATTCTGTATGATTGGAAGAGATGATGATAAGAAGGAAATCACCCGAAGGTTGCTTGATGAAGATCCTAGCAAGCCTGCCCTTTGGATCCTCGGAGATTCGGGAGTGGGCAAAACAACACTTTGTCGAGCTGTATACAATGATGAGGACGTTAAGAACCGATTTGAGCTTCGGCTGTGGATTGGTTTCGCAGGTCTTGGTGACTTTTCACCCAGAGAGTTCTGGAAGAAAATAATAACAAAAATTCGGGAGGCTGATGACGCTCGGGCGGCGCAAACGGACGCGGAGGAGGAGACGGAGGTTCAATTGAAGGACGAGGTTACCAACTTAATTGGGATGAGAAAAACTTTGCTTGTTGTGGACAATTTTCCCTCATGATAGTTTGGTTTTTCAGTTTGATACCGAGCTCTTGAGTTATTTTATTGCCGCCGGTAAAGAGGGTAGTAAAATCTTAATTTCTCTATGTAACCACACGAGTTTGTGGGCTATTCTAGACGACCCCTACAATGTCGAGTACGACCTATCCAAAGAACATTGCCTGTCTATATTTAAAAATATCGCATTTGTTCCTCGGCATGATAGGGCGGAACAACCCCCACCCCCACCAGAATGGATGACAGATCTGGGGAAACAAATTGTAAGCAAGTGCGACAGTCATCCTGCTCTTCTTAGGGGTGTTGGCACGTTGCTATACGGAAAGGAAGACAGAGCTACATGGGAGTATTTTGCCCGTGATTATGAATTCAACCATCATGCCATTTGTTATTCTACTTACTTCAGAGCCTTCAAATGCCTCACAAAATGTCAGTACTATGTCGGTTACCTATCACTATTCATAGAACACGAGTTTAAGTTTGAGGCCTTGATTCAACAATTTACAGCTCACGGATTCACCAACTTGTCAAATGATATGCAACAATGTTTCCACCGGAGATTTCTTGCTTCTGTGGGTATAAATGAAGACAATTGGGATACGAAGGGCATGTGTGAGTTTGATATAGCTAAGGTAAGTAAAGAAGCTTTTATGGAACTAGTCGGTGCAGAAAACGCCTTCCTAGAATGGACGGGAACATATTTTCCTGAAGAGGCTCGGCACGTGTCTTTCGCTCGGCCTCCATCATCATCATCTGAGGATCAAAGCCGTCAAGATAGAATACTACCACATAGTTTGATCAAGGATGCCATACACAGAAGGAGTCTTCTTTTCTTAGGGGAGTTATTCCCTGTAAGGATGTCTGCACAAACACTAGGCACGTTGGCCTCTAATCTTCGATACTTAAGGGTGCTAGATTTACAAGATATGGCGCTTCAGGTGCTACCAACTTCCGTAGGACAATTGATCCATCTGAGGTATCTTGATTTATCTCGCAATGATTTCAGAGTGCTACCTAGAACGATTAGTAGATTGAAAAACTTGCTGACACTAAAGCTGATTTACTGTGATAAGCTTATTAAACTGCCTCGACGTATCAAAAAGCTCTGTCGTCTCAAGCACCTAGAGATCAATATGTGTTTGGACTTAACTGACATGCCGCCAGTTATCGCAAGAATGACTTGTCTCGAGAGACTGGATCGATTTATAGTCAGTCCACATAGTGGTGGTTTGGGTTACTTAGAGCATCTTAACAGCCTAAATGGAGACTTGTCCATCGAGCTTCCTCGACGCTGGGAAAGATCAAAGGCAGATGCAGAGCAGGCAAATCTGGAGAGAAAGATAGGGCTTACTTCACTAGAGTTCAAGTGGCAGGGTACTGACGACGGTGCTGAAAAAAATAATGATGATGATGATGTGCTAGAAAGACTAAAGCCTTGTAGTGGCACAGAAAATCTATCCATCTTAAACTTTGGAGGGGAAACATTTCCGAGCTGGATTACATCTTTGGGCAACTGTCTCACCGAAATTACCATATCACGATGCAAACGATGTGAAACCTTGCCTTCATTTCATGCGATGCCGAACCTAAAAGTCCTCACTCTTACCTCTATGAATATAGAGTATGTACAAGTCGACAGCGTTCTTCGTGATGCAGGAGGAGGCATCGACGTGTTCTTCCCATCCCTCGACGAACTCAAAATTGGTAGAATGCCCAGATTAAAAGGCTGGTGGGATTTGGGTTTGAATGGATTTCCTAATATCGCAACCAATTTGCCGAGATTTCCAGAGATGGGATCTATAGAGATATGGAATTGCCCTTGTCTCACAATGATGCCTCCGTTTTCATACGTTGGCTCTATGATATTACAGGATGTCTCTAACAAGATGCTTCAATCAGTGGAATGGGAGGACATCGCTACGGTAAAAATTATCTCCATTCAAGCTATGGTTTCATTGCCAAACAAGATGTTAGATTCAAATCAAACATTTCTAGTAATTGAAGGATGCAACTCATTGCAAACAATAGATGAAGATGAAGGGGAAATGGAGCATCAAGGAGTACGTAATCTGACAGTAAGAAATTGTCCGGCAATGAAGCGTCTGTCCGGCACTTTAAGACATCTATCTTATTTGGAGGGCCTGACGATATCCGCTTGCAGCGAGGAACTCGATTGCTTGTACGAAGAGGAGGAGAACGGGATGCCTTGGAAAGCCCTCCAAAATCTTTGTCGTCTGACAATCGGGGGCTTTCAAAATTTGGTAGCTCTCCCAAAGGGTCTGCAACACCTCCAATATTCATTATCGACACTTTCCATTACCAATTGTCCCGCAATGAAGCACGTGTCCAGCAGTTTGAGACATCTGACTCACTTGGATGAGTTGTCGATAACTAATTGCAGCGAGGAGCTCGACTGCTTGTACGAAGAGGATGATGACGGGATGCCGTGGAATGCCCTCCAAAGACTGACCAAATTAGATATTGGAGGCTTCGAAAATCTGGTAGCTCTTCCCAAGGGTCTTGGACGACTTGGTAGCCTCAGATCAGTCAGCATTAGGGGTTGCAAGGCGTTGAGATGGGAGTTTGGTAGCTTGCCGAAATTATGCAGCCTTACTGTCAGGTCATGCCCCCACTTGTCTGCCAGAATTAAAGAACTTGAGATGGAACTCCAGTTTGTAGAAGTGCTCGAGTAAAAGGTACAGCATGTACGGAAATGGTGGCTTAATTAATTTATTTGTGATTGGTCAGAATTCGGCTATTTCTATGTTACCTAATAGTTTTGAAATATTTGTGATTGGTCAGAATTAGGCTATTTCTATGTAAATTAATGAAAATGGGTAGTAATTGATGACATCAAATCGTGTTAATTAGATTTTTTTTTATTGTTCTCTTTAACAAATTTATTTGTAAGACTATTTTTATGTCATAATAGTATACTATAAATTGAGATAAGATTAATCAATTTAAATTCATTGTTTGAATGATAAATATTACGTAGGAGTAATTATTCTGCATTTTAATAACTCTGAAATAAAATATAAGGAAACGGTTTCTAAGACATTACAAAAAAAAAGTTATTTGGTCCAAAATAAATTATTTAAATGATAAATAAAATAAAAGAGTAATTGTTCTCCATTCCTTTTTTAAAAAATTTTGCTCGTTCTTGATAATTTATAAGTCTTGCGTGCTAATAGACCCATTTCATATAAGTTTGTCTTTTATCTTTATGGATATAAGCCATGATAGCTTATAATGTTTGAATTAAAATTGACTCATCTCCCGTCATTTTTCTAAGAAGATCTTTAGATAATTTATATAGAAGTTAGAATATGTCTTAAAATTTTAGATGAGCCTTATTTTACATAATTAGTACAAATCATCCCATAGAAATCTTTTTGGCGTGACGATCGAGTGCGAATCGTCAAAGGAAATTTATATAAAAAATTGGTTTTGAATATAAAAAAAAATTATAATTGCAAGACCACAAATCATGCAACAATAATAAAGTTATATATGAAATTATACTAGGTGTTATACGAGACAAATAAAATTAGGGCTATGTAAAAAATTCGGAATTCGATATTCTAAAAATATAATATGACATTTTTGATATCCGATCCAGTTTTAGTTAATTGAGTAATACATATATATATATATGTTTATGCCTTGCTTATTATTTTTGTTATGATTTGGCCACACCACTAACTTATTTTTTTCAATAATTTATTAGACTCTACAAATGTGTTTTTGACTAATTTTTATAGACCTAGCTAAATTAAACTTACACATTTTTAATCTTTGATGCAAAATATTTACAATTAAATTGGATAAATATTTCACATATAATTTCAAATTTGTTAAGAATGAAAGTTTATTAAATTTAAATAGATGTTGATTTTATTCATCTTCTCAAATAATGGCATGAGAAGAACATGTAAATAAACCAAATAGGATGTTATAAATAAAAAATGAAAAAAAAATCAAGTTTAATTGTTTCTTTATGAATCATATTTGTGAAATTTTGGATATTTGTATCAGTATTACTCAATTTTTTTTATCAAAAATAAGTTTCTTTTATAAGCTTGTTTGAATATTTTCTTCATATTGTATAGCTTTACAATTAATTACTCTTTATATTTACAAGTGTTGGTTGTTACATATGTGATCCAAATGTAAATATATACTAATTATATTTAGAGAACACTATACATATTTATTTTACTCTCAAAGACCCGTACATATGTGTTTTAGTAAACTAATTTCAACCATTCGTTTAACTACAAGTAGAAACCACTAATAGTCCACGGTCCACCCAATTCGATGGCCTTTACGACTTTTTAAATGGTTGAAATAGTGATATATATACATATATATATAAAAATGAAAGCAGGGGGCATAGAAGAAACATGTAGGCTCAACACTTAAAAAGATGTATCCAAGAAGATACGAGCACAAAGATATTCCAACTGGCTAATTTTGGTGCCATCAAAGTCCTCAAGAGCCACCACAAAGCCCAAACTTGTAGGATTTACAAGGATAACAATTGAAGTTTTGGTCACCTCCATATCCATACTTGGTTTTATAACCTGGATAAACTTTGTGACGGAAAGGACTCTCCTGAATAAGGTTTAGACCTTCCATTGAAGCCAGCTGCGGTATATTCCATTTAAGGAAAAAAGGCTGTGTTTTGTGAGTGACATGAATCTCTCCATCCTCCTTGATCATCTTCTTCACATTCCTTAAGAATCCAGACACTAGCTGTTGGTTTTTACTGCACATTAAAAAAAGCGAGGGCGGGGGCGGGGGCGGGGGTGGGGATTAATTAGATTGAGTACTTGGAATGGTAACAAATTAATAGACACAAGCTATCAATGATAAAGTGAGGAATCTAGGTGCATCGTGGGCGTACGCAGACCCTACCGAAGATCATCTAGAGTAGGGCCAAAAGCACCACTATGTGGGAAGTTGAAGATGATTCTATTGAACTTTATTCCCTTGAGTGATTTATACTTTGCCATCTTGGTTGCATCGACTTCATGAATAACCAAAGCACCCCTGCTTTCTAATGCGTCAATGTGGACCCTCGACCTTCTGTAGTTATTCATTAAGAAATCTACATGCAAAAGTTCGATTTCTAAATTTGAGGCAAGTTGAACCATGCAATAAGACAGATTGATCATATGCTAACTAATCATACAACCTTACCTTTATCATCGAGAGAAGTGGGGACGATGTTAGAGGCACGACAAAAAGCAGTGGCCAAAGAAGCGGAAAATGAGAAATCTCCTTCCCCAACTAATAGTATCTTTTGCCAGCTTTCATATGGCCCTATCTTTCTTATTTCCTCAGAATTCTTAGGGCTCTTCTTTCTATTCTTCCTCTTGGTTGAGGTAACTGCTTCTGTTGCAGCTTTAATAACTTGTTCTTTGGTCTCCTTAACACCAGTGGTAATAGCACCAATGACATTAGTTGTGGTAAGAGGTCGATGGAAATCAACTTCTACTAGCGGGTCCGATGTTGCGGCTTTTTGTTGTTGTTGTTGATGATGATGCTGTGAAGGAATAGTGACGGCACAATGATGTTGGTGAATTACCGTCGCTTTGTGAAGTTTTGATGTCGACGATGTCGGTTCTTTGGTCTCCTTTCCAGCAGCAGTACCAGCAACAATGGAATTAGTTGCGATAAGAGGCAGATGGAAACCAACTCCGATTAATGGACCCGACAAAGCTCGTTGTTGTTGGTGTTGTTGCTGCTGTTGCTGCTGTGATGGAATAGTGACAACACGATGATGTCGAAGAATTGTTGCTGATTTGTTAACTTTTGATGTCAATTCTTTGGTCTCCTTACTTCCAACAGTACTGGCTACAACGGAATTAGTTGTGATACGAGGCTGATTCAGATCAACTTCTACTAATGGATCCGATGCAGCTTCTTGTTGTTGAGAACGGTGATGCGATTGAAATGTTGTTTCTTGAGGTGCAGCCTTAATAATCAGTTCTTTGGTCTCATTAACGCTGGCCGTACCAGCAACAGTGGGATTAGTCGCTATATGAGGCTGATGCAAATCAGCTTCTACTAATGCATCCGACGCAACTTCTTCTTTGTTAGTTATTTATTTTAGTCCTGCATTGTTTGATTAATTATTTTTAGTCATTGTTGTTTAATTCAGCTGCACTTCAAGTCGGTCTAGGTTGTCCGAGTCTTTAGGAAATCATTGATCACGTGAAAAATGATAGTGTAGCTCTTGTGCTCACTTCATGCGTAGTGGTTTGTGATCGTGTCCTTAGTGGCAGCGTGTTACATGATAATGGAGTCCATATCATGGCTGTCGTGGTTATCTTCTATAAATTGTATTCATGCATTTCGTTTTAAAAAATATAGCTACTGTGCAAATATTTTTTCTGGCATTCTTCAAATTCTGTTCCCCCTGTTTTACGTTTTTCTTCTCCAAAACACTTTTAAACACTTTCAATTGGTATCAGAGCATTATTCTTGAGGGATCTGTGTGTGAGGTTTTCTTGTTTGTGTGTTGCGATCATGGAGTCTGAATCAAGCTTCTCTTCAATTGCTCCATCAATTTTCGATGGAGACAATTATCACATGTGGGTTGTCCGTATGGAGACTTACCTTGAAGCAATGGATCTTTGGGATGCAATGGAAGAGGATTATGCAATTCCTGCACTTGCAAACAATCCCACCATGACGCAAATCAAAACTCATAAGGAGTTGAAGACAAAGAAATCAAAGGCCAAAGCATGCTTGTTTGCTGCGGTTTCAGCAACAATTTTCACTCGGGTCATGTCTCACAAGTCAGCAAAATCCATCTGGGATTATCTCAAAGAAGAATATGCAGGAGATGAAAGGATAAGAGGAATGCAGGTATTGAATCTCATCAGGGATTTTGAGTTGCAAAAAATGAAGGAGTCTGAAACAATTAAGATGTATTCAGACAGACTTCTTGGAATTGCAAACAAAATCAGACTACTTGGTTCTGATTTTAGTGATTCCAGAATTGTTGAAAAATTGTTAGTTACTGTACCTGAGAGGTATGAAGCTACAATTACTACCTTGGAAAATACCAAGGACCTGTCAAAAATCTCTTTGGCAGAATTGCTAAATTCTTTGCAAGCACAAGAGCAGAGGAGACACATGAGAGAGGAGGTCAAGACCAAAGGAGCTTTGTTTGCAAAGCATCATAAAGGTGATAAAAGCAAGTGGAAAAAGAAGAAGGGTCAAGATGGCAATTTTTCTAGATCTGCCGCAGCACACAATAGCAGCAAAAAGGGAAGCTTCAAGGGAAAATATCCTCCTTGTCATCACTACAACAAGGAAGGTCATCCCCCATTCAAATGTTGGAGGAGACCTGATGCAAAGTGTGCAAAATGCAACCAGCTTGGACATGAAGCCGTGATTTGCAAAGGGAAAAATCAACAGCAGCAGCAGGAGAGTGCAGCTCAAATTGCCGAGGAAGAAGATGAAGATCAACTCTTCGTAGCAACCTGTTTTGTAAGTGAAACCTCCACTGAAAGTTGGTTAATTGATTCAGGTTGTACAAATCACATGACCAATGACAAAACACTTTTCAAAAGCTTAATGCCGACTGAAATTACCAAAGTTAAAATTGGTAATGGTGATTATATTTATGTCGAAGGGAAAGGAACCATCACCATCACTAGCAGCGGTGGCGTCAAGTTAATTTCTGATGTTCTTTATGTTCCAGAAATTAACCAAAATTTACTAAGTGTTGGCCAGCTAATTGAAAGGGGTCTTAAAGTGGTCTTTGAAGATGGTTGCTGTCAAGTGTTTGATGCTAATAGAGAGGAGATTCTCAAAGTCAAAATGAAGGGGAAACGCTTCTCTTTTAATCCAATAAAAGAAGAGCTTTTAGCATTTACCACAGCAGCTAGCCACACGGAATTGTGGCATAAGAGGCTTGGCCACTGTCACTTGCAACGTATGCAGGCCATGAAGGAGCTCACGGTTGGATTACCAACATTTGATGAAAATTTCTAAAATTGTGATGCCTGCAAATTCGGAAAACAAAGAAGAAGAGCCTTTCCAAATTCATCATGGAAAGCCACTCGCAAGCTACAGCTCATTCACTCAGATGTGGCAGGTCCTCACAGAGCTGAATCATTCGCAGGTAGCAGATACTATGTCATTTTTATTGACGATTTTTCGCGAATGTGCTGGATTTTTTTCTTGAAATTCAAGTCAGAAGTGGCTGGAGTGTTCTGGAATTTCAAGAGGCTTGTGGAAAATCAAAGTGGCTGCAAAATTCAGACCGTGAGGACTGACAATGGAACTGAATACACATCTTCGGCATTCAACACATTTTGTGAAGAAGCTGGTATTGAACACCAACTTACTGCCCCTTACACTCCTCAGCAAAATGGAGTGAGTGAGAGGAGAAATCGCAGCATTATGGAGATGGCAAGAAGCATGTTGCATGAGAAGGACTTGCCCAAATATTTTTGGGCCGAAGCAGCAAGCACGACTGTGTATTTGCAGAACAGGATGCCCACAAAAGCTGTCAAAAACATGACGCCATTTGAGGCTTGGTATGTCTACAAACCTTCACTCAATTTTCTAAGAGTGTTTGGTTGTGTATGTTTTTCTCATATTCCACAGGTCAAGCGAGATAAGCTAGATAAAAAATTAGAACCTGGCATCTTCATCGGGTATTGCTCATCTTCAAAGGCGTACAAAGTCTATCAACCAAAGACAAGAAAGATAGTTGTGAGCCGAGATGTGATTTTCCATGAGGAGCAAAAGTGGAATTGGGAGCCAACAAGTGAAACAAGCAGCAGCAAACTCATATCCACATCTGTTCTTCAACCAGCAGAAGAAGAAGAAACAGACTTGGAAGATGAGGAACCAATTCGTGGAACAAGGCTGATTCAAGACATCTATCAAAGATGTAATGTGGCTGTATGTGAGCCTATTGATTACTTTGAAGCTGTCAAAAATGAGATGTGGCTGAAGGCAATGGAAGAGGAGATGTTAATGATAGAGAAGAACAAGACTTGGGTGCTGGTTGAAAGGCCAAAAAACAGGAAATTGATTGGCGTAAAATGGGTGTTCAGAACAAAACTGAACGCAGATGGATCCATCAATAAGTACAAGGCCAGACTTGTCGTAAAGGGCTACGCGCAAATTTTTGGAGTTGATTACTCCGATACATTTGCACCGGTAGCCAGACTTGACACCATCAGACTTGTGTTAGCATTGGCAGCTCAAAATGGATGGAAGGTTTTTCAATTGGATGTAAAATCTGCCTTTCTCAATGGCAGCTTGCAGGAGGAGATTTATGTGGATCAACCTGAAGGATTTGCTGCACAAGGACAAGAAGAGAAGGTTTATTTGCTGAAGAAGGCTCTATATGGCTTGAAACAAGCACCTAGAGCATGGTATAGCAAGATTGATGAGCACCTATCACGGCTGGGATTTATGAAGAGCCTATCCGAAGCCACTCTTTATGTAAAGCATAAAGAAAATTATTTGCTTATTGTCTCTCTTTATGTTGATGATCTTCTAATTACAGGAAGCAACATTAAGCAAATTGATGGATTCAAAGGGGAGATGATGGAGATTTTTGAAATGACAGACCTTGGGTTAATGTCATATTTTCTGGGGATGGAAATTAAGCAAGAAGAGCATGAAGTCTTCATTTGCCAAAGAAAATATGCCAAGGAAATTCTCAAGAAATTCCACATGGAAGATTGCAAGGCTATGGCTACTCCAATGAATTCGAAGGAGAGTTTATGCAAAGATGATGGTGCAGACAAGGTGGATGAAAATTATTTCAGAAGCATGGTTGGTTGTCTAATGTATTTAACGACAACTAGACCAGATATCCTATTTGCTGTCAGCATCCTTTCTCGCTTTATGCATTGTGCTAGCGAAAATCATCTCAAAACAGCAAAGAGAGTAATTAGATATATCAAAGGGACTGTTGCCTTTGGTATAAAATTTACGAAATGTCAAAATTCCAAACTGCTGGGATTTTCTGACAGTGATTGGGGAGGTTCTGTGGATGAAATGAAGAGCACCTCAGGCTATTGTTTCAGCTTGGGATCAGGAGTATTTTCATGGAGCTCGAAGAAGCAAGAAACTGTGGCACAATCAACTGCTGAGGCCGAATTTGTTGCAGCCACAGCTGCAGCAAACCAAGCGGTATGGCTGAGAAAATTATGTCGTGACTTATATTGGAATCAATTGGAACAAACCGAATTGTTTGTGGATAATCAAGCAGCAATTGCAATTTCGTGCAATCCAGTTTTTCATGGGAGAACGAAGCATTTCAAAATCAAATATTTCTTTTTGAGGGAAGTGTAGAAGGAAGGTGAAATTAAACTCATTTACTGCAAGTCTGAAGAACAACTTGCTGATATTTTCACAAAACCATTGCCAGCCAACCAGTTCGAATTTCTGAGGCAGAAGCTCGGTATTTGCAGCTCCTAAAATATGGAGGAGTGTTAGTTATTTATTTTAGTCCTGCATTGTTTGATTAATTATTTTTAGTCATTGTTGTTTAATTCAGCTGCACTTCAAGTCGGTCTAGGTTGTCCGAGTCTTTAGGAAATCATTGATCACGTGAAAAATAACAGTGCAGCTCTTGTGCTCACTTCATGCGTAGTGGTCTGTGATCGTGTCCTTAGTGGCAGTGTGTTACATGATAATGGAGTCCATATCATGGTTGTCGTGGTTATCTTCTATAAATTGTATTCATGCATTTCATTTAAAAAAATATAGCTACTGTGCAAATATTTTTTCCGGCATTCTTCAAATTCTGTTCCCCCTGTTTTACGTTTTTCTTCTCCAAAACACTTTTAAACACTTTCATTCTTCATGCTCTTGAGAAATAGCGACAACAAAATGTTGTGGGTGGTGAAATGCTGCAGCTTCTTTGTTATGTTTGTGCTCTTCAATGATGTCGATGAAGTAGCTCGGCAGCGAATCATAATCTTCACGATTTTGCCTTGGCTTTTCATTTTCTACTCTTTTCATCCCACCAAATAAAGACCCAAAAATGGAGGAGATTGCTTGACCCATTACTTTGGATACACAGGCCGGCAAAGACTATAATCTTCAGAACGATGGCGCCCTCTTCACTTCCCTCTTTGATCTTCTGTCGCAAGTCACAGCACACCATCTTTACTACACAGGCCAGGAAAGGCTTAATGACTGGGAATTAATTTCCAGCAGATGGATGCCAAAGACACTTCTGATGGTCGATTCTTAACTTCTAGGGAGTACCAACAGAACGCAGAGTATATAATATGAAACCAAGTAATAACAGTAGATTACCATATTCTGCTCTTGAAACACATGGAATGCTGCTAGCTACTGATCAAATTAATCCAGAAAATCAGAACATGCAAACATTAAAACCCATAATTCAGAAAGAAGGAAGAAAGAAAGAAAGAAAGAAAAATCAGTTTTGGCTCATCAATTTGGTGGCAGATTAGTCAAGGACATGCATCTTAATTGATCCCAGGCAGGCAGCAAACACTTCAAAATATTGAATGTTGACGACAATTAAAAAAGGAGTGAGAAGATGATCATACCGGAGTGAGTTAGAACTTAGAATAGAAGGCACTTGATCTGATCAGGACCCCGTTTCCGTACGTATTAAGACTTCACTCTGCCTAATCTGTAGCAAGATCAGCTTTGGGTCTTTAGCTTGGCCACTAATCTATTTCTTTCCGACCTGTGCCCTATTGATCACCGGTCGGTCAAACAAGAAAAGTAATATAGATGAGACAATCTGAAGAGCAAGAGCCACTCACTCACTCACTGATTGTAGGATATTAAAATAAAAAGGCTTCCGTTAAGGAATCTGGCTCAATAAATATAAATTACTTCATTAGGAAGAAAATTTCGGCGTACTTTGTCAACGATGACCGACGTAAGGCAAATGTCAAATATTATTATACACTGTGGTTTGGTTTTGCATGCGAATAGTAGTTTATTTACGTTGAAAGTTTAAAAAATATATAATACTTGACTCATGTCGGATTTACAATGTTACCTTTTTTTTGTTCCCTTTTAACTATTCTTAATCAATTTGTAGGCACTAACTATATTTGGAGGGTGCTTCCTTCTTAATAACACAGTTATAAGACCACATTTGAAGAGATTTCTAGAAATATTATGAAAATTACACAAGGATTTAACACTCCAATAATCTAATCCTTAGTTGGGCCAAAGAATATGATTGTTGTGAGTGATGACTCAGTTCCTCCAAGGATATAACATTATAAGCTTGGCCACAAAAGCAAAATAAGAACAAAAATTCTAGCTTCTAGAAGTGATTTGCCTTATTTGAAGAATATCAATTTGGGTCTTTCGTCTTTGTAAGAGTTGTATTTATGAAAAGCAAAAGAGGGTCAACTTTACGGAGGGAAGATAGAGCCTAAGGAAGAACGGTTGAAGATAGTGTACAAAAATGTGCAAGGGTCCGCACTAGTATAATCAATTAGATGCTCAAAGTATTATATCTCCGTCATTGACGGTTTCAACAAAAAGGCGTGGGTCTACTTTCTAAAATATAAGTATGATGTTTTCACGATTCAAATAAAACTCGATCCGATAAAATAACTCAAATTTATCTAAAATTGTGACAATTCGATTATTATATGACCCAACCTGTCCGACTACCAACTCTAGCTAAGAATGGGACGAGATTGAAGCTAAAGTGTTGCGGATAAGATAATGAGGGTGAGTATTATAGTATAGATTTTTAAAATTTTATTGTAAATAATGGGATTTAGTAGGAAAAGACCGTTCCTAGAAATCCATGTTAGAAAGGAGTTGTTGGGAGGAAAAACATAACCTTGAATGAACGAGCTGAGAGCATAAAGTTGCCCTATAGATTACCGAAACAGTTTTGGGTTGATATGGTGAGAACCATTGTCAATTTGATAAATAAGGGCCCCTTAGTACCACCTGATAATGGAATACGATAGAAAGTTTGGTCAATAAAGAAGGTGAATTTCTCTCACCTAAGAACTTTTGGTTGTGCATTATATGTACATGTTGATCCTAATAGTAGGGATAAGCTTAATGTCCTACATAAAATGATACTAAGATGTTATGATGTTGTGTTTGATAAGTCTATATCGGATAAGGACAGGAACGATAGTTTTTAGTAGTAGTTAAATCAAACCATCTGATCTTGTTGATTGTGATAAGACTATTGACGGTCCTAAGGATTTTTATTTTATTTTATTTTTTTGCATTATATACATTATCATATAAGAAAAACTTTATAAAATGTGGTATTGTGAAAATTGGAATAGGTCTACTTTTTAATTAACTTTTTTTAATTGTTGGATTATATAATAATATTTAAGCAAACATTTGACATAAGTTGAATCTAAAACACATAAATTTTTAAACAAAGCATATCTTATATCTACTCAAACTTCACGTAGACCAATAGTAAGTCTGAAAACTGGGCTAATAAAAAATTACACAAGGGTAAAAATTTAGCAGAATCAAAATCTAACCTCAACCCCCCGGACAAGAAATGCAATGGCTAAGGGCCCAAGACTCGACCCAGGGACTTAATCAGTAAAGCAAACATGCATCACGCTTCTCGCAAAAGCAAACACATGGCCATACTGCTTCTTTCCCGGCCGATCAAATCTCAGACGGGCGGTGAGCCTGCGCCCTGAAAGAAAGAAATCAATTTGAGAGAAAGCAAATTAAAAAGCAGCAGGACCCAATCACTCACTTACTTTAGGAGATGGAAACGAAAAGATGCTTCCTTCAAAGAAGCTGACTCGATAATAACATGCGTTACATGTTACATGAACTTTACTCCATCATCGCACTAAACTACTTGAGAACGTAGCATTCATCTATCATTTTCCCGTATGCAGTAGCTTTACATAGAAATACGGTCTACGTGGATCGTTGGTCAGCTTTTCTACAAGGAACTGTACGCTAAATTTGTACAGCATGACGACGACGTAATTTATTTAGTGAGGCAGCTTCTTTGAAGGAAGCCTTTTCTTTTCCGTCTGTCTGACGGTGAGTGAGCGAGTCTTGCTTTTTAATTTGTCTTGTGAAACTACTTTCTTTCTTTGCAGCTGACTGATGATCGACAGGAACAGAGTACTGGAAAGAAGTAGAAGGGCCTGTAACTTGAGAACTGCTGATCAGGGGTGGTAAAGGGAAGAGGACACTCTTACTCACTCCGGTATGTCCATCTTCTTACCCCTTTTTCGTTATCTTCATTCATTATCTTCACGCATATGTTGACTGCCTGGGATCAATATGTACGTTTTCTACCGAAATCCCCCCCCCCCTTTTTGCTTCTAAATTATGCTTTTTAATTTGTACATGTTCTGATCTTCTGGATCGAGCGATTAGCTCAGTTGCACATGAGAGCTGCTAGTAGGAGGGAGTACTGGATCGAATCCTAGTACTTTTATTACTCCATTAATTTTTGCCCACTAGCTATATATTAATCGAATAATACCTTTAACATGCACGGATGTGTTTCAAGAGCAGAAGACGGTTCATCTACTGCTACAATTACTGCCTTTTTTCACTTGTATACCTTGCTTCTATTGATACTTCTTAAAATGAACTCTAGGAATAAGGAATCGGTCATCAGAAGCGTCTTTGACATCCATCTCTTTAAAATTAATTAATTCCCACTTATTAAGCCTTCGTCGGCCTGTGTATTTAAGGTGGTGTGTTGTGAGAGAAGATCAGAAAGAAAAGAGGAGAAGAGAAGAGAAGATAATCTATCCAAATTAATGGGTCAAGTAGTCTCCTTCATTTTTGGGTGTTTATGCGGAAGAAAGAAAACAGAAGAGAATGAAAAACCAAGACCAAATCATGAAGATTATGCGCCGCTGCGAAGCTACTACATCGACACATTTGAGGACCAGTACCATAGCAACAAAGAAGCAGCATCAGCAGCAGAGCCATCTTTTCATCCATATCATCATGTCGTCACCATTTCTAAACAACAACAAGAAGAAGCTGTGTCCGATTCCATAGTAGAAGTTGGTTTGCATCAGCCTCTTGTCGCAACTAATTCCATTGTTATTAATACTGCTGGTTTTGAGGGGACCAAAGAACTGAATGCCAGAGCTGCAGCAGAGGCAGCAACATCAACCAAGAGGAAGGGGAAGAATAAAAAGATGAAGAAGAATCCCAAGAATCAGGAGGCAGTAAGAAAGATAGGGCCACATAATAGCAAGCACAAGATACTATTAGTAGGGGAAGGAGATTTCTCATTTTCTGCTTCTTTAGCTGTTGCTTTTGCCAACGCCTCTAACATCACTGCCACTTCACTTAATGATAAGGGTAAGGTGAAGGTGATAGCTCAAATATCAACCGGCAGGAGTTTTTTTTTGGGGGGGGGGGGTGAGTAAAAAATGCCAGTTTTGGTTATTTTTTCGTAGATTGCCTCTGATCCAGAACGTGATCTGATGCAGATTTCTTACTGAAAAATTATAGCAAGGCAATGTCCAACATTATGGAATTAGAAAACAGAGACGCTTCCGTCATTCACTGTGTTAACGCAACAAAGATGGAAGATCATGAATTGCTCGGAGGAATGAAATTCGATAGAATCATCTTCAACTTCCCACATTCCGGTTGTTTCGCCGATAATGCAAGTGGTTTAAGGTACTTCGAGCACACGGCAACCTAAATTCTCATATTCTGATTATCCGTCTCCATATCTAGGTTCCAATTAAGTACTCTTACCGTTTTGTATGTCCGCAGCCAAAACCAAACGCTGGTTCGTGGATTCTTAAGGAATGCCAAGAAGATGATCAAGGAAGATGGAGGAGAGATACACGTCGCTCACAAAACATCGCGTGCTTTCATTAAGTGGAATGTAGTGGAGCTTGCTTCAATGGAAGGTCTCTGCCTCGTGAAAGAGCATCCTTTTCATCCCGGAACCTATCCAGGCTATGAACCCAAGTTTGGATTCAAAGGTGACAAGAACTTTGATTGTTATCCTTGTAAAACCTATAGGTTTGGGCTAATTGTTGAGGTTTAAGGTTATAGTGCACGTTGGCTTAGGCTAAGCGTTCGACTCTACCTCCTTCAAGACGTGCCCACTGATTTGATGTGGCGACTGATTACATCGTAGAAATGCACTTGTTAAAATTATAATTTTAATTTTTTTTACCGTAACAAGTGCCGGTGGACACTCATTAACAAAATAATCAACTTGGTAAGTCTCCTTAAAATCATTTAGCAAATTGAGGGTCCCGATCCATTACCATGAGTCCCATCCTCAACGAACATTTTGATTCTATTTAGCCGAAAAAATGTGTCAATATAGCTAATAAGAGTTGCTAAAGTAATTTGCTAAATATTTATTAAGAGTTGTTATCAAAATATCATTTGGTAAGATCTGTAACAAAAAGATGTGTCGCCTTTCATAATTTATAAGATTAGTTATCATTGATCTTTAAGTTATATTTAGCCAATTGTTATATGATGCACAACGAAATAAATAAATAAATAATATTTCTGCATATAATGTTATAAATAATTTCAATTTATCTTTACACACCAACTAATTGAGGGGGAAGAGTCATTTTAGAGCTAAGTTTTATAGCCACCGTTCCATGTCATTTATTACCCTACTTGTTAGCATATAGTTCATAATTATCAACATACAAAGATAAGATGAAAGGTATATTCATTGATGCATAAACATAGCTTGGTGTAAAATTTTTAGATAAATTTGACTCAACGTGGATCATCTCACATTAAAATGAGATCATTAATATATCTTATATAGAGTCTATGCACTTCATTTTGTGAGAGAGGTTTTAAGGTGAGCCTGATTTATTGGGGGGGGGGGATTTGAGCTTCATTAAAATATGTGTTATAAGGTTTGTTTGGCATTTTAATGTCACCCACCACCTCCCTCTACCTATACATAAATGTATGTCTTGGTTCAATTGTTAGAGCATCACATCTTATAGTATAAATAAGAGAAAGGCATAAGAAAAAAGATAGAAATATATTAAGTTTATCCTAATACTTAGCATTTCCTTAGATATGTAATTGATCCCTTCCCTATTATAACAAAGGGGGCATTATTAAATATATTATCCTCATATTTGAGAATATTTTTTTGTAAAATACTTTTATAGAATTATTTCCTCCACACGGAATGTTTATTTTCATTTTAATTTAAGTTGTAAATTAATAACCCCAACACCACAACATTTATAACGTATTTTTATTTTTAAAAGAAATTTATTTTGAAAAATCAAAACTTACTTTCCACTCTTATCCCTTTTTGTCACCGCTTATGCATTAATCACTTTGATATTTATTCTTTATATTAGGTCATTAAAACGTGTGTAAAATGCTAAATGACTAATTCTTATATTATACACTTAGGATCACCATGTAATGTGCTCCCAAATCCTGGATGGTTATATACACACACACACACAAATAGAAACATCGTGGCACTTATTTAACACTAGAAAACATGGAGAGTTCTCTTTGCTTGTTTCTTCTTTATGGCCCCCTTTTGTTTTAAAAATTTTAAATTAATTATCTTTAATTTGTGTTATAGCAAAAAAAAAGTTTTAAAATTATATGATTTTTTTCACTTTATAGTAAATAAGTTTTCCTAGAAATATGGTTTCTTTGGAACATCTTCTATAATCAAGTGGGTATTATTTGATGTAATTCTAGCTAATAGTTATGTTGTAAATATATGTATTTATCATAAATCATTTGCTATAATAAATTTTTTCTCCTCATTATATATTTAAATCTATTCATGTTTACTTATTTTTTGTCATTTACATGTTTAAAGTAGTTAGAGAGTTGATTAAAAAATATTGTATAATTTTCACATTGCTTGAAATTTTTTTTTCTATTTTTCTCGCAACTATAGATATGACTTGTATAAAAATGATATTTATATATATACAACCACATCTACATAAGTTTATAGTATATTACATATTACTATAAAAATTTCATTATTAAATTACCATTTAGCATTGATTGTTCCTTAGTTCTGATTTTTGTAAAAATATCAAAATAATTTTAAATCGGGTAATGTTTTTATTAATTAAATTATAAAAAATGTAAACCGAACCAAAACATAAATTCCTAATATGGTTTGAAGCTTACTTAAGCTTTATTTAATATTTTTCTTTCTCTGGGTTAACACTTTATTGTAACACTTGTTAAAATAACAATATTTATAATAATAAAAATAACTATACTAAAAATTATAATAAATTCTAGCATTAAAATTATCATTATAATTACTATAATCAAACAATATAATTATATTTATAATTATTATAATTTAAAACTAAAATAATTAAAATATTATTACACTTAATATATATATATATATTACATATTGGGGAAAATTTTGTAAGCTGCACCCAACTGCATAATTTTCATATTGACCATTAGATAGAGCATCCAATAAATTAAGTAGATAATAAACCGTTCTTGAAATTTTTTTAATTAAAGGGGAAACAAAATAAAGTGATGCTAAATCATACAAGAAAGGTTAAAATGTGAGAATAAACATTTGATATTCCTAAAATATCTTTAGTAAAAGTCGCCTTAAGTCTAATTATTGCCTCCCCCACCATAGGTAATCTTGATCGGTCTCTTTGCCTTTGTAGTTTTTATTGGCTTAGACGTATAATTTCATATTTTAACTTTTTAGCTGTTAATTTAATTCACATGTAATATTAAACAATGATATAAATTAGCTGATATAGACCTCATCTACCGATTAGATATTGTCACGTTAAATAGGCTCCATCCATCGAAAAATTTTAATTTAGTACTAAAAATATAAAACGCGAACGGGCGGTTATATTTTCTCTTCTCCTCCACTTGATAGTGTGTGAACACTAGTAAAGAGAATGGTGATAGGGAATTTTATTGATTTCCCTCACATAAATACTCAATTTTAATGGAGGAAAATTAGTTTAATTTATTTGATTTGTCCTTATGTGTGTGTATGATAAGAAGGAGGAGAAGATATTATTCTTTAGAATGGAGATACAGTGCACAACACTTATGCCTATTATGTGAACGAACTTGTTGGTTTTCAACCAACTTGGGCCTCGTACTTCAAAATTAACTCAGTTAATATAACCTAATATCCTTCTCATCTCATTATCATGTGGCATGCACGTGTTAACACATATATACGTACTTAACACTAATTCTACCATAAATGATTAGTAAAAAAAATAAACTAATCTACTAACATTAGACCATGCTAGATAAATTTTACAATCAAACTTTCTCCACTTTAATATAGACCACCACACTTATGGATTAATATATTAATATTTTATTAAAGACTCTCTCTATATATAATGATAATTACATAATATAAAAAATATGTTGATTAACATTCTCCCACTTGGTCCATCGAAATTAGATGTATGACATGGTCTCCTTATGTTTGTATAAACTTTATGAAGAAACGAATACATGGATCATGGAAACAAGTCCACACAATTTTGAGAGTTATCTTCCATGTAGAATAGTGCATTAATTCCACCTACAACTTTAACTTTATGAATAAACACATTATTTATGCAATATAGAAAACATAATGTGATATTTATCAATAAACCATATGTGTACAAATTAAATGAGAAATAATCACAACACAACTTTTATTAGAATCAAACCATAGTGAATTACACAATACCATAACATAATGGGTCTAAGGCCAATATTACACACATGATCCTTAAATTTACAAGGTGGCATGCCCTTAGTTAGAGGATTAACTAAGATAGAATCAATCCATATGTCTTTTATGACCACTTCACCCTTAGAAACACATTTATTTATCTTCAAATATTTAATGTTAATGCCCTTGGTGTAAATCCCACTATTATAATTCCTCGCGATACAAATAATAGTTGAGTTATCACACCTAAGCCTCAAAAGCCTAAAAATAGAGTAAACTACTCTAAGACTAGAGATACAATTTCTCAACCACACACTATGTTTCGTAGATTGAAATGACAAGATGAGTTTAGTTTCCATGGTAGAAGTAGTTATACAATATTATTTCTTACTCATCTATGAAACAAATCCACCAACTAACATGAATATAAAGCCTAATTTAAACTTACATGAATCCACGTAGCTAGCAAAGTCAGCATTCGAGTAGCCAACTACCTCTAAATTCTATTTCTACGATACATAAGCATGGAATCTCTTATTTCCTTTAAGCACCTCCTCACCTTCTTTGCAACCTTCATGTGGTCAACTCTTGGGTTACTTTGTAAACATCCTAGTACCCCCAACAACATATGTAAGGTCATGTCTTATGTAAATCTAAGCATATATAAGGCTTTCTACTACAAAAGTATTTAGCATGTTCCTAATCTGGTCTCCTTCTATGTCCTTAGGATTCTGACTCAAATGGAGTCGATCACCTTTGACCATGGGGGTAACACTTGGTGAAAACATATTTAATCTCATAGATTTATAACACCTTGTTAATATAAGTCTCTTGAGATAATATTAATATATTTTAGGATCTATCTCAATATATCTTAATGTCAATGACATAAGATGCATCACCCATATCTTTCATGTTTAAATGATTAGTAAGAAATTATTTCACCTCATAAAGCATCCATTGATCATTGTATGGAATTAAGATGTACGTACATTGATATACCAATAAAAAATATATATATACCACTAATCTTGATACATGTACATTGATCCACGACATTCTCTTCAAATCCAATTAAAGATATCACACTATCAAACTTAAGATACCATTGACGGGAAGCTTGTTTTAACAAATATATGGATCTTTTTAACTTACACACAAGGTTGTTATCTTATTTAGAGGTGAAACCTTCATGTTACTTCATGTATACTTCCTCCTCTATCTCACCATTAAGAAAGTTCATTTTCACATACAATTGTTGTAGTTTAAAGTTAAAATGAGCTACTAATGACATTAATATTCCCAATGAGTCTTTAGTAGAAACAAGAGAAAATTTATCCTTGTATTAATCCCATTCTATCTAAGTGAATCCCTTCACAACTAATCTAGTTTCATACCTATCAATTTTGTTTAATAAGTCTCTTTTTATCTTAAAGATTCACTTGTAGCTAATAGGCCTAACTCCATCAGGTAGCAATACAAGGTCCCAAACGTCATTGACGTTCATAGAGTTCATCTATTCCTTCATGGCATTATACCATACTTCAGACTTTAAACTGCTCATGGCCTCCTAAAATATTTTAGGATCATTGATAACATCTGCATCACAATTAGACTCTTCAAGATACATATAATATTCACTAAGTATAGCTAACCTTCTTTCCTTAGTAGATATTCTCAATGATGTTTCAACATTCTCCTGTGTAGGATGCTCAATTTTTTGTTGTTTAATGACTTTATAAAGTTCTTGAATAACATGATCTACTAGAACATTATTAGCAATATATGGAGAGTTATTGACTTGTTATCTAACAATGGCAAGTACTTGAGGTACATTATAGCCAAAAATCAATTTACTACATGATGTGGAAGCCTCCATTACTAGATGATTAATTTTAGAAGACATGTTTCTAATTTGATCCCTTCTATTAATTAAATCATGTTCAAGAAAGAAACTTAGCATTTCTCGACTCCAAAAACCTAGTGATATAAGATGGATAATAAATTATATAACCCTCAGAACTTATGGCATATATAGTGACATATCCACTTATAGTCCTCGGGTTTAATTTCCTTTCTTGTGGATTATATATTATCACCTTAGATGGACATCATCAAATAGTCATATGTTTTAAACATAATTTCCAACCCTTTAACATGTTAAATGTGTGTTAGACACAAATTTTGTAGGAAATTGATATCAAATATATATAACCATCTTAAGTCCCTCAATATACAAAGATTTAGGAAGATTTAGGAAGATTTGAGTGGGTAAGAATACTTCACACCATAACTAATAATGTATGGTTTCTTCTTTTAGTTACTCTATTTTGGTCTAGTGAGCTCGGTATTGTGTATTGTGAAATAATTCTATTATCTTAAAGAAACATTTCAAATGAACCAAGTGTTTTTCCATCCCCATTGTACCTACCATAGTACTCTCCACCTTTATAAAATCTTACAAACTTTATTTGTTTATCAAATTGATTATCTATTTTAACTTGAAATACTTTAAAAGCATCCAATGCACCATGTTTATTATTAAGCATGTAAAGATACATGTATTGTGTGTAGTCATCAATAAAAGAGATAAAATATCTCTAATTATGTACGTTTATATTGAGACTACAAATATTAGGTGCTTGAGTAGTCATTAATAAAAGAGATAAAGTATCTCTAATTATGTAAGTCTATATCATGACAACAAATATCAATATATGTAATCTCAAGCAACTGAGGAATCTTGTTAGCACCTGTCTTTGACTTTTCTATCTTCTTTCCATTAATACAACTCATACAAGTCTGAAAATCAATAATATCAAGAGCATCAAGTGCTCCATCATTCACTAACCTTCGTATTCTATCACTAGAGATATGCCATAATAATGAGAAGTATTCATTCATAAAACACCTTTTAGAACCGATGCTTAAGTTCATTGGAGTATTAGTATGATCATTTATTAAATTAAGAGAATAAAGACATTATGACGATATAACATGCCCAACACAGTTTGTTTAATAGACCAAATGGCCAATAGTGTCATTAAATAAAAATGAGTATCCAAAAGGTACAAGTTTAGAAACAAAATTCAAGTTTTTAGTAAAACTTTATACATAAAAGGTCTTTTCAAGTTATGATGCATGACCACTAGCTAACATTAAACTACATGAACCAATAACTTCAACAAAATTATGCATCCTACTCTTATTCAAGGTGCTCGATTCACTCCCCACAGGTTCCCTCCTCCTATGCATAACATGTAAGGAATTAAAAATATGGATTGTAGAACCAAAAATAATCCACCATGTATTATGATTAACATTAATCATGTGACATTCATATAATGCTGATGAGGTTGATTTACTTTTCTTCTCAAGCCAGACCTTATACTTGATGGAATCTTTCTTAAGATACCCCTTCTTCTTACAAAAGAAGTATTTTATTTTTTTCTTGATTTCACCCTAAGGTGGAATCTTTCCCTTATATTTATGGCATGCCTTTTTTTTTATCCTTTCCCTTGTTAACCATGATAACATTCTCTCCATTATCCATAAGTAGTCTCTCATCCTCATGTACACCCATGATCATCAACTCATTAATGGACCATTTCTCCTTTTGTGTGTGGTAGGAGACCTTAAAGCGAGTATATAGACTTAGGAGATAATTCAAATAAAATGAACCAAGAATGCATCATACATATCAATCTCCAAGGACTTTAATTGAGTTTCCAAGTCCTTCATCTTCATGATATGCTCTCGCACACCCTTAACGATAGTAATCATCACAGATGAGAATTTTATAATCAATGTGCTTGCCAAGACCTTATATCAAGGTGTAAACTACTTATCTATAGCTTTAAGCTAGTCCTTATGATGATGATTTGATTGAACCACTGATAGATAGAGATATCTTTGTATTTATATACACGCAACAAATGTAATTATATTTCACTCTTCACCCATGACTAGTTATCTCCTCTTGGGGTATTATCATCAGTGATAACGAGTTCATCTTTTTTTTTTATTTCCTCATCCACATCAAAACAACCCAATTGAAGAAAATTCATCTATTTCCAAATAACATAATTACCCCCTCTCAAATCAAGGATATCAACATGCATATCAGACATAGAACAAGGATGGAAAACTACAAATATAAAACATATGAACCCATGCTCGTGATCATATTGAAGCCAAAGCATAAAATATATGCCTTACCAATGCAAGGTATGTAATTAATCAAACAAGCATGAACCAAAGACATTAATTCTGGATGTGGACTTAGAGTTCTCATGCTACCTAAAAATAAAACTATTAATTTATCTCATAATCATCAATCTATATAGGAAAATTGAGAATAATAACTTAATATTTTAATCTTATGCATTGTATTTATATAATAAATTATTCTAGGATTGCATTAATCATGTAAATATAATACTTTGCATTTAGTATCATATTAACAACATGTGATCAATTATGTTAAACATGTTAATGTATAATTATTTATGATTTTCAGTGTTGTAGCTAAGTCCAAACCACACAAAATTATACTAATCACTATCACACTTACATATAAATAAATTTAAAATTATCGAAATATGGCCTTAATGTGTATAGGAACCCAACTAGAGAAGAAAATAAGCTAAACATGGCTTAACGAAGAGAGCATAAGTTAATCATGTAAAGACACACGCCCTTGCCTTCCAATTTGAGGAGAAGTGCGTAAAATATCAATCAACCGCATAGGATTATATATATGTAGAGAGAGGGGGGCTTGTTAAGCCCAATCACGAACTGGAAAAATGAACTACTCAAGTCCAATAACAAATTCTTTAACTGTAGCAACAACATTGTAAAATGCAATGAGGATATGGATTGATAATATAAGAGATATTAGATATGAAGTTTTCAAAACAAGAAATAATATTAATTCCTCCTATAAACATCTACAATATTTTTTGGATGAAAATATAAGTTATATTTTAGCTTTATCTATTCCCAAAAACATCATGCCGCCAAAAATAAAAAATGTAGGGCACCTACCATTTTGAATTTGTTTTTTTTAAAGCTTGTGATATACTTTTTTAACAACTTTTATATTATTTAATACTTTAAACTAATTAAAAAAGGCACTATTTTCAAGCATTTCTATCTCAAACATACTACTGCTCCACTATTCAATCGATCAGGCGGGCCAGGTGTGTCCTAGACACTAAGTTATAATCGGTGTGCATCCCATCATTGGTGTATAATGTGAGTTTTATGAAAATGAGATAAATATAGTATAAAAATTAGTTATACTTAAGTAATTATATAATCATATAAATTATATCTATTAGTTTTGTTTTGTAATTAAATTCATGACCAATGAGATATTTATAATAATTGCAACCAGCTAAAATTGGATTAAATTGTTAAATAAATTATATTCTAATATGTATTTTTTATGTTGATTCATTTTATATATGAATATTTAATATTTTCATATTTTACCTCTAAATTTTCCTGATATACTAGTATTTTAGCATCTCATAAGATCTATGATAACACATTACTAGAAATTCTAATCTATATCATTTAACACCACACAAGTTACCAACATTAAAAATATGAAAAGCAAATCCATTTGTGGTTTATAAATAATTGATCAAATTTGATAAATTTAGTCGTAATTTAACAAGGAATAAATACCTATAAAATAAATATAAAAAAATATATTAAATATTAACAACTATGTCCAATATAGGCAAAAATTGAAAAGATAAAGAATATATGGATTTTTTAGGCCTTAAACAATTCAACTCATCTCTCATAACAAATTAAGGATATAGAATATGTTTGAGAAAATACCTATTGGAATAATATTGTGTGTGGCGAGTTGGAGATGGGTCAGATATATGGGTATGGGAGTATGCATGACGATAAAAGGTATTGACGACTTTATCTAAATGGTATAGAATAGAAAAAGATTTCATATCTATTGAAATGCACCACATTTGAGATATTCCATGACCATGTTAGATCATGGCTCCTAATAATGGAACACAAGTTTATCATGATTTATAAAACTATTCTATATTTTAAAGATTTGTTAAGTGTAAAACTAGCTAGGGATAATATTAGCTAGGCATGACATGGAGCTAAAAGATCTAAAGGGAGCTAAGGCTTAGTCGTCGTCATCAAGTTTGCGATGACAAAAAATCTGGCCCCTCACAATCCTTGATAAGAATATAAGATTTAGATTAATACTCCAAAGGTTGCAAGGAGTAATTATTGACTAAAATAGGTTGGTTGTGAAAGGTATATGAATGAAACAATGTCTGAAGTGTGTAAACAAGCAATTGAGACTTGGTGCATGAGATTAAATATTGCCCAATAAGATTTGTATCCGTATGATGGAGAATTGTTTTAATGAGTGTGACATTGAGACAAATTTCTTAGAAGTGGTGTAGAGTTTGTGATCACAAGACAAATTTGATATTTTATTTTTTGCAAAGTTCTTAATTGTTGTAATTTTTATTTATTGCATATTTATTTATTTTGTATTAAAAAATATTATCAAAAACAAAATGTAGTGACAATGTGACACTAACAAATTAAAATACCATAGCAAAAGAAGCTAAAAACAAACAAATGAAATAAGGTCATACTTGTATGGTTAGAAAAAAAAACATCTTATTTTAATTTTTGATGGTGGTATGTTCAAAGAATTTCTTTATTAGTGTTCTAAAAAACCTTGAAGTTAATTTTGTCAAAAAAAAAAAATGATTTGATTTCTTTCATCCAAGTTCCCACTCGGTCATACTGTGGGTCCATCATACAATCATATTTCTATCCATTCTGATCCAAAATCTATAAACCTGAACCCAAAAAACCCAATAAGTCTAATACCTACCCTATCAGATTTACAAGTGACCCATACATTGAACTTAACCCAAGCTTGGCCCAAAGTCTACAAACCCAAGTTAGATTTGAACCTAGGTAAACTCAATATCTACCCAACCAAATTCATGCCCAACAAATTACATAAAACTCGAATTTAACTAGAATCCAACCCAAAGTAACACAACCTGAAACTCATCCAAAACAAATTAGATCCAAACTCAACCTGATTATATAGTAGACCTGTGCAATAGGCGGGCCTAGGCGAGGTCAGAGTTGGGCTCATTAAGGGTCATGATTAGGTTAGGTTAAGGTCATGCTACAGAAAAATTGGATGGCTTAAATGGGCCCGTGTATATCTTGGGCCAGGTCGAGCCAATTATGAACAACTATTTTCTTCATTTTATTTTCATCTCCATCAAACATGTTTCACATATATTCTACAGGAAAAACCTTCTAAAAACAAAAACTTGGAATCCAAGATTTTTCAGGGCCTTCATCTACCTTTTTGTGGTTGAATCAAGAATAGATATCAAAAATGAGGAGGGGCCAGTACATATATGATTAGAACAAGGAGACAACAATTATGAAGCTTTAGTGGAACCAAAAACATATGTAAAACTGAGAATTTCATTCAAAAAATAAGTATAATTCAATCATACAAATTATTTTAGAGACCCATAATAATTTCCTAAACCTACAACATAATTGAATTCTTATAATCTGAGCATTAAGACACTTTTCATAACAATAAAAAAACATTATTACAAAATCAGATGACCAATATCTTTTTCTTGATTATCTCAATAAAACTTCAACTCATCATTACATCCTAGTAAGAAAAACATAATTTTCAAATGACTTGTATATCCTCTGTGATTAAAAGAATGGTTGGCTATGAAACCAAATGAAAAAAAATGGGTGCAAAATGATACTGGAGAATTATCTACCTCCAATTATGTGTTC
Organism: Tamarix austromongolica; assembly: GCA_039764185.1. Taxonomy (NCBI): domain Eukaryota; kingdom Viridiplantae; phylum Streptophyta; class Magnoliopsida; order Caryophyllales; family Tamaricaceae; genus Tamarix; species Tamarix austromongolica. Next base: position 14,578,248 of record CM077817.1, read on the forward strand.
TTTTGTGGGTATATCTCATTAACAATTTATAAGGTAAATACAACACTTAGTGGTGATGTTAGTGTGAAGTAGCTTGAGTCTAGCCGATATTCTTCCTCTTGAAACAAAACAATGAGTTTACTATGATAAGGTATGTTGAGAATATATGAATCATGACACGTGTAAGGCTTCGTTGGAGAAGCACACAATTAATAAGCCATAAAATGGTATGAATGCGACATAGGAAAGCATTAATCATAACAGCTTAATCAATAGCAGCTTCATTTCTTGACCCTCCAGGACAAGAGGAGAAGAAGAACCTACACCTCAAAAGCAACAACTAGATTAACTTACAAATCAAACCAAGCATCAATATCAACATAGAGAAAATGCTATAACATATACAATGTAACAGTATCAGCGTATGCAATATGTTGAAGCCTTAAAGAACCACATGAAGTTCTCTATATGTTCATAAAACTTCTATCATACATAACATGAAATTAACAATTTCTTTGGTTCCGTTGTTGTTGCAACTGAACATATAACTGTCTTATTTATCTGCTTAGATCTCTAGTATAACAAAAATAAACAAATAGAAAACTAGCAATCACTTCTCTTTTTCATGGCTATAAAAGGCTACAATCGAGGTGTTGATATCACCAACAATCAATACATAAATCAAACAAATAATAGATATGTCCATGTTGATTTTTAACCAAAAAACATGAAAATTAGCAGTTATTGATTTTTAACCATATAACTAGCACCTGTAAGTTCAAAATTTTAAATTGAATTGTATTTACCTCATTTTAGAATAAGAAGTTGCCCTTTTCTTCTTCCTTCTCCTTAGAAGCTTCATCGAAATCAATGGTGACTAATGATTCATCTATATAAAAAAATTAATAGATATATAATTATCTCATGTTCGCAACCAATCTTGAACATATACCAAAACTTGAATGGTAGTTGATTTCAATGATCTCCTAGTGGGGCATATAGTCTTTCCACCAATGCTAAATGTAAACTCTAATGCAACATTAGACTTTGAAATAGATAAAATATCCTGTGCCATCAAAGATAGCTCAGGATACCTACTAGAAGAACTCTTCCAATACTCTAGGGCATCTAACTTAGAATGGAAATCATATGGTGATATCTCCTCCAAATAATCATCTAGTTGACTTTTATCTCTAATGCGGCTATATCTCCTCCCTTAGAAACAGATACAATTGCCAAATGCCCTACCCTAACTATTACTTCCGGCACTAGAAATTATGTTAGGTGAACAAGTATGGGTGGAATGGTTTGCTTAATGATCGTATAAAGATTGTGGGGTACCTAATACATCAAAGAACTTCCTCTCTGCTTCTTCCACCCCAAACAACTTGGTAAAGCAATATTCAACCATCTTTACCTTAAATCTTGGATCTAATACAGCCGCACAAGATAAAATTATACTATATTCAACCCAATACTTATCAAAATTTTGCAACATACCCTTAGCCATATCAATCAACAAAGAATTATCGCCCCTTAATATCTCAAAGAGATGAGAATGAACCATATATGCTCCCTTAAAATATATATTTGATGTTGGAGATTTCACAATAGAAAACGTAAGTGTTACTTCATAAAAAATACCAAGAAAATTATGAAGATCAAAAAACATAGTCCGCTCATCAATAGAAATCAATCAATTTCTCATATGTCGATCACCATCTCTTAAATAGATAAACACATCTTTGAAATATAAAACACAATCTATCATTTTCCATGTAGAGCTCCATTTTCCAGTCATATCCAAATGGATTTTTCCCTTAACTTCCAAATTAAACCTATTCCCAATAATATCATAAAAGTTGTTCTATCTAAGTACAAATCTAGTCACATGTCGAATCATTGCACATGACTTTTCAAGAATAATCTCAATAATCTTCAAACCATTTTGCACAATTAAAATCAAGATATGGACACAACATTGCACTTGGAAAATAGAGCCATCACCCGCCAAATAATCTCTAGCTTGAAGACTTTGTTTAAGCTTCAATATCATTGTATAGTATTATAAGTTGTCTCAGTCAAAATCTTATGTTCTATATTCCATTGTGAGAAAAACATGTTAATCACATTTGCAATACTTATACCATCTAATGGTGGGGTTAAAGCTCTAAAACATAAAATTAGCTTATGAAACTTCCAATAATCATCAACAAAGTGAACAGCTACGCAAATATACTCCTCTCCTGTATGGCTAGATTTCTAATTATCCGTTTTTAAACATATAAAGCTTGAACCTTTCATTAACATATCCTTCATTGTCTCTCTTTCTTACACATATATGGACATAATCTCTCTCTTAGTAGTGTCACAACTAAAAGGCTTAAAATCCGGGGGGGGATCTTGAAACCATCCTTCTAAACCCTCTTTCCTCAACTATAGTAAATAGATGACATCCTTCGAATATAAAATGACATAAAAATAGAAGGTAATCACACTTTAATCCATCTATACGTATTTTTTTCAAATATCAAGAAACAAGGCAAGGGTAACCTAGATCCAAAATCCAACTAGAAAGAAATCTAAAAAATTTATAAAATAAAAAAATAATAATAACACTCCAATTGACAAGATTATTATTTCATTTCACTTACAAATTGAAAGGAAAAACGTACAAAAGGAATGATCAACCGGTGTTTGGAGGAAGCTGGCTGGATGCTGATATTGATGACTAATGAGCAACAATGGACGAAAGACTAATGTTTGATCGAAAACCATGACGTCAAAGAAACAGACATAGCACACAGATAGACGACAAAGAAGGATTGAGATGGTGGCTAAAAAAATTAGTTGAACTGATGAGATGAAGAACGCGAGTTCGAAGCTAGAGGGGAGGTTGACGAGTCAGAGTCGAAGAGTGAACCGCAGACAAATGTCGAGCGGTGGATTTCAACATGATTTACCAATCCCAAGCCTAGCCAATTTTCTCCGGATTATAACTTTAAATAGTCAACCCATACCCACAAATTCTCCATGTCAGGCTTCAGTGGGCTTTTGAATGGATTTAATTGAGCGGACTGAATAGGCCTCCCATTAATTGTCAAAGTCTATTGTATAGTAACTCAATATTAACCCGGCCAATAATAACCTGACTCAAATCTAGCTAAATAACCCGTTTGCTACCTCTATCCTCGACTGCATCTTTTTTGGTAAACAGGGAAAACTCATATTTATAACAGTAGTTTTTACAAGCCTAGGCAAACATTACCCTTGGGCATCAGGTTAAAAAAAAAAATGGACATACGTCAAATTTAAAGTCATGTGCTCCGCCATTCCCAAACGAATTTGGTTAGCTTTTCTGTAAATGCGCTTGAACTGGATCCTAGAGAAATGCTTCAAACCGTCCCTGCAATCAGCCAGAATTGATGAGAAGATAGAACTCGCCCCTGCAAGCAACAACAAAGGTATGTCCTAGACTCCTAATAGCATTTGACTAGACGAGCAGCAAAAGCCCCGTCCATTGAGTGCTTCACCGGGGACGAGAGATAGAACCCATGCTCAGTTATAAAATCAAAATTAACATATCCATCAGCAGGATCTACACGGAATTCCTGTCATTAGAAAAGATAAAGGGAATGAGGTCGATCTTCTCTTGATCCAAGCAAGCAGATGAATTGAAGTTTATCGCAGTCTGTCTGATATTGTAGATTAGCAGCTCGTACCTTATGCCTCAGAAGAAATGCAAGGACCCTCTCTTCATTCTCTTCAGGATCGATCGAGCAAGTACTGTAGACCAGCACCCCGCCAGGCTTTACCAATCTGTTCAGCACAAACTTGAAGTTTAGAATTTTATGCAACAAGTAACTACAGAACGATTAACAATAAGAGGTCGATGGTGGTCCCACGTTGATGCAGCATTAAGGAGCTCATCCTGCAAATTCTTCAGTTCTTCCATATCCTCTGATCTTCTATTCCATCGTAGATCAGCCCTCTTCGGCATAAACAACAAAAATGTCAATCCAAACTGCCAAACACTACTGAAGAATGACAGGTGCTGGCAATTGGAAATATAAAGATAAGCTCCAATGATATAATACCTTGGAGAGTACACCAAGACCAGAACATGGAGCATCCAGCAAAACCTTGTCATGCTTCACTGGATTACTGTTCTAATAAGAACAAAACCAACAACATAAGATAGCTGTTCCAGCTGAGATCTAAGAAACAGGCAGCTAGAACATCTTCACTACGCTACTGATGAACCAACTTACAGCAAAGTCCCGAAGATCAGCAGGGATTGGAATGATTACATTATCTACTCGCTGCAACTTAGCTGTCTCTTTAAGGATCCGAAGTCGGCCTTTGTTTACATCTACTGCATATATCATACCTGAAAAACCATAACAATTTCTAAAATCAGCTAGAGATGTATCCTAAGCTCAGTAAGGAATTGATGCATCATGCTTTATAATGGAAACTCCTAAAACGTGACAAGATTTGCAACCGCCAAATATATACCTTGACCACTCAAACGCGAAGCCATAAAAAGAGTCTTCCCCCCAGGAGCAGCACAACAATCGACTATGCTATCATTAGGATGTGGATCCACCAAAGAAACAACAAGACCTGTAGTAACATGATGGAACAACCACTGTCATCAAACTTAAAGTAAAGATTGAATGAGAAATTCAAATGCAATATAACTTTATATCTCATCAATTGCAAACGAAAATTCAATCATTCTCATCAATATATAAGAAACACCAGACCATATAACAGGTTCTTTTTATTTATTTTTTCTATCTATTTGCACTGAAAACAGCAGAAGATCAACAGTATCCAAACCATACCATAGATCATTTACCTGCACTCTCATCCTGGACAGAACATAAACCTTCTTTTAAGAGTCCAGCTTGTATGACAGCCTGAATTCCGCACAAATACAGAAAGATTATTCGTGGAATGAATAACAGAAGTCAATTTGACAACATCTTGAGATATACCTGCATTCCAGTTCTAATACGGACAAAATCTTCCAAATGCGAGGAAGGCTCATGCAGGACCTTAGATTCACAAAAAGATTACATTGAAGATCCAAACTTGAGAGTGGATACAAGAGCAAGACACATCAACAAGTTCACCAAATAGAATTACAGTAAAATGCAGTAATAATGAACAACATATAGTAGAGCAAGATGTGTATTAAGTCACTGACTCGCATAGGTTCTGGGTTGTTTTGTATCAACAGTGGCTGCTACTAATTGAAAAAATGTCATAGCAAAATTTCAACCCAGAAGGGTGGGTTCAGCAATTTTAATGAATAGTATATGACACACTAAATCCAAGCCATGACCCCATTTCCTTCACTTCCCAAATCAAGCTACTTATTCTTCATTTTCTTTTCAATTCTATTAAACTATATTTTCTATAGAGCCATTAAATTCAAAATTAAGTACCTTGGACTCATTCAGCAGGGTTTCAAGTTTGGCTCTCGTGAGTCCTTTTGCCTTGTTTGCCCTGCATCACATCTAATGGAGGTCATGTCATCTGCTGCATGGCTTCTAAAAGTGCAAGCAGAGAAGACAAATCAACAATGACCTCAAGCTGAAAACGGGTTCAGAATTGTTCCAGATCATGAGCTTGATAGCTTCATCTTGTCCGAAATACTTTGTCCACCGTCTCACCATCCACTTACAGAAAAAAGAGAACCCAGAAAGCTAATGAGCAGAATGTTTCTGAGCATCCAATGATACAACCTTAGAAAGTATGCTCTGGTATTCCACTAAATTCATAAAGTTCACCAAATACAATTATAGGGGTGAAAATACAATGTTCCTCTACAATATGTGCAAAATCTAGACGTTGCTTAAATTGCCATTCAAAACAAATATGAACATTAAGCTAAAGTCATATCAGGAAACTTACAACTGGATGAGAATGAATAGTAGCAAGGGAACGTGCCTGAGCACGATCATCTCCCTCTATTGCAGGTACAGGAAGCAACTTACTTTCCTGCTAAACCAAGATGGTTAACATTCTATGACAACAAGAAAAACTGGATTAGCAAAAATAAATCTTTTGACTTGCAGTCCAATATTCTCTTCAGTTTTTATACCCATACCATGGCAGGAATGTATTTAGTGACTAACCTTTAGTGAGACCAACTTACGCAGAATTCCATTGACCATATTCCCAGCACCAGTTCTAAGGGCAGCCTTCGCTAAATTCACATTCTGCAATCAGTTTCATATTGTGGCATCATGATTCATACATATGAAGCACAGTATGAACATACGTCCAACTATGTTCAATTTTTCATGCCAACTAGTCTTTGAGCATTGGCTCAACATGTGTCAACCAACTAGTGTTTTAGTACAAATTAAGGGATTTTATTGACAGAAAATCTATGAATTATAAAACTAACCTCATTCACAACAGCATGAGGTGGCATCTCCAGCTTCACAATCTCATAGAATCCAATTCTTAAAATCTAGATAACATAAGACATCTCTTATAAAAAGCAATGATCAATCTATATTCCACACTCTCAGCGTCGAGAGAATCATTAAATTGAACGTATGCGTACAAGAACCTAGTAATCCAAGATCAGCTCAAAAATTGCATTTAATGTGATACTTAAAAACAAAACACAAAAGGCAATATCAATGCCTCATGGTCAACTATTTCCATTTAATTAACAGCTGAAGATATAATATGAAAGCATGTCATGCTATGAAGCATAAGATACAAGCTTGAAAAGGACTTAAAACATGGAGGAGTCACCATGCAAAGGCATAAAGCTAGGAGAAGTACCTGGAGTAGAAGAGGTTCCATGTTCCTAAACACATTCTCATCATGACATAAGAAACCAATCAGATAGTCAAGGTATCTCCTCCAACGAATAGTACCTCCAACAACTTCTGTAATCTACGAAATAAAGAAAGCACCACAACTGAGCAGAATACATCTATTCTTCCTCATATTGACTCTAAAACATAGATCAGCCTATAGTTGGACCTACAAGCAGGACAATCCTATGAAAAAGGGAAAGACGGTTCAATTTAACCAAGGACATTAATTCGTTAGGTAACATTACAGCCTCAAGTCCACTATAGCCTAGAAAGTGGTGCTCTGACTAGGGGAGTGATGAAATTTTAACACAGCGTGACAAAAATAAGTAAGCCATTAGAAATGAAATAACCAATCTGAGATCTCGGTCATCCAGGTCCCTGGTGCGAAATCCTAAAGTCCTTTTGACATAAGCCATCTCATTATCTCCAGAACCTTTCCCTTTCTCATTAAGAAGATCTGCAAAAGCACCACCTAGCTCTATCCGCATCAACCTCACAGCCGCCACTACATCAATGACAAACAACTCATCAAACAAACAGACCATGGAAATCCCAGAAATTACAGGATCATTACACATTTTCTGTTCTTGGCCTTGAAAATGTTTTTTGGAAACTAATTTCTGAAAACCAAAAAGGGTTCAGCATGAACTTAAAACCAATATACTAGAATACTTCGAATGTCAATGAGAATCCAGAAACCAGAAGCTCAAAATCACCCAAAAAGAAAAGACCCAATATCTACCCCAACTACTTCACTATAGTAACTGAATTAGGATTGCCACATCTTAAAAATGTTTAACATTAGTCAATAAATTCCTGTCAGCGTAGGTAAATTGCGATTCCTTGCAACATGAACGACATATAGTAATCAACAAAATAAATTATTTCCTAGACTTAAACAGTGAACCTTCTAAATTCAAAAACATGAAGTGTTGAGGAGGCCCAGGGATGCAGCATGATTTAGGATTTTACCAGCTCTATGAGGTGAAATATCCAAATTCAACTTCTGGATTTGCTGAGAAAGATCAGTCGCACCTAGAAAGAACAAAATAGAGGGAGAGAATAACCACCTCCTTGCTGTGTAAGTGAGTAAATTGATAGCAGCCAAAAGAAAATTCAAATAACCAGAACAATGAAAAAAGAAAAAGCATAAAATTTTCGATGGGTTCGGTTGCAATTTCACCTGTTTGACGACTAGAAGCCAAAATACTGCACTTATAACGAGGTTTCTGTATCAGGGCTGTATTCTTACTTGCTCGAAACGAAAGTGGCGGAATACTGGTTAATGAGTGACTGTCGAACTTGGGTTTCAGGGAGAAAGAAGATGAATTGGACTCAGAAATGAGACAGAAAGTGTAACCGTTGGTGATTGCTGCTCCCTCCATTTTTGCAGGAGTGGGAAGCCACCGGACTGAAACCGAGCTCCTCGTCTGAGTTGAAGTATTGCAGAAAAATATATCTCTATGTTGTACACTTGATATTTTTACACGGGTCATTTAGATTCATGAACGTATTTATAATTAATATTTTTCATAATCAAAATATTTAATAAAATTAATATTAAATAATAAATTAATTAGAAGAAAGCTAATATAACAATATAAAATGAGATATAGATATTATAATCAAATACGTTTACACTCTTTTAAATATAAAAATTATTATTGAATTACTTAGGCAGATATTATTATTGCATATTAAAGTTTTTAAACTTTTATAATTTGTGACTTTTAAAATTAGGATATATAATTAATTGTGAGTCACTATCCTTTTGTTTAAAAAAAAACTACAGCTAGCATTTACCTTGACTTAACAAAATATGCATGCTAACTTCTTAAAAGAATATTAATTTCTAATAAAAATATACTTTTATTTGATTTTTTTCTCAATAATATTTTTTACATTATAATTTCATATTTTAGTGATATATAATTACATAAACTAGAGGGTGAATATTTTCTTTCTTGACCAAAATTAGTCAAAGAAGACTAAAATTATGAAGGGGACAAAAGATTATTCAAACTTATTATTATTATATCATTTGTTCTATTTAAAATTTCAAGGGATAATTTATTTCTTGATTCTTAATTTACCAAATATATCAAAAAAATTGAATTTAAATAGTTTTATTATAAAAATTAAAATATGAATAATAAAATTTATTGACAAATGGAAAAATAATAACAAAATATAGTTTTTATAATTGATTTTATAAAATTCAATTTACCAAACCACAACTTTATAAAAATTCCCAAAAAAAAGCCTACATATTTCATAAAAATAACTCCCACAAAAAATTAATTGATATTATTCACTTAGAGTTATGTAGTACGTGAGCATCTAAATTAAGAATTATCTTGTACATTTTAAAATTTTTTAGCTTATATCATATATTTTATCTAAATTCAATGTTATATCTTGTATTTTCTTTTATTATTGTTCAAGCTTAAAAATAAACTAAATTACATGGAAGAATAAAAAATTAGAACTAAATTGTAGAGAAGATTGGAAGATCTTGAAAACATATTACGTGCAGATCTTAAAAGTAGAGTGGAATAAAAAGTTAAGAAGGAAAATTTGAGATAAGTGAACAACAGCATTAATAACAAGTTCTCTGTGTCACTAATTAAAAGGTCCAAAAACCGTCTAGAAAGCAAGTAAAATGGATTAAAAAACATGTTTACAAAGAATATGAAATTAGAAGGTCACCTCAAGAGCAAGGTTTTAAGAAAATTGAGGTATGTAATTTGATATCCTAGAAGATGTAAGAGATAGTGATAAATTAGAGAATTATCTAATCATCGTATGAATGTGAAAAAATTAAGATGGATGTGAGTAAGAATGGAGAGAATATGTGAATGTAAATAATATTCATTCAAAAGAAATTTCTCATAAAAATATCTCAGCATTTCTTATATTTTATAATTAATAGTTGATTTATAAATATTGCATAGTGATACATAACAATTCATTAAATTTATAAATATATTCCAAACTTCAAAATTGCATAAGATTTTTTTCTTTTTCACTAATCAATACATAATTATTTGTATATGAATAATTTAATGCTTCACAAATTTTAATTGCATGTGCACGAGAGTAAAACTAGTTACATAGAAGAACAAAGTACTCGATTAGTTGAGATGGGTTTATTGAACCTATAAATAGTAAGATAATTAGATGCAAAATAGATGTCTAAATGAATAAAATAATTTAAAGCCACCTAATAATAGTCATTTAAACCCAAGGGGACATTTCCCTTATTAGCTTACCAATGCATTTTGATCAATCATAATTTCAAACATTTTGGGGAGGGGGAATCTAATGAGGTAAGTGAAAAGACATATGCTATCAACCTTAAAATTGATAAATAAATTATAGTTCCTAGTTTCATTATTTAAAGCCACTAACCTTAGGATATCAACGGAATAGGGGGATAAAGGTTATGACCATTAGGGTCCATATTCCATACAAAAAAGGACTTGAACAGCCTTTGTAATGTATTTTCCATTATTAAGAGGTATGTTGGTGATGGGTTTTGTAATCTCCTCTAAATGTTTGTGATACTTAGCTATTTCTTCTCGTTGATTTATTATTGAGCAGGGCACATTGATTCACACTACAATAGGAAGGGGATCAATGGATATATTTAGGCCTACCATCAAAGAATTTATATGTATATTCTCAAGTGTGTCATGGTTAATCCAACCATGCTGAATTTCAAGATTGATAATTATCCATATATCATCTCTCTTTACTAGAAAACAATATATATCATTGATTCTACAAGGAAAAGGTGTCTTAGTGACACAAAATCTCTATTTGTTGTCGATTTTGGTCACTAGCAATGACATATCATCGCCAAATATTCTTGACAAATAATTCATTACCAAAAAAATGATGAAATAAGCTATCGTAACCAATAATATTTGTAGCAATGATATATGTCGTCGTCATAAGTATTATTTGTAATGAATGATATTCAAACATATGTGATTTTTTGGAAAAAAAAATAACTTTTATGATAACATTTCATGGTAAGAAATATATATATATATATATATATATATATATATACGATAACCACTCTTTGAGGTTTTTTTTGTGTGGAGGTATTTAGCAATGACAAGCAACTTATAGGTGATGCATCACTAAATTTTTCTCTTATTTCTAGTTTTTTTAACTATTAATTGACGTATAGTTACTAATAAATATGAATTACCATATACACAATTAAAATTTAAATCAAAAATATTTATGAGCATTACGAAATTGAAATACAAAAATTAAATGAGATTGTATCAAATGCTTATAAATCTACCAGAAGATGTCCAAATATACTCTACTCTAAAATATGATCATATAACTAGTGTTAGGACTGATTCTGGGGAGGTGGATCCACCTAAAGCTTGATTCGTGGATGAGAAAAGATAGATCTGAACTAGAACCCCATCACAGTTTGAGTTAAATGATCTATATAGGTTTTTTGTTGGCAAAGCATGATCATAATGCCATCATGTTTAAGAATAAACGTAATAATAATAGGTGTCATGTAGAAGCCTATGTCTTGTAGTGTGATTGTCAATGGAAGAACAGGAAAAACTGACTATATGCACTTAGCACCCTTCCTAAAGCCTTGGCAATGACCAAATACATCCACCATTATCACAAAATCATCTATTGCTTGTTGGTTTGTGAAAGCAATAAAAGGCCTTCACTTGATCTCTCCACCTTTCCCCTCCCCTTTTACATGAGCATCATGACACTTCATCATTTTCTTCTATGAAAGAAAATATTATATTAATACAAAATTATAAATATCAATTATTTCATAAAATAATAAAATAAGATGTTAAATTTCTTACATAATGCTCTCTCATAATATCAGCTATCCACTTACCAACTCTTATGTGTAAATCCTTATAATTTTCTATTACTGATGATAATTGTTTTATCTATTGATCGGAATTTCATATTAGTACCAAAAAATTAATTTAATAATATAAAAATAGTTTTATAAGTATAGCTAAAAGATAGGTCCGACTCATTCATTTAGTTAAATGAACTAAGTCTGTGCCTTATTTTTTTAGCTTATTTATTAAATGAGTTGAGCTCAATCCCAAAAAAGCGAGGCTCAATTCATTTTATAGCTTTAGCTCATGAACTTGGCTTAGATCAGTTGGTTAAAATCTCAAATCAACTTATTCATTTAGTTAAATGAATTGAGCCCGAGCCTTATTCACGTTTAGCTAAAAAAGTAGAGCCAAAAACCAAGGGTATTCGACTCGATGCTACTCATTTACAAACTTTACATTTGAATGATGACACACTAAAGTAGATCTAGAGTCACAAAGGCTAGGATATGTCATAATTAGTTTATTTTTCTTTGACATCGCCTATGTAAAATAAATAAATAAATTCAAATATTGTACATTTTTTTAATTTTTAAAATTTAGTATTACCTTTATCTAATTAGAATCCTAGAATTCTATGTATTTCTACCAAGTTTGTTAGTTAAAATCATCCAACTTTCACAAATTTTCTTTCAATTAGTTCGAGACCATTCGATGTGGTTTTGAGTTTTATGTTTCAATTTTTTAGAAAACTAAAAATAGTTCTCATTTTTACCTACCATTATTTATGAGAATCATTTTGAGTTTCTAAAACATATTTTCATTTAAGCTACAACTACCACACTTATAATAGTAATAGTTAATGCAACGATGATGATAACAATAATCGTAATAGTAATAGATAATAATAATAATAATAATAATAATAATAATTATTATTATTATTATTATTATTTATCGAGATGTTTTAACATTTGACTTAAACTGTAACACCACAAAATTCACTAATTTTTTTTAAAGCGGAAGCAATTAAAATAGAAATACTTAAAACTTGTGAATTCTGGGCATGTTACCGCCACACTTAGTACCAGACCGGTTCACTCCGACCGTTCCAGTACCAAGTGCTAAGGCTAAAGAAAAGATCAACAATCAATTACAAAATTAATACAAACTAAACTTCAAATAATCATTAAACGGTTGTAAAACAAAAACAGAGTACGCATCAAGAAATGTAATTCATTTCCAAAAGAGAATTAAACTTACAACCGATAAAAGGTTCATAAAAAAAAAAACTCAATCGAGTAATGAATCAGAAAATGGTAATTACTATACCAAAGAAATAACAAAAGGAATGAAAGCGCGTAAAGAATGAATACGGCCACAACACTCTCGAAACTTCGAGCCAAACATGCTCGACACTCAGCCCCAACTGATATCTCGCCCACCTGCACAAATCAGAAGGGTATGCTACTCGTGGGAATGAGCAGCACCCATGAAAGGGGTGATCAGTACGCTACGTACTGAGTAAGGTAACCGAGCACTAAGGCCGACACATAAGCACATAATCCATGCAGATTAATAACAAGGCATAATCCAACATAACAACATAAAGGTATATGAACAATTTAGGTAAAAGTACAAAGGCCCATATAATCTAGATTAATTGTTTAGTTAATCTCTTAACAGAATCCGATTCACACCATGCCTTTTATCAATCCATGCGAGCATAGGAACACCCCACTATTATAACTGGTGGGCCGGTCACAATAGAGCACCATGCCCTAACCACTATTATTACCGGTGGATCGGTCACAATAGAGCATCATGCCCTAAGCACTGTTATTACCGGTGGATCGGTCACACATAGGGTACAACCCTAACCACTATTCCTGACCGGTGGATCGGTTTGGTTCCTGCTCGCATGGTGTTCCACTGTAAGTAATTAGTATCTTTTAAGAGCTTTAACAATTCTGGTTTGTGTTTATTGAGCTCGAGTCACCCCACTATTATTACCGGTGGGCCGGTCACATATAGGACCTCATGTCCTAACCACTATTATAACCGGTGGATCGGTCGCACATAGGACTACGCGTTCTAACCACTATTCCTAACCGATGGATCGGTTGGCTCCGGCACGCATAGTTAATCATTCCAAACCCTAATTCAGTCTCCTCCGTACCCTTAATTTGCTCCACGTGCTATTTTTCATCCTAAGTGCTCAAACACCCAAACAACACTTACATTACCTTCCTTATATCCCAAATTAACTTTCCACACATAAATTTCATACCCATGCAGACATTAATCTCCCCATGCAAACCTTCGAACCTTTTTCATGCAAACCCTAAAATTCCACGTGAAACCCTAAATTCAACCATGCAAACCCTAATACCACCATACAACCATCAATGCCACCATATAAACCCTAATACCACCATACAACTATAAATACCACCATACAAACCATGATTCCATCATACAAAACCCTAAATTCAATCCACACAAAACCAAAGATTCACCCGTACCAAACCTAAATTCAAACCATATAAAACCCAAATATTTGTCCATACCAAACCCTAAATTCAATCCATACCAACCAAATATTCACCCTTACCAAACCCTAGATTCAAAACACATAAAACCGCAGATTCATCCTTACCTTACAATTGATTAGATTCTCCCACATAAAATCATAAATTAGATTCTCCCAAGCAAAACCATAAATTATATTCCCCCAAACAAATCATAAATTAGATTCTCCCAATTAAATCATAAATTAGATTCTTCCATATAATATCATAAATTACATTCTCCCAAATAACTTCTTATATTAGATTCTCCCAAACAAATCATAAATTAGATTCTCTCCTACCAAACCCTACATTTTCCATTTTATTTTTCCACCTATAAATTATTAAGATACTTAGGTCAACTCACATCTCTTGGTCAACCAACCCCTAGTTGAATTATCAACTCATACAACCACCATCATTTATATGCAAAACACCCTCAAACACCATCACCTCATGCAAAACACCCCCCTAGTGTGTAGTCCTCATGATGAGCCACCACTAGAACCATCCATATATCACATAACCACCCCTTGTTATGTTAAAGCTTCATGTTACAACCCCCTTAATTGTCTCCATAACTCACTAACTCACTAACCCCCCAAAAATCCATCCCTCACGCAAAACACCCACCAATATTGGTTTATTTTTTAGCCTTTTATTTTCACAACTTTTTGTCCTAACCTTCTCGAGCCTAAGGGTTTATTTTCCTTCCCTTAATACCCTATTCTATTCTAACTCTTTTTCTAATTCTTTTAGCTAATTTTATATTGTTCTTATTTAAGATGATCAAGATGTAGAAGGAGGTGGTTAGGAGTAATATTAGTTAAAAAATTAGGGTAAGGATGCATATATCTAGTTTAAGACATTTGGTTGTTATGTGTTAATATATATGTAAATTCATGCCAGAATGCATGGTTTAGTTTTATTTTAACTTATATTCATGTATTACTTGAAAAGATCATGGTTTTATGTGTAATGACGAGTTTATGTGATATTGCTATATTTTACAAAGGATATATCCAAAAAATATATATGTAACAAAACTCAATTATCGAATTAAATTGTATTATAAGGAAAATGTTTATGTTATCTAAATAATATGGTGTATACTTCTATAGTAAATGAAATACCCCAAAACCCTAATTTAGGAAATTATGAAAAAATAAGGATTTATTAGGGAGATTGATTAAATAAATTATTTTATTAAAATAAGATGGAATTAATTAAAGCAAATCTAAGAGAAAATAATAAATAATTTGATTAGGAAAAATTTGAGTATTTTTCTAATTAAAATGGAATTTAGAAAAAATCTTTCAAAAACCCTAAATTAACCTAAAAAGATAATTTAATTATTATTTTAACATTAATATTTTTTTTAAATATCCCAAAATACCCAAAATATTTTAATTAACCCCAACCCACCTATTTTTCTTTTTTCCTTTTTCTTTTTCCCTATCTTATTCCTTTTCTTTCCTTTTTCTTCTCTTCCTTCTTCTTTTCTTTTTCTCATTTTCCCTCGACCTAGGCTAGCCCACCTTCGGCCCAGTCCCCTCCTTCCTCCTGCCCGGCCCAGGCCCGTGCGCCGCCCCTTCCTTCTTTTTTTCCTTGGCCGGTCTGGTTCTCATTTTCCTTTCTTTCTTTCTTTTCTCCTAGACTGCTAGTCTAGCCCCCTTCTCCTCCTCCTCCTCCTCCTCCTCCTTCTTCTTCTTCTTCTTCTTCTTCTTCTTCTTCTTCTTCTTCTTCTTCTTCTTCTTCTTCTTCTTCTTCTTCTTCTTCTTCCCCGACGCACGCCTATAACTCCCCAATTGGTGCCGAAAATTCCACCACCGACCACGCCGTTTGATCAGCCATTCCTCCCCTCTCTTCCCCACTGACTTGCCTATCATTTCGACCTAGCCGACCATTCCCTCTCCTGTGTATGCCCATCCCTTCTTCCCGTCAAACATGACCTACAATGGTAGACATACGCCGGCCTACCATCACTGGCTGGTGTACCCATACCCCTTGCCCCTTATTTTCCCGCTCCCCTTTGTTGTTTTCCCCTCCAATTGACCTATATATATACCCTGTAGGCAGCCATAATTGGGTTTCAATTTTTGCAGCCCAGAAAATCTGACCTCGTGCCACCGCCCAAACAGACTGTCATTTCTCTACTATCGACCATCACCACCGCCCACGCTACCCACCAAAGTCTTCCCTACGCCACCCTTTGTAGGAATGATCCTCCCTCCTCCCTTGCCTTACCCTGCATGAGCCACCCCGGCCGTGCAAAGTCACCCTCCCGAACAGTACACTTCGACCTCCCACCGCCCTTCGTGCCACCGTCCGCCACCAATTCTGCCGCCAATAACACCACCTATGCCCTCTAAAACAACTAGGGGACCTTACTCTACCTCCCCATATCTCCATCTCTCCCTGCTTCCCTCTCTTCTAGCCTATACCCCCATCTCTCCTCCTCTCTTCCTCCTCCACCGCCGCAGCAGCCGCCGCCACCAGTTTTGCCACCAAACCTAGGTGGTATTCTAATTTCCCCAACCCTTAAACTTTTTTTTATATATAAGTGTTAATAATTTTTAATATTGATAGTATTTCTCTTAATATTATTATTAATGTTGTTATTATTATTATGTTATCACTCTTATTATCTAACCTAAATTCAAAAATATTTCTAACTAATGGTATTATTATTTAAAAGGCTACAAATTTAGTATTATTATAATTATTCTTATTATTATTATCATTATTTTTTTACTAATACTATTAATACTAACTTTGGCCATTATCACCTTTATTATTAGTGTAAATATTGGGACCCTTATTGTACTATTACCCTTTTCGATTATTATCCCTATTATGCTTAACATTATTATTATTACTATCATTACTATTATCATCATCATCATCATCATCATCATCATCATTATTGTTATTGTTATTATTATTATTATTATTATTATTATTATTCTATTATACTTAACCATATTATCACCAAGGCTACTACTATTGTAATTTCTAGAACCTTTATTAGCATTATTCTCAAGATTGAAACTATTATTAATATTATTACTATTATTATTATTATTGTTATTATTATTATTATTATTATTATTGTTAGTATCATTATTATTATTATTACTACTACTAGCATTATCAATATAATTATCATTATGGTCACTACTTTTATATTATTTACATCACTATTATTATTATTACTAGAGTTTGGGTCAATATTAGTATTATTACTAAAACTAATAATAATAATATTATTAATAATATTGAAACTATTGCTTTTAATATTATGAATATCACTATGACTACTTTGGCATAAACCATGATGGCTACTAAGACTTACTTTGGTTAGTAGTGGCATGATTAATTATTTTGAGAATAATAATCCTACTTTAATTATAAAACTACATTTATCATTATTAGCCCTAATAGTAGGCCATAATAGGGGTAAGATAGGAAATGATGGTAATTTTGGTAAGAGGGAGATTAGCTCATAGTATTTCCCTCTTATAGGTGAATCAAGTCAAAGCCTAAGGAGGCATAGGAGCGTGCTTGAAACCCGACATCGTTTTAGGTAAGGGTGTAGCTAAGGCCTTATGTGTGTTATGTGTCTTACATGCCTTGGATGCTAAGTATAATGATATGTTGTGTATCTTGTGCTATTATTTTAACTGTTTTATGTGTAGCGTAGCTTGGAACGGAGGTATGTCCATGTGCTTTCTTGTGGTATGTGTTAATATGGATGCGCTGTAAGTTGTGATGTGACCCTTTAGGACATGCATCCTAGGATATTTAATGTGGTAATGTGGGATGGAAGCATGAAAAAGAAAAATGGGAAAGTAAGATAACCAAGGGAAAGTAAGTTGGCTAACGTAGGTAGGAATGACCTAAATAATCCATGATCCATGAGTAGGTGGATAAAAGGGGACTTAAATAAAATGAAAGAGTGGGAGAATCTAAGGTTTGCATGGGAGAAACTAGGGTCTACGTGGGAATTTTAGGGCTTTGCATGAAAAGTATCGAGGGTTTACATAGGATGGTTAGAGTTCGCATGGGGGCGAACTTTATGTATGGAAAGTTGCCTTGGGGCTTGAAGAAGGTAATGTAGAGTTGTTTAGGTGACTAGAGGCTTTGGGTGAAAATAGGATGTGGGATAGTATAAGGGTGCATAGGAGACCGAGTTAGGGTTTTATGGAGAAAACCCTAGGGAGGACTATGAATGGGATTAGTGGTATGAGGTAGTGGGCCTTGACCCATACACCTTGGAATTGGGATTCTAGTATGAGTAGTGGAATAAGGAAGGGATGTTGGGGCAGTTAGGAGGTGTCGGAGTCTCAAGATATGGGACGAGCCCCTCTTGGGAGGATAGAAGTAAAAGATTGGTGGCATGCATGTCAAGGGTGAAAAATTATTGAATAAGACACTAATCATTTAAAGAGGAAGATTGTTGAGTTAGGCCTAGACCTGTCCACCGGCGAATAATAGTGGCTAGGAGCGGTGTGCTCTGGAGACCGATCTACCAGCGAATAATAGTGGTCAGGAGCTTTTTACCCTGCATGATTTTTGGTTCACCGGCTATAATAGTGGAGAATTCCGTGCTCAACAAACCAAATGTAATGAACCTAAGACGTGGGAAATACACTAAGTACTTACAGTGAAATACCATGTGAGTCGAGGCCAGACCGGTCCACCGGCAAATAATAGAGGCTAGGAGCGTTTTGCCTTGGAGACTGGTCCACCAGCGAATAATAGTGATTAGGAGTGTTCTATCATGTATGTATTCCGGTTCACCAGCTATAATAGTGGGGTTTTCACACTCACATGAATTAATAAAGAGTATGTATGAAATGAGTATATTGTTAAGAGAACTAAAGAATAAGTTTATCGGGAACATAACTCGGCCTCATTATCTGTGTTATTGTATGCTGCCTATATGATTATGCTTGTGTTGTGTGCCTTATATGTTTGGCCCAGTTTCACAGTTACCTTGCTCAGTACGTAGCGTACTAACCACCTATTTTATGCGTGCTTCTCATTCCCATGAGCAGAAGGCCCTTCTTGCTTGGTACAGGTCGGTGATTCTATCTTTGATGCCTACAACACTTATGAGGCATCGAGCGGGACTGAGAGTTGAGCCTAGACCTAGCTTGGGGGTCGAGTGTGACATGGCCAGAGTCTATCTTCCATTTTATTTTTCCTATATCATTATAATTTAGTTTTATTTTGTTGTACGATGTTTTATGTCATTTGGAACTTTAAATCCTTACTTTTGGGTTGTACCTCTTTTGGTTATCACACTTTGATTTTCTGTATGGTTAACAATTTATTTCTTTTATGAATGCTTGTTTTGATTATCGACTTGTGTTTGATGTTAATCCCATTCAGCCTTAGCACTTGGTACTGGAACGGTAGAAGTGAACCGGTCTGGTACTAAGTGTAGCGATAATATCCCCATAAATTACATTTTGTTATTTCACTTCTGTTAAACATTTTCATTAAACGAAATTTTTTAGTGGTAAATTTGGAGGAAATTACAGTAAAACAATATTATCAAATACTACGTTCAAATTTTAGTTCTCTAAATCAGAAAGGAATGTCATGTAACAATGTTGGCCAAGTTGATATGGGTCAATACAAATGGAAGTTACTAAACTATAGTAACATCAAACAAAAGTTGATCCAAGTAATTTAGTATTATCAAAGTTATTCCACTACTTTAACACATGTGACACGAATTCCTACTTTAATACCATCCTACGAAAGGCTATGTTATCTACTATGTTAATCCAAAATTATGTTATGTAAACATTATGTTATCTAACAAAACAACCTACAGATTGGCAAAGTAATTTCAGTACTTTGATATCACCTAATAAAAAAAAATTAATCAGTACTTTGATATCACCTAATAAAAAAAAAGTATGTAACAAACAAATTTTCAAATCAATTTTACATTGTAAAAATACTACATTATCTACTCTAATAATCTGGTGAATAAAAAACGGATTAGTTGACTTAACCAATCTGAATGGTTACCAAAAGGGTCACTGGTATAAAAATGTTTAATTTTGATATTTGTATATCAATTCAATAAAATCAAAAAAATCATTTGTACCATGTCTACTTGATAAGAGATAAAAAATCGCCATTTTAAAGTTGTATACATAGAAAAATCAAAGTTAGTTGAACTAGGAAATACTAGGTTAAGTGTAAAATCAAGTCATTTTTTGTCAAACCGCGGTCAAACTAGTTGGACCATGTATCAGTCACCTCATCTGATCAATTTTTGGACTAGTATTTAAAAACAATATGATAATCTAGTATCATGCATTTGTCATCATGAGCACACATAAAATATTAGGGAGTCATGTCAAGTAATTATCAACACACAAGCACATACTCACATTTAATTAGCCACTGTCCAGTAACTTATATATGACATCTCAATACATTTCCAATAAAATGTTCAATAAGTTAATTAGATTGATTAGATTTTCCAAAAGACTCAACAAAAAGAACAAAAATACCTAACTTACACCTCATATGGTAGCATACAACATAACTTTCTTTTTCTACAACCATCATTATTAAAAATAGCCATAGATGGCGGTAAACAACAGTTGTGTAGGCTACAACTATCTATACTATAGATAGAGGTTAAAATAGAACTATTGATAATGAAATAAAAAATAAAAAACTTGCTTTAAAGAATTATGGGAAAGATTAAATGGTGGTAGTGGACAAAAAAAAATCATCTATTGTTGAATATACACATCAGTCTTATCCCAAAATTGTCATCTAATCTTCTTTTAATTTTTTTAGGAAGGATTAGATGATGGTATTGATCTAAAATAGTTGTCTATGGTACACTATAAATGGCCGTTTTATCCCATAATTATTGTCCAATCTTTACTCCAAATTTTTTTTATGTTTAAATGACATTTTTTAACTTAAAACTGCCAAAAACATTTATTCTTTCTCCCATATACAATTCCATGCCTACAAAAACCTGTATGTATTAAACTTTTACACAAGCATCAACGATGTGTATTCCAACTCATCATATTAATTTTTTCACTATAACATAAATAATTTTATATTAAATTAAATCACAAGGCATTGATCCCATATAAGAAAGAAAAGTAAATAAATAAGCTGTCACAACTTTAGGCCTCCTAGTGAGTTTAATTAACTAATTTAGTTCTTTGTTATCTATATTTACATCTTAATTTCTCATGAATTTAGCAAAATCTCTACCATGAGTATACGTACATAAGAAATAGAGATGTCAATCCAACCTTAAGATGTACTTGTTTGTGGGTTAGATAGGTTGTCTTAGTCCCCCCATAGGTTCGGGTGTCGTAGAGTCACTAATAAATTGGTTCGTGTGTACAATTTAACTGGTTTAGCTTCTTCTTTTTTAAAAAAAATCTTTGATGAGATTGGTTGTTTAATATTGCTAAAACTAGTCGACTAGTTCATCAGGGTTACTCTTTGTGATTTGTCTGATATCTCAATCTTATATTATCCTTTTTCTAATATTCTAGTCTTGTTATTTTCTTATTGATAATCATTTTTATGAGTCGTATGATTATTCTCATAACTATAAAAACCAATTTCAATTAATTCACCAAAGATCTACCAAAACAGAATTTTCTAACAACTATTAATTACCTCGCTAAGTTGATTATCATATCCTCTCTATCCTATTAGTTATTGTGTAGTACTAGTGGGGCAAGTAAGTTAAGCTAATTGAACCTCCTTCTTACCCATGCTTGGTTACTTACACTCAACCTCATTTCCATTGTCACCTTACCCCTGGTATTCCTTTATTGAAGTGTGATCTAAGTTACTTTGGGGGTCAGATTTACACATCTCTTTAGTAGAATTTGACCCGTTCTTCCCTCCGGTGCACTTTCTCCATTACTAAACCCATATATGAAAGTTTTATATCACCTCTCCTCTTTGATTTCTTATAATTTTTGTAGAACCTCATCCTCATTGTTCTTCTTGTGAATAATTGGACTAGGATGACCTTAATAGATTATTAGGTTAACTTTAGTGTTGGCATGAATTTTTCTGGAACCATTGACCTTAGGATTGACTTGAATAATTATAAATAAAGAGAAAATGGTTAAGTATGGAAATGAGATTAAAATTTATATGTGATATTTTATGATCATCTTATTAAAATATTAATATTTAAATTGAAAGATATCAAAATCAAGATGGTAGCTCTTTAGAGGTAGCTACCCTAAAGAAGTGGTTTAACCCATGATTTGGTTTGGATTTTTGTTAGTGTAACTTCTTTCCCTAGATAGACCCTAAATCTTACTCTACTTAGTTCTTTGAACTTCTTATAGGGTATACATACTTATGAAGTGGGTGTCATTGTCGATAGGGTATTGTGCTTCCTTTGTGTGCCAGAGCGATCACGATACCTTGTGTCCTCAGATTGATAGTCATTAGGATATTGTATTATCTTTATGTGCTAATATGACTGGAGTAACTTAGTGTCTTTAGGTTGATATTATCTCCCCAAAAGGGACGTAATTATTATTAGTTATGAGAACTAAAATGGATTGACGTGGTTCAGTAGTTGCGTTAGTGCCCACCTATGGTCAGTAGTTGCCTTCATTCCCTACTTGTGGAGTTCTGGAATTTATTTGTATGATTGTGAAAATTATGAGACATTATATGATTATTATGGAAATTGATTAAGATTGGTTCGGTGTCTTCCCTTCATGGAATACTTTTGGTATGTTATGGTTATTAATTTTTGTATAATGATTAAGTATAATGGTATGATGAGCATATAACATCTTTAATTTTTGTAACCAAAAATTTTATTGCAAAGAGTAATGTGGAAGCAAAAATAAAATTTGATGATGAAACCACTGAATCAAACATCAAAAAGGTGTATAATCACCTAACCAATGTCAAGTACTAGGATAAGGTTGGAATGATGAAATAAAATATAATAACCATTTAACCAAATTAAACATATATATATATATATATATATAACAACAGTGATAATGTTACATCAAACAACGAAAAACATAAAATATGTTTCACAATAATAAAAAGATTTAAACAATTAACAAAACCAAAAAATCCCAAATGGGTAAAAACTCTCACTAATTTGCAGAGAGTTAATTGTTATAGCCATCATCAACCTGGACTTCATTTATCCAATGAATGGAAAAGGACCAAAACTAGTAGTATTAGTATGCAAGTACTGAGTAAGAAGTAATAACTAATTATCACACATACACATAATATACTAGCACTTGATACATGGTATAAGAGAGTCATTCTTTAACAAATCATGAAATCATAACACAAAGATAATCTAGCATTCTATCATGATAAGGACATGGTACTATATCACAAGAAATTAATATTCCTAGGGAAAACCCTTAAGGCATTTTTAACATGCAGTTCCAACATGGAATCGGGTATATGATTTCACAAGTGTTTTAAGATAAAAATGCTAAAATTTAGACCATTAGATCACATGAGAATATCTTGACATAAATCAAGAAAATTTATCAGATCCATTAAACATATGAACATGAACTCTAAGGCACAAGCCCAGATATTAGATCCTACCACCAATGAACAAAATTCATGGAAAAAAAGAGAATTAAGGTATAAAAACCAAAACCAAGTGTGTATATACAGATGGACACCTATTATATCATAATGACAAAGTCAAATGTACAAATAAGAAGGGAATACAAGAAAAATTCATATATGGACTCCAACATCCTACCATAATTGGATAACAACCAAGGATATAATTAGAAATATATAAAAATGTTTACAATTGAGCATCTTGTTCTATCACATGTATAAAAGCCATAGGGTATCATAACCAAATGAGCATCCCGCTCTACAGCATATAGATAAAAGACGTCGTGCATAATAAACCATAAAAGTGTCTTGTTCCACTATAAATGGAAATCTTGGCTAAAGCTCATGCACGGAGACTCCAACATCCACCTATCTTGGAACTCCAATATGATATCACAAGTCAGACATCCTGTCCACTACCAATGGACTTTAGCCAAGATACTCTCACCAAAGGTAACCCTAATCCTTAAGTATACTCACCCCTTATAGGTACCAAGCTACTATACAGCTAGAATCCCTTTCTATTTAACAAAATAGAAATTAAAGTCCAAAGTACTATGTTTTAAACAATAACACCAAACATATTCCATAATGGGAAAGCTCAAAAAGCAAAAATATCACATAATACACATAAGTATTTAAGGATAATACCAAACCCCCCAAAATGATCAAATATCACATATCACAAAGAATACTAATGATCTATAAGATCATCACGAAACAAATATCCCTCAAAACTTTGGAAAATCCAAAATTCAAAGGCTAGAGGTCATAAGACAAAGTCAAAAATAAAATGCTAGAAGCCAAGAGAAATAATTTTCTAAAAGTAAAAAAGAGTGCACCTCTTACTAAATAAGAGTTCCAAAGAACAAATAAAAGTCAAACTTTGGTCAACAAGGCCCTAAAGTTCAACATACCTCATTTTTCATTAATTTAGTCACTCAATTACTAAAATGAGGGGGGAAATGCTTAAAATCACCTTTTGCCATTATAACCAAAATTAGCAAAAGTCACAGGTAAAGATAGCTTAATCAAGTCCAAATAAAGTTACACGTTAATTTTGGACAAATTTACTATTCACAAAAATACTACTCACCGCCTAATAGAAATGACATTTTATAACAAAAAGTTTAAAAATAATAAAAAAATTATTATCAAGAATTCATTATTCATCAAGATTTACTAGGGGTGAAGGTAAAATGATCAAATATCAAATGTTGCGGTTAACCTTTACCCCTAAAAGTCCACTAAAGTTTTTTAGGGATATGTTAGTCATATCTAGTTTATTATTTCCAAAAACACAATTATTAAAAAAAAAACCCTACTTAGGATATTTAGGGTGTCATAAGCCAATAACAGTTTGAATATCATAAAGAACATTCCAATGCTTTTAAAGCTTTAACAAAAAATAAAAATTCAAGCATGATTATTATTAAACATAATATATAGAAAAATTGGTATAAATTACAAGGATCATCATGGTATGATCAAATTTTAAATCTAGATCCAAAATCTTTAAAACACTAAAATCATGCTCCAAAACCTTTTTTTTCTTTCTAAAAATCATATCAAATAAACTTGTATTTGAACAAGTTAAACATCAAATTTAATCTAAATCAACCAATCTACAACATGGTACAATAAATTTAACAAAGCACCCATGGAATTAAAAAATCTCCAAATGAACCTAAACTTTAACCAAAAATAAAGCATGCTTATATCATCAAGTAACAAGAAGTTATACATCAAATTTACTCTATAATTTATAAGGAATAACATTCTATCATCAATTTAGCAAATCCTCTAAATGATAAAAAATACCCAAATTGATCGAAACCCACAAATTCACCACAAAACAAATCTCAAAACCAAAAACTACTAATTTATGCTTATATGTAATAAAACAATAGTTATTACCTAAAATATAACTTCAAGAGCAAGAAAGATGAATATTCAATCCCAAATTAAGTCCTCCAAAATCCTAAAAAAATACCTGCAAATACTTAGAATAAATCTCATAGAAAAAGGATTAAAGAAGAGAAGAATATAAGGAGAAGAAAAAGAATAAACCACAATGGAAGCTTGAAAGTTAAAAGTGGAGGAGGATGGAAATGGTGATGGAGAAAAAAAAATTGGGAACGAAGAGAAGGGAGTTTTGTTGTTAGACAAGGGAAAGGGAAAGGAAAAAAAATGACAAGTGTTTAAGTTATAGGGGTAAAAGGGTAACTTTGATTAAAACTTAATTACTAAGTTATCTAAGATATTTTTTGTGCAAAATATAAAAGGAAAAAGGAAGTAGGTAGTGAATTCAAGGTGGTAATAAAATGATTAGATGATATTAATTATAATCTCAAATGAGTGGTGGAGATTAAATGGGTAAAGGTTAGGGTACAATGGAAGAAGAAGAATCAAATTTGACCACCAATATACGTCCAAAAAAAATCTATTTTGGTCCAAAAATTATAAATTAAGTTGTATAGAAATTTTAAGTTTAAAAAAGATAAAAAACATTATGATATATTAATCCATAAAGTTTTGTGAAATTTAGATATCTAAAAGGGTCATTTCGGGGCTTAAAACATGTTTATGACACATTGGTATGATGAATAGTACCCTTTTACTATACGCTAATTTTTGTATTTTGAAAGATCATATGAAGCTCATAAAATCATTATGAATTAAAAAACACATTATAGAAGAGTATCAAAAAATATTGAAGGTCAATGGTGGTCTAAAAGTCTTGTAGGAGCTAAAATGATAAGAAAGGGTGATAAAATGATAACAAAAAAATTCAAATACACCACTAGGGTTTATAATCTTTCAAGATATGTAAAATATAACATATAATAATTTTATTTCCAAACAAAGAATATCTTGAAAAGATGAGGATTTAAGAAAGTAGGGTATTACAAAGAATGCACCTTGGTAATGTATATGTTATGGCATGCTATCTTCTTTTTTGTCTCATTTATGATTCATTATTTTTATGTCATGTTTTCATATGTATAATTTGATGTGTTTATATCATGTTCACTCGTGACACCCTTTATATACTTCATATGACTTTTGCATGATTAGTATTGTGTAGTGGGTTTACTTAGTACCGTTGTATTAACGTGTTTCGTTTTATGGTCCTTTATCTATTTAATGGGAAATTATGACTTTTAAGGATTGATTTTAGAGTACTACTTGATGGCTAGGGTTTATGGTTAAGAGTTAGGACTATTAGGTATACGCTCCGTCATTTTTTAATCTGAATATCCTAAGATGTTGCTCTTTTTCTATATTTCTTTTGATATAACCTTTGTACCCTTTTTCAATCCTATACTATCATGAAAAATGTTAATGTGTAATGTAATCTCTTTTTTTTTTGTATGAATGATTTTAATAATTTAAGTAGAGCAATATTTTAGTATTAATAATTGATATAATAATTTGATTTTATTAATTTAAGCAGAGCAATATTTTAGTATTAATACTTGATATATTAATGGTAGAAAAAATAATACTTACATTAAGTATAGTGATATCACCCTGCTTTTTTAAAGTTTTAGCTTTCGCAACTAACTCTTTAAAATAAAAATTAAGTTGTCTTTTATCCTCTCAAGTAATTAAAATAGAAGTTACTCTTACATGATGATTTAATTGGAATTGGCCTTGGTATGTTAGTTTGGTAGTTGTTTTCGTTCACCACCGAGTTAGTTTATTGGTTTTAGTTTTGGTTTTGATAATGATGGTTGGCAATTGCCTTAGTTCAATATTCTTTAGGGTTATGAAATATGTTGTGGTGGTTTTTAATATGATTATGTATGGTTTTGGTGATATCCTTGTGGTATACCCTTGTTATCTTTTGGAATAGTGAGATGGTTGTAAATATGGTTAAGTATGATGACATGATGAGCATATGACATATGGTGATGCTTTAGTTATAACATGTTTATCATATCTAGTTATCGTATCTATTCTTTAATGTGCTTAGGTCATAACTCTCACTTGTGTTGATTTCCTATGTGTTCCATTTAACATTTACATATTTAGAGTTATATATGGTTTACTTAGTAACTTTGTACTGACTAGTTCCATTTTATGACCCTTTGTCTATTTAATGGTTACTATTTACTTTACGAGAATACTTTGAAGGTTCCATTTGAGACGAATAGGGTTTAGGTGGAGAGTTAAGACTATTTAGTATTTGCTCCAACATCGTTTGATCTGAATGGTCCTTAGACTATTATGTGCCTCCCTTTTACTATTTTTATGTTGTTTTTTTTAATCTTTTGTCTGGTACTTTTGTGTAATATCAGAACAATGATAAAATTATAATGTAACTTTTTATTTGTTTCTATTTAATGTTCTTGTTAGTTTAATAAGAGTAATGTTTTAGCCTTATCCCTTTGTATATGAAAGGTAGATGAGACCAAACTTATGTTAAGTACAGTAGTAACACCCTGTATTTTAATGTTGTAGCTTTTGCAATCACTTTTTTAAAATAAAATTTTTAGTGCTAAAAATAGAGGTGTTATAAAATTATTGAAAATTGAATGCTAATTAATTAATTTTCATTATCATTATTTTATATTTTATTTGAGATACAAAGATTCAAACACTCTATTTAACATCGCTATGAAATATTCTTACAAGGTGCACTCAAATGTCACTTGATAAAAGAATATTAGCTTGAATCTATGAAATCATTTATACAACAAAATATGATATGAGATGACAAATAAATTGATAAGTAAAACTGATCTTTATGTTTCAATGAATAAGAATTACATATATCCATAAAACCAAATTATAGGTTTGAATCGAGTTGTGCATATTATAGTTTGTTCAAATTTTTATGTACATGATGATTATAATAGTATACATTGGTGATTATGTAGTATATGTTATTTGTTAATGCACATGCTTATATATTATGATTGTAACATCACATAAGTGATTAAAATGTTATATACTATACTTGAAGGTTTTAGTGACCGTATTTAATGATCATTGGTGATACAATAATTATACTTGATGATTACAAGTGAAGATGTTGTGACAATAAAAAAGAGAGGCTAAGACTATACCTATGATTATAATGATCGTATACAAGAATAAGTGGATTTACTATTGAGTAAAAGTCAATTTATCTTATCAATGAACATACATTTTTTATATCAACATAAGTACCCTCAAATATATTTATTTATTAATGGATAAAAAAGCTACCTTCAAACTTTTAAACATGAAAAAAAAAAGAATTTTCTATCAATAAAGCCAATAATTTTATAAGTATATAGGAAATTGTGAAGAAGAAGCAAGAAATAATTATCCATAAACTTAGGCATTGTTTGGTGTCCATATTTAGAATGGAAAGAAATATCATGTGGTATATTTCATCATTTTCATACAAGGTTGTTATTTGGAAAGTGACTTGGTTAATGTATGGAAAAATATGAGATAAAATATCGAGTATGCCCTCATTTAGTTAACAAAAACATCGACTTGGTTACAAAAACATTACTCTCCTTTCGCGCACACCTCACACATGATACCCTCATATTGCACACACCTTATGTACACTCCTTTCTCCTTACATGTTTCTTGTTCCTTCTTTTTCTCCATTAATAAAGCTCCTCCTTGTTGTCATCCTTCATCTTTGTTTGAGCTTCTTAACCTCCTTCCTATTCATCTCCACTAACAAGTCATCTACTTTCAAGCTTCTCAACCTTTTTCCTCTTCTTCTCTATTAACAAGCAGAAGTGCCATAATTTAACATCTTATATCAAAATATAATGTAGATCTATAACTATAATAACTTAGATTCAAGCACTTATTTGAATTATATTCCAGAAATTTTATAACACCCCCATTTTTAGAGCTTAAAATTTTCATTTTAAAAGAGTTAATTATAGAAACCAAAACACAAAATATTAGGGTGTTACACTATATCTAACATATAAGAGGCACTCCCTATACCCAATCTAAGTTAGCTACAAGGTAAAAATAACATATTACCTAGAAATCAAGTGTGGGAAATACTTAATTCTACCATAATACATGGTACAAAATAGAAAGAAGGAAACACGTAGTTAAAATTGAGAACTAAAAGTCTATGGAGAGATAGAAATATCTGGATAACCATATCCTTTACCAATTCAATTTAGCCCTCACCAAAGATAAGTACATTAAAAGTAGTAATCAATAGTTACTTGCAAAATAAGGTGGTATCTACTCATGGAAATGAGCAACAATATACTATACAATGAATAAGGAAACAATATACTCATAGTAGGGTAACATAGAATACATAAGGCCATATAGAAGAATAAGCATAGGTAGTGATTAACATAATATGATGCAAGATGATAAATGAATTAGAGTTTAATTTTGAGGTATAGCCATAATCCATTTCCTATTCACATTGAGTTTAGGACCCCGTCATTCTTAATCTGGTAGAACGGGTTGAAATATCTCCTAGGAAAAAATGTAGATGAACACTATTATTAAGCCACTGAAATATACTCAACATGCTCCTCATCACTATTTTAAATCAATGGAACGATGTGAAGCATCTCCCAAGGTAAAACACACTTGGCCATTATTATTAAGGTGGTGGAGTAGACTCAACACCTCAGTCCTTACTCATGTGATATTTCACTTTAATTGTTTAATATCTTATTCATTAACTTTATATCAATATCATATTCTTAGTTACATTTAGTGCAAGAACTCCACTATTTTTCATCTGATGGAACTGATGGAAGCACCTCTTAGGATAAAATGCTCATGTGCCACTATTATTATCTATTTGAACACACACCATATCTACCAAAATAGCATGCTTCTAACCACTATTCTTAAACTAGTGGAATGATATAAAGCACCTATCAAGAACAAATGCTCTTAAACCACTATTATCACCCGATGGAATGAACATAACACCTTGGTCCTAATTCACGTAATCTTTCATTTTAAGTGATTAATATCTTATCCATCATTTTTTTCTCATTATCATGTGGTCATGCATATTAATATGCAAGAATATAATCTAAACTCAACTTAATTATTTAAAACATATAACACAACCGCATGAAGGTTGGGATATTCCCCTAAGAAAAAATGTCATATTTCTCTTAAAAAGACCCTAGTTCCACAAGGCGAGCATAACTCCTCTCATAATATTCATTTTAACCACAAAATTTAGTACACATTTATAAAATATTATTTTTGATGACATATCATTAAATTAAGGTCTAACTCCAACATCTTACGTATGTTATAACTACCTTACTTGTACAAAACCCTAGTTTCACATGGTAGGCATAACTTCTCCCATGATACTCATTTAACCAACATATTTAACACTCCTTTAACCACCAAATTCCTAAAACGTTATTATTTGCAGTATATCAAAAATTAAGGTCTAACTCTAATGTCTTACACATGCAATAACAACGCTACCTCTAAGGTTATTATTCACAAATCGTTACGAAACCCTAATTTCACAAATTGGGCATAGCTTTTCCCATAAGACCCATATAACTACCAAATTTAATATACATTCCTAACATCCCAATATTAACAACATATCCAAAAATAAGGTGTAACTCTAACATTTTACACATGAGATAATGACCCTACCTTTAGTGTTACTATTCCTAATTTAAGTCATGTTCTTATTTTATTAAACTTAGGCCATTCATAATTACTCCAAATACTCCACATAATGTATTTACTGTATTTTAAACCAATTAACACATTCAAATACCAAAGATTTCATATTTAACCTATATTGACCAAATAACCCTTAAGATAACCAAGATACCCATATTTCACAAAAATTCTACAAGTCCGACGTTATTGATTTTTAACTTAATATATATATCATCATGAAACCCCTTGACCACAATCATTAACCAACTTTCTTACTTATTCAAACCACATTAAAATACTGTAGGTCATACTAACACACTTAGGGTTTCAAAACAAGATTTATTGCAATGATAACATATAAGCTCATACTCTTTACATATTATCACTTTCCATAGTGTCAATACCACATCATAATACAAAAAACATCATCAACATGTCATTATCATCATAATAATACCAACCATGATTTTTAATACACATTTACATATAGCATTAAAAAACCCTAACTATAACATGTACCCTTACTAAAAATGCCTCACTACAAGAAAACCTATTTTTAACAATGACAATTTTCGTTGCTAAAGATATTAAGTCATTGCAAAAGAAATATATATCACAATGATAATTTTTATTGCAAGGTCGGTGCGTATCATGATATTGTAAAAAAAAATTAAAGCAACGACAATGGTCATTGTAAAAAAGTAATTAAATGCAACAAAAAACATTGTTGCTAAATATATATTGTTGTAATACATCACTTAAACTACTACTTGTGTTTATATATTGCAATGAATTTTTTTGTTGCAAAATATTGATCCTTCTTTGGCAATATTTTATGTTGTTTCAAAAACCAATTATTAGCAACGACTTTTGTCATTAAAAAAAATGGTTGTACTTTGGCAACAAATTACGTTATTGCAAAAACCTATAATTAGCAATAAATTTTATCATTGAAAAATATTAATCTATTTTAGTAACCCCTTTTCGACAATAGTTGATGTCATTGTTAAAGTTAGTTATTGACAGCAATAGAAATCATTGAAAAATAAATAGCAACAATATTTGTCGTCGTAAAAATACATTAATTGCAATGGCTTATTTCGTTGCAAAAAATTGAATGTACTTTAGCAATAATATTTATCATTGCAAAAAATAAATAATTGCAACGACAAATTTATTTCCAAAAATTAAACTTAAAACTTCAACAACCATTTTTGTCGTTGCTAAAACATACAATTGTAACGACACAATAATATATTTAAACACCGTTGTAATAAATGACCTGTGAAACCTGTAATTGATGTCTATAAATCATGCCATATACACATGTCCTACTTAAATCAATACAACAACAATTCTTAACATATATATCTTAAAATAATGTCAACAAGGAACCAATTGCCAATTTCTATTCCACAAATACACACATGTTCAATCTGAATAAAAATTACATTGTTCATGAATAACCATCATACATATTAATCATCAAAATAACAACTAGAACCATTCTTCCAAATGTCAACAATAGGTTCAATCTTCCATATTGGCAATCATGCATCCTTCATAGAAAAATATATATAAAAAATTAATTAATCACATAAAATAAAATTAATAAAAATGATATCCAATTGCTTAATACCTTCTTTGTTTGCTAATGCTGCTCGATAGCATTTGCTTTAATGCCATTGTTTATGATAACGCTAAAATATCGAGTGATGAAGAAAAAATGTGATGGTTTTTGTGGTATCAAGGTCTAACTGGAATGAAATAGCTAGAGTAGTGGAAATTAGCCAACTATTACAATTTTATTTTATTGAGGATAAGATATGAGTTTATTAATCAACCATGGTCTTTCTTGCATATTAATAATGATATCAAGTAGCTAGCTTGTCTATATATGTTTTCTTTTAGCTTCTATATTGCTTTTTGCGGATTCTTTTGTATGTTTGTTTTGGAGAAAGGGATAATAGAAAAAAGAGGAAAGAAAGGAGGATATTCTTTTAAATATCTTTGAGAAATGTGTTATCAATCCACAGGTAAAAGGGTTTTATCACTTTCTATATAAGACAATATATGTTTCTTTCTTGTTCTCTACTGCTGCTTCCTACTGCCGTATTTGAAACAAACACCAATATCTATTTACATTAATTTGCAATATTCAAGCTATAGAGGAAGTTGTTAAGAAGATCTGCATATAAGTTCAGTGTTGGAATGTTTTTGTAATTTGTTCTATTTTGGTTTATCACCATAGCTGGATTAGTTGTTGTATTTCAATATTCTAAATTGATGAAACTGAGTAGCATGCAGTTTCAATCTAGTGTTGTTGGTATTTAGTACTTCACAACGATAACTAGTTTCCATTCATGGTTTCTTTCACAGTAACCTGATCTAACTATAGTGGGCAGGAGTTGTGTGCTAAGCTGAAACATTAATCTAGAATTCTATAAGCAACTAAAGATGCTGAAGGAAGAGTCACGGCAAAGGATTTCTGGTTTTGATGAGAAATAGGATTATTAGTAGTTAACCTAGTCATAGAAGGAAGGTGGTACATTATCTATTTTCTTTCCTTCATGCTCATCTACCGTCCCCATTTAGCTTTTATTATTATTATCATTTTATTTTATGTGTTCTTACATTCTGTACTTAAGGTATATTTGATCAATCATGGGTGCAATTCTCATAATTTAATTTTTCCATTGCTTCCCTCTCAAATTATTTCTTTTGTTCCTTCTTTCTATCTCCTTTGGATTAAGTTATAATCTAGATCAATCTTAAGTAAGTAGTTCTAATTTGGGTTATATTAGATTTTATTCAAGTGTCTATTTGAGTTTTTCAATCTAATTTCATTAAGAACGGCTTACTTGCCTCCTCCAACAATGATGATTTTGATGACCATCAAGGTACATCTTCATTCCAAGTTTAATAATTCAATCCTACTTTTTGACTACCAATTTAACTACATTCCATCTTGTATAAATTTATTTTTTTCCCTAGAGTGGGGCTCTGCATTTAGGCTCCTTTTCATGATCTCAATGTGCCCACCAATCATAACCCTTTTATATACCAACATAAGTATTGTATGTTCTTTCTATTGTATAATAATTTTTCTGCTCTTTCTGTTGTAGTAAAGAAACAAGCAACAACAACTACTATTGCAACAAAGCATTTGCTACACCTATTAGAGAATCATTAGCACATCAACCAGCAACACACACACACACCAGACGAAAGCTAAATTAAAAATCGACCAAATATTATTTTAGTGGCAATTGTTTACACATGGTTGGCTAACTGTTATGAAACATTGCTCACTAGGAGAGACTACAGAGATGATTTTCAACATATCACAGAGCAAGCACTCAAAGAGGATGCTCTTGAGCTGATTTCCATATGTTAAGCCACTTTGCAACAAAGAACACATGATTTTTGGGCTAAAAAAATTACCTAAACAATGAATATATTCTAATCCAATCACCACCTCTAGTGCAATGAACACATTATTTTCAACAAGACTTGTAACAAAACCAAACTCCGTAATGGTATTCACATTTCAATAACCAGGGAATCCAAATTTCATATTGAAGGTATAAGAAGATAGATTTATGTAAGAAGACTTTACCTCCACTAAAGAGAAGGGGCATCTATCAAAGCAGCAAATTACTCCAACATCTGTTATTTAAAAGCCTCCATTTCACTTTGTTGTTGCTCTTTATAACTTTTAAATTGCTTCTGTTAGTTTTCTTAGCTTTCCTCAATCACTTTCTCCAACTTATTGATTCTTTAATCTTGTTTTTTAATTTTCTCTTGTTTCTTGTCCATTATTTTTTGTTGGTGTATTTGTTGTCTTCCTTTGGTAAAGGGACATATTGTAGTCCCTTTTTTCATGGAAATATCCAGATCTAATAGGTAACACCTCTAAAAGTATCTGGTGTCACTCGATGTAGCAACTATGTCCTTTAATTTTTTCTATAAATAAAATATAAAAATAAATAAACCATTTATACACTAAATAGATAAATACAAGCATACATAATAAAAATATTTTGTACCATACATGTATCTCCTTTGAGTGATTTTTTGCCCACTCAAGCACCCCATCTTGATTCTTGTGTGTGTGTTGGGCAAGCCAAATTATATCAGCCAAAGGCTTCACATTATTATTTTATTTTGTCTAAAATAATCAAAAATATAATTATTAATATGCAATTCACAACACTAGCTAATATGAATTTAATGTGTCAGCCCTTACCAATATATCTTCTAATTCTATAAATGATAAGTTAACGGTCATGTGTGTATATCTCTTGTTAGATTTACCATTTTTTAAATTTCTTTTTCTCATTTCCTACATGTTAAAAAATTTCAATGTTAATATATTTAATCATGATAAAAGCTAATTACATACCTCAACTAAAGATACTACCTTAAATTCATTAGGACCAAAACATTTTACATAATACTCCCATTAATCTGGTGGTAAATCAAGAGGTGGATTCTTCAAGCATTCTTCATCGGTTTGGACACCTTTATCACTCTTGTAATAGTAGTTCAAATGAGCTTTCCACAATCTATACAGATGCTACATAGTATCAACAAAAGCTTGCATCTTCAAATAACTCCCGCCTTCCTAGATATCAAATTTATCCTAATACAACACAATTAATTTATCATAATAATTAGACTTGCACAAAATACATTTATAAAACTTGAAATATATATCTTCTTATCTGTATTTCTTTCCACATATTATCACTAGACACCGTGAATACTGCTTACCAATTGTTAACATTTAGCAAAGTCTTTTTTCTCACTATACAACCACACTCATTTACCAAATTTCCACATTCTCTCCAATTTCTCAATTAATTTTATTAGGAATGTAAATGTTCAACTTCGATCATTTTCCTTTGATTTTCATGTCAACCATATAGGATTTATATTTTCCTCTTTGACCTCTAGCTTTCTTACTTGTAGCTAATGCCAAATGAAAATAAGAAATAAACAATTAATTAGAGATTTGAAATATAACTATATAGCATACTAATAGTCTCACATCTACTACATTAATATAAGAGAGTAATTTGTGTACGAATATATTATTAAAAATACATGCCTTCACCATTTTCAATAGTTGCATTAATTGTTGAGTGTGCTGAAATATGCCCACTTCTCCTTCTTTGCTGCTCATCATTTTCAATTTCAGCATTCATAAAGTTTTTTTGATTTCTTTTCTCAATCTCACATTGATCAAAAACTTCATTGACATTTAACGCCATAGAAACTCTCCTAGTAAAATTGTTCACTCTCTTCCTCTTACCAATTTGGAGATTTATATCTACATTGACATATAACTCATAAGTAAAGGATTCATATAAAGGTTAATGATGAGATTTTAGTATCAAAATATAACTTACCTTGACCCCTTGGTAGATTATGTCTCTCAGATTTATTATTGTTAAAATCTTCATAATCTAAGTGCATATTTAGGGAACCAATTTCAATCGAATTTGATACTCTTATGTTGCACCTATTCCCCAACTCTCCTTGTCCAACTATATGGTTATATTATAATCAGAAGATCAATTTAAAAGGTAAACAATAGAGTACAAAACATATTCCTTATTATCATTATAATAGAGTACCCGATTATATGATTATAATAACAAAGGTGAGGATTAATGTATACACTGAATGCTATTAGTGTCAATGATTTCCTTGGAAAAAATTGGAATAATTTCATTTATGATGTTGGTTAAACACAAAAATTAACCTAAAAGTAACTAACCAAACGAGCAACCATCTAGCTAAGATATATCACTATCAAAATGAGCATAAAATTATATATCTATTTACATCTTTCATTTATATAACGACTGCTTCCACTATTATGTCCTCTTATCATATCCAACTCTTTTGGCCCTTTTCATCATTAAACATAATTTAATTTAATTACCTTCATTAAGCAATGAATAAGACTGGATTGTATAATAAATTTAATTACCTTAATTTCCCAACATATGAACATCTTCTACATGTTGAGGATGTAACACCACAAAACTCATAACCCTAATTACAACATAATTAGGCTCTTAATTCATATAAAAAACATATAATTTTTTTCTCCAATTCATTCATATTAAATTTTGAGTCATTCATCATTCATTCCATTCATATTGTAATTTCGCATAAAATCGTGTTTACGTGATTTGTCAGTTTTGCCTATTTTTGCTTGTTTTTCCTTCATCGAGCATCAGACCAACTTCGGCACAAAATATTTTTATATATTTGAGTTTCTAGATTTCTTTTGAACCTTCCATTATATTTTTGTAATATTTAGAATCCATTTGCTTTTTATTTCATGCAAAAGCCTAGTCTTGAGGCTTTCTCTACACTTTTAATATTAAACTAATCTAACTAACCACTCTAATCATCTAGTTGGATCCTAAATAATGTATAAATAAACTAAAAATCTGATATCATAGGTTGAATTTGGGTTAATGAAATTTCTCACCTAAAGTACACCTTAATCATCACATAGTTGTACTTAAAGCAAACCTACAATTAGCCTTTCCTTCAAGTGAGCTTTAAGCAACCTCATTTCAGATTTTATCACACAATGGTAGATTTGGAATCATTCCATTATGTTCCATACTGACTCTAATCCCCCTCTCTCCGCACT
Source organism: Tamarix austromongolica (assembly GCA_039764185.1). NCBI lineage: Eukaryota > Viridiplantae > Streptophyta > Magnoliopsida > Caryophyllales > Tamaricaceae > Tamarix > Tamarix austromongolica. The sequence goes on from CM077817.1 coordinate 14,616,475, forward strand.
CCTTTACATTGCATTATTTTACATAAGTTAAACACACACACTCTTGCAAACTTTGGAACCTTGCTCTCTTCTTCTCCTTCCCTAATGCTACTGCCAACTTGTGCCATTTTACCCATTTTTCCAGTCATTTTTTATTCCATTTTTTCATGAAATAATCATCCTACTTCAACCTCCTAACATTACCTCATGGTACCTTAATTATTGGTCATGGTTTGAAGCATCAAAGTTACTCATTTTTCCACCTCTACCTTGCTCCAGCTACTGTAGTTTTGTGCTACAAATTTTACCAATTTTCCTCATTTTTCTCCTCATTTACTTGCTCCAAATTATCCTAAATCATACCCATATATGTTGGCATAATTTTTCCTTGCTTTGGAAGTCATTTAGGTGGGGTTTTGCCCTTGTTTTTGGAGCTTCCCAAAGCTAGCCAAGAACAACTCTTTTGTTGGTTTTGTCTTTCACTCCTCTTCTCTACTTTCCCTTATATTATTTTACCTTAGATAATATCATAAAATCCTAACTCTTCTTATATTTTGTAATAGGTGATCAAGAGGTGCTAAGTGAAGGAGAAACTTAGGACTTATTTTAGCTACAAGACTTGCTTGCTAGTAAGTTATGCTTACTCTCTTAGCATGGAGACTTATACATGTTGTTTTGTGGTGTTTTCTTATCATGCCTTATAGGTTGTATTATTTTTTTTTTGTAATATTATACTATTCTTATTTTAAATATTCTAAAAATAGTGGAGCATGATGTTGTATATTTTAGTTCTAAGCATGTTATCTTTTATGGCATAAATTTATATCCTAGTATGTCATAGTATTTATTTTCTATTCTTATGCCTTAAATGTTGTACCCTTTCTATGTGATATTTGTTGATTAGAATCATGCTAGACCTTAATATGAAATTTATGCATTATTATGTGTGGTGGATATTTCATATGTTATGTTCTAATTATGTGTTAGATTGCATTATTGTGAGATTATGAATCTAAGAGTGAAAAAATGGAGTTTTGAGCATAAAAACACCTAAGTGTGACTCGTTCAAGGCCATGTTTGGCTTGTATTTGGTTGCTTAAAATCATTCTGAGGTTTTTTTAATATGTTTCATAAGTATTTAAAGTGTTAGGACAATTTTGGTTGAATTTGGAGTTTAGATCATATTTGGGAATTTCGACTTTGCTCTCTACCAAGGACATTTTCATCTTTCCAATGGGTACCTGTTAAAAAAAATCACCATTTTTTTAATTAGGTCCTTTACATATAATTTTCTATATAAGAAGTCTTAATTTTGAGTTTTATAACTTGAGATATGATTAAAACAAGTATAGACACACTTTAGGCAAAGTAAAGGATAAAATGGTAATTTTGGTCACCACTGTCATAAGGCTATATTTGGTTCTGTCTAGGGGAATTAATTTCATGTTTGGGAAGTTTGTTTAAGTTTTTTTTGGTGGTTTAGCCCTTAATAACTTAAGTTAACTAATATGGAGTTAAAATAAGCATATAGAAAAGTTTTAGGGGTAAATCCATCACTTTATATGTGAATCTATAAGGTCGGGTTCTAATTTTTGGAAAAGGTGTCATTAAGAGGTTAATTAAGTTTTTTTTTAAATTTTTATCTATTAATGAGGTCGTTTGATAGATCAACCCAAATTAATAAGTTAAAGGATGTTTAAGGGTTCTTAAAACATTCTAAGTGTTTTATACTTTATCCTTGTGTGGTAGGGCCTTAAGCTGAATTGACTAATGTTCTAAGAATAATATTAGATTAATATGGTTAATTAAATGATTGGATTAGGGATTGTTTATAGCTTTAACAAATTATGTAATATTAGCCTAAGTTGTGTGCTTGATGGTCGTGGTAACCTAAGTGACTTAGAACTGATATCCATATTCAACATGTTCTATCTTGTTAAATAATTGGATTAGGAATTAATAAAATTTATCTTGACCTTATCACTTATCACTTGTTTAATGGTTGTGGGTTGTTGAACCCTAGAAATAGAAGTAGGTGTTATAGTATAGCACAAGGTTGGAATGAATTCATCTAAGTGCTAAGTGTGACCTCCTGTTGATGATTGTTGACTATATTTAAGAATAAGACATTAATTATTAAAGTGAAGGAACCACATGAGTTAAGATTGAGTTCGTTACTATAATTGGTTGATTATTTCCCTGGTTCGTTCGGAACTATATATGTATCCGTTCCACTGTTTATAGGGGGTATGCATACTTAAGGATTAGCGGTGTATTAGTAATGCCCAAAAGCATTATGCCCTAGAAACGTTTATGCAAGTCTCCATTCCACCGGATGTAAATGTGGTTCCCAGGTGTGTTGTTCCTTGGAAGATAACGTTTAAGCCAATTCTATCTGTCTCCTGAGTACTCGGTGTGATTGATATGATGTGTTTGATCACTAAAGTAAAGATAATAACCTATAGTATTTTAGTATTGTTCTTATCTTATGTTACTTGTGATATATTGCCCTATCATATGTCTATTTTGTTCTTACCATGTTTCAACATGTAAATGCTATGATCGCAAAATAACTTAGCTTACTAGTACATTGTATACTAACTCTAAATGCGGTGCTGTAACAATTCTGGTTGATTTGGGGGAGAAAATGCATTTATTTGTGATGTCCCGCAGGTGTGTGAGACTCTTGATGATGAGAATGTTGATCCTTTTGATTATATTTCTATGGTTTAGTGATCTTATTTTATGGGTCGGGAGTGGATTCACTGTTATCCAATGCTAATGTTTTAGATCCGGGTACCCTTTTTGGACTCTTAGGTCTCGTATTTCCTTTTGTTATATTTTGGATGTATGTATTTGGAATATACCTCCTAGCATTATATTTCTGCTGATTTATGTTATCATCTCATTCTATCTTTACATCTATTTAAAGTTATCGTATTTCTTAGCCTTCTACATAATATGAGAATGGTAAGAAACCGGACTCATGGTAAGTGCGGTAGTAACTCCTGCTTAGTTTATATATTAACTTACACAACAATAAAAAATTTTAGTAGTAAATTTTGGGATATTACAGAGGATGAAATGTAGTAGCACAAGGAACCTATTGAACAAAATCTAAAGTTCTCCACCAATTAGTATTGTCGTTACTTTTAATTGCACTACATATTAAGTTCTAAACACAAAAAATATACACTTAATAAAAATTCATGAACAAAAATTAAGAAGATTAAATAATAAAATATTCAAAAATCTATTTACCTCTTTTATTTGTATGACAACAACTGCTTCTGCCGTTATGTCCTTCCCTTGCCCTACCCAACTCTCCTTGCCCTTTTATCATAAATAAACATAAATAAGACTAGATTGTAGAGTCAAGTTAATTACCTTCATCACCCATCATATTACCCCTCATAAATAAACTAAATCTAAAGTTCTCCACCAAGTAATCTATACATTGTGATTATTTTTAGTTGCATGTAACAAAAATTCATGAAAATAAATTAAGAAGATTAAATAACATGTTATTTGAAAATCTACTTACCTCTTTTAATTATACGACATCGACTACTTCTATCATTATGTTCTCCCCTTGTACTCCCCAACTCTCCTGGTCCAATTAAATATTTTTTTAATCATAATCAATAAACATAAATAACAAATAAAGAATGAATAAGAAATTATTGTTGAATTAATTTAATTACCTTCATCACCCATCATATTATCAGCTTCCAAATGTCTAATTACCTTCACCACCCTATTATTTGGTCCTCTACACCACACTATCCTTTGCTTGTCCAATAGTTATATTTTCCCCCACTTTAACAAACACAGACTTCAAGGTTGAAAATACAAGCTTCATTGTCTAATAATTTCTAAACTATGTGACAAAATGTGGAGTATACCAAATTAGTTCAAGAAATATACAACAACGCATCCAACTCACTAAATATAAAAAGTTCCACGCTTTCTAATACATGAAATATTTTATTTCTAACACACAAATGAAAATATAAAAAATTAATCAAAAGAAGAACACCTTAAGACTAAATAAAATAAGTGGTTCATCATTCTGAAGCACTAGAATGTAGCTCTTTTTCTTCACTTGAACCCTTAGAAGCTTTAATTTCATCATCATCAATAAAGTCATCATCTAAGTTTCCTTGTCTCTTCTCCTTTGAAATTGTAACCAACTTCACCACACTTGTTTCCCCTTCCACAACAAAAGCATCTATAGCTAATGAATTGACAAAAAAAATATTAAATTCACCTTCACCTACAATATGAGATTCAATATTCACTTCCTCTTGCCGATATGCATCCACATCCATACTTTCTCCGTTACTCTCTTGGTTAGGTATATCATAAAGATCTCTAGGCTACATCTTTATAACATATATCCAGTCAGCATATTTTAGATCTTGTATATAGAATACTTGCTCCACTTATGACTCCAAAAGAAATATCTCATCTATTTTTATTGGTCTCGTCTTATTTACACTAATCATCCCATATTCATCTATCTTGTAGCCTCTACCATGATGTGCATCAAACCAATGATATTTAAAAGTGTACACATGATTTCCACCTGGATATTGCAACCAAAATATGTCTTTCAATATGCCATGATATTCCTTATCAAAACTATGATCATCTCCCTTCACCATAACTCCATTATTTTGAGTTTTCCTATTATCATATCGATAATCTGTATGAAATTGAAAACCATTTACTATACGCCCAAAGTAACACCTCACAAATCTAGATGGATAACAAACTAAATTATACACATCATCATCGATGTGTCCTTCTTTATGAAGTTTGCGCACTTATATAAGAAAAGGTATATATATGTATATGAGATATAAATATTAAAAATAAAAAAAAGCTAAGGTAATCATTTTATCAAATCACATACATAATGATGTATCCATTTTGCAAATTATAACTTATGCCTTTGCTCCATGTGTCAAGAGTTTTCTCTTTCTAGCTCCATCTTGTGCTCCATTTTTAAAGAAATACCATAATATATGCAAGTAATCTCACCAAATATGCATTAAATTGAGATAAGTATAAATACAAGTTAGAGCATACTTTATAAACTCTACAAGCTCATCACAATTCTAAAGAACATATAAATGCACTTTTTCACACTCCTTGAAAGTCAAATGATGTGGCACACCTTATCCTATCAGCCAACCAAGTGGTGAAAATGTCTCAAGTTTACTTCTTAGATGTCCCTCATTATTATCACCATCATCATTATGCTCTTTGCGATAACATCATCCATATATCTTGAGTAAAAAGTTAGGCATTCATCTGCAAGGTAACCTTTGGTAATACAACCTTCTGGGTGTGCTCCATTGCAAATATACTTCTTCGAGGTATGAAAGTACTTGATAACAAGTAATTCTCACCATAAATAATTTCAGTTACATCTTAAAAGAAAATAATATTGTTAAATTTTTATGTGTACCTTTTAATGTGATATATCCATCAATATCTAACGAGCCCTATAATCTTTGCCTATGCTGCTAAATGTACTACTAGATGGACCATAAAATCAAAGAATGTTGGAGGAAAAACCATTTCAAGCTTACATAATGTGTAGGGAATGTGTCTTTCTAGGATATGAAGCTCTTCTAGACATATACTTTTAGAGAAAAGGTTTTGAAAGAATAGGCTAAAGGTTCACATACATGCCTTGGTAAGAAGCTATGAATTGCAATAGGAAAAAGCTACTCAATAAACACATGATAGTCATGGCTTTTTATGTATGAAATCTCTCCCATTATCTTTAACACATTTGGAAATGTTGGAAAAGTATTCATTTGGATATTTCAAGCAACTAAACATCTCACAAACTGTAACTTTAACATTAGCATTCAAAGTATAGCATGCTATTGGAACATGTACTGTATCACCATCTAAGATAGGGTGTAACTCATCCCTAATACCCATGTTCACTAAATCAATTAGAGCCTTTATGGTGTCCTTTGTTTTATCTTTAATGTTCATTATAATACCCATAATATTATCAGAGACAATCTTTCAATATGCATAACATCCAAGTTATGTTGAATCTTTAATTTTCTACAATAAGGCAACTCAAAAAATATGATATTCTTTTGCCAACCATACAAAATATTAAAGGAATCAAATTTTCTCTTTTTTCCACCTCACAGCTTACCAAAAGTTTCATGCTGGAATCGGCTATAGTGTGTAAGTACATCATCACTAGTCAAAGGATTTGGTGGACTCCCTTTTTCTTTTGTCTTATCAAGAGAATTAGCATCCTTTATCCACTTATGATTCTGTGGCAACCAACGACGATGTCTCATGTAACCAAACCAAGTGAAGTGCATCCTTTTTCTTTATGGTAATAAGAACAAGTGAAGTGACCTTTTTTTGACCAACCAAACAAAACATCATGTGTTAGAAATTCATTGATGGTCAACAATACAGCTGCATGCATCACAATATTTGTCTTAGAGTGGGCATCATATGTTTCAACACCTATCTCCCAAAGTTCCTTTAATTCTTGCTCCTGGTATGAGTAGACTTAGGATGAATAAATTAGCTTTCATACATATCTAAGGAGGAAGATTTTAAGGAATAAGAACAACCGAGCAAATACTATATTGTGAGTCTTTAAAAAGTTGAAATCCGTCACAAGCTAATCCAAGTCTAACATTTTATGCATTATTAGTATAGGAATTGTACTCGTCATTAAATGATTTCCAAGCAAAAGAATTAGAAGGATGCCTCATTATCCCATCTTCTACCCCCTCTTCTTTGTGCCACTACATATCTTTGGTCATCTTTCTCGACATATAGTGCCTTTGTAACCTCGACTTCAATGGAAAATATTGAAGAACCTTATGAGGTACTTTTGTCCCTTTATAAGAGCCTTTGGCATCTGTCTTCCACCTAGATAGACAATAATTGGGGCACTCATTCAAATTCTTATTCTCTTACCAGTAAAGGATACAGTCATTGTTACATGCATCAATCTTAACACTCAAGGCCCAAGTCTGCAATGAGTTTCTTAGCCTCATAATATGAATCAGGAAGTGATGTTCTCTAAGCTTGAACATGTAACTTAAGTAGGCTATCAAAAGAAGAATCACTTCAATTATTAAGAATCTTTAAGTGTAGCAACTTCACAATATATAATAACTTTTACATTATCATGCCATTTGTTGTCAATAGCTCTTGATATTCATTCAAGAGCCAATAGAATTTTTCCGCTCCACCAATAGGTTCTTCAAACATGTCATCCCTATTATAAATGTGAGTATCATCCCCCAAATTGAAGCTAGCAACACCACAAGCATATTCTAACATGTTAATTTCACTATCAACATCATTATGTTCATCCTCATTTGCTTCACCATCAAAATTTTCGATTGTTTCACCATGAAACTCCCAAACAGTATAGTTTTCATATATTCCCCACTTAAGCAAATAAAATCTCACTTCACTTAATTGCTTAAAGATTATATTGTGACAAATATCATAAGGACATTAAATTGTGATAGTATCTTTATCCTCATTTTTAATGTTATGGAGAGCAAAATTCAAAAAACCACTAACACCATCTACATATTTGTGACATGAATGATTCTTTATTTTCATCCATTCCTTATTCAAATCCATTACCTATATTGAAATACAAATATAGTTAATAAAAATTTCTAACAATAAGCAAAATTTTCACATATGCTCTCAAGAAACATTTTAAAAATACTAATAGGGGATAATCCATAAATCATAAATGTGTTATCGAATATCATAATAATTGAAATAGCTAATATTAATTAATGTATCTAATGTGGTTTTTATCAAAGTAATGGAAGGTTGGATTGAAATTTGTATTAGAAGCTATCATCGATGATCTAATGCAAAAAGAATGAAGTGATTTGGTGGATTATAGACGAAGAAATTGATGTTACAAGATGAAGGTGTTTCAGCAGATTTGAAGGTGTTCAAATGTGTCGACTTGAAGATAGTATTGAGGAAGGATTATCCCAGATCTTCCTTACTCAATGTAGACCCAAAAGGGAGGATTAGGCTTTAGCTCTCTTGCTCAAAGTTTTATCAAAATTCTTATTATTCATTCTATTCAATTCTGCATACAAATGTTGTGCACAAAAGGTATATATAGGAGAAGGGAGACTCGATGGTGAGCTAGCTTAAACCAGCCGAGTTTTCCTTCTTAATTCAGCCCATTAATCATGGTTGAATTAAGGCCATATTAACCTTAATCCAAAGTATAATATCATTGGTTAAATGATACTAAGGATTAATATTACAAAGCTATACAATAGACTAAGATACATACATGAAATTATAGCCATACCCTAACTTACATAAAATATACTTAGGGTTATGGTTTGCAACAAGTTTATAAAAATAATGAATATCATTACTCTATCTCTTGTTGTAATGTATCATCCCATGTATGTCATAGTCTTGCATGCCTTGGAATACTTGTACACATCAATGTGTATGAACATCATCTTCTTGCAAATATGTAACATACCTACAAGAATAACTTGAATGTTTTTCAATGTCAAGCATATTAGAATTATCAAGAATATTTAACATGATAGGCTCCAATATTATGAAAACTAAATCATCTTCCTTACCTTGAGGATTATAATGAATATGACAATCATTATGTTCAATGGATGCTCCTACATCAGTATCATTGCACATTTGATTAATAAAATAAACAAGAGAATACTATTTGAGAACACTATTTGATGCGTACCTGATAACTAAGAAAAGATAACACTTCTTCTGACTAGGATGGCTAAACCTCATTTTTTGAACCAGTAAAGCTGTGAAAAATAAACAAGTTCAAAAAAAGCACAGTGTGCCTAAGAAGCATGCTTGCTCCCAAAAAAATAGATGAATAGAAGTGCATACTGTTATATTTAGAAATTAAATTCATTGAATAAACTGATCAGAATCTTTTCATCTAGAAAATAGTAAAATTATCTCAAGACTAGTAACTAGCAATGGATTCATTCATAAGTAACTGATAGAAGTATTGTTGAAATAGAAAATGTATTTAATTTGTGATAAACCATTCACTTTTTCTTTTTGGCAAACATAGAAAACTATTATTTTTGGAGAAAGAGGTAATAACAAAAAGAGGAAAGACACATTTCTCATTAAGGAGAGATTGCAGAGATGATTTTAAATTTATGATACCTTAACTTTATCTATATATCCCTATATTGAAAAAACAATGTTCTCTTTTGGTGGGTGTTATATTTTCAAATCCATATATAAATGATATAATGAGACATAGGCACCATATATATACCAATAGAAGAGTAGAAAATGAAATAATGATTAAACACATAAAATACAAACCACTTGTTTGCTATGCCAAAGCAAAATATTTATAGAACCATAAAATAAACTCTAATTCTTGTATGTAATAATAGACTAGACTAAATGCATTCTATTGAGATACCTTGAGTCTGAAAGTTCACAGTATACATTAGTTTTCTTGTGCTTCAATTATTTCAAGGAAATCCTATTGATACATATGTTGTACTTGACTTATGTGTTAGAACCTAGAAGATGCAGTAGAAAATTATTATTAAAAGAGTGGTTATTACTACTTGGATGAAATGGGAATTCGATTAATCCCCATTTCTTGCTGATTATTACTACTAATCATCATTCCTTACTCTTATCACAAACTACAATTGTAAAAAAATTGAATACATATATTGAAATCAAGGCCTATGCCTGTCATCAATGCACATGGAACTTCCACAGCCAAAACACCTAGAAAGCAAGAAATCATTTATATAAGACAAATGCATTATGTCAACCCACCAAAAAGTCATACTATTTTATCCTTAAGAGAATACTGCCGAAACAATGATGAACATAAGCAAATCAACACCCCTTAAAATCAAGAACCTCTTCATCAAGGCATACAGGGCACTCATTTCTTATCTCTATGTGACAAACATAAGGCATCCTACAATTGCAGAACAAAAGATGAGCACACACTAACCTTCTTAGCTAAAGGATAAAAAATAAAAGACATTATGAAAGCCAGCCTCCTATCCTAATCGCACATCATTATCCATCAAATGCAAAACAAAATAATAACAAACCAGGAATTTTACTGTCACCACTAGAACTATTATTTTCAGTGCTGATTTTTTTAATAATAATTACTAGAAACCTAGAACTGTATTTCCCTATTCTTTTTCTCTAATGCACCCACCATATTAAATCAATTGCATATTTTCCCTAATAGACCTAGTACATACCTTTTTTGATAAAAATACAAAACATCTTCTTTTTCGTCAATCTATGCTCAAAAGCTCACATTACTAATCAATATACAACCTGACAAAAATCTCTTCAACATTAGGTCACACTTTCATTCACTGGATAATAAAGGTAACGATTCCCACTATGTTAAAAAATGGTAATTAAATTAATGACTTCAGTGATGGTTATAAATCAAGAGAGTCAAATTGAAAAAATTGGAACAAAGCATACCAGAATGAAAATTAGGGCTTCAACAAAACTTTCTGCACAAAGTATGGAGGCAAGAAGGGAGGTGGGTGATTAGGAGGCAATGCTTGGTAGTAGTTGATGCTAGGTAGTCGGCAACAATTGTTTTATTTAACTCTTATATATTGACGTTGTATACAAGATAGAGATGTGTGAGGGTTTTTTTTATACCTAATTTCAATATTCACGCCTAGAGGGAGTATGGAAAGAGGGAAATTATAGTTTGTACGTATTAGGCTATTAGTAAATACTTTACCAACATAATTTTTTTTTCACAACAACACACTAAAGTCATCACTAAAATTCCTTGCTCCGACATTTTTTCCTCGCATGCAATTTTAATATTTTTGTAACAATAAATTGAAATTATTGCCAATAACATGTTTATGTATTTTTTATTTTTATAACAACTTGTCATTGCTTAAAAATAGGTTAGATATTCACAACAATGATAGTCGTTGTAATAGCTTAGTAAATGTTTTGCAATGACAAAATATCATTGCAATAACTTCACTAAATGTATCACAACAACAAAAGGTCATTGCAAATAGACTTTACTCAATGTAGAATATTGGAAAATTATTTTTGGTAACAACTTTTAGGAACAACATAAATTTGTTGTTGTCACAAATCATTTTTAGCAATGACAAATTGTTATCGTTGCAAAAGTTGTGTTGCTATAAAGGAGTTTTTTGTAGTGTCACCAGTCTCTAAGCACATATAACCCTAATATTCATCCTCCAAGACCACAAAAAAATCACCTAATAAACAAGGATCAAAATCAAGGAAAATGAAGCTACTAGAAAATATGGTACAAGTGAAGCTTGCTGCATAGGGAACTGGTATAGCCAAGGGAGACTTGCGTGAGCCTCTCATGCAACTATAGGGGTATAAAGTGAGGCTCTCACATTGGTAGGTGTGGGGTGGAGTGAAGAGATCACATTTTTTGGGGTTGTGCAATGTGAAGTTATGGTGTATTTGGGGTGGTTGTTGCGTGAAGTTGTGACATTGTTGGGAGTAGTTTGCGGGAGGTGTAAATGCTAAAGAGGGTGAGTTGTATGAGTTATGGATAAAGCTAAGGCTGAGAAACATGAGATGATCACAATGGGGCTATTTTTTAGCATGAGGTAAGGTAGGTTACATAAAGCTTCACTAGAGAAAAATGGCAAAATAATGACGAATGAAGGACATAAGTATTAAGGGAAGAAAAGGGAGTTTGGGGGAGTTGTGTAATTTGTAAAATGAAGTCACAAAGTGATAAGAGGGGTATTTATAGGAGGAATGAGGTGAGGGTATGTAATGGGAATGGCTGAAGGTACAACATTGAGGAAGTTGGGAGAGGACCAAAGGGTGGTTACTGGGTTGTAAGGGCAAGTGAAGGGTAATACAAGGATTAAGTGAAGGGTAGTATAGAGGTTGGGAAAGTTAAAACAAAGGGAACCATGTGAAGGGATTTTGCATGGTCGGAAGGGTAATAAGGAGAAAGGGAGATCGAAATGTGGAGAAGGAAAAAGAAAAAAATAAAAGGGGAAAGAAAAGAGAAAAAAGAGGAAGAAATGGGGAAAATGAAAAAGAGTTTAAGGTTAGTATTAGAATTTGGAATTAGGATAAAATTAATTTATCAATCATTCTAGCTTAGGCTTAGGTTAAAATATTAATGACCCTAAATTAGGATTAGGTCAAAATATCAATTACTTGAGATAATGATTAGGTTAAAATATTAATTATATATGTAACCACCCCAAAATTTACTATTGGAAAATTTCATTTTATTAAAAGAATTAATGGGAGCGAAATAACAAAACTAAGAATTCTGGGGATATTATCACCACACTTAGTTACGGACCGGTTCACTCCTACAATTCCTGTATCAAGTGCTAAGGCTGAAGAAGATTATCATCAAATACAAGCAAATACTTAAAACAAGAATTCATAAAGGAATTAAATTGTTCACAATACAAAATTCAGGCTGCGTGTAAAAAGATTTACAAGCCAAAGGAGTACATAAATAAAGTTCCTAAAGAACATAAAGTACCGTATGATAGATCAGAACTAAAATAAAATGATATAGGGTAAAACGAAATGAAAGGGAATCCGGCCATGTCGCTCTTGGTCCCCAAGCTAAGTCCAAACTCAACTCTCAGCTCCGCCTGATACCTTGTAAGAATCGCAGGCATCGAAGATATCATCTCCTACCTGTACAAACTCAGGTGGGCCCTCTGCTTGTGGGAAGGAGCATCACCCATGAAACGGGTAGTCATTATGCTACATACTGAGCAAGGGAACTATGCAACTAAGGCCAAACACATAAGGTATATAACACAACATGATCATATAGATAGCATACAACAATACAAATAATGAAGGCCGAATTACAGTCCAAATAAACTTATTCTTTAGATCTCTTATCAATATACTTATTTCACACATACTATTTATCAATCCATGTGAGTGCGAAAACCCCACTATTATAGCCGATGGACCGAAATACATACAGGCCAAAACGCTCCTGACCACTATTATTGCCAGTGGACCAGTCTCTAAGACAGAACGCTCCTAGACACTATTATTCGTTGGTGGACCAGTCTAGCCCCGACTCACATGGTATTTCACTGTAATTACTTAGTGTATGTAGGGCAAAATGCTCCTGGCCACTATTATTTTTTGGTGAACCGGTCTTTAGGGCATCGGGGCTCCTGGCCACTATTATTCGCTGGTGGACTGGTCTGGGCCTGGCTCAACAATCTTCCTCTTTAAATGGTTAGTATATTATTCGTGTCTTATTCAATAAATGTTTTACCCTTAACATGTATGTCACCAACCTTCTACTTCTATGCTCCCAAGAGGGCCCATCCCATGTCTTGGGACTTCTACGCCTCCTATCACACCCCGACATCCATTCCTCCTTCCATTTACTCATAACAGAAACCCGACTCCTAGGGGTGTGGGTTAAGGCCCATTACCTTATGACATCTCAATCCCCAAACTACCACTTTCTAGGGTTTCCCCTTAAAACCCTAATTAGACCTATGTGGCCCAACCTTCCTCTGACTTACACTACCATTATTTTTTTATCCTCCAATGCCTCATCTCATTTAGATTCAACCCAAAACATATCACTTTACTCACCGATTACACATGTGACCGAGAAACCCTAGTTGACCACTCCAAACCCTATCACCTTTCTTCCTCCACAAGTCACCTCTCTATTTTTCACCTAACATCTCTTCTTTCCCATGGCACCCATATTCATCCCTCATATAGTAATTTTCTACTCTTATCCCATACTCCACTCTTCCTTAATTTTTTTTTACTTTCACATTTCCCCTTAGATTAGGGTTTCCTACCAAAACCCTAATTAGGTTCCTTATACACCCTTATGCCAACCTACGTACTATTTTCACCACAAATCTCCAATCACTCCACAACTTTCTCCTTACCCTACTTATGCCCTAAGACAACTTTTCTCACGTAAAGAGCATCCCCATGCAGACTCCATCCATCCCATGCAAACCCTAGAAATTTCCCATGCAAGATTCATATCACTCATTCATTTTGATCATAACCTCCTTTTATTTTTTCCTCATGGATCATAAGATAATTAGGTCAATCTCATGTCCCCCCTTAGTCAACTCGCTTTCCATTTTTCCCTTTTTATCCTTTCACCCCACATCATATTATTAAAAATCCTAGCATGCATGTCCTAGAGGGTCACATCATATAACATCATAAGCACAACTTATACAATCATTATACACATGCCATAAGGAATTCGCATAGGCATACCTCAACTCTAAGCTGGCTACAAGTAATTAGTCATCATAATCAAAAAGTACACAACATGGCATAACACATGGAACACAAGGCATATAACACACACATAGTTGTTCTTAGCTACATCCTTACCTAATACGACATCGGTCTTGAAGCACGTTCCTACGCCTCCTTAGAGTTTTGACTTGATTTACCTATAAGAGGAAGAGGGTTGTGTCTGGTCAGGGAGGAGAAAGAAATTAGGGGTAGGCATGAATGAGAAGAGATGAGAGTTAGTCAGGTTGAGACGGGACAGGAGAACGGTGGGGGGAGAAAGAGAGAAGGTAGGCAGGTGGAGCAGGTGGCTGGTTGGTGGAGACAGTTGGGTAATTGCAGGGGTAGGCTACGAATTGCAACTCGGGGGTTAGGGAAGAATGAAAGGGGAAAGAAGGGGGCTGGACCAGGCTTGTCCAGGGGAGAAAAAGAAAAGAAAAGAAAGGAACCAACCGGACTGGGCGACGAGAAAAAGGAAGAGGTAGGGTGTGCAGGCTTGGGCCGCATCAAAGAAGAAGGGGGAAAGGGAAATTGGGCCTCAAGGGGCTGGCCCAATCGGGGAAGTAGGGAAGAAAAGAAGGGATAAAGGAGGGAGAGAAAGAAAAAGGAAAAATAGGTTGGTTGGGTGTTTAGGTTATTTTGGTATTTTTGATTATTTAAAATAATAATATTTAGAAAAATAATAATTAAATCCCTTTTTCGATTAATTTGGGCTATTTTGAATAATTTTTTTCAAGTTCCATTTTAATTAGCAAAATACCCTAATTTTTTTCTAATTAAATTATTTATTATTTTCCTCCTCCTATTTTAATAAAATAATTATTTTAATAAATTTCTCTAATAGTTTATTATTTGGCCATAATTTCCAAAATTAAGGTTTTGGGGTATTTCAACTTAGGATTAGGTTGAGGTTAAATTTTGAGGTATTACATTTGCTTCTCATGTTTAGATCTATATATGTGAATGTGTGTTTGAACTACCACATTTGAAGCACGAAATGGTTCTTAGTGTCACAACTTGAATCAAGCAATATGAGACCCTATTGTAACTTGAAGTAGGCAATGCACCTGATTGACACAATATCAAGCACACAACATGAGTTCTTACCACAACTTCAAATTGGCAGTGTGACTCCTTGTCATTTAATGCATGTACATATTAGTTAATCCAGATATTGTTTGGTGCATCATTAATTGATGTCCCATACTAGTTTTTTGATGAATAATTATAAAATTTTTTGCATATATAATGATTAGTTAAATGTAAGCTTTCTCATAAAAAAGGGCACCTATATGTTGTCACATTTTGAACATCTCTGTAGCATTACTTACATTCCTTTTCCTTCCATACCTTACCATGACAGTGATATCCCATATCATTACTTAATTTTAATTGAAATATTTTTCTGATAGAAATTTAAATGAGATGTATACAAAAGAAACTACCAGATGAGATCAAGGAATGTGGAGTTAATGTTTCTGTGTGTTGATAACTAAATTAGGACTTACACTAGAACAATATTCCTTCCAACATTTAGTGAATGTTACAAAAACTTTCATTAAAAAGCTATGTCATGTCAAAAAATTACATGATGAGAACATGTGCAAGCTTTGGTACAAGTCCAAGAGGAAAAGAATCTATAATAAGTCGTTATTGATCATGTTTCACCTATAACAAAGACATTCATGGACTACATAGGTTAACCATCCTCTATGGTTAACGTATGGATTCTATATTCATCAACTCACAAGCACTAATCATCATCAACAACTCTTACAGTCTTTGAAGGTAGCTATAGACCATGTTATAGGTAAAGTGTTGCAATGGGTATCTCATCCTTTAGTGGTCCATCATACTAGGCCTACATGGCTCACTGATCTTCATCAATCCATACGCATTCTCCACTGCCTAAATATGAGGATGAAAGTGATGATGATGGTAATGTTGGGGGTGCTGATGGTGGTAATGATAATTAGGATGATGATTTAATACCATATGAATAAGGCATACACTTGAGGGATGGAAAATACTTAGTTGGACCATGTCTTTGAGGTCTAAAGGGCCCCAGTTTGATCCAAAGCTTTGGCGGTTATATTGCATTGGATATATGATTTGGAAATGTAAGTTTGAAAATTTATAACTTTATTTCTTATTTCTTTAGTTAACTATCATGTACTCATTACGTTTTTCTATTTCTTTGTGTAAGATTGCCAGGTTTTGCAGGTTCACACTAGACTAAAGTAGTTTAGTAATTGGATGAATACCATTGATGATGATTATTTCACCCAAATATTTGGTTCTAGATTGAGTATCTTATGACCTACATTTTCTCATGTGTAGACTAGCATCTCATATCCTCCTTAATAGAGGGATGACCACTAGAAACTAATAATTTTTATATGCTTTAGGGTAAGTTGACCATCACTCTCTTATATGTGCAACATATATTAAGATCAAAGGTTTATGGTCATCCAATATACACGAGTGATATATATGAAACTCATGTGCAAGTGGTATATGTATTGGCTAGACTATTTGGTAAAGAGGAAGATAATGTAAAGGTGGTGAATAAAGGTGGTGGATTAGAATCCTTGATGCTTCATGCCATATGTACATCGAATTGGTTACCAAGTGATAGTAAAGTTATTATGTACCTACTGTGGTTTCTCGACATGTTGTTACTTGTGAATAAGTCATTTGATTGAGTTAACCCATTAAAAAATGTATTTCTCTATGATCTAAAGGTTATGAAATTATGTATAAGGAATGACTGTATTTTCTCTCTTTATAGAAAGCACAGTATATCATATAGAGCTAAGGATGATCAAATATTAGGATGCGTAACTCTATTGCATGTGGTTTTGTAAATTTCATCTATATAATACATTCTTTGATCATTTACTTGTAATTATAACACATTTATTATAACAAAATTAGATATATAAAAAACTTCCTTCATTTTAGTCGTGTAAGGTATAACCGAGACTCTCACAAACCCTATTGTTAAAGATGGTGGTGTGATTAATCTTTCAATAAGAGTCATACTATGCTTAGATACTATCAAAGGGTGATTGATTCTATATCTAACAAAAAGTATACTTATTTGAGTTAAAATGTTTATATATATGTATTATAGTTCTTATAGGGAATTTAGTACAATCTTTTTGTTACACGTCATATGGGATTTGTAAAAAAGAACAGAATGGAGAGCATTGAGGCATAACATGATATCCTTATCGTGTGTAGGCCTTATGCCATTATCCTATAGTTTTTCAACATATTCGTGTGACATGCCTTAAAAATATGACATCCTAACACAACTCTCCCTATATTATGAGAGGAAATCATATTATTATGCCTTATATGTGTTAGTGTTTGACACTAGTCTATACCTCTCTTGTTAACACTTTTATGTTGGTATAGTTCTCCACCTTTTTATCTCTTGTTCGTTAGTTCACGTCTTCTCCTTTCTTCTTGATCTTTATTCTTTCTTAAATATACTTCTATTAAGTATCATTCTACAAATTTTTTTACTAAGTATGTGACTTAACATAAGGTCATGAAACAAAACAAAAACAAAAAAAAAACACATCACCATCACTATCGTCATCATCTATAGCAGCATCACCCTCAATAGATACACCATCAACACTATTTATCAATTTCCTATTGGGGATAGTTATCTCCTAATATGGCCTTTCATGCGATTCCTTGACATGTCACATTATGCCACCAATTCTTTGACTTAGATCCAGGTCCCTTCTTGTCACCAAACCTCCATTCATGTATCCTCCCCTAGCTACCAATCTCTCACTATATGAGTCCCTAGAAGTATTACTATATGTCAACTGACTATCAATCAACTCCCATTATAACATAGTGTATGTTATATCCTCAAGGACTAACTCATCCTTCCCATATAAAATAGTCTCATGAAAATACTTAATATTAGTAGGAAAATAACATAATAACATAATGGTCAAATCTTCATCATCTAAATTGACTTCTATGTTATGCAAATCCACTACAATAGAATCAGATTTAGCAAGATGAGATTTAAAGGACTGACCCTCATCTAATTTCAAGTTATAAAGTTAATTCTTCAACACTAGTCAATTTCCTACTAACTTTATCATGTACAATGATTCAAGCTTCAACCATAGGGCAGCCATTGTTGATTCCTTTGCCACTTCCCATAATACCTCATTCAATAGGCATAATTTTATGATATAGATATCCTTTAGATCTACTTCTTTGAATATCTAATCTATCATCAAATCTAGCGTGTTTGAATGATCGGATAATTCCTTTTCCTATCCATTTTGAATTAGGAGCACGCTCATCTTCAATTTCTATAATTTAAAATTGACAGACCTATTGAACTTTTCAATAAAAAAATATTACACCCATCTTAATTACCAAATATCTATAACAACCATAGCTCTGATACTAAATTGTTGCATAATTACATAGATTAAATAAATCCAAACCAAAATTAGAATAAACAAGGAGATAAACAATTGATGATTCAATCTCAAAATAGAAAAATTTAGGGAGAAATAGATATCTCTATTTGTGCTCTTGTGTAATTATAGGATGATTAAACAAATCAACCAATCAATTTCACAAAACTAAAATTCTCTTTTAATGAAGACTTCTAAGAAGAAGAAGAAGAATTTGGGTTGCATGACTTGATAGCTAGGGTTCACTTATATCTTTTCTTTTATAATAATAATAATAAATCTATGGGAAAAACAAAATGTTTTAGAAATAGAGGAAAAAAATGGTACATGTTTAGGAAATATGAGAATCTAGTGTTAATTTCCTTACTCCTGGCTTTTTGTCCAAAAATACATCAAAATATTTTGTGAGAAAACATCGTTCGTGTTAATAAACACGAGACCTTTGTGTTTCTCATAAAGATCACATATTAATCCCAAACTTCTATAACACCTACCAATATAATATTATGATGTGCATTAAACATCCAATCAAAACTCACAATAATGAATCATCTTATGTAACAAGTTCGTTAAGTATATCACTTAACATAATGTCATGCAATGTTAAACATGATAATTTCAGCACATGTGATAACAATCAAACCAAATAAAGGATAAAAAAAGGAATATAAAGGATCTTGTTCTATTTAAATTATATTTACATATTTCAAAATTCAAATAATATAATGAAAAGATATAAAAATTCTAAAGTGTTTGTCTGAAGATAAATGAACTTTTTCTATTAAATGTGCGCCATTATTTTTTTGTAACCTTTTCTAAATTTCAAACATTAATTGATATGGGGTTGTCTATGTCAAGGTGCTACTATCATGGAGTACCCACCATACAACATGCCTCAATGGTGGTGAAAATTTTTATGAGAGTCACACCTATAAAATAAATTATTATAATTAATTTATAGACTTTGATGTTAATATTAGAATAATATGTAAATAAGTACATAGTGAAGGGTATGGTGATGGGTGGGTGGACGGGTGGGTGTGTGCGAGTGCATGTGTATGAGTGTGTGTGTGGGTTTGTTCCATCAAAAAACACATTCTCACTTCACATTGAGCACCATGCATATAATGTTGTGCCACTAATGGAAGAAATGAAGTGTTATCTCAAGATAAGCATACGAGTAGTACATGATATTGAGTAGTAATTACATAACCAATATATGGAATTTCCATCCAATGTGGCTTTAGAGCATGCCCTTCCTAGTGAGAAATATTATGAAGGATTTTATCAGATATTATATATTGCAACATGCTCTCATACAACTGATGCATTATCTGATTCTCATAGTACATCTCTATAAAGATTCAAACCCACTTGTTCTAATCTCCAATGAATATTATGCCAATGATCTAAAGCCATAGTTCCTATCACCCTATACATTATACCAACTATGAGAACTGGTTCATGTGTAAGAACTGTATTTGGCCTGATGACATATTAGAGATAAACCATTATCCTCAACCCTAGTCTCAACCATAACCTTAACCCAACCTTACGTTGATCTCAAATGACTTGAATTCCTTTAATTTGGGTACTCTAATCTTGATGAATACTTAATAGTGGAGTTTTGTGTTTTTAAAACCCTCTGTTCTTGTTCTTGAGGCTTCTATAGTGGTTTTCTCTAAGGAATTACAATAATAAATATTTCTCAAGCTAGTTGATTATAGGTGGCTGACTCAATATAAATCCCATGGAATCATGGAGTAAATAAGATACAACCATGATACATTCTAGTAGTTTTATTAGACTAATTGGTCCATCTATATCAAGGTTCTTCCAAAAATGATGGATAGATAACATAGGGATAGAAATGAAATCATGCATGTAAGTATTGATTTTACAAGTACATGGCATATCGTGTGTGAGACAGTATAATACCCATATAATAATTCACCTCTTCCATGACAATTACATTCGTGTGTGTGTGTATGTGTGTATTAATTATGATGACAATTTACAAGCAATATAAAGTATACAATAAGATAAAAAAAATCTACACAAACTCTAAATATGTAATACACTGAATTAACCTCTTCCATGCAACTTTATAACCCTTATAATGCCATTATCTTGTACATAAAATATATTTAATAGTTTGAACTTCTTGCAAATATCTATAATACCTAAAAGAGTTACTTAACAAATCATTAGAAGCATTAGGATTTTTAAGAACAATGGGTTCCACCTCTATGTATGATAATTATTTTTCTTCATCCTTAGAAGAATAAGATTGAGATTGAGCTTGAGCTTGAGCTTGAGCTTGAGATGCTCCTACATCATTTAGTTGTTGAGGTCTTCACTAGGACGTGGACTCATGAGTGCGATGGGGGTTGGGGCCTATATTAGGTTTTTTGCTTTACTACTTTCTTTGATTCTATTATATCTATGATACACTCTTTATATATATATAATTATTTCCTTCCATTACCTATTTCTATAATGATTTTTTTATGTCATTTTGATCCTTGTATCTTTAGGACATAATCTCTAGATATGAGTTGTCTTAGCCTTGCATCTGGCATATGTTGTGCTTTTCTTATATTAGATGTGGTGGTAGCACCCCATTTTTTCATGTTCTACTTCCACAAAATGTTCTAAAAATAATTTTTTAAAATCATGTGAAAATGGGTTTTTTATAAAGTAATTATATGATGTTGTGATGTTGCAATCCTAATAATGAGTGAATTTGTAATAAAATGGTGTTGAAGGTACCTATAGATGTCTCTAAGAACCTCTATAATGATCTATGAGTGTCTTCCACCCTATTAAGAGAAATTAAAACATGTAAATATTTCATAAATATTCACTATTTTTTCAGTGTATGGAAGTAACTAAATCATCTTTAGCTAACAAAAAAAATAGTTGTGCATGTTTTTGTAATTAGTCTTCAATGACAAGAGACATTATTCATATGTTTCCTCATCTTTAGAGTTTATCATGTTCTGCCACTAAGGAATAAAATTATGTGTGAATGTTTCACTCTAAGTTTTTTATACTTCTCTTCCACATTCTTATTCACTGGAAATTCACACACTAAAAGCTTTAAGGTTAGAGAGATATAGTTCCACAA
The DNA here is from genome assembly GCA_039764185.1 of Tamarix austromongolica. Taxonomy (NCBI): domain Eukaryota; kingdom Viridiplantae; phylum Streptophyta; class Magnoliopsida; order Caryophyllales; family Tamaricaceae; genus Tamarix; species Tamarix austromongolica. The sequence continues at coordinate 14,638,411 of CM077817.1, forward strand.
CTAAAATTAGCTTAAGTTCACGATTGGTGATAATGGTGATCAGAAGCATTGTATGATCCATCAATGTTCTGAACTTCTCAAGCACCCATGTATATATTTTTGGTAAATAATAAATTTTATTAATATCAAAATAAGAATGAGCATAAACTCTTCATGACATCATATATGCAAATCTATTTAGCTATTATAGTGCTCTCCTATATAATATTTGCTTTGCTTCTAGACCAAGTTTAATACAAGTTTCATCAATCAATTCCCTAACTAAAATCCTAGGTAGAGTAACTTTATGTTCAACATTTTTTTTATTTCTAGCAATCTAAATACGATATACCCCTTATGCAAATACCGCTCAGACTATTCCTTGAAAACCTCTCCTCTTTCAAGTTATGTTTCTTGGCTAATGAACCAATCCATCCTAAGTTGTCATTGGTAATCTAATATTGAGATAATTACATATTAATATCTAATAGTCTTGAGAAAACTTATATTAAAGCATAAGATGAGCTAAGGATTCAACCTGGTTTGAACAAATACCACATGACGGATCTGAAGTGACATGCCAAGTTGCTAGACTATCTCTAGTGAGTGTTGTGTGATGGCACATAATATACCCCTTATGATTTTATGCTAAGTAAGGCCATCACGTCTCTAAATAATAGAGGACTAAGGCTAGAGGCCTTCTCTTGGCATGATGTGCGTATACATTGTTATTCCTTCAATTAACCAAAAAACAATTAATAGCTAAAAAGATAGGTAATAGTCGTGTTCTCAAGCTCAGGATTTTATGGAAAACCCATGAGAAATAAGGTTTACAACTATAATGCTCTAATATATATTGTTTAGTGTAAAATACAATAACTCATTTTATCCACAAAGATTATTTATTTTGTATCATATCCTATAATTAATTCCTTATCATGACATGGTTCCACTTCACCACATCAAATAATAGAGGACCAAACCACCCATCTTATATGGCAAACACATAGTTTGCCAAGTTACTAAGGATTTACTCTTTTTTTGGGGCACTTATGACTAGAAGAATTTTCTATACAAAGCCTTAACCATTTGCACAACCTTCTTTGGTAAAAAAAAACATTACAACCCGCAAGTGATTAACCCCTATTAGCACTAGTTGTATTAGATGAAGCCTGCTTGTATAGCTTAAAAGTTTAGTCATCTAACACTTCACCTTCTAGAGTAGCTAGTTGAGGACAGGTTGGTCATGTTTTATAAAGAGTGAGGTTGTAATACCCCAAAATTGACTACTAAAAATATATATTTTTAGTGGAAGCACAATACTAAAATAACTAGGTATTACCACCGTAATTAACATAATTCTAGATTACCTTACCATTCTTACATCAATCATAAGGTAAAATGGTTAAACTATAAATCATGATAAATAAATTACTTGAGAAGTTTCATAAACATAAATATGATTTGGATATTAACTCTGAGTATAATATCCAAAAATACAGATAAAAGGGATATCATGTATCTAAGAGTCCAAAAAGGTATCCAGATAAACTACCATGTAGATAACATGACTCTATGGTCAAAAGCCCTAGTACAACAAATTACTCTGCCCCATACAAAGCATCATAGGATATAAAACTGTCTAGTGGTTCCTCACCAACCTACATATACACATCAGGGTCATTTACTCATAGGAATGAGCATCCTCCATGAAAAGGATGGTTGGTATGCTATGTACCGAGCAAGGTAACAATAAAGTCAAGTGAGGGATACAAATAATTACATGCATTCACAACAGAAAGTAAGTACACATGTTAGATACATAAAATAATGCAAGATAATTACTGTTATAGGCCTCATTATTAGACATAACTAGTTCCATTATTTTATTTATGTTAAGTTGATAGACCCCCACTATTTTTAAATTTGTGAAATAGTTTGAAGCACCTCTTAGGGAAAACACACTTGAGCCACTATTATTGTTTGATGGAATGGACCCAACACCTCTTAGGAAAACACACACATGAGATTACTATTTTTAAACTAGGGGAACAATCTAAATAACCTTTTAGGGATAACATACATAAGCCACTATTATTGTCCGGTGGAACGAACCTAGCACCTCGATTATGTCTCATGTACTCTTTTACTTTAAATAATTAATGTCTTATCCATTAGTTACTTATCTCAAATCATATTATCATTTGCATTGATTTTAGTTCCCCACTATTATTAATATGGTGGAATGGACCAATGTACCTCTTAGAGTAAAATGTTCCTGAGCCACAATTATCATTTAGTGGAACGAGCCTTTCAATTCCCGTGGCCAGACTCATGTGATGTTTTACTTTAAATGATTAATTTATTATTGATGATTTATTTTACAGGTATAAAGCACAATTACATAGATAATAAGGTCATTCTCAAATATTAAGATCCTTATATTTCCCAAAACCCCTAATTTCTCATTTTAGTCATAACTTCTTCTCTATTGCTCCTTTATCCACCAAATTTAGTATATATCCCTAAAATATTATCATTATTATTATTAACATACCTAAATTTTAATGTCAAACTCTAATATCTTACACATGAGATAAAGTTACTATTTACAAAGCTTGTAAACCCTTGTTTCACAAATATGTCATAACTTTTCCTATAAGTCTCATATGACTAGAAAATTCAATGTACATTCCTAAAACACCAATATTAACAATATATATGAAATTCATGGGCTAAATTTCACATTTCACACATGTGATAACAATCTCCTCGTTTTAGGGTTACTATTCCCAAATTAAGTCATTTTCTCATTTTATTAAACTTTTGCCATTCATGAATTCTATAATAATTTCATATGATCCCCTTAGCATATATTAATCATATAACACATTAAAATACTAACATTTCTATATTAAACTCATATTAACTAAAATAACTTTACAGGTAACTAGAAATCATCATTTTATGAAAACCTTATGTGTTTTGGTATCATTATTTCCAAATCCTCCATTTATCACCATAAATCTTAAATACTACTTTTCTCACTTATTATACACTATTCATACCATATTACAACCACATATCACATCAATCTACTTAGAGTTTTCTGTGTAAAATATTATTATATTGATATCACATGCTTCTTGACTCACCCATTTCTCATCATACAAAATTATATTATCATATCATAACATTCAAAATAGAATTTTATCATCATAATTATAACATTAAAATACACATATCCAAACGTAACACTTAGCATATAAACCCTAGATTATGAGTAGTGTCCTTACAAAATAAGGCTCCGGTCTCTATGCACGTATCTTATTCTGCCTCCTCTTTAAATTTTTTTAGATAACCTAATAAAAATTATAAAAAACACCATTATAATTTAATGAAATAATAAGGGGTAAATGATAAATAAATGCTAAATAAAATAAAGGAGAAAAATCAAACCAAATTAAGAAAAATTTTGCACAACAAAAAGTAAGGGATTGGTGGAATGTGTTGAGGAGCTTATGCCATTTATAAAGGGTGGGAAACAATGGAGGAGGCTGGTAATCAAGGAGGGGGAATGGTGGAAATGGTCAAAGGAGGGTGGTATGTTTGATGGAAGTGACCGGATGATGAGGGAATGATTGGCTAGCAGTGTTGGAGTTAGGTAGGGAGTTGTGGTGATTTTTGCTAAGGCTCCGTTTGGATTAGGGTGAATTGAGGTAGATGTAAGTATTCAAAATTAACCTAGGTGAAAGGAATGGAGGTGAATTGAGGTGAATATTTTAAAATGCTGTTTGGATAATATTAACCTAACCTGAGTGAATCAGGGTGAATGTTTTAAATTTTTCGTTTAAATTGAGGTGAATGAAGATCAAAATAATAATAAAAAATAATATTTATACCCTTGTAATAAATAAATAAGTCATATTGAGGGGTATTTTGGTCATATCAAGTCAAAAATTTACTTATTCTTTCACCTTCACCTCCGTTACCCCCAAAATCGGAGGTTAATAAAAACGAGGTTAATCGAGGTGAATGGAGGTGAAACATTAACCTCGATTCACCTAGGTAAAATTATTAACCTAATATCAAAACGGGGTGAATCAATTCATTCACCTCCATTAACCTTCTTCCACCCCAATCCAAACGGAGCCTAAAGAAAGGGGTAGGAATAGTGACTTTTTTTTGGTACTAGGGGTAGGATCAGTGGAAGCTACTGCTGGTAGTGATGAGGCTTCGATAAAGGAAGCCAAAGGTGGTGGGTGGTGGAGAAAAGAGGGGGTTTAGTTGTTTTAGCCAAAGGTGGTGAGAGTGGGTTTGGTGGATTTTGTCGGTTCAAGGGGTAAGGAAATGGTGAGTTTGGATGGTGGTTGTGGTGAGGCTTCGGTGAAGGCTGTTGGTTCTTGGGGTGAGGGAATGATAAAGGTTGCCAATGGGGGTGTTGGTGGGTTGTTTTGGTGACAGTGACTTGGAGGGAGAGAAGGAGGGAAAGCTACATTTGGTGGTGAAACTTTGATAGAAAAATTTGAGGGAGAAAGAGGGAGGTTCGAGGAATTAAATGTGTTGTATATATATACATGCATGCATGAAAAGGATGTGGAGGGTGAAGGAGATAGGTGATGGGCAATATATTTGATGCAACCCATCAACTTAGGGAATTAGCAAGGCGCATCGATAGGGTAGGGCATAGGTGATGGCATGGTAGAGGCATGTCTGTAGGGAAAATTTTTCATACAAGAATAATAGGAGAAGAAAGGGAAAAAGGGATTCGCAAGCGGGGGAGAAAAAGAAAGAAAAGGTGGAAAAGGGAAATAAGGTAAAATAAGTGGGGGTTTAAAATGAGATTTAGGTTGAAATACTATAGGTTAGGGTATTAGTATAATTTATTTAAAAACTTTATGAGGTTAGGATTAGGTTAAAGTATTAAGAATCTAGAATAGAGATTATGATAAGGTAAATTATTAATTTTATGATATTAAAATTAGGTCATAATATTAATCACTTTAAGTTATGGTTAGCCAAAATTTGAAGTATTACAAAGGTAGTACACCTAAATATATGAAGGGGAATGTACTTTCCTAGCAAGCAATAATTTCTAATAAATTTTGTTTCACATGTAGTGAAACACCCCTAACAAATGCATCACTTTTGCTCAGATTTACCTTAAACCCTAAGGATACTTCAATTTGATTGACATGAGAGATTATTATTTGAAGTGATTTTGTATCCCCCTTGTAAAATATTAGCAATTTGTTTGCAAAGAAGATATATATAATTCCAAGGGAAGAGCATCTGATATAGTACTTAAAAATAGGATTGCTCCTTAAAACCTCTAAGTTTTGGTGTTGGTGTTCCATACCTTACATTAATCCTCTCTTTGTAGCCAAAGGATTCAACATAGTCCCATTTACATTTAGTGCGACTCTAACCGTGGTTATACAACTTATCACCATATCCATATCTGGCTTAGGGAACCCATATTCTATAACTATTTGGCAAATAAAAGGCCATTCTAAAGTATCATATGCCTTTTAAATATCCACCTTGAGCATGTTTTGAGGGATGATTGGATTTATATTATAATCAAGCCATCAACACATTATAACTTAAGCCTTAACCATTTACAAATGCAATATGTGATATATCTACCACTTCATTTAAGACACCTTGCATTATTGCTACCAAAGTATTTGATATAATCTTGTGTAAAGCATTAAAACAAGTAATGGGCATAAACTCCTTGACCTAAGAAGCATTTGGGACTTTAGGAATTATGGTTACGACTGTATTATTCAATTGTTTCCATAATTTCCTATTTTTGAAAACTATTTGATCACAGCTATCACTTTGTGCTTGATGAAAACCCATTTTTATTTATAGAAGAAAGGGTTTAATCCATCTGATCCTAGACTCTTAAGGTCTCCCATAGAGAACATATGTGCTTAAATATCTTCTTAGTAATCAACTCAAAATATGTCTTATGCATTCCTCACTAAAACTTATTTATTTTCAATTAACAGTATCAGTCCCTTGTAGTTTCTCAGAATAAGTACCTAGCAAAGCTTTATATAAAGTTGTGAGTTCTTGGCCCATTTCTACCCTGGTTATAGGTGTGTCATCCTCCCTTAAAAAAAAGTGTAGCATGTTATATGATTTTCTCCCTTTTACATTATTAAGAAATTAATGGGTATTGATTTCTCTTAATTGTACATAATCAAAGTGTGCCTTTCATTGGTAAAGCATTCCTCTTCTTTTTCCTATTGATATCACAACTCTACTTTCTATCTCTCTTACTCTAGCAATAAACTATTTAGGGGGTTATTTTATAGCTTATATTTTATTCCTCCCATGCTAGTTGTGCTTGTTCCATTTGAGAAATGGCACATCCCAGTGTCTGTTTAGGATTTTAAAGTTATGTTGTAGTGATTTCAACTTTTGTACAAGTTGATAGCTTCTACTTTCATGTTACAACTCCTACCACACTTTATACACCACCTTATAGAACTTAGGAAAATACATATAATGATTTTGAAATTTAAAAGTCTTTGGCCTTGCTAATAAAGGTGTCCCAAAGTCTAAGATGGTAGTATAATGATTAGAGTAAGGAAAATGGTAGAAATTTACTAAAGAAGTAGGAAGTTTGATCAACCAATTCGCTTACACATCACCCTTTTTAACTTACACCAGATGCACAAGGGCGCCTCTTACTTATTTACTTAAGTGAACATATCCCCTATGTACCTGGTATTTCCCAAGACACAAATTTGTAAATAATTCATCAAATAATCATTGTCGTGCATACCAAAAAGTCATCCTAATTTCTCATATGGATGTACAACTACATTTATATCACCAACAACTACTCAAGGTTGTCTGAATTTGTTTCAGCCATTCACATAGAGGTTTTATGAGAACTCCGCTATTTATTGAATATATTAGAGTAATAAAGAGAAGGGTATTTGCATTCTTAATATATATCTTTGCATGAATCACTTAAGTATGCTTCTCCATTAAATAAATCTTGCATCTAGTCTTATCCTATAGTAGCCAAGATCTCCTATTTGGGTGATATTCACAATTGTGTAAAATGTCCCATTACAACTTGAGCCTTTTTACTACCCTATATACTATTGTTACTTTTACTATCATTTCTAATAATCCAAATAGACCCAATTTATTTTTTAAAACAAAGTGAGCCACCTTACTTTGTGTGAGGGTTGATTCGACCATCCAACTTTAGTTGGGATATAACACTATCTCCACCCTTATCAATATCCCCATCTTTATTAACTCTCAACTATTTTGAACTTATGAGGTTAGTACTATATTTATGATTTTGAGTAGAAAATAATCATAGCATAGTCAGTACATTAGGAGTGTCTTTAATACTGACATGTAATTATACTGCATGTATCTTCTTACTTTTCACAACCTACTAGTGATCCTTTAAGGGAGCTACAACTAATTGGGTCTCCTTAGATTCATTATGAACAAGTATTAATTGGGGTATACCTTATGATTATTTGGGACCCCTCACCTTATGCACATTATGACATTGAGAGTAATTGTGCCCCAATAAGTCACATAAGTGGAAATACTTAGGTTTCCACTCATATATTACCTTCTTGGTATACATCTCGCTACTTGAAAGTAAACACCTGACTGAATAAATTAGAGTGGCGCTAAAATTCACCTTAATCAGTAATATAGGATAAGAGATACACCACCTTAAGGCACAAACAAAGTCACCACATATTGGCTTAGTGCATGGTTAAACTAGAGGTATAAAGGTAAATCAGGAAAGATGATCCACAACGATAATTCTCTCTAGGATCCCTTTACAAACTGACACTCCGACCTCCATCATTGTAATAGAAGTGATCTAGATCTAAATTACAACTATGGGTTTTCCATAATCAAATCTCAATTCGTCGTAGAGAAAAATTGAAGCACAAAAGATCCCTAGTCACGGGCATAAATCGTAGGGAGTTTTAAGCAACCAAACCATTGTTACACATCATACCTTTCAATTTGTAAGTAGTTTGATTAAGATCCAATCACGTATCCAACCAAAGAATTAGACTATCACTCTTCCTCCTTAATATCATTGGCCTAAATCCGGGCTCGTTATTCAATATCCAACACCATTATAGGGATAACTTGAGATTCAATTCTTTTTCAAGTCGTTGATTCCCAATCACCAAGTCCCACCAAGTTTTTTGAGGTTGTTCTTTCTCAATTTTATTATCTCCTTATCTAGAAATTATTTGAGTTAGGCTTGGATAGGAGTAGAGGTTGGGTTAGCATCACTCATCCTTCCAGCCATAAGAGTACCCAAGTATAGTAGATGAAAAAAAACATCACTTATAATTACAGGGTTCCCAATCACAAAATCATCATCATATTTAGTTTCTTTCTCTTTTGCTTCAATATATATCTCTCATTGGAACTTATAAGTACTGGAAATTTTTGAATATGTCGTTATCCCTATAACTGTAGTCATCATGTCGTAGTTGAGATTTCACTAGGTAATGTTATTCCAAACCATGAACACAAAATTTTTTAGATGAGCTAAGGGTTTCTGATGTCGCTCATGACATGCATTAGTTGGTTGATTAGATAATAATCCTTTGCTTTACCATAACGGTAATTATTATAAGCCCCCATGTATAATTTTCTTCCTTCTCTAATGAGATACAAGTAAACACAATGTTAAAATTTAACTGTGTTGGTGTTAATCCAACAATATCATGTGAAGGATCTCACATCTTTTTACCTTATATGTACAATCCATTCCTAGGAAAAAAAGAAATGCATATAAAGTATTAATAGATATAGGGTGTGTAAATATAATTTCACTTAGAATATTTGATACCGGTTCACTTCAATGCCACTCAAACTAACGACTCTCAACTAATATATTCATGGCTTACTGTAAAGTTGTTTAACCATCAATTTTGTTCAATCTAATATTCTTTTGGGCACTATAAATATGTATTTTTTTGCTCATATTTTCCATAAAATCTTGCTGAAGAAGCAACTAGATGTGTTGTGGCTTGATACAGTTTTTGGTAAGATCATCAACAAACTATACTTCTTATTCTTTCAACTTCCCTACAAATGCATGCCCTTCAAGAGTATTTGTTAAATCCTAATTATGTGTTCTATTATTAAAAGCTACTTTCCATCCTCTATCAATATTTTTAGCACTAATAATCTTTAAAAGGTAGTCAATTTTCTTTAAAGATGTACTCCGTGCATTATCACCATCCATAAGCCTAGTATGTACGTACATACCCCTTCTTTCACATCTAAGTAATTCCCTATTATCTCATTTACCATTTATTTTCCTCAATCCTTTTATGATTAAAACCATCATACATCTTCTACCAATAACACATACCTATGATACAAGGTTTTCACAATTAGAAAATACTTGATTTGCCAGAAAAAATATATGATAATTATAGCTTCTGAAAAATTGATTCATACATTCTCTATCTTGTAGAAAAACATATAGCAAAGTAGTTATCACTTGGATGAGGTGACAAGGGTGGTTGATGAAAAAGGCAAGAATAAAGATACACATAACTAAAGAAAAAATAAAACTACATTCCTAATTATAATATCATCATTAACTAGCAAGAGTGCCCTTAGTGGGAGAGTTATTTCGGCCTTCCTTAACTGCGTGAGCTCCTCACCTTAAGAGTCCCAAGCAGTGTAAGGTGTTCATGTTCTTTTTGTATGGTGAGTGTGAGATTCTCCCAAGCAGTGACTTACATGAGTCACTCATGTTGTTGTTGGATGACAGTGTGATTTCCTTACATTAGTCATGCTCTTATGTGTAGTCATTTTATGTTTCTATACACATGCCACCTAACCTACTAGAAGATAACAAATGAATATGAACCTCTTAGTCAAGATTAAAATTGATATTTCATAGATGTTTGATAGGTTCATAGCTGCTAACATAATCTTCTCCTTCTCCTTTATAGATGTGATGCTTAGGGATGTTCATAATTGAATATTTGTATGTGCTCTGCATTCCTTAAACCAAATATACAAATTCTTAGATAATCAAAAATGCAAATTATATACGAATTGGATATCAAATATGTAATACCCAAAACTTTAGCTAACCCCAATCCTAAGTAATTAATATTCTAACCTCTGATTTTTTTTTTAAATTTTACCCTAACTCCCTAATCCTAAATTTTATCCTAATCCTATAAATTTTATTTCACACTATTAATATCTTTCCTAACCTAAACCTAATCCCAAATGATTATTTAATTAATTTATCCTCATACTCTAACCTAAATTATTTTTAACCTAAACCTAAATCTAAACCCACACCATCTCCTTTATATCCTTTTTCTTTTTCTCCCCCCCATATTTTTACACCGATTGGTTCCCTTACCTTACCTTTGAGTACATGAATTCCCCTACCAAACCTTCCCTTTACCCCCATCAACTGCTCCTTATCAGTTTAAGGGCCCGAGGTTGAAATTTCAATTGATCACACCACATACCCCTCATCCTTCCTATATGCGTGCATGTGTACATAAGGCACATTTAATACCCAAAACTACCCCTTTTCCCTCTATTTTCTGTCAAAAATTTGCACCTCTAATGTAACCTTCCTTCCTCCTTTTTTCATCTCCTTGTTGTTGCCAAAATAGCCCCAAATATCCACCACTAGTGAGCTCACCCAAGGCACCAACACTACCACCAACATCCTTTACCATTTCTCCCTCACTACCACCAGCCAACCTCACCATTTCCTACCCTTACCTTTAACCATTTTCTTCGAAGCCATATAGCCCTAATTCAACAATCATCACCACAACATCACCCCTACCACCTTCAACCATTATCACCATTTCATACTCCTCCCCTTCGGCCATTATAGCCAAACATCACCCCTAACCACCAGCTAAAATAGTTGGTGCATCCCTCCATCCGTTAGCCAAGCACCTCATAACCACCTTCCTTCCTTTTCCTTTCCTTTGTTGCAACCACATCTCCCTCTTGGAAACTTCCCTCAACCACCCCTCTTTGTTTTAGCCTCCATCACCGCTACATCCCCCATAGCAACAATAACTTGTGTCGTTGCTGCCATCCCTTTGCTTGACACAATTTATCGCTCTTCCTCCTTTATTTGTGCTAGATCTCTCGAAGCGGTTTGTCTCAATTTAATCCTCCATTCTTGCACCCTTTTATTTCCTTACCATTTCTTTAATTATATGTTTAATCATAATAGTATTTATTATGATTTATTAGGTGATGTTTTTGAGATTTCGGAAGAGGTAGAATAAGAGTAACGTGGGTAGAGACCGGATTCAATTTTGGAAGGATACTTGTTGTAGCATAGGATTTTTGATTGCAAAGTGTTATGCATGTTTTTGTGTTATACCATGTTATTGTTAATATGTGAATTAATATATGTTTGATAATGCTATGATATGTAGTTGACATTATGTGATAGAAAATGAGTAAGTAAAGATTATAATGTATCGTTATATTGTGTGGAAAACCCTCGGTGTGAAATCTGGTCGTATCATGAGTTTATTAAGGTATGATGAGTGAGAAATGGGTATAATAAGATCTATGGAGACAAATGATGGATTTGAAAATAATGCTACCAAACATATAAGATTTGGATGAAATAAGGGCTTTGTTATCAATAAGGGTACTTTGGTCAATGTCAGTTAAATATGAGAATTGTGAAATTTTAAGGTCTTATATCATCTAAAGTATGCTAAGGAATTTATATAAAGTTTTTAGAGTATTTGTGAATGATCTAAGTTTGATAAAGTATGGAAATGGTAACCCTAAAATGAGAAGACTATTATCACATATGTAAAATGATAGAGTTAGACCAAAATATATGAATATGTCGTTAAGATTAGTATTTTAGGAATATATATTGATTATGGTGATTGTTTGATCCCTACATAAAAATTTATAATGGATTTGTGAAATTGGGGTTTATAAGCCCTAGGAATAGTAAATGTTGAGATAATATTATTATTGTATGTGAAAGCCCTTAGAGTTAGGCCTTCAAATTCAAGTATGTTGATAATAATAATAATTGAGGAAGATGTACTAAGTTTGGTAGTTAAAAGAGTAATAGAAGAAGAGTTATGACAAAAGTGTGAAATTAAGGTTTTCAGAAAATATAAGGGTCTTAACCCTAGAGAATGGCCTTATGATCTCGTGATGTGTCTTACATGTTTTGAAAAATTTTATGTACATATCAAATCAAACATGAATAATACATTAATTGTTTAAAGTGAAAGTTGACGTGAAATGGGGTGAGGTGTTTATGAGTATGTTCCACCAGATGATAATAGTGATTCAAGTGTGTTATCCTTGAGAGGTACTTTAAACCGTTCCACCAATTTAAGAATAGCGGCTTAGAAGTATTTTTTTTCCTGAGAGGTGTTTTATGGGTCTGTTCTACTGCATGATAATAGTAACTTAGGTGTGTTGTCCTTGAGAGTTACTTCGGTCTGTTCCACACTATTTAGAATGGTGGGTTCTATACTCATTGTGAATAAGAATATGATTTGAGATAAGTTATCTAATTGATAAGATATTAATGGTTTAATGATGATGATTACATGAGTCAAGACCGAGGTATTAATCTATTCCACCAAACAATAATAGTGGCCTAAGTGTGTTGTCCCTAAGAGGTACTTCAGACTATTCCACCGAAGTAAGCATAATGGGGTCCCTAAACTCAATGTATGAAATTGGTCATATCTAATAAAGATACCTCAATCAATACTTACCTTGTGATACTTTATGTGTTTTTGTACATGTACTTATCCTCTACTATGAATATATGTAATTAACTGTATCCCTGACTCGACAGTATTATTACTTGATCAGTATGTCATGTATTAATCGTTCTTTTCATGGGTGTTGCTCATTTCCAAGAGTAGAGGACCTTATGCTTTTGTGCAAGTCTATGAGGAATAGTTAGATGATATTTCTACCTTTTATACATTGTATGGGGATGAGTGACTTTTCCTATACTAGATGTTTGGGCGAAGCTTCATATTATCCGGATGAGATTTTTACTCGGATGCATTTTGGACTCTTTAATCCATGGTATCCCTTTTGGTTACATTTTGTTATTATATTCTGAAGTTAATCTCCAAACTAATATTTATATTTATCAAGATTCTCTCATTTCTAATGACTTTGTTTAACTTTGAATAGTTTTAGCCTTGTGATTGATGTAAGAATGATATGGTAAAATAGACTTATGTCAAATAAGGCAGTAACACTTGATATTTTGATTATATGCTTGTGCTATAAATAAAAATTTTCAATGGTAAAATCTAGGGCCTTACAAAATATATCCAATCTTTGTATGAAAGTATTATTTTAACAATTGTAATATTTTACAAGATATTTTTGAAAATTATCAATTAATATAAAAACATATATATATATATAAGATCATGTGCGTACCTTTTTTTCTGTACAAATGTAGGAATAATTACTAGCCATTGGATCTAAATTATATCCAATGGCCATAAATATAGGTAGGATAAAAACACGTCTTTCTTTGCCAAGCCTCTACCCCACCCCATTCTGTTTCAACCTTGCAAGTTCGCCCCGACCGCCAAACCCCATCGCGCCTCTCTCTCTCTCTCTCCATCGAATCTCTCTCCCTCCATCGAATCTCTCTCCCTCCATCGCACCTCGCTCCCTTCATCGCACCCTCCATCGCACCTCTCTCCCTCTCCATCGCACCCGTTTCTCTAGCTCCCCCTCGCCATTTCTGCTTCAACATCTCTCCATCGACCTGCTCCTCCCATCTGCTGACAGATAGAGCGAAGTACTCGACCTCCCTCAATTTCCACTCCTTCTCTACTCCGACGAGCTTCGTACACTAGCAGACGAGCTCAACCGCTGTTCTCTTCGACCAGACCTCAGCTCCTCCATTCTTCAACCGCCACTACACTGCCACACAGGAGACAAGGAGAAGCGGCGGCATCGCGACCTGAGCAGGAGGAAAGAGGTATTCGATTTTTTGTTCTGTGTTTATGGTCGGAGGTTCAATTGGCATTTTCATAATTATAACGAAATTGAGTATTGTGTTATTCCTTGGGTTTGATTTGGTTGTTCCTCTCATTGATGTAGATGCTGCCTTAGGATTAAATTCTTTTTTCTCTGTTTTTTTTGTTCCGCTTTCTTATACGAATTTCATCGACAATAGAGTTAATTTTTTTTTCTATCAACGTTTGGATGAGAGGGGTATTAGTAAGCCAATTTGGATGATGATATCAAGGTTGATGATCGGAAGGCAGGCAGGCGGGCAGGCAGGCAGCTGGTCGTATGTAATGAAATGTGAGGGAGGAGGTGGTCCAGCATCTTTATCCGAATTAAGGTTCACAATGGGCCGCGTGCTTTGTACTCCCTTGGTATTACAATCTTATCTTAAACCAATTTGGATTTTCAGTCTGAGCCCTCTCCAAGCTGTTTCCTTTTTATATTTTCTTTTGCGGATATCAGTATGATTTATAAGCCAAAATTGCACACCCCTTACCAAATCGGAGCAAATTTTGGCTCTTATAATGATTTATATTTAATCTATGGGCCCCCATCCTCTTTCCTCCCAGTCCTTTCGGACGTGGTAGGAAGGAATTTGTGTATTGTTTTGGTGCAGAGCTGAAAGCTATACGACCAATTTACTAAAAAGCTGGGTTTTAGACATTTTGGTCGATCGGTTGGTATGGCTTTTGATATTGTGTAATCGTATTTGTTTGTTGTACTCTACAGACCCCTTGTCCATGCCCCGCCCCTCCGAATGAAAGAATAAGTAATTATGAATCCCAGGACTTTTAACTTCGTTTTTCCTTTTGGTATTAGTATTATGTTGTGCTGTATTTGTTCCCGTGTGTCCCGTCTTGTCTATGCTCTGTATGAGACTTGTATGGTTTTGGCGCTATTAATTTTTTATATTTGGATGACAGATTTTGGCATGAAAGACCGGAGTTGGATGTAAATTTTAATTCAACTTCATGAAGGTATTGGTCATTTATGCTTTTCGTTGTAGTTTAGATGATAGTGTAAGGTTTCTTTCCAAACTTGTATAAGGTTTAATTTAAGAAATTGTCAAATTTTGAATCATGGAAGATTGTTTTCCTTCTCATATTGTATAACTAAATGAATGTATATTTGATTAGTATGTTTATGGTTTACATGTTTTAGGGTTTAGAGGGTTTGGGATTTGGGATTTGGGGTCCAGGGTTTATGGTTTAGAGGGTTTGGGGTTTAGGTTTGAGGTTTAGAGGGTTTGGGGTTTAGGTTTGAGGTTTATAGGGTTTAGGGTTTAGAGGGTTTTGGGTTTGGAGGGTTTAGGGTTTAGGGTTTAGGGTTTGGAGGGTTTAGGGTTTACGGTTTGGAGGGTTTATGGTTTAGGGGGTTTAGGGTTTAGGGTTTATGGTTTAGGGGGTTTAGGGTTTAGGGTTTATGGTTTAGGGGGTTTAGGGTTTAGGGTTTATGGTTTAAGGGGGTTTAGGGTTTAGAGGGTTTAGGGTTTAGTGTTTAGGGTTTTTAGGGTTTAGGGTTTAGGGTTTATGGTTTATGGTTTAGAGGGTTTGGGGTTTATGGCTTAGGGGGTTTAGGGGGTTTAGGGTTTAGGGTTTAGAGGGTTTTGGGTTTAGGGTTTAGAGGGTTTATGGGTTAGGGCTTAGGGTTTATTGTTTAGGGTTTAGGGTTAGGGTTTTAGTGTTTAGGGTTTATATGGTTTAGGGTTGAGGGTTTAAGGGTTAGGGTTTAGTGTTTAGAGGATTTAGGGTTTAGGGTTTATGGTTTAGAGGGTTTAGGGTTAGGGTTTTAGGGTTTAGGGTTTAGGGTATATGGTTTAGAGGGTTTAGGGTTTATGGTTTAGAGGGTTTAGAGGGTTTAGGGTTTAGGGTTTGTATAGTTTATGGTTTTAGAGGTTTCAATATTTGGTTTGGATATAAGTTTGGGTTAGTTTTTTGGTTTGATATTAATAAAATCTTGAATGTTGATTAAATTTTGATCTAATGGATGAGATTGGTTCTTATATTTGTATATTAATAAAAGTTTGTATGTGAACCTCACCCTATATATATATATATATATATATATATATATATATATATATATATATAGTCATATGAATGTATTATTTTATTTAAAAAGAGTATTAACATATTATTATATATGTTTAAGTTATAGGAATAAGTAAAATTTTGAAACTTAACATTAAAAGAACGCAATATTATGATATATTGTTGAAATAATCAACAAATTATTGGATATTTTTTTATAATTAGACAATCCAACCAATAATCAAATTTCTATAAGGTTGAATATCCTTCTCAAACAAAAAAAACAAATAAGAAATCTTTAATTTCAGATGAAATTTTTTACATGTTGAATTGAATTTTTAGGTTCTAATTTTTTCCATAGCCTTAGCGATGCTCCATTTTTGTTAAGGTTACTTGTAAATTTAAGTTTGATTGTAAAAATCTCTTGGAATATAGAAGGGAGAAGGGAAAATCAAAGGAATATTTTGTAGAAATGAATAAAGTACAATTTTGGGTGCCTAGAGGAAGAAAGAAAAGTGAATGAAGTATGTGCAAGTTGTGATTGAAATAAAAAAAAAAGAGATAGCAAGTAAAAAAGGATAAATTTAATATTTCTATGCTTAATATTTTTAACATAGCTTATATTTGAATCTACTTATAAAAAACAGTTATTTTAAATAATTATTTATTTAAAAAAACTTTTTAGTCTATTTATTAAATAATTAGTAATTATGTCGGATAATTACTTTTGATAAGTAGTTACAAATAAGCCTATAAAATCGATTGTTTTCAGTATATCATCATTCTTTTCGTATCTAGCTTTTATAAAAATCTACTCCCCCTCCCCCGCTTTATTTCCTTATGCCATTTTTTATCTTCACCATGTTCATTCTCTATATATTTAGGATATCATCATACAGGAAACAAGTATTTAATTTGTATAAAACATATTCCCAAATTGCTTAAGTACTCACAGGCGTCCTGCATTGTTCCCTCCTAACCCCCCACTGTTTCCCCCATGCACCCCCGGCAACCAACATCATTACCCAATTATCATTGACGATGACTCTTGGCTGCAATTGTTAAGATGGACACTTAATAAACATAAGTTGTGGGCTTAGCTCATTTACGACAAATATTTGAGTTATGCTCAAGTATGGATACAAATTACATTGAAAGTAGCAGGAATGGTTAGAAAAACATAGATTTGGATAGATGAAATTAATATTTATCCTTATCATATTATTATGCTAAACTCTTTTTATAGGATGCGGAATGTATGAATACATGATTCAAGACCCAAAATTATCAAAGTTTTTTTTATGATAAATCAAATATTCTCTAGTCATGAAAAACTTGTAGCATAGGTTAAACAAATGGATATAAATTCATAGATGATTTTGATTATGAAAGGCTTTAGAAATGGAAATAATATAGGAATAGGTAGAGTCTCTATAAGATGTGAAAGAGGTGGAACATATATGTGTACTAGACCTATAGATAACAAATGTGCATGTAATGTAAGTTCTAAGAAGGTTGATTATCCCTTTTTGATTATTGGGGTTGAAAATAATAATGGAGGATGGAAGGTGGTAGTTAGGAACGAGATACACAATCATAAATTAACAAATTATGAACAATGACATACTATTCTAGGTAAATTGACAAAAAAATGAGGTCAAATTTGTTGATGAACTTATCACAGGTAATGTGAAGCGACGATAAACCATAAAGCTTATTCAAAAATAGTTTGAAGGGAATGTAAGTATGATAAGGTATATTTATAATGCTTGACAGAAGCTTAGGTTTGAAGAAATGGATGGTCAGATAATGTTACAACATATTATAAGTATGTTAGTTGAAAATCATTATTTTTAGTGGCATTGAAGTGAGCTAGAATCAAATGTAATAAGCCATCATCTATTTGTACATTTGGTATCTATTAATATTTTACATGCATTTTATTTTTTTATAATGAATTATATGTATAAGACGAATAGATATGGGATACCTTTCCTTGAAATTGTTGGACTAATACCAACACAATTGAATTTTAATGTTGCATGTATGTACATCTCATTTGAAAAGGAAGAGAATTATTTGTGGATACTCAAGAGGATGAAGACCTTAATGGATCTATCCATGCTTCCAACCATCATTATTAGTGACCAAAAAATTTCTCTCATTTCAAATGTGGACACATTTATTTCCACTTTAAAACATTTATTATATAGGTTTCGTGTAAGTAAGAATATGGAGGATAGGTGTAAGAAAATCTATGTCAATTCATCATTCACACATGGTTTTATATCTCGATGGAAAAATATGATAGATTCCACGAATGAAGAAATATATGAGGGATGCGTGTCGTCATTGGAGCAAGATACATAAACATGCCTGACCTAATTTTGTATCTAAAGACAAATTGGCTACCACCATATAAATACAAAATTGTTTCTCCTTTTTTCGATGATGTGTTTTATATCCATCAAATTACAATGAAAATGTATGATTTATAGTTTATCTCCTAGTATAATTTCTTTTACTTCTTTCAACTGATAAAAATAATATATTGATTTTTATCAATAGGGTTGAAGGTGCCTGTAGATATTTGAAGAGGTTTCTAGAGACATCACAAGGTAGCTTCAACACTATATTAAAAACAAATGCACATGTTATTGGAATTGCATCATGATGAGATCAAAGCATCAATAGAGAGGTCTTAGTTCAATATTCCTCATTTTTCTACCTGTGTGTCTTATGCCAATTTGAAAGGTTATATCACTTTATATGCAATGGAGTTGGTCAATAAATAGTGTAAAAAAAGTAATAATATAGGTACCGATGATGAATTATATAGATGTTATATGTGGCGTACACACGAGATTAATACCTATATTTATAATTTCATGCCAATCCCCCTATAAGCTATTCATTTGTTCTAAAAGAAATTCGGCATAGATGGGCATATTAATCAACAGCAATGCAAAACCCAATAGAGATTGTACCTCATTTACTCCATATTTCCATAGAAGTTGTTACGAGGCATGCACTAATAATACAAAATCAATTGGAAAGAGAGATATTTAATATTGTTGTTCTCTAGAGAGCAACTATTGAGGAGCCACCAATACAACAATATAGGGGTTGTCGAAGGAACTCAACTATAATGGAACCGTCTAGTTGGGAGTACATAGAACAACAATTTTCAAGTCATTTGAGATCAACATAAGTTTATGGTAGGTCATCTCTAAGTTAAGGTCAGAGCCAAAGTTGGGCTCAAGGCTGACAATCAACATTTATGTCACTTGGACAATTAAATTTTTCATACGAGAGTCAAATAAATCAACATATAGTTTTGTATATTAGTAATAGGTATAAAGTATTAGGAGATGGGAATCTTGGTGTTAGAGCATTGGTATATATTATACTAGGAGATGATGATTGGTGGGTTCAAATCCGTACTAACTTATATCATGAGATATTGGCTAAATAACAGTTGTACGAAAATGTGTTTGTAGATGACACTATTGATCAATTTCTTAATACTATTACTCACTAGGAAGGGTCATCTTTGATGGCACATTAGATGGAAATACTAGATATTGGTTATGTTATTGCAATGCGTTACTATGTACTATTTGCATTATCCTTGTTGAATGCATGGAGTTCATTCCTACCTTTGATAGAACATCGTATGATTCATTATCCTAAAAATGAAGTAACTATATAGTTTTTGTGAGACATGAGTCATTACATATAGGTATATAAATATTTTATATATTTTTTCCATATCAATATTATAGCAATGTCATTTCTTATAATAATTTTTTTGATAGGTATATCTCTTGAAAAATTTTCCACTCCCACCACTGCATATAAATTGGAATAGATACTGTAATAGTATTATTTCAATATGGAATACGCTATACTATTCAATATTCCAATAATGATGCTCTTTGGTACATGATAACACACTAGAACCAATTTCTTTATATTCAGACTCGACTTGTATCTATTGTAATTTTTTCTTAGTTTATTTATATCTAACATTTAAAACACATAATGATGAATTTTCATTGATTTGTGTTTATTTCCATATTACCCTTGCATAGTAGCTCAGATATACGCTCTCTCAAGGATATGTTTTGTAGAAAATTTACCACTTTTAGCAAATACAAACGCGATATCGGTGTAACTTCCAAGGAAGATTAGCTACACCAAATAGCTTCTACCATCCCATATCTGAGGCAAGCAGTTATAATTGTATGCTTAATATGCTTTTTGATACATCTAGTTCTACAGTATTTAGATTTGTTCGTATGTTGTTGAGCTTAATTATCTTGGTGTTCGATGTGGGTTGGATAGTATCTTCCTAATCTTGTTGCATTGGTTTAAGCTTTAAACTAATTTAAAACCATAAAAAAAAGTTACATTATATAATTGTAACATACATATTTGAAATCAAAGTACATAACAACAAATAATAGATCAAGCATTATGCAAATGCCCACCACACCCACACCCACACTCATCTATATTAACTCTTAAATCAATCCCAATATTTTCAATGAAAGCAACTAGATGTTAGTAATTTGGAGCTGAATCATCCCTCCAACGATGAAGAGTTTTACATGTTTCATGAAGGCATATTTTAGCTCAAATTTCAAGTTCATCATTAGAATGTTTAGCCAAATATTCCCCATTCGTTGCTAACACATACTTATGAGTTCTAGAAACATACCAATCCATATAGTCATGAGCCACATCTCATGGGAATTAAGTCAGTGGTCCGAAAACATTTAGTCCTAGTATCTGTTCCCGCCTCAAGAACCATTAGCTAGCATGTATACATAATGAATTTTGTGTTTCTTCAATGAATGACCTATGTATATATTCCTAGTTCGTTTGATAGGCTTTTTAAGGATCACTTGTGCATATCCCAACTGGTGCATCACTCGATATAGTATATACAATTCCACTTTCAGATTGTGAAATAATGTCATGGGACAATGCCTATACGGATCAACTACTCCGTTTGTATCCTAAATGACCTATGATAAAATAATTAAACTAAATAAGGATATCACTATGACAAATATAGTAAGAACATGATAATTTTAGTATACTTGTGACACCGACATACGATCAATCTTAGCTCAAAAGTATTCAATCATCTCTAATTTATTATCAAAATTATTTACATAAAACCACCTCATACAATGGGTTTGATCAAGATCATAATCATATTGTTCCACTACGAACTTAGGAAAGTATTTGTATATCCAAGCATATTATAATATTCATTTATTAGAATTACAACTAATTAATCCAAGTATTTACTATATATACGATATTTATGAAATTACCTATAATAGAGTGACACATCCCAACATTTAGGTATCATCATCTCTAGATGCCATACCAAGTTGTCTATATAAAAAAGCAAGTATGGTTGTACCCCATGTATAACCTTCAACACAGTAAGATACTAAAGAAAGAGGAGATACTATGGATTGAATTTATTGACTGACACATTAATAAATAACAATAGGTTGATCAACCATAATAAGTACCCAATTATTGCCTCTTCCCCTAACCAGTATGATTGGCGTACATCTTAAAGCCATTTAAATGTTAGTCCCCCATTTTGAGTCACTTTATTCACTTTCTGCTCTTCCATAACAAGAAGGGCACCTAATACAGTTATCTGATGGCCACATGAGTCAGTTGTCGCCTCTAAATGTAATGGATCACCATCAAATCATAGCCCTAGTATACAATATATATCTAAAAGGGTGATTGTCATCTCACCCCCATGACATATGAAAGTTATTAGTGTTTGTAGGGATGACAATGGGTCAAGTTTGGGTTGGGTTTAGCCAGACTTAGACCCATATACCATACCTAAACCCATCAGGTCTCAAAAGTTCAGACCCAGATCTAGATCCATAGGGTCTAGTAGGTAAACAGATCCTAAATAGATCTGGCTATTTTTAAAAAAGAATAATTAATAATCTATGTAAATATAAATACATTTATGTTTGATATAACTTAGTTTGTATTTTTTGTTTAAAAAAATCCTCCAAGTGAAAAAATAAATATATTAAAATAGTTACGTTAACTTTTCAAATGATGTTTTAATGCTTTTAGAATACAATATTGTACATATTGCTTATAAAGTAAATATACAAAAATAAAATTTTAAAAAAATTAATAAGGAGCTCAAATAAGATTACGATAATAATGACAAACATAATATTAGTATGTATTTATATATGTGTACACACACACACACATATACTAAATGGGTCTGGCGGGTCAGGTCTGGGTTTAGAACTACTGGACCCAGATACATTAAGATATATATGGACTCAAACCCGACCCAAATCTATCGGGTCCACAAATCATGGATCCAGACCCACTAAAAATGAGGCAGGTATAGCAGGTCTAGGTTAGATCCAAGGCCTATTGCCATCCCAAGGTGTTTAGTTGTCATCTCTCAATAAAGGCATATATAAGCGGCATGTTGGCATGTTGAAATATGTAGATTGGAAGGTGTGACAATCCATTATCATGAATGAAGGGGGACATCTAATGATTAATGCTTCCAAGAAAAGTAGTCAACACCTTGTGTCTAATCTAGATCTTCAGGAAATCATGAATCTAAATAACAAAATAAACAAACGTAATGAATGCATGATAGTTTACAAAGGAAACAAGAAATAGAACTATAATTATGCTAAACTTACCTTCTCGAACTGTAAATCTAAAGTACTATGACTCTCAAAGCTTGGGATCAAATTAGGGATCATTAGACCTCTGGAATATGACCCAAGCAAGTATTATTCATCCTTCAATAGTACACCAGCATCATCATCATTGTAACACCCCGAGTCTATATAACTATGCGGGGGCTACCTTGGAGCGCTTTGGGATTGATCGGCTGGCCCCACAAATCAACACGAGTCATTTCAGCACGCTTTGTCCTCACTCACGCACTTTCCAAAAAAAAATTTCAGAAAATTTCCGAAACTTCCCAGGAGGTCACCCATCCTAAAATTACTCCACGGCCAGCACACTTAACTATGGAGTTCTTAGGACGGAATCACTAAAAGGATGGTATACCATGTTGATATAAGTAGCCGAATCAATCCTTATAACACTCCCCTCAATTTGGGGTATTACAATCATCATCACCATAACAACCATCATCATTCTTATAATCATCATCTTCATCATGATGTTCATATGTTGAGGAGGATTGCTAATAAGTTATGTGGGTTAAGGATACTAGAAAATCCAATGATCATCTAGAACCATCCACAATGATTGTATGGGTTGAGGGTGATGATACACCCATGTGAGTCAGCGTCAGTGATGTAAGAAAATTTACATATTTCATAAATGATGGCTCTATACCCCGAAATGCCTACATCAACCATAAATGATGTAGGGCTGGCATAGTCCATAAATGTTGGAATGATAGGAGTTTTATGACTAAACTTTAGTTGTTACAGAGCTTCTTCAAATTCTTATTGTTCTGTATCTTCTTTCGATTCTTGTTAGGCATCTTTTTTACCTTATTGTAGCCCTTTAGCCAAATTTTTCCCAATAATTCTTAGACGAAACATTGACACGGGTGGTTCTATAGCATTTCTATTATGTCGTGAGGAAGTAGTAACAAGATGACCTTCTGTCATATCTAATACTTTGTCTTGTTTGGTACTCCTCTGAATTTTAATAACAAAACTACGTCAATTATAATTAAGTACATGAGTGATTGGTAAATAGTCATGATAGAAGTAAAAAATAAACACATAGGTTAAAATAATGTAATCCTTATATATTATGATATCAACCTATATTATGATAACCAAGAGATATATATACACAACTTTATAACTATAAAGGTTATTAATCTATTAAATTTCACACAAATTTTTACAAAAGGTTCAATTTATTTTGTAGGTTTCCAAAAATGTTCCAAGATTTAAGAAAAGTTGTATAATTTAATAAATAAATTCTCTATTTATATTAATTAAATTAACAACCATTCATTAATAGAATTAATGGAGTAAGATACATTAACAAATTAATTTATAATCAATATTATAGACAATAAACTATTTCCTTTTAGCTTAAAAACCAAGAATTATAAATCGTTCCTGACATTAACACAACACAACAAAATATGTAGATAAAGGGAGGAATAAAACCAATTGTAGTTAACTACAACAACAATAAGAACAACGGTAGTGAGGCCTATCTCCTCCCCCCTCTCTCCTAGGGTTTCCAAGTGAGGCACGCCATGGCCAGGAAGAAGAAGTCTCATTCGTCCATGTCGGGTAAGCAGGTATCAAAGGCACCAGTCCCTGCGACTAAGACGACAACCCAACAACAATCTTCGCAGGGCTCAATGGCTCCAAATCTCCCTACTCTTCATGCAGATTTGTCATCAGAGAACTTGAAGAATGAACTTTTTGACGTTGATATTACCTCTGATGGAATGGAGGACCCTATGTTGAGAAACCCAAACCCAAGCACTGCCTCCCCTACCCATAAGCCAGTAGCGACTCCATCTACAGGGCACAAGGGGTGTTCGAACCAAGTAAATCTGAGTAGAGGAGGGGGTGCGCATACTGAAAACCCTAAAATTCCGCCTACTACCATGAATGATAGGAAATCTGTTTAGGATCAGTTGGAAGAGATCTCCCCTTCCCCTACTCCTTCCTGAAGGGATATTTTGGCAAGGAATCGAAACCCTAGCCAGGGAGAAAACCTCTCTTATGTTCCACCTGCCATGGAAAATTATGCACTGAGGATTAAACTGTACAAGAAGGAGGTGGATTCTGAAGCTAAATTATGGGCAAACACCTTGGTTGGTTATGTTTTTGGTGATGCTCCATCTTATAGCCAGATTTGTGGGTATGTTCAAGCACATTGGAAAGATGTTCCTTTGCCGCAAATAATCCTTCATGCTTCAGGATTCTTTTTATTTAAATTCAAATATATGGAAGATGCAAATTTCATCCTTAGGCAGCATTAGACGTTCTTCAACAAACCCGTTGTCTTGAAGCTTTGGCATAGGAGGATGAAGATTGATAAGAATAAGATGCAGGTTGTTCCTCTTTAGATTTAATTCCCTAACCTGCATCTAGAGTATTGGGGCAAATATTCATTGAGTCGTATAGCTAGTGCAGTGGGGAAGCCTCTCTGTACGGACGTTATCACTATCTCCAGGGAACGTGTGTCATTCCCAAGGGTGCTTGTGGAGATTGATATTAAAAAACCACTCCTAGACTCTATGGTGATTGTTGATCCTGAGGGAGGGGAACTAGTTCAGAAAATTGATTATGATTGGCAACCTATCTATTGCCATTTTTGTGACAGGTTTGGTCATGCTGCTTCCAATTGTAAGTATCACAGGGCTATCAACAAGATCCCCAAGGATTCTGGTGAGGAATGGTTCATTGTTAGAGATCACAGGAAAGGTAAAGAGAGTGCTCCTGTAAATGATGTTGGCAGGGCAGGCGGCGACAATGATGTGGTTTGTGTGCATCCCTCAAATTTTCCTACCCCTACAGCCAGGGCTAACCCTCAAGACCCAGGCTCTCAGAATGGTTCAGGCTTCGGTACACAACAGAGTTTGCAGGAACCTGTCCCCCCGGGGTCTCTTTAGACCCTACTCTCCCCCTTGAGCTGAGATTCATCTCAAGGAGCAGACCTAAAACGAAAACTCCAAGTCGTCCAACTGGCATATTGGGATCCGTGCAGAAACAGTATGCTAGGAGAGGTGCCCATCAATCTGATCCGGGTGGTCATGATTAGTTCATGGAACGTCTGTGGTTTGAATAAGCCTTCCAAGCACAAGGAAGTTAGCCTCTTTTGTAGAAGTAATACGTTATCCTTAGTTAGTTTCCTCGAGACTAGAGTAAAAGAAAATAAATGTAGTAGGGTATTTAATAAAGTAAGGAGTGGTTGGAATCTCATCCATAATTATTCCCAGCACCAAAATGGGAGGATTTGGCTCACTTAGGACCCTTGTGTGTGGAAGGTCATAGTCATTAGCATATGTGATCAAGCCATACTTTGTGAATTCAATCACTTGATGGGGAATTATTCCTTCCATGTGGGATTTGTTTATGCTCTAAATAGTGGTACTGAAAGGAGGTGGCTATGGAATTGGTTAAAACAACACAGAATTCTTAGCTCCCCTTAGATTCTTATGGGGGACTTCAATGTGGTCCATTCTTACAGTGAGAAGTTTCAAGGCGACCTGCCAAATTCCACCGATATGAAAGATTTCCAAGAATGTTGTTTAGAGATGGGATTATCTGACTTGCAAGGGAAAGGAACGTTCTATACTTGGTCCAGTAAATGAGGGGGTGCGGAGGAAGTCATGTGCAAATTGGACAGGGCTTTGGTTAACATGGAATGGCTGGCATCTCTTCCCCTCTTCTGTGGCGGAGTTCCTCAATCCCCTAGTATCTGATCATAGCCCGGTAGTGGTTAATATTTGGGTCTCTACCTTTCAAGGTAAGAAGCCATTTCGGTTTTTCCAATTCTAGACAGAAGATGAGGACTTTTTACCCCTTGTGCGCTCTGCTTGGCATCAACCTTTGCAAGGGAATCCCCTGCTCAGAATGTGCTCGAGACTCTAGATGCTCAAGATGGACCTCAAATAGTTGAATAAGGTAAAATATGGTTGTATCTCTCAGAAGGTTGCTGCGGTGCGTGAGCAGGTGTCTATTCTTCAAAAGAAACTTCTCTATAACCCTCCCGTCCCCCATCTCAGAGACCAGTTGAACAGCCTTGAGTGCAAGTATGCTCATCTGCTTCACTGTGAGGAGATGTTCCTCAGACAAAAAGCTTGTATTCAATGGATCCACTATGGGGATTCAAATCACAAATTCTTCTATGCAAGGGTGAAGGAGAGATAAAAGAGAAAAACTATTGCTTTTCTTATAGGAGAGAATGGCAGGGAGATAAGGGGTGCTTAGGAGATTCAGAAGGCCTTCAATGACTATTATAAGCAGCTTTTAGGCACATATACTCATTCTTTCGGAGTTCTTGACCCATCTATTGTGGATTGCTCTTTATCTTAAGAGTAGCAGTTGGCTCTAAATGCTCCTGTTTCCAAAGAGGAGGTCTGAGCAGCTGTTTTCTCTGTTGGTGACACTAAGGCTCCAAGTGTAGATGGTTGATCGGCGGGTTTCTTCAAAAAGAGTTGGGATATTATTAGAGATGAGTTATTCATGGCTATTAGAGAATTCTTCACTACCGGCTTCCTGCCTAGGAAGGTAAATATTACATCTCTTACCCTGGTCCCAAAAAATCCTAACCCGCAAAAGGTCACTGATTTTAGACATATTGCTTGTTGCACCATGCTTTATAAGATCATATAGAAGATTCTTACTCAAAGACTTCAAGGTATCTTGCCCTTAATCATCGATCTTGCTCAATCTGCTTTCTTGAAGAGGAGAAGTATCGGTGAAAATGTGTTATTGGCTCATGAGTTGGTGAGGAAATATGCTCGAAATGGAGTCTCCCCTAGATGCATGTTAAAGTTGGACCTCCAAAAATCTTATGACATGGTCAACTGGAGCTTTGTGAGGAATCTTCTGCTTCTGTATGGCTTTCCTTATCAGTTTGTAAAGCTGGTTACCGCTTGCTTAGATACTGTGGCCTTCTCCCTATACTTTAATGGTGTCCTATCTCCGCCTTTTCAGGCGAAAAAATGTTTGAGGCAAGGAGATCCCCTCTCCCCCTACTTATTTGTCCTTATCATGGATTACCTAACTAGATGTCTTAAACAGTTATGGACAAATGATTCTTTCAAAGGCCATCCTAGATGCAAAGCTTTGAAGATAACCAATCTGAGTTTCGTAGATGATATCTTTTTATTCTGCCATGGTGATTTACTTAGTGTTAAGTGCCTTAAGGATGTCCTTAATCATTTCTCTAGGATCTTGAGATTCATCCTAAACCCTTAGAAATGTACTATCTATTTTGGTGGCTTGTCGTCTGATGTTAAAAGAGCAATTATCGATCTTCTGGGGTTCCAAGAAGGTACTCTTCCGATTACCTACCTTGGCCTTCCTCTAACCTCTTCGAGAATCTCAGCTAGTCTACTCCATCCTATGTTGGAAAAGGCTACAACTTAGCTTAGACACTGGAGTGCTATCTATCTATCTTATGTGGGGAGATTACAGCTTATCAAGTCTATTTTATTTAGTATACAACTATACTTCAGCCAGGTGATCCTCATACCAAGAAAGATCCTCCATCAGTTTGTGAGTCTCTATCGAAACTTTCTTTGGTTAGGAAAGATACATGTTAGAAGATGAGCCCTGGTTTCATGGGAACAAATTTGTACCCCCAAGGCTGAGGGTGGGCTTGGTTTCCTCAACCTGGAAATTTGGAACTAGTGTGCCTTGGGTAAGCTTCTTTGGAATATTGCTACTAAGAAGGATTCGTTGTGGGTGAAATGGATTCATGTTGTTTAAATTAAGAATATAAGTGTGTGGGAGTATAATCCCACTACTTATACTTCTTGGCTGTTTTAGATAATCTTTCTTGTACGCTCTCAACTACAAAGTTTTCTCCATTCGCGGTGGTCAAATGGTTATACTGATTATAACATCAAAGCTGCTTATGATGATGTGTGTCCCAGGCAGGAAAACCAAAAGTGGACTCAGGTGGTGTGGAACTCCCTTAACTTGCCAAGGTACAGTTTCCTTCTTTGGCTGGATTTCAGAGATAGATTGATGACTAAAGATAAACTTTGGGAGATTGGTATGGATGTATCGGAGCAGTGTGTGTTCTACTAACAAGGTCTAGAAACCCAGGACCATTTGTTTGTCCACTGCCCTAGTACAATGGCTATATGGAGGAAAATTCGAAGATGTGTTGATAGAAGGGACCCTATTCAAGGGTGGCAACAGAGGTGCAATCCTTGTTGAAAAGTTCTAGACAAAATAGACAGAAAAAAAAACAGATCCTAGGAGCTCTTTTTTCATCTTATATTTCAAATGTATGGTATGAAAGAAACTTGAGGGTTTTTGAAAACCGAAGTAGGGATGTTGACAGTATCAGTTAAGCTATTGTCTTAGCTGTAGCTAGACGTTTTATGCACCCACACTGTAAGGTTAAATTCCAAAAGTGGGCTAGTCTTGTTGACTATATGGTAGGTTGATATCTGGATTGTAATATTTCTCCTTTTCGTAAGCAATAAAATTTCTTACTTATCAAAAAAAAAACAATTGTAGTTAGGGATATGCAAAGAATCTGATCCGGAATCCAAAAAATTCAATCGAAGATTTTGGATAATCGACTCAAGTTTTTAAAATCAGAGCAAATATCTGATCCAATCAAAATTAAACTTGGTCGGAATAGATATCAGATTTGATATTTTCTAAATTATTCGATCCTATTAAAATATCCGATTTATCAGATTTTTTTGAATAAAATATATAAAAAAATTATTTGATTAACATATACACACACACATACATACATACATATATATAGCTAGATAGATAGATAGATAGATAGATAGATAGATTTAGGTTCTGATACAAACCACTAAATAAAATACAAACGTAGGAATCCTTAATTACCATTAGATCTAAAAGATTTAAGGGCTGAGATTAAAATAAATTTAGGTTAGGTATTTACTAAATCTTGACCATTGATTAAATACTAATCTAATGGTTAAGATTGATTCATATATATATATATATATATACATATACATACTATTATTTAATATAATCTAATTTTAGAAATAAATCCAACCCAAATGTTCTTGTAAGTTGTAATTGCTTAAAAATAACTACTACTAGTCTACTACCATCTACCAACCCAATGACCCAACGCTACTTATAAAAAAATTATTACCCTACTCACTCTCTACTACCATCTAACTCTCTAGCTCTCAGATTATTGATCCTATATTTCCCACCCAATTGTGCAACCCTGACCTCCCATTTTCCTCTTCTCTTATCTTTTCTCTCTTAGTTGCGTGACCTCATCCCTCTTCATTTGGTTTCTTTGCACCGATTTGGTTTGGAAATTGACAATCCAAGTAACTAATGTTTAGATTCTTCTCTTCGTCCCTCTTAGACTTAGATCTGGACTTCTCTATTTGATTATCACTGATTCTATTCATTGATTCTCTGTTTGCAATTTTAGTTCTTATTTTTAGGGCTTTGCTCTTGTTTGCCAATACTTCTCTTCAAAGCTTATTTTGAAATTTAAGGTATTATCTCATTGTTTTGTTAATTTTTCTTTCTTTCTTTTTTTTTGTCTATGATTCTCCCTAGTTTTATGGTTGTCGAGGTTAGTTTTTCCATTGTTTTTTTTATATCTTTGTGTCGATTTAGTTTGAAATTGATAATCCTATTATGTTTTTGTTAATAGTTTGTTAGGGCCTCTTTCCATGTTTTGTTTCCGTCTATTTTTTTTCCTCTACATCTATTTTGTTTTCTTCTCTATTTTTATATATGTAGTTCATAGTCGATATTAGGGCTATGTAAAAACGGATATATGTATCCGATCTAATTTATTTATTTTTATATCCAATTCGATTGAATAGTGGATAACCTATATCCATATCCATCTCCATATCTATTAGTATCGTATATCCAGAAATATAGATATCCAAAAAATCACATACAGATATTAGATATATCCAATACATCCGATTATCCAAAAATATATATTTTTAACATTTTTTTTTGTTTTTGATTGAATATTAAAAATTCGATGTTTTATATTCAGATGTCTGATTTCTAATATCCAAAACCCTGACATAAATTTATACAAATATCCAAAACAAATAGCAATGTGGACATTTTATCCTACTTACATTAAATAAAAGTAAATTATGAAATATTAGTCCAAAGTCTATAAAACACATGAAACAAAAGTCTAAAGTCCATAAAAACAACTACAATAAAAGTCCAAAGTCCGTAAATCCATAATTAAAAGGTAAATAATTTAACTAAATATTTTTCAAGCTAAGAAAGTCATCATATTATCAAGTCTTCAAACTCCAAAATATTGGACTCGTGAATCTGCACAATAGGTAGTAAGCCTACAATATCTAAAAAAAGAAATAACATAAAAATTAGAAAAACAAAACATAGAAAATACTTAAAAAATTATTAATAAAATAAAATAAAAGAATATCATCTTCAATGTTTTCAATCTCCATAATCATCCCTTCTACTTGAGGATGATCCATAAATGACCATATCAAATCTCGTATACAAGCCAATGTTTCTACTATTCTATGAGTCAAAGAACTACAAAATAGATAAAGAACTCAACCTCCGGTACTAAATGCATATTCAGATGTAACTATGAACACATGAATAGCTAAAAGATTCTTATCCATCAATGCAGGAACTTCATAATTTATAACACTATCCCTCATCCAAATAAGGATATCAAAAGTTGCAACAACCACAAGCAAGTTATCCTCTCAATACTTGTCAAAATCATTCCTATCCTAAGCTAAAGTTGTCTCAACTACCACTATTTCTTCAAATTCTTCACTAACTGCATCACCATGTTGTTCATAAGTGACCTCACTAATATTCACCGATCAAGATGGTTTAGGGGTGTGAGCTTAGAAGCATAAAAGATATATAATTATTTCAAAGTTGTATCAACCTTAGCATACATGTCAAGTACAAGTTCATAATCAAAATATTTATTTATTTCCCATCGTAAAAATCTCATCTTTCTCCTAGGATCAAAAATCACAACAATAAATAGCAACCCATTGGTATTTCAAGCACTTCCAAAAGATTTATCATATTTGAATTTCATACCCAAAGTCACTGTACTTATATCAAAATCATCACCATCTCTAACAACACCAATCATTTTCAAAATTCCATAAATCTATAGCAAATACATGTTACTCTCGACATACAAAGAACCATATATATTCAAAGTTATCTCATAAAAATATTTCAATAAAGGAAGCCACATATGCATAAGCTCCCAATGGTCATCAACATTGGCATAAGTTCCCTTATCCATTTCAAAAAGACATTTCTTATCTCTTTTCATCAAATCAAATGCTTTCTTAAACTTGAAAGCAACATCCAACATAATATATGTAGAATTCTACTTAGTTTCAATGTCCACACGTAACAGCCTCTTAGACCTTTTTTTTTGCTCAATACATGTCTTGAATTTACTCAATCTAGAGGGAGATGATCTCACATATCTCACAACATATTAAACTCTAAGAATGTGATTGCAAGACTCTTTTAAACTCTCTTTCACAACAAGGCTCAATATATGAGCAATACATATGATATGTAAGAAAGAGCCATTCAAAACTGAATCACCCCAACTATTGAGTTATTCTCTCAAATAATTAATGCACTTTATCATTTAAACTTGCATCCAATTGTTAATGATAACACCTTATCAGTATTCCAATCAATTAAACATCTTTTAACAAAACTAGTGATAATTTCATCAGAATGACCAGCAATTGGACAAAAATTAATAACATTTTTATGCAACTTCTAATTCTTATCAATGAAATGAGTTGTGAGGACCATATAACTCAAGTTCCGACAATAAGTTCATTTGTTAGTGGTGAGACATTGTGCAACTCTTAAAACATGCTTTCATCTTTGTTTTCTCTCCCATAAAAAGCTCTAACGCATCTCTAGTAATAGTATTTTGAGAATAAATTATTGCTATAGGTTGTGTCTTTGCCATATACCTTATAAATTCCTCCATTTCTATAAATTAAAAGGGTAATTCATCTAAAATTATCATTTCAACCAATGCTTTTCTATGCTCTTTTTGGTTAAAATTCTAATTAGTAACACTAGTTATCACGGATGATAGAAGGCCACCATCACAATAAGGATCATTCATTTTTAAAATGAATTGTTTCTCGTCTATATTCACAACATATTTCTTACAAATCTTTAAATGATTACTGAAATGCCCCGAAAATTCTAATTTTAAAAATTATAGTTAAATAAGGTTTTATTAGGAAAAATTAATTAAATTAATAATTTTTATTAAAATAAAAATAAAATTAATTAGGGCAAATCAAGAATAAAATAATAAATATTTTTATTAGAAAATTTTGGTATTTTAGCTAATTAAGGATTTTATTTTGGAAATTAATTAAATAAATTATTTTATTTAAAATAAGAAGGATAAAGTATGTCCAAATTAATAGGAATTTTATAAATAATTTAATTGGAGAAAATTAGAGTGATTTGCTAATTAAAATGGAATTTATGAAAAATCTTTTAAAAACCCTAAATTAGCCTAAAAAGGGGATTTAAATATTATTTTATTTAAATATTATTATTATTTTTAAATATCCCAAATATTCTAATTAATTTAATTAACCCAATCCACTAATTTTCTTTTTCTCTTTTTTCCTTATTCCTTTTCTTTCTTTATTTTCCTTCCTTTTTCTTTTTTTTTTTCTTTTTTTTTCTTCTCTTTTTCTACTTTTTCCCCCAAATTGGGCCTGCCTACCCGTGGCCCAATCCTTCTTTTCCTTTCTTCCTCTTTCGGCATGGCCCAAGAGTGGAACGCCGCTCTTTATTCCCTTTTCCACCAAAACACTGCGTTTTGTTAACAAAAAATTAGCTTGCGCCGACCAGCCCAGTTCCTTCCTTGTTTTTCTTTTCTTTTTCCCAAACTGCCGGTTCACCCCCCACCTTTCTTCCTTCTTTCTTCTTCCTCTCCTTCCCCAACATTGACAACCTGCAACTCCACCACCCACCTCCGAGATTAACGCCGCCAGTTACGCCCATTTTGACCGGCCGTTTTTCTCCCTTTCTCTTCCCCTTAATTCGGCAACCATCCTGACCCAACCCACCTCCCTTTTCTTCTGCACAGTTCCTCCTTTTTCCTGTGCATACCCTTGCCACAATTTTGATTTCCATTGGCCAACCATCGCCGCCGGTGACCCTAACCCTACCTGCTTTATTCCCACGCTGACCCAAATAACCCTAACCTCTCATCTAATATCTACAAATACCTATCATTAGCTCGATCTCGAGACTTTTTCCCGCAACCCAGCGAAATCCCCCTTGTCACCGCTGCCTCTTCAGACACTATTGTCGCCGCCTTCGGCTAACTACGCCGCCCTCTCTTCCCACCCAACTAACCCTTGCACTTCCCTCTAACTAGCTAAACCACCCTCATCCCTCGATTTGCCCTGCACAAGCCACCCCGACTGTGAAAAGTTTGCTCCTTGATCAACCATTTCTTCCATCTCTACCACCCTTCGCGTCGCCGTTCGCCACCACTACCGCCGCTTCCACTACCTCATTCACCTCCCAATCTATTTTGCAGACCCTCCTCTATCTTCCCCTACCTTTCTTTTCCTCTTCCACCCTCTCATCCTTTCTTTTTCTTCTTCTTCCCCATTCGGCCACCGCCGCTGTGCGCCGCCACCTTTGGTTGCGCCGCCACCCTTATTTTGTTCATCTACTTCTGGGCAACCATAATCACCCGTATTTCCACCCTCATTCTCCCTATTTTGTTCCCAACCTTCAACTTTTTCCTTTTTCTTCTCTTTTTCCAGCCACCGCCACTGCCGGTGCCACTTGTCACCACCGGCCTAAGGTTGAACCCTAAACCTCTCAACCATTTTTCACTATTTATACAAGCTTTATATTATTTTATTTCATTTATTCGAAATACATTACTATTATTATTATTATTACTACTACTACTACTACTACTACTACTACTACTACTACTACTATTATTGTTATTGTTGTTGTTGTTGTTGTTGTTGTTGTTGTTATTATTATTATTAATGTTTTTATTATTATTTCTATTGAGGGCCGAAGCCCTGTTATATTTTTATTTCGATTTTATTATTATTTTTTATTGTTGCTATTATCTTTATTATTAATATTAATATGTTGTTGTTGTTGTTGTTGTTGTTATTATTATTAGCATTTTTAGTATTATTATTATCGTTATTATTATTATTATTATTATTATTATTATTATTATTATTATCACTATTATTATTATTAGGATAAAGTTTTCAAGCCTTATACAATCAACTTTTACACTATTATTATTATTTATTATATTTCTAGCCAAATTTAGTAATTAGTTAATGATTATTATTATTATTATTATTATTATTATTATTATTATTATTATTATTATTATTATTATTATTATTATTATTATTATTATTATTATTATTATTATTATTTTATCAAAAACCTAGTCTTAGAATAAGTTAGTAAGTAATAGTAATTTTAGTAGGAGGGGATCTAATTTTAGTTTTTTCCTCATATAGGTGAGACCAATCAAAGCCCTAAGGAGGTGTAGGAGCGTACTCCAAGACCGGTGTCATTTTAGGTAAGGGTGCTACTAAGGCCTTATGTGTGTTGATGTGCATTATATACTTTGTATATTATGCATCCTATGTTTATCATTATATTGATTTCATGTGTAGTATGGCACAGAGTTGAAGTGTGTTCATGTGTTGTTAAATGACATGTGTATTATGTATATGTGACGAAATATTGTGGTATATGATGATATGTATTGTGACCCTGTAAGACATGCATGTGAGGATGTTAATGTGGTATTATGTGAGGGAAATGATGAAAAATAAAAATGGGAAAGAAGTTGACCAAAAGGGAAAGAGGTTGATCAAGGGGAGTAAGTTGACAAAAGGGGAATAAGTTGACCAGGGGATGTGAGTTAACTTAAGTATTTTGATGATCCATGAGTGGAAGAATAAAATGGGAAATTTTAGGGTTTCGTGTGGGAGAATCTAATCTATGGTTTTGTATAGGAGAATCTAATCTATGATTTCGTGTGAGAGAATCTAATCTATGGTCTTACATAGGAGAATCTAATCTAGGGTTTTGAATGGATTGAATCTAGAGTTGGTATGGATGAATTTTGAACTTTGTATGGAAGAATCTAGGGTTTTATATGAAGGAATCTTGGGTTTTGTATGGAGGAATCTAGGGTTTTGGTATGGATGGACTTAAGGTTTTACATGGCAGATTTTATGGTGTGGTATGGGGGAATCTAATATAGGGTTTTGTATGGGTTGAATCTAGGGTTTTGTATAGTGGAATCTAGGGTTTTGTATGGATGGGTCTAGGGTTTGCATGGTTGAATCTAGGGTTTCACGCGGGAGTTTTAGGGTTGCATGAAAAGTTTGAAGGTTTGCATGGGGAGGTTAGTGCCTGCATGGGAGTAAAGTTTACGTATGAAAAGTTGACTTGGGACGTAAGGAAGGTAATAGAAGAGTTATTTAGGCGTTTAGAAGTTTTGGGTGAAAAATAGTACGTAGGACATTATAAGGGTATGGAGGAGACTGAGTTAGGGTTTGGAGTGGCTAATTATGGGTTGTTGTGATTAACTAGGGTTTGGAGTGGCTAATTATGATTTATTGTGATTAACTAGGGTTTGGAGTGGTTAAATATGGTTTGTTGTGGATAACTAGGGTTTGGAGTGGTTAACTATGGTTGGTTGTGGATAACTAGGGTTTGGAGTGATTAATTATGGGTTATTGTGATTAACTAGGGTTTGGAGTGGCTAATTATGGTTTGTTGTTATTAACTAGGGTTTGGAGTGGCTAATTATGGTTTGTTGTTAGTAACTAGGGTTTAGAGTGGTTAAATATGGTTTGTTGTGGGTAACTATGGTTTGGAGTGGTTAACTATGGTTGGTTCTGGATAACTAGGGTTTGGAGTGATTAACTATGGGTTGTTGTGATTAAATAAGGTTTTGATATGGCTAAATAGGGTTCGGTGGTAACATATGTGTACTTAGTGAATAAAGTATGATGATGAATATGGAATCTATGGGTTGTGATGTGTGGAGTGTTTAAATGATTTGGGTTGTGTGAGGTGGAGTAGGACGGGCCACTTAGGCCTAAATTAGGGTTTCGAGATAAAACCCTAGAGTGGGATGTGGAGTGGATTTAGAGGTGTCAAGTAGTGGGCCTTGACCTATATACTTAAGAGTTGGACTTCTACTATGAGATAGGATATGAAGGAAATGATGTTGGGGTAAGTTGGGAGGTACTTGATTTTGATGATGTGGAAAGAGTTTGTTGGAGGATAGGTGTGGGGAGAGTGAGGCATACATGTCTAGGGTGAAAGCTTCTGAATAAGATACTTAAGACATTAATCATGTAAAGTGGAAGAGTATTGAACCAGACCCAGACCGATCCACCGGCATAATAGTAGCAAGGTACTGCAGTATCTTGGAGACCGATCAATCGGCCCATAACAGTGGTAGGGTATGTTACCCTAAGTGACTGATCCACTGGCTAAAATAGTGGGGAATCCCGAGTTCAATAAATCAAACCCTACAGTTTGCTAAGACATGAGAAAGACACTAAGTACTTACAGTGGAACACCATACGAGAAAGGGGCCAGACCGATCCACCGACATAAAATAGTGGTAGGGCATGTACCCTAAGTGACTGATCCACCGACTAAAATAGTGGCCAGGTGCCAAAGTGTCCTAGAAACTGATCCATCGGCTAAAATGGTGGGGTTCCTGTACTCGTGTAGACTTGATAAAAAGTATGGTGTGAATCAATTTCCGATCAGAGATTAATTAATGAATTAATTTGGACTATAAATGGGCCTTTATGTATCTACCAGAATGTTTGTGTGATAGTATGTTATCATGTTGGACTTTATGCTCTTTTTCCTATTCTGCATGATTTATGTGATTTTGTGTGTCGGCCTTAGTGCACGGTTACTTTGCTCAGTACGTAGTATACTAATCACCCTTTTCATGGGTGCTGCTTATTCCCACGAGTAGTAGGCACTTCTGACTTTGTGCAGGTGGGCAAGACATCAGGTAGAGCTGAGTGTTGAGCTTGTGGTAGGCTCAAAGTTTGAGAGTGTCGTGGCCGTATTTACTCTTGATGCGATTTATTCCTTCTACATTTCTTTTATATCTTATTTACCCTTTTATGATTTATTACCTTATATTGAGTATCTCAATTAAACCTTTTATCGATTGTAAGATTTTTCCTTCTGAGGAATTTTGATTTCGCACTCTGATTTCTATCTTATTATTGATTATAAACTTTTATGCGTACTCTGATTTCTATGTTATGATCTTTTTAATTCATTTTATGAACTCTCGGTTTAAGTTTGAAAATAATCTTTTTAGCCTTAGTGCTTGATGCTAGAATGGTCGGAGTGAATTGGTTTGACATTAAGTGTGGCAGTAATATGCACAGAATTCACAGGTTTTAAATTTTAAATTCTTCCGCTTTTAACAAAAATTAGTGAATTTTGGGGTGTTACAATTACTCATGTTTGAATTGCTTTTAGAAGGAACGACCACATATTGATTGTTACAATAAATATAAATTGTCTTTTGATCATTCTTATTATCATATAGTATTTTTTTTTAAATAATCCAAAATCCATGATCTATACTTTTTTGTAGGTATCACACCCTCATTCCTGCTTCCTTTAGAAGCTTTAGATTGTTCATTTGAATCAAGTTCTAATGGGGGTAGTGGGGGTAGAGGAGGACAAAGGAAAAGAAAAAGTAATTTCTAGTGAAATACTCGGTGTCTCGCTTTTGGTATTTTCAATCTCATTCACTGATTCATCCATACTACTACTAGTGCTACCTATTACAATTATATTTTACGAACAAAAATAAAATAACTCGTATATCTAGTGAAATACCTTATGTCCCAATACTTATGAACAAATATTAGTCATCATAAGTTGTATTGATCTATGCCAATATAATAAAAAAAATGAGAGACATTTATGTTGGGTCTAATTGGACCCTTACCACACAAATTAGATGGTAGTTAAATGCATATCAAGCGAAATACAACAAATTGAACTAACTATAATTTCCCGGCTTACTCTTTTCAGCTCAAGAACCTCTTCTCTTTATCTTATATACAATTTAAAGGAACTGCTAGAGTTGTAAAGTTGTATAAACTACAAGTCTACACAAGTTATATTAACTTAGTGACTTTCGAGTTCAAATAAAAGTCTACATCTCATATTCTTAGTGTATCATAAATCAAAATAGTCATTTAATAAATCGAAATAAATCATAAAGAATGATAATTATCATAACCTTACATTATTTATACACCTACAGTAGCCAAATTTCAATAAAATGAATGATAATTCTTATAACCTTACAAATCAACATGAGCGATATTTTGTGGGTCAATCACACATTAATGTCTACAATTAGAATACTAAGATATCCATTCAAAACAATACAAAACCAACCAAATGGCTACCAAGCTGTTTCATGGGACAAAGCAACACCACTGTTTGCCGTTACATGGGTGGGGTAATGAAAATAATTGTTATTTCATGGGTAGGGGTAACGATACCAATTACTGTTACATGGGTGGGGCGACATAAATAATTGTCATTACATGGGTAGGTGCAACGACATGCTTTGCCGATCATTGGACAAGGCAACAATACCATTTGTTATTTTATGAGGAAAAACTATGATATCTAACATCGAAAGAGAGCACGGGGCGAAGACATCTAATGTTGTTCTTGTGCTTCTACTGTTTCATAACCCTAACATAAAATAATATTAAAAAAATACCTTTGTCTGTCTTGTTGATGCTTATTTTTAGATATAAAATCTAAAAGGAAAGGAGGGAAGTGATTTGAAGGAATAGAATAATAGAAGGGAAGGAGGAAAGAGATAAGAGAAGGAAAGTTGATGGGAAAATTTATTTTAAAGTCCATCTAAGTCAAGCTATTTAAATTTGAACAATCTATTTGGTATTTATGTTAGTAGTATCCAATTTATATGTATATATAGTTAATATCATCTGTACATTTGTGTATAATTAGGTGTACATATTAGTATAATTATATGTATATAATATTTTATATCTGTAACCAAATACTTTAGGACCATATTGATTTTTAACCTATTAATTTATTTCAAGTGGACTTCAAACTAGTTTTCCGAAGTTGATGTCCTAGAAAATATATCACATGCGGTTATGGTAATGTTGGTCAAATTAAGATAAGAATATATTTAGC
Source organism: Tamarix austromongolica (assembly GCA_039764185.1). Lineage (NCBI taxonomy): Eukaryota > Viridiplantae > Streptophyta > Magnoliopsida > Caryophyllales > Tamaricaceae > Tamarix > Tamarix austromongolica. The sequence continues at coordinate 14,678,540 of CM077817.1, forward strand.
ACTTAATATTTATGTGTTAAATGTTTTTGATACGTAATTATTGGTTTTCTAAATGCCAGGTATCTTTGTATAAACATCACAATCACTGTGAGCTGTGAGCTTCTTCGCTTGGAATTTTTACGTACCTCGCCTGAGTCACTTCTCCACTTCTTCCCAATTCCTTTATCTGTCTTGCGATCTCATCGGCAGCTGAAAACCTCTACTGGAAACTCTAGAATTCGACCGCGTTAGACAAACTCAGGAAATTTCTCCTCCTTTAAATTCCGACCTATCTTTGATTGCGAATAGATTTCGCTATGAGTATCACTGTGATCCGATCTTTTTGTCGATAAATAAATTCCAAAGGCTCCAGTCCTGCTGAATTGGATCGATTCCTAACTTTGATCGGTTCTCGAATTCGGGAATCGATCATTTCTTTGCTTAATGATAAGCACTGGCGGTTAGCTGAACCCCATATCAATTGAAGATGAAGTTGAAGAGGAGGAGGGCTTCTGAAGTGGTTAGTTCATTTAATTTCGGTGGTTACTGCTCTGTATTTGTTTGTTCTTGTTGTTCAACTATTTGTATTTTGTTTGTTTGCCTAATTTAGGGTTTAGGTATTAGAGAAAAATCTAGTTCGGCTTTTTGGACTGTCAATTTGTTTGGTATTTGTATTGTTGAAGTCTTTTATTGTGATAAGTGTTGGAGAAGGGCTGTTAAATTTCTCATAGGCTGCTAGCAGCTGAAGGCTAGAATCCCTTTTTTTGGTTCCCTTTGTTTTAGTTCTGGCTTGCATCTGAGTCGTACTCTAGGAATCCTCCTTATAATGGGAGATGGTTAAGTTCTTGTTTCTTATTTCAAGGAACACATGGGACAATTGCTGGTCTACTTCCATCTCAATATATTATTCTTGCTTCTGTTGTTGTCGCTCTAAATTTATCTTCCTGATTTTGGACATTAAACTCATTCTCTTGATTTTAAGCGAAACAGAATTTTGCAATATGGTCAAAGTTATTTGGAATATAGTTGTGGAAGCTAGTGTTATCTGAATCTGCAAATTCATTATTTTGGAGATTTGGAAAGTGTTATCCGTATTATGCTCAGGACTTATGTAAATGTAGAAAAAAAAATGTCAATATTTGGCATGTCTGCCTTAAGTGTTCACCTTCAGAACTGTGTACCTAGAGCGGGAGAGAGTTCGAGGAACATGGCATGCTATATGCTAGTGGTCACTACTTTTCAAGTACTTGGAATATCTTCCAAGTTTGTCATAGACTCATAGGGCCCACTGGGCTTAGTCGTGCAACATAGCGTTCCTTTTTCTATAAATTCCGACCTTGAATGTATGCAGCATCCATGTATAGATCAGTTAGTTTATTAAAACGTTGATTTTATTGGCTAAGCTTGTGGGTACACATAATTAACGGCATATTCATTATATTGGGACCATCTATCATCATTTATAGACATTTTTATGTTTTTAGAACCAACATTTCATGTGTGTTTTAGAGCAAATAAATAAATTGAGATCCCAAGAGTTTGGACTGTCACTACCTATTGTTTGTGACGGGCTGCCGGATGGGTGAGCTAATGACTGAGCATTATAATTTTCAACCATTCCTTTTATATATGGGCTGTTTCTATATTTGAATTATGTAATTTACATAAGACTTCGGAAGTTCAGATCCCTAGAGTCTGGACTATTACTGCCCATTGTCTCAGGTGGCTCTAATTGCTGCTTTTGGCTGCCAGATGGGCAAACCAGTGACTGAGCATCATATTTTTCAACCATTCCTTTCATATATAGGGATCTTTTCCATATTTGAGTTATGTAATTAACATGGGACTTTGAAGTTGAGATGAACTAAAGCAAGATCTTAATCACATATAAGATCTAAATCTTGAACTATCTTTTGCTGTAAGATATCATAGCTTCTGGCTTCCTTTATCGGACCGTACCAAAATAACTGGATAGAATGTTGATTTGCCTTGCTCGACTCATTGAGATTGAAGATATATGAGGGTGGAGATTAGAGACTTTGATTTGATAAACTTAGGCCCCTAAAATATTTTGTAGTTTTTCCTAGTTTTCTGCAGATGGTCTTGCAGTATCAGTAGATCAATTAATACTCTATCCAAGGGTATCAGGGAAGTATCTTCAATGTATTGCGGTATTGTGCAACAGAATGCGATGGGATATTTCATGTTGTAGGGTGGTTAATTTTTTTTTTTAATGAAATCTGGATGGTGGCAAGAATCATCTACTCTAGATGAAGTGCCAGGGGTGTGCTGCTTCAAGAAAAATCTATATCAGTTCTGGAGGATTGTAATTTAATGCTGTTCTTTGGAGAATATTAGCTATTTTATGCCAAGAGAATTCAGCCAGGGAAGTTTATATATTATCTTCAGTCTTTATATGCACAGATATATGCAGTTATTTGTAGAAGGTTGAATAAATACTTGTTGATATGAGATTTTTGTGCAGAAGCTTTATCCTAGAAATTTTGCAATTACTCTAATTTCAAGAAGCTTGAATTCTTTTGTCAGATGACTGGATGCTTACATATGGGCTTTTGGATGTGACTTCTTTGTTTCTCTTTCATGATACAACCAATTTCATTTACTTCCTTTTGCGGGGATTTTTTTTTTTTCATCCAATGGGGCTAGTTGCCGTTTTTTCCGTCACCTTCTTCTGGAAAATGTGCATGTCGCCCATCGATGTCATTCTGACACATCTCTGTTGAATATGGGCTGGAGAAGACAATAAAGTGGGTGTAAATGCAGGACTTAATACATATATTTCTTTGATCGTACCTTAGCTTCAAGCATGGTGAGTTTAATGCCATTTTATGTCCCTCAATTGCGTATAAGATAATAATTCAGAAGGGTGCATCCATTTTTTATTTTTTATTTTATTTTTAACTTTGCAAACTTTGAAGCAAATAGTTTGAGGCCTGCTAGCTGGAATGGATGCTGTTGGATGCAAAGTAGCTCTTGCTTTGTCTCTCTTATCTTATATTGTCTTCATGCTAGCTCTTTGTTTCCCTACAATTATCATAGTAATATGCTTTGCTGTTCTCAGACATCTGATCTTCACGATATTTCTTTCGATCTTTGCAGCCTCCTAAGATAAGATCTTTCATCAATGATATTATTGCCTCTCCACTTGACAGTATAGAGGAGCCCCTTAAAACATTTGTTTGGGACTTTGATAAGGTTTGTTTGTAATGTGTTTTTCGTTAAATTTGATGGTCATGTTATGGATTGTATTTTCTGATCCATGATTGCTTATTGTATCAGGGGGACTTTCATCATTGGGTGGATCTTTTTAATCATTTTGACTCTTATTTTGAGAAATACATAAAACCACGGAAGGATTTACGCCTCGAGGATGATTTTGTATGTTCTGATCCTCCCTTCCCAAGAGAAGCTGTTCTCCAGATTCTCCGTGTTATAAGGATTATTCTGGAGAATTGTACGAACAAACATTTCTATAGTTCTCATGAGGTACATGTTTCTATTTGCTTGGACAGAACTTTGTATTTATCTTCTTGTGAGATGTTGACTCTACAATTTCCGCTGACTTGTAATTTTTGTATTTCTTCTGTTCTTTTTCTTTGCACTCTCCTTGCTTGGACCTGTCTGTATATTTTTTTGTAGTCTATCTGTGTCACTCATCATGCCATGCTTATTCTATTGTTTTGTAATTTTTTGCTCTTGTGATACAGCAGCATCTATCATCTTTGCTTGCCTGTACTGATCTGGATATAGTTGAAGCTAGCTTGCAGACATTGGCAACCTTCTTGAAGAAAACAGTTGGAAAGCATTCAATGAGTGATACTTCCTTGAATTCAAAGTTATTTGCCTTTGCCCAAGGCTGGGGTGGAAAGGAAGAAGGACTTGGACTAACTACTTGTGCTTTGGAGAATGGATGTGACTCGACTGCTGATCAGCTAGGGTGCACACTTCATTTTGAATTCTATGCTGCAGATGAGTCATCAAGTGATCTTCATCCAAAGCAGGGCTTGCAAATTATTCATTTATCAAATATTAGTAGTCATGCGGAGACTGATCTTGAACTGCTGGGCAGGTTGGTAAAGGAGCATGAGGTTCCTCCTAGTTTGAGATTCCCTTTACTCACCCGGCTGCGATATGCAAGGGGTTTTAGTTCATTGGCTTCTCGGCAGCAGCTCACATGTATCCGGCTTTATGCATTTGTTGTTCTTGTTCAAGCAAACAGTGATACTGGGAATTTAGTTTCCTTTTTCAACTCCGAGCCTGAATTCATTAATGAGTTGTTATCCTTATTACACTTTGAAGATGCTGTTCCTGAAAAAATAAGAATTTTAAGCCTTCTTTCATTGGTTGCTCTTTGCCAAGATCGGTCCCGGCAACCTACTGTACTTGCGGCTGTGACATCTGGTGGACACCGGGGCATCCTATCCAGCCTTATGCAGAAGGGCATTGATTCTGTTCTCAATGAATGTTCAAAATGTTCTGTTCTTTTTGCTGATACCCTACTGGCCCTTGTCACTGTTTTGGTGTCATCATCTTCAGGTTGCTCTGCGATGCGTGAAGCAGGATTTATGCCAACCCTTCTACCACTTTTGAAAGATACTAATCCTCAACACTTGCATCTCGTAAGCACAGCAGTCCATGTGCTGGAAGCTTTTATGGATTACAGTAATCCTGCTGCAGCATTGTTTAGAGATTTGGGTGGCTTGGATGATACTATCTCTCGTCTGAAGGCAGAAGTATCCATTGTTGAGAAAGATGTTAAACAGCGGACTGAAGATTCTGACTGTGGGAGGAAAGATGGTGATGTGGGCACAGACTCTTCTTCTGCTGCAGAAGATATGCAGCCACTTTATTCAGAAGCATTGGTTTCTTATCATCGACGGCTACTGATGAAAGCCTTACTTCGGGCTATCTCTCTGGGAACATATGCACCAGGAAGCACTACTCGTATATCTGGATCTGAGGAAAGCTTGTTGCCCCATTGTTTATGTGTTATATTTAGAAGAGCAAAAGATTTTGGTGGGGGAGTATTTTACCTTGCTGCTACTGTTATGAGCGATTTGATTCATAAAGATCCTACCTGTTTTTCTGTTTTAGATGCAGCTGGTTTACCTTCTGCCTTCATGGATTCCATAACTGGTGGTGTACTCTGTTCACCCGAAGCAATAACATGTATACCTCAGTGCTTGGATGCCTTGTGCTTGAACAATAATGGCCTCCAGGCTGTAAAAGACCGCAATGCATTGAGTTGTTTTGTGAAAATATTTACTTCGAGAGGCTATTTGCGTGCCCTTGCTGCTGAGACCCCAGCAGCCTTGTCTAGTGGATTGGATGAACTAATGCGACATGCTTCTTCATTGCGTGCACCTGGTGTTGACATGTTGATTGAAATTTTAAATACCATTCAAAAACTTGGTACTGGCATTGAAGCACCGGCATCATCATCTGCTGCTTCTCTGCCCAGTCATGCTTATTTTCCCATGGATACTGATGCAGAAGATGAGAACACGTCTTCACCTTTTGATAAGGAACAACTGCATAAGACAGAAGGTTTAAATCCAGAAGAACCATCTCCAGATGCTTCTGGGAATGTTGAGTCTTTCATTCCAGATTGTGTTAACAATACTGCTCGCCTTTTGGAGACTATTCTTCAGAATTCTGATGCCTGCCGCATGTTCATAGAAAAGAGAGGTGTTGAATCAGTCCTACGGATATTTACACTGCCTCTGCTGCCTCTTTCATTTTCAGTTGGTCAGAGCATTGCTGTTGCTTTTAAGAACTTTTCTCCTCAACATTCTGCTTCTCTGGCGAGGGCAGTGTGTTCATTCTTGAAAGAGCATTTGAGCACAATAAATGAACTCCTGGACTCAGTTAGGGGTTTTCGTCTTGCTGATGTTGAAGCTGAAAAGTTAACAAAAATTTTGAGATGTCTCTCGAGTTTTGAAGGAATTTTGACTCTCTCAAATTCCTTACTAAAAGGCACTACAACAATTATATCTGAATTAGGTGCTGACAATGCTGATGTATTGAAAGACATTGGTATTGCTTACAGGGAAGTAATGTGGCAAATTTCCTTATCTTGTGATTCCAAGGTGCAGGAGAAGCAAAATGCTGATGCAGGGACAGATGGTGCTGAGTCGGCTTCAAATGGGGGCGGAAGAGAGAGTGATGATGACGCTCCTGTGCTCAGATACATGAACCCTGTCTTTCGCAGGAGTGGTTCTCAGTCTCAGTGGGGTGGAGAACGTGACTTTCTACAAGTAATTCGGTCAAGTGAAGGATTAAGTCGTCGTAGTCGTTACAGTCTCGCACGCATTAGGGGTGGCAGAACTGGTCGTTACCTAGATGCTCTGAACACTGATTCCGATGCTGCTGCCAATACACCAGATAGTTCTTTCTCACAGGAATCCAAAAAGAAAAGTCCTGACGTCCTAATGAATGAAGTTCTTTCTAAGCTTGCTTCTACCATGCATTCCTTTTTCACAGCTCTTGTAAAGGGGTTTTCATCATCTAACCGTCGTAGAGCTGACCCTGGTTCTTTGGGTTCAGCTGCAAAGAATCTTGGTGCAGGACTCGCCAAGGTGTATCTCGAGGCACTAAGTTTCTCAGGGCATTCTGGTTCTGTTGGACTTGATATGTCACTATCTGTGAAGTGTAGGTATCTTGGAAAAGTGGTGGATGATGTAGCATCTCTTATATTTGATAGTAGACGGCGTATATGTAATACATCAGTGGTAAATAACTTCTATGTTAGTGGAGCATTCAAAGAAATTTTGACGACATTTGAAGCCACTAGTCAACTTTTGTTGACACTGCCTATCTCCACCCAGGCATCAGGTATGGAGGCTGAGAAAGCCACTGAAGGAGGTAAAGTCTCCCAGAATTCTTGGCTGCTTGATACTTTGCAGAGTTATTGCCGAGTGCTTGAGTACTTTGTGAACTCTTCTTTGCTTCTATCACAAACATCAACAGCCCAGACCCAGATGCTTGTCCAACCTGTTGCTGTTGGCTTATCAATTGGGTTGTTCCCTGTTCCTAGAGACCCTGAAGTATTTGTTCGTATGCTGCAGTCTCAGGTTGTGGATGTCATACTTCCTGTGTGGAACCACCCCAGCTTTCCTAGTACCGAACCGTCTTTTGTTACTTCTATTCTCTCTCTCATAAATCATGTTTATTCTGGTGTTGGAGATGTCAAGCGTAATCGGTCCGGTGTTGCTGGAAGTACAAATCAGCATGTGGCCCCTCCACCTGATGAAGTAACTATTGCCACCATTGTTGAGATGGGTTTTTCTAGGGTAAGAGCTGAAGAAGCACTGAGGAGAGTGGAAAGCAATAGTGTAGAAATGGCCATGGAGTGGTTGTGCAATCATGCAGATGATCCTGTGCAGGATGATGATGAAATGGCTAGGGCATTGGCTTTGTCACTTGGAAGTTCGACCGAAGCATCTAAAGCTGATAATGTGGATAAGACTGGAGACATCCTGAATGATGAAGAGCAGATGAGAACGCTGCCGATTGATGATATCATTGGAACATTGAAGAATTTATTCCAGACTAGTGATTCCATATCCTTCCCATTGACTGATTTACTCATTACATTATGCAACAGAAACAAAGGCGAAGACCGGCCCAGAGTTGCAGCTTTTATTATCCAGCAGATGAAGCTTTGCTCATCAGATTTTACGAAGGATACAGATTCATTGTCCACTATTGCACATATTCTAGCCCTGCTTCTCTCAGAAGACAGTGGCACCCGTGAAGTTGCAGTACAAAATGGCATCATATCTGTTGCAATTGATATCTTGACAAACTTCAAGGAAAAAAATGAGTCCAGCAGTGAGATTTTGTCAACAAAATGTGTTATGGCTCTGCTGCTTATCTTGGATAGTCTGCTGGAGTCCAAGCCCAAAATATCTTCGGAAAGCATCATAGGAACTCCAAATGCCACCCTTCCTGATTCATCCCTTGACAAGAAACAGGCTTCAGATGAGAAAGATGCTGGTTTTGCATTTGAGAAACTAATGGGGCAATCTATTGGCCATCTTAGTGTCGAAGAGAGTCGCAGGGTTCTGGCAATTGCCTGTGATTTATTGAAGCAGCATGTGCCCTCTGTATTCATGCAGGCAGTTTTCCATTTATGTGCCCGCTTGACCAAAACACATGATCTGGCTATGCAGTTTCTTGAATGTGGAGGTATGGTTGCTCTTTTCAGTCTGCCTGGAAGTTCTTTCTTTCAAGGCTATGACACTTTGGCTTCTACCATTGTGAGGCATCTACTTGAGGACCCACAGACTCTTCAAACAGCAATGGAACTTGAAATCCGGCAAACCTTGAGTGGAAGCCGTCACGCCAGGCGGATTACCACTCGGACATTTTTGACGTCGATGGCGCCTGTTATTTTGAGAGATCCTGCAATTTTTATGAAAGCTGCCATGGCTGTTTGCCAATTGGAGTCTGCTGGTGGGAGGACTGTTGTTGTGTTGTCCAAGGACAAAGACAAGGAAAAGGAAAGAGGCAAGTCATCTACTGTTGAGGTTGTATTGCCTTCTAATGAGTCACTCCGGATTCCTGAAATGAAAGCGCATGATGGAACAGGAAAATGCTTAAAAGGGCACAAAAAAATCCCTGCAAATCTTACCCAGGTATTAGATCATCTTCTTGAAATAGTATCACAGTTCCCTGCTGTGCAGGGCCAGGAAGATTGTTCAGATTATGTGACAGCAATGGAAGTTGATGAACATGCTACCAAGGTAAAAGGTAAAACAAAAATTGGTGAGAAAAAGAAATCAGAGTCTGATGGCCTTCCTGAAAGATCTGCAGCACTTGCTAGGGTAGCATTTGTGCTGAAATTATTGAGCGAGGTTCTTCTTATGTATGTACATGCAATGGGTGTGATTCTAAAGCGGGATTCTGAACTTTGTCAGCTCCGAGGATCTTGCCATGTAGATACTCCAGGTCATGGTGGGATAGTGCATCATGTCTTACATAGGATTCTTCCATTTTCTACTGACAAATATGCCGGCCCTACTGAATTGAGGAATAAATTATCAGAGAAAGCTTCATGGTTCCTAGTAGTCCTGTGTGGACGATCCAGTGAAGGTCGTAGAAGAGTAATCAGTGAACTAGTGAAAGCCTTGTCATTATACTCCAACTCAGATTGCAATTCTGATAAAAGCTCTCTGTTCCCAGATAGGAAAGTGCTTGCTCTTGCTGAGTTGGTGCACTCCATTTTGTCTAAACATTCTTCCACAGGTAGCTCACCTGTTTCTGGGTATTCACCTGATATGGCGAAAAGCATGGTAGATGGAGGGATCATTCCGTGTTTGATCAATATTCTTCAAGTCATGGATTTGGACCACCCAGATGCTCCCAAAACTGCAAATCTTATACTGAAGGCTTTGGAATGCCTCACTCGTGCTGCCAATGCAAGCGAACAAGCCTTCAAATCTGATGTCCTGAACAAGAAGATATCTACTGTTTCACAGGGGAGGTCTGATGCAGAAAATATGATCACTGAATCAGTAAATGGGATGACAGGGCATAATCAGAACAGAGTGAGCGAACAGAATGTAGCAGATGCTGTAGAAAATGAAGGGCACAACGCTGATGGAGCTCGTTTTTCTGAGAGTGTCAATGATGTGATTTCAGATACAGCCCCCGAACAAGGTACAATGGTTGACGGAGATGGCAACTCAGCTACCAATGATGTTTTAGGGCTTGGAGTTGAGTTTGTGCAGGAAGATTTAGAAGGTGGTGCAGTGGTGCACAATGCAGGCCCAATCAATGTGAACTTTCATGTTGAGAATCACCGTGATGATGATATTGGTGATGAGGATGATGACATGGGTGATGATGGTGATGAGGAAGAAGATGAAGATGAGGGAGACGATGAAGATGAAGATATGGCAGAAGATGGGGCTGCTTTGATGTCTCTGGCTGATACTGATGTGGATGATCATGAAGATACAGGCTTAGGTGATGATTACAATGATGATCTGGCTGATGAAGACGATGATGACTATCATGAGAATCATGTCATTGAGGTGAGATGGAGGGAAGCTTTAGATGGTTTTGATCATTTACAAGTCCTTGGACAATCTGGGTCTGGAGTAATTGATGTTTCAGGGGATACTTTTGAAGGTGTGAATGTGGATGACCTCTTTGGTCTCCGGAGGTCGTTAGGTTTTGAGCGACGCCATCAGACAACTAGGCCTTCTTTTGATAGAAGTAATACAGAGGGTGGCTTTCATCATCCTTTACTTGTGAGGCCATCACAGTCTGGTGACATGGGTCATTTGAGGTCATCCAGGAGCCATGTGTCCAGGGATTCAGAATCTTCAGCCAATGGAAGCTTTGATGTGGCTCAGTTTTACATGTTTGATGCTCCCGTTCATCCATATGGTCACACACCCACTAGTCTATATGGTGACCATCATGGAGCTCCAGCACTGCCCCCTCTAACTGAGTTCCAGTTGGCTATACGCAGGGGCCCCGGTGATGGGCGGTGGGCTGATGATGGTCAACCACAAGCAGGTGGTCAAGCTTCTACCATTGCACAATTGGTGGAGCAATTCTTTGTTTCACACCTGCATAGTAACGTTCCTGCTGACCCTCTTGGGGTGAGACAATCACAAAATACAAGTAATGAGGTCAATCAACATTCTGGGGTCCCTGAAAGCAATGGGGACTGTCTGGAGTTGGTCAATCATGGGTCAGATAGCCAGCACAGGGAAGAGCATCAAGAAAATTACAATGAAACTGAACACCTGCAAAGTAGTCCACAGCATGAAGATGCTTCACGAGGATGTGTGAATATAGAGCCTGTTGCACATGATGGCATACAGTTAAATGATCCTTCATCATTGAATCTGGATGTGCCTGACAATGCTGAACATGATTGTAGGGAAATTGGAGAAGGAAATGGCATCTCTAGTGGGACCCTTCTAGAGGGCATCTCTCCATCTTCAAATACTCATGAAACTCTTCAGCACGAAGGGGCTTCTCAAATGGTTGCCAATGATCATGATTTTCAAATGATGGCTCCAGATGCTGATGGGTCTGCAGGGAATGATAGCCATCCCGCAAATCATCTGACAGTTGATTCTGGGTTGATGATGCCTCATCAGGTTGACCATCCGGCTTCTTCAGTGGATGTTGAGATGAACAGCACTACTGAGCCTGTTGAGACCGAGCAGGCCACACCTTCTCATGGTGCTGTTGTTGAGGTTATGTCCAGGGAGAACACATCTCATACTGAAAATGCTAATCAGTCTGACCACACTGCTTCAACCGATCAGGTTCCTGGGCTGAATGCGATTGATCCAACCTTCTTGGAGGCACTGCCTGAGGACCTTAGAGCTGAAGTATTGGCTTCCCAACAATCACAACCTGTACAACCATCAGCTTATACCCCACCATCAGTGGAAGACATTGATCCTGAATTTTTAGCAGCTCTTCCACCTGATATCCAAGCTGAAGTTCTGGCTCAGCAAAGAGTGCAGAGGATTGCTCAGCAGTCTGAAGGACATCCTGTTGACATGGACAATGCAACTATAATTGCTACACTTCCTGCTGATTTGCGTGAGGAGGTTTGTGTGTTATACACATCTCGGTTAAACTTTGATTGATTGACTTCCTTCCTAATAAACACCAAAACCTCTCTTCTTTTTCTTTTTCTTACCTTTTCTTCCCTAATGATTCAGGTCCTTTTGACGTCCTCTGAATCAGTTTTATCAGCATTGCCTTCTCCACTACTTGCGGAAGCTCAAATGCTTCGGGATAGGGCACTCAGTCATTATCAAGCGCGCAGTCTTCTCGGAAGTAGCCATGGAATCACTAATAGGAGGAATGGATTAGGCTTTGATCGGCATTCTGTTATAGACAGAGGTGTTGGACTGACTATTGGCCGACGGGTTGGGTCGTCGCTTGCAGATCACTTGAAGGAAATTGAAGGCAAGCCACTTCTGGATGCAAATGCACTTAATGCATTGATCCGGCTCCTACGCCTAGCCCAGGTAAATGATTCATTAGTAAATGAAGCTGCAAGTGAATGATTAGGGATAAACTATGTGATTCATGAGGAATACATTAAAAGAATGTGGTAAATTGGGGTATGTGCTTCATACATTCCATGGTTTCTTGTGTTATTGGCAATATATTTTGTTTAATTGTCATTAATGATAATTCTTTGGTTGTTCTCCTATACGTGGGCAGCCACTTGGTAAAGGCCTTCTACAGAAACTTCTGTTGAACCTGTGTGCACATAGTGCAACTCGAACCTCCCTAGTTCGTCTTTTGCTTGATCTGATCAGGCCAGAGGCTGAAGGGTTGATTGGAGGTCTCTCGGTGGCCAATTCCCAGAGGCTTTATGGTTGTCCCTCTAATGTTGTTTATGGTCGATCACAGCTGCTGAACGGTACTGGTTTATTTTATAGGGTTCTGTCTACCATGTTTTACCTGAAATTATAGATTCTGATTGTATTGTTTCTTAGCAGGTGTTCCCCCACTAGTATTACGTCGTGCTCTTGAAGTTTTGACTTACTTGGCTACAAATCATTCTACTGTTGCAAATATACTGTGCTACTTTGACCCCTCTCTGTTGAGTGAGACCGATAGTCAAGAATATCCAGAAATCAAGAGTGACAAAGGGAAGGGAAAGATTGAGGATGGTGGGCTGTCTGGAAATGCTGGGCAGGGGAGTGTTCCTTTGATATTGTTGCTGAAGCTTCTAAGGCGTCCCCTTTTTCTGCGTAGCAGTGCGCATCTTGATCAAGTGAGTTTGATGTTATTCTTGCAAGTTTCATGTAGTTTTCTTAAAGTTTCCCCTAATTCATTGGCCCATTTTATCTTTATGTGCTGAGAGCAGTTGATGGGTTTGGTTCAAGTAGTAGTATATACTGCAGCTTCTGAGTTGGAGAATCAGTCTCTACCAGACCCTTCGGAAGATCCCCAAGATCCTGTTATCAATAAAGCTTCAGATGATGCACAGAAGGATGTTCCTTCAGCAGAGTCAGAGTCTCGGCAAGATAGCAAAGACGCAGATCAGAAATCTGGTGGCAGTGCAGAATCATCTAATTTTCAATCAACAAAATCCCATGATATTTATTCGACTTTTTTGCAGCTTCCACAGTCTGAGTTACGCAATTTGTGTCTCCTCCTTGGTCATGAAGGGTATGGTTTTTGTTCATTTCAAGTTTACAAGTTTAACATTGTTATTATATCTTGTCAAGTTATGTTGCAAAAAGTGCATCTATGTTTTAGTAGCTGGCAGCTCTCGCTATCCTGTCATTTGTTTTGTCAAATGAAGAAAAGGTAACTTAATTAAATGGGCTAATAATCTGAATCTTCAATTCATCAGGCTCTCTGATAAGGTGTATATGCTTGTTGGTGAGGTTCTCAAAAAGTTGGCTTCAGTGGCTTCTGCACATAGTAAATTCTTCACTTTAGAGCTTGCAGATCTTGCTCAGGTGTTGAGCAATAGCGCTGTTGGCGAGCTTGTAACCCTTAAGAATACACACATGATGGGTCTGAGTGCTGGTTCAATGGCTGGTGCCGCAATGCTTCGTGTGTTGCAAAATCTTAGTCGTCTTGCTTCCCTCAAAGGCCCCGATGGTCTTGAGGAACATGAGGATCGAGCTATCATGCAGATGTTAAATACTGCCCTTGAACCATTGTGGAAGGAACTCAGTGAATGCATTGGTACTACTGAGATGCAGCTTGGACAGAGTTCATTATCGCCAACTATGACCACATTGAGTGTTGTGGAAAATATACAGGGTTCTTCACACTCATCCACTCCTCTCCCTCCTGGAACACAAAGACTTCTGCCTTTCATAGAGGCTTTCTTTGTTCTGTGTGAGAAGCTACAGTCAAGTAATACAATTGCCCAGCAAGATCATGATGATGTGACTGTGACAGAAGCTAAGCAGTCCACTGGTTGTTCAGGCTCAGATCTTACAAGTGGTGGGGACCCTCAGAGGTTCAATGGTGCTATCACATTTTCTAGGTTTGTTGAAAAACACCGTCGTCTCTTAAATGCATTCATCAGACAGAACGCGGGGCTGTTAGAAAAATCGCTCTCCATGATGCTGAAAGCTCCACGTCTTATAGATTTTGATAACAAGAGAGCACACTTCCGATCAAAAATTAGGCAACAGCATGATCAGCATCTTGCAGGGCCCCTCAGAATAAGTGTTCGACGGGCATATGTACTCGAGGACTCGTACAATCAGCTGAGATTGAGACCAAAGCAAGACCTGAGAGGGCGGCTGAATGTACAATTTCAAGGTGAAGAGGGCATTGATGCCGGTGGTCTGACTCGTGAATGGTATCAGTTATTGTCAAGGGTCATCTTTGACAAAGGAGCCTTGCTGTTCACAACTGTTGGAAATAATGCTACTTTTCAACCGAACCCAAATTCTGTCTACCAAACTGAACATCTTTCCTACTTTAGATTTGTGGGGCGTGTGGTAATATTTTTGTGTCATATCTAATATCGTATGACATTGTTTCCTATCATTCTTCACTTGATGCTCGGACAGAATGATAGAGCTCCTTTTTTTTTTGGGTATTTTAACAGGTTGCAAAGGCATTATTTGATGGGCAACTTCTTGATGTGTACTTCACCCGGTCCTTCTACAAGCATATTCTTGGCGTCAAGGTGACCTATCACGATATAGAAGCTGTTGACCCTGATTATTATAAGAATTTGAAGTGGATGCTAGAGGTTAGTGGTTTATTGGCTATGATTTCTGTATATCCATTTCAATATTTCTTTCTGTCTTTGCTGAGTCTGTCTTATCGATGTAGAAAACTCTGTGAACCATTGCCCTTAGAATGAGACGTTTTTATCAAATGTGTTGCAGAATGATGTGAGTGATTTACCTGACCTGACATTCAGCATGGACCCAGATGAGGAAAAACATATACTTTATGAAAAAACAGAGGTAAAAACTTGCAATGACGTTGCTAATTTGTATTTTTTGCATGATTGTTTGATGATCTACTTAAATGTTAATCATGTTGGAGTTCTAGCTCCTTCATGAGAACCTTCTAAGTTCTCACTGTTTATTTACTTATATTCTTTAAAAAGGTCACCGATTATGAGCTTAAACCTGGAGGGAGAAATATACGGGTTACAGAGGACACAAAACATGAGTATGTGGATCTTGTTGCTGATCATATCCTGACTAATGCTATTCGGCCCCAAATCAACTCGTTCCTTGAAGGATTCAATGAGTTGGTGCCGAAGGAGCTTATCTCTATTTTTAATGGCAAAGAGCTTGAACTACTGATCAGTGGACTGCCTGAAATTGACTGTAAGCTTTGCCTACCTTTTAAATGGTTGTATGTATGCTTGCCTGCTGCGTTATAGTTCCTAATTGACCCCTTCTTTTCAGTGGATGATCTGAAGGCCAACACCGAGTACACCGGCTATACAGCTGCATCTAATGTTGTTCAGTGGTTCTGGGAGGTTGTTGAAGCTTTCAGCAAGGAAGATATGGCCAGACTGCTGCAGTTTGTCACAGGAACATCAAAGGTATTCGATTATTATGGTCTTAATGGGTAAATTAACTTGCGCATCGTGGTGGTTGTGCACTAAGATCCTTGATGGGTATATTCTGTGTTGGCGCAGGTTCCTTTAGAGGGTTTTAAAGCTTTACAAGGTATAGCTGGTGCTCAAAAGTTTCAAGTTCACAAGGCATATGGAGCTCCAGAGAGGCTACCTTCAGCGCATACTTGGTGTGTATATGCTGTTAGGACTGTTCTGTGATATCTGGTGGAATATCATCACGCCTTGGCATATTAGATTGGATTTGTAGAAGTATTGCTGACGTTATTTTATTGTTTTTGGCTAGCTTTAATCAACTGGACATTCCAGAGTACACTTCCAAGGAGCAACTTCAGGAGCGGTTGCTGCTTGCTATTCATGAAGCTAGTGAAGGCTTTGGTTTTGGTTGATTTATGATCGAACTTTGTAGAGCTTGCCTCCAGCTACGTACAACAGTAGATATTCTTGTACATAGTGAGTTGTGATCTTGTCTGTTATGCCTTCACGGTGAAATTTAATAAGCTAATCTTACTCGAAGCTGACGTCAGTGTCAATTGCAGATTGCAGATAGAGCAAGTGATTCGAGCTGTTTGAAGTTAAGGGATACTCCATTCTGTATTGGGTAGTTGGCTCAATCAGACTTATAACCTGCCATTACACTTTAGTTAGATATTTTGGCTGTTGATTGGTAAAGCCCTTTGATCTCCTTTAATTTATGGGGTTTTTATATCGCTACTATGCCACGAGATTTGGTGGATAATATTGATGTAATTCTGTTAGGGGTGTCTATGCTAGGCTCTCTCTTGGCTGTAAGCTTTTTGTCCCCTGTAAACTTATCTAGATAGTATTATATATATATATATGCCCACCGGCATTTATTAGTGCAGGTTCAGATTGTGATGGAGTAAAATATCGAACATTCCTCATCTTATTACAAACCTAGAAAAGGGTCGAAGGTTAGGTGTAGGGGAAGCGGCTCAGGAAGTTGAGTATGACAGTGTGACATGGTAACAAGGTTGTATGAGATTACACGTTTTCATTTCGTCTTCAGGCTGCTTCAGGTTCCTGAGCCCACATTACGTCAAAGCGGCGTGCGGCGTGGGGTGGACCATTGTATTGTGAGCCGATGACCATTGAAAGGGGCGATATTCATTTTGTCCATATTATTCTCGGTCAATTTGTTCCTAGAGATGGAGGCAACGGTTCGAGGACTAGAATCTCATAAATGGAATTCTCGTTGGCTTTTGTAATACGCAATTGTATTCTTGCAGTGTAAACAAATCAATGGTCAGATTTCGTAAGAATGATGGACAATGAAAGTTCCCCCCCCCTCCGGCGGGCCCCCCAAATTTAACTGTCATTTTAGTCTTCGTAATTGCATGGAATGGGGTCTCTTTTTCGTACAGCTGACTGAAAATTGTTCCTTCTATGTATTGCAGCAACGCAAATTTGAAGTTTTACCATGAATTGATGAAATGTATTCAAGGCATATACATTAAATTCATATTAGTCTAATAAAATATTGTCGCTAAAATAATCATTAATAAACATATATATACACATACTCTTTGGCTTACATAAGTGATTAAGGATGGAATTTGATTATCTTTCATCAAGGACATTGATGTTATAACAACAACATTAGCTTATGAGCCTGTTTTCAAATAAATGAGATTATATACATAGCTATAACAATATATTTGAGTAAATTAGAGAAACAAATAATGATGCTCTAATACAATTTGGAAATATATATATATATATATATATATATATATATATATATATATATATATATATATATATATATATATATATATATAATTGTGATAAAACCCATATTCTAAAAATAATGAGTGAAGAAAATATTATTCCCAAAACATAAATAAGATCCGTGAATCCATTGAAAAATTAAAATACATAATTATTATAAGTAAAAATATAATTATAATTGTATACATTTCTTGTACATGCATTATATAAAAAGATATAACAATATCTATATTTAAAATTAATGTACCTATTACATGCAAGTATAATTGTGATAAACGGATATATAGGATCTATATTTATATTTATTGTTCTTGTAAAATTTTTATGCATTCATGTGTTCTTACCATAGAGATTGATGTATTTCTAAATAATTATTGATAGGGTTGTAAAAAAATAGAGCCACACTTTGCGAGCTTTTTAGAATCGGTTCGTTAATGACTCAACTTAGCTTATTCATTTAGCTAAACAATGTACTCGTCAACAATAGTTGCAGGTTTGTTTAATAAATGAGATGAACTTGAGTAAAAAAATTTGGACTCGACTTTGTTTACAGTGTTAAAGCTTACAAACTCGGCTTGTTTACTATAAAAGCTCGCGTGTTGGCTCAATTAGGTTAATTAAAAACTCGATTTATTTTTAAATTAGTCGAATTCGAACCTTATTTTTAGACTCATTTATTAAATGAACTAAGATTGAGCCCGAACACATCCTAACTACCAGGTCGACTATTGTACAACCCTAATTATAAACACTATAATAGTGTTTATACCTTTTAAACCATGTATTCATCAACTCCATCAATATTGATGCATGTAAATTGAATAATTTTTGTTTTATTAGTTTCATTTAGTTGATTTATGGGTACAACAAGCAAGAGACGAATGATCTTAAGTAAAGTTGCTTAATTAATATGTAATTTGTAAAGCAGTACAAGTGGTTGCTATAAAATGTAGCATCAACTTTATTCTTACACATAATAATAAGAATAATGATGATATAAATTTGTGCGATAATAATTTTTTCATTCTATGATTGAAATACCATTTTATGCTTAATTAAATAGCTAGAAAACTTTTCTCGACATGTCAATAAATGTTGTTGGAAAAAATATAAAATATAATTCATTGATTTAATTAGCTATATATAATTTAAAGTCTAATTAGATCATTTTGACCATCCATCTCTCTTTTGGTATTTTGATGGCTTATGCACATTATAAATATATTCATACAAGTTTATAACTTATCCATACGTAAATAGCTAACTTAATTAGATAATTGGTAAGAATATAATTTCAAGTATATTCTAGAAGGCTGGAATATGAGAGGTGCTTCATTTGTGTTTTAAGTTGTTAAGAAATGACGATGTATTGGACTTAATAGTATTGCTGTTTAAACACTAATACAATATCAGTAGAATATAAATATCTATAGAAAGTATTTAATGTAAATAATATTTATCCCATGGGTATCGCTGTTGCTTGAGATTAAATCTCCTTCCTGTTGTTGTTTTAAGTCTCCTGCCCTTAGAGACAAGACAACTATCATAGGTGCATGCGACTATTTGATTTCATTTGTATAATTCAAAAAAAAAAAATCCTTTGGAAATAATTATAGAGAATAGAAAAATGGCGGAGAAGAATTCATGCGCGCCGTTGAAATTCAACGGCGTTTCTCAACTCGAAAGTCCCCACGTTCACATGGGTATTTTTTGGCCCCAACTCTCAAGTCACTATTTATCAGTTCATTCTCCCGGCACTCACCCCGTCATCCCTCCATCGTTCTCTATTTAGTACCCACCTTCTTACCTCTAATAACTCCTCCTTTCCATTTTTTCCCAAAATAAATCTCTCTTTTCTCTCTCCTCCTCTGTATTCATGACGGTATGTAATACTCTCTCTCTGTCTCTCTCCACTTTTCATTTTCTCTTTTCCCCCCTCTAACTCTGGCTGTTAGAACCCTAAAGTCATGGTAATTCCACATAAATCACGTAATTCAATTTGTGATTTTTGTTGATCGATTTGATGTCTCCATGCTGCTTTTGGTGTTTTGTTCATTTGGTCTTTTAGAATATAATATATCGTTCCGATTGATCTGTGATCTTGTTGATGGAGTTGGGTGATTTCAGGTGGGTTTAGTGCGTTGTGACCGCCTCATTTTCGCGTGAGCTGTTTCCTTTATAGCTGGTTGAATTATGAATTGTTTGTCGTTATGTTGATTAAACTTGTTTACTTGGTTTTCTTTTGCTGTTGTAATCATGATGAGTTTCTGTGTTTGGGTTTGAGTTGGGTGATGACGGTGTTAGGATTTTGTTTGTTCACTTACCGTTGAATGAAATGGTCCCGTTTTGCTCCAAATTGTTGGTGTGCGACATCTGGGACTCTAATGTTGTTTGAACTTACGTGTTTTGTCCTGTTGAAGTTTTCGGGACTAATTACCATTTTTGGACTTTTTCATTGATCGGCTGAGATCCCTTTACTTCTTAGGTGGTTTCCAACCACGAAACCTAGTTTGTGGGAATGGTTGCTGTCGGATAAACTGTTCCTGGAGTTGGTTTTATCTTTTCGGTTAACTGACTTGAAACGAATATGTTTCTCGAGCATAACTTCCTTTTTTTAATCAACTAGTCTGGATTTTTGATTCGTAAGCGTCGATCTGCCCTCCTGCTCTGATATTATTTTTCGTTGGCACCTTAGTGCAAGGTTCTCTAGGGTGAAAAGCTGTTGTCGTAGGATGTTCTTAAGCCAGCTTTGTGCTGCAAAGTTGTATGCTTGACCTCTATTGGTTATGTAGTTGTCTTTTCTTGCCAATAAAGTATGGATCATTAGGAATCATATGAGACTAAAGGTTTTTTCAGGCCAGAGGAAACTCATGAACAATCCAGCTAAGGCCAGAGGAAACTCACAAACGATGCATCTATCTTAGAATGTTAGTGGATCATTATTGTTTCAATTCTTGACGGGATGAATGCTCATGTTGAGGCTACATGCAATATTTATTTGGACTGTGCTCAAAGTTTAAGGAAACAAATCATATGGGTCTAATTCGTCAATTTTCTTAGCTACCTATTCTTCACATTCTGAAGAGGAGTGTTATTACCAGAATATATCAACCATCTGAAAGGGTACAGTAGGAATCTAATTGGTTGTGTTAACTGACTTATGGTATGAAGAGTATTGCACTACCAGTGATTGCCAACTGTCACTGAGCGAAGTGGGACTGATAATGGGATAGGTCGGCAGTTGGTTATTAACTGTTTAGGGGACGTTTGGTAAAGGGGGTGATGGGAATGGAAATGATACCTTGTGCTTTATGCCTCTTGTATAGTGTAAAAATGATCCTTTTTTAGAAAAAAAAAATATCCATTTACTCTGAACAAGGATGTAAAATAGGTATATCTTCAAAAGGTTTTCTTTCGTTTCTACTACGCTGCTAGATATGTTAAGTATGGGGTATCTTTTTCACCTCTATTACCCCTATATCAAATGCCTATGTTGCCTTCTTCTTCTTTTTTCCATCTATAAATATTCCAAGTATGGCATTGCTAGCCTCACAATACAATTTCCAAGCTTAAAATTGTTTCTTATATGACTAGTCAAAGTCCATATATTTTTAGTTGAGAAAGTGAAACTTATGACTCGTGCATGTATTTCTGTTCGGGCATATTGATGGGCTTGTTGATACATTGATTCTTGCTGATCCATATTACCATTTGCATTGTTCATTGGGATGCGTCATGCATGGCTCATTGTTTTTTCTACTATTGCTGTAAGAAACTGTGGAACCAATGCAGTGTATAATTGAGAGTTAAGACTTTGCTAGTAATTTAGGAGTTGAGTATTTAAGTTGACTTGTGCAAGGGCCTTACCTTGCCTAGATTGTAGGCTTCATATAGAATTATATTTCTTTGGTCCAATTCTTGATCAGTGCAACTGATTACTCTTTGGAAAATTTGAAATAATTCCTGAAAAGTATTTTCAAATCAAAAAAAAAAATGTTGAAGTATACATTCAAAAATTCAATCTACATTATTTTCTTCATTTTGATTTAACAAATTATTTCCCAAGCGGAGCCTAAGGTGCTCATGTAGTGGTGAATCTTGTTTTGAATACTCTCCCTCGAATTTAAGACCCTGCAGTATGGAACAGACTTCTTTGGTAGCATTACAACCTATAGTTGGCTTCCTCTTTCAGGGATCAATTGCATTTCCACTTTGAAGCATTGCTCATTCATCTTCCCTTCCCTCTTTTCTTTCTTTCACTTGTCTTTTTGGTTTTCTTCCTTCCTTTTTTCTTTTTTGTTTTCATGATGATTTCACAGGCAACTTTTGTTTGGCGGGGATAAAATATTGGCCTCAACTTGGATGCTGCATAATGTGGTTAGTTATTGATGCATCGAATGACATTGATGGCAAGGCTTGCTTCATGGTCTAGTTAGCCAATGAATTTCTGTCTTGGTTTCAGACTTTTGGGTACATTATTGCCTGAGCCTGTTATTTGTGTCATAGGGAGTGATTTGAGCTTTTTATTTTTTGTTATTCCAATCTGCAGGACAAGGGCAGGCCACTGCCGAAGTTTGGAGAATGGGATGTAAATGACCCTGCTTCAGCTGAAGGTTTCACTGTAATCTTTAACAAGGCTAGGGATGAGAAAAAGACAGGTGGAAAACCGGATTCTCCCACAAGAAGTCAGTCTAATGTGAAGCATGGAACAGAATCTGCAAAGTCACATAAGGTAAGTGTTTTTCTGATTATTAGGATATCATTGTATCTCTAAAGTGTTTGTTGCTGCCTTTTTAAATCGACCAGTCTCTATTACTTTCTTCTTATTTCTCTGTTCTTACTATGGTCAGTTAGAGCACCTGATGTACGCAGAAAGATAGTCGCAGTGATGCTTTCTCGCAAGATTCCTTTGGTAGAATTTGATACTCCTATTTGTTTTACCTCTTTGCCCTAGATTCTTTCGTATAAGATTATTGAGTACTTGGATCAGTTTGTTTTCACTCTGGTTGCGAGGTGTTAATCCCCTGACCGCATTATTATTTATTAATGGAGGAGTTTTACGGCAATCTATCCATCCTTTTGTGTGTGTTTTTGGTGGATGGGTGGGGGGGAAGGACCCCCTAGTCCGATTTACTTGCAACAATCATGACTCTAATTTTTACTGCATTTTAAATTTTGTGAAGTGAATTTCCAAGTCTTCGAGCCTATTTTAATTTTAACTTGCTTTATATGTGTTTGCTTTGCAGAAAAAATGGCTCTGCTGTGTACAAGCCCCGGACGTACACGCTTAAAACTTTGATGATAGAGGATTCCTTGATGAATCCCAGCCTAATGTTTTTTCATTAAAAGATGAAACCATGGAGTTTGTGATGGTTGCTCTGCAGGAACGGCTATGGTTTCTATTTACGTGGAATTGAGTTGGTCTGGGATGCAAATGAAATGAAGGGAAAAAAAAGAAAGAAAAAAAAACTACTATGTGTCTATTTGTACTGGACGTGTGGGTTTTTTGTTAAAACCTGAGTTTATTTCCTTTTTTATTTATTTTTCTTCCCCCTCCTTGTCTTGCCCCCTTGTAAAGCTTGTGATATAGTTTGTCTTTCTGAAGGAGTGAATTTGTCATATTTGCATATATATATATATATATATTCTTTCATCATTGCAGTCCGGCCCTTTCCTTGATATTATCCTGTTAGAACGGTCCTTGCATTCTCATATCCACTGTAACAGTATCTGAAAATTGATTCAGGTTGTTGGTCATTACCAATCTTCTAACAGTTTTTAACTCGATAAATGCTTAAAAAGTAACACATAATTTGCTTGGGAGAGATTTGACCAGTTTTCGTAAATATTAATTTTTATCATAAGAAAATACCTGTTTAAAAGTGATAGTATTTTATGTTTGGTATATTATTTTTGTATTTTTTAAAGTAATAATAATAAAATCATTATAAATGAAGTTATCTTTTATTGAAATTTTATTTGCTTGAAAAAAAATTATGAAGGCTAATGTGTAATCAACAACTAAAAAAGTAGGATCAACTTGAATCTAATTAGATAAGTCAGTTTTTTAGGTATATAAAAAAAATTAAGTGAAAGAAAAATATCTTTCACTTTCGCTTGTTTTAACCAAACGAAATAGTTTTAACCATTACTAAAAAAGTGCTCAACTTCAACAAATGAATATATATTTTTTCTTTTCAATAACTAGGAAAGTATTAAATTTAGAAATGACAATTCTCTTCCACGGTTTCAGAATCCCATGACTCCCATTAGATATTTTCTGTTTGAATTTGGATATAGAAGAAATTTTAGGACCGAATTTTAAAAAAATTTATTAGAGATTTTTTTGAAGATAGAGCAGAATTTTCATTTTCTAACCCTCTCTAAATAATTTTTATATAGAATTTAAATTACAAGTATATTATAATAAAAACATAAATAGGTATTATGGATGAGATCGAATTTAAAAATCAAAAAATGAATCGAGATTTGGAGAATATATTTAAAATTGGATACAAATTCCTCCAATAAAAAAAATTAAAAATTAATTTATTTGTTAGATTCGAAAATAAGGTCCCCGTTGCCATCTTATTTTTACTCCATTGATCTATAGCTGATTCAAAAACTGATCCTTATGCGTATTTGATCCGTTTCAAATGAGCCGACAGAGTCAAGCCTGTATTATGAAACCGACGTCTCGTGCTTATTGAATAATGTTCTGTGGAAAAACAGTATTTTGATCCCTTTTTTCATTTCCCCTCCTCCCCTCTATTTTGTTTGAACAAATGAAGCAAAGTGGAATGGTCCCTTAAATCAATCCAAGCTCAATGGGAGATGATTCAATTCAGCTTTGTTTTTGTATCGTCATTATTGATCACAGGAAACTTTTTTAAACCAGTACAGTAGAAATCCTATATTATCCAATGAGAGAAACGATGAGATTAAATTTCTGTCGCACTTTCTACAGTTCTAGACTCTGACTGCCCCAAGTTTCCTCTCGAATAGCCGCCTCATGAGGTACACTTGCAACACACTGGCGCTGATGAGCGCAACTGATTCAAACAAAGCTTTGTGGATTGCCCTTTTGCCCATCCCCTCATTCACTGCATATTTTATTTTTCAAAATAAGATACCCAATCAATGCAATAAGAGCAAGCAAACACTAATCACATGCATGCATCCAGAACCAAGCTTAATTTTATCAATTATTTCTTCCATTACCGACTGCTTGGCGATCAGTTTGAGCCTCCAACCAATGCTGTTCAAACTGAACATTGAAAAGTGCTTCCTCCAACTTTGAGATGCTCTCATGCAATGGCTTAAGATGCTCTTGAGAAACGAAAAACAAGGCATAAGAGTCAGCAATCGATGCTGTTTCCCATTTTTCTGTTTCAAAGCCAGTGTCGTTAAAGGGAACACAAGGAAGACCACTGAGTTATTCTTACCGTCTTTGGCGGGCTGTTCGTAGAACGCAAAGTGGCCTACTTGTACATCGAAATCGATAGTTTCGTGATACGGAGACTTGTTTGTGAAACAGAACTGGTAATTTCCTTTCTGTTGAGCAACAAACTCGAACTTGTCGCTTGTCTTATCGCGTGAATCATGGATTTGGTCACCGTGAGGTCCTTTTACCTATCAACATATCAAAAAGATAGGTTGTCCATCTTGGTGTTACGGTCAAAACTAGAACTATAGAAGGAGACTCAGACATAATGTTTTCATGTTAGAAGTGAAACATCAAGACAAAGCAAACAAAACTTGAAGCTAGAAAAGTATTTTTATGACAGGAACAACCAGACATGAGCATCAAGAATCGAATTCAAGAAAGTCAAAAACGGAAAATCATTCAAGCTCATAATTCTCGGCCAATGAATACATAAAAAAATAATGATAATTCGATAGCATACTACGAACAACGCTGGTAAACCAGAAGATTTTAGGTCAGGGTTGGAGAGTAGAGAGTGCTTATAGGGTGTGGCAGCGGGAGGATCACCAACCATTCATTGTCCACTACTAAGTTCGACCTCATCAAATTACCACTCTACACATACAGGATACACATTCACATGGAGGATCAACGATGGGAGGTGACAATCGACGATTCCAAAAGCCATCTATAAATTGAAGATAAGACCTACAACAATAACTGTTATTATCAATCCTTAGTTGTCCATCACATCTTCAAACAGTGGGAGTTCCCGAATATAGTGCGCCCTGTATCTTAATTATAGCGAAGTCCAAGCTCCATCCATTAAAGGCAGGGCAGCAGGATCTCAATCCCATTGGAAAAATACCCATCAATACTCATATGAACATGTTTCTACCCGAAGGTCTTGAACCAAGCATCATCACCAATGTGCAAGAGCAGCAAGCATCCCCAAACACCGAACAAGTATCTAATACTTACTAACTCGACCTAATTGAAATAATCACAAAATCATGTTCATTTTCTAAGGTGCCTAGGTAATAAAACAAAATTACATTCAGGATCACAAAACTAATAAATTAAGGATCATAAAATAATCTGTGTCACTAAAAGGGAAAAAAAAGTTTAGTAGAGCGAGAAGCATGAGAAATATAACAAAATAATTGGAAAGGAGTACTCTTGAAGAAAAGGGAACATACCACTAGATCAACACCAGCATCTGTTTGCCACTGCGCATCGTACTTGATTACAACAAAAGATACAAGGACATTATCAAAATCATACTCCACTTTCTGAGAGAAACATTCATCTCTATCAATCATAATTCTAAGCCCAAACGATCCTTGCGAGCTTGATAGAGCCAACAACATCAACAAAACAGCAACAAAACGATGATTACCCACCTTCATCTGCAGAGAAACAAGAAGAACGATAGAAGAATCAGGATTATGGAAACATTAAACCACAAACTGATGAACATATTTCGGAAGAAGAAAAAAAAAATACTAGTTATCTCCATATCATCCAGCTCAAAGCAGAAGAAGCAAATAAAGTAAAAAAAAAAAAAAAAAAAAATATATATATATATATATATAATTAGCAAAATCTAAACGACCTCTTATTGATAAAATCTAATTATGTGAAAAAGGAATCCAGATTCAGACCTTTTGCTATGAGGATTTAATTCTTCACTGGAATTACCTTCTACCATTCAATTTCAACTATACTATACATCAAAGCCTTATTTTTTTTTCTTTTCAAAACTAATGAAATTCTGCTACTTTACATGCAAACGACAGTCAAATTTCTCATTCAAGTCGCACTGATACTTGGCAAGGTGTCATCCAGTACCCTAACTGGCTCAGTCCTTCCCAATAATTACACAATTTCAACACCATCTTCTTCCTTCCCAAGTTATCTATAAGCAAAAGCTCCGAATCCATAGTAATTCAATCAAATTATATACGACATGAAAGAAATACCCTCGCTAAGTACAAACCGTTTCTTTTTCGGTAAGGAGTTCTTCAAGACGGATGGGTATCGCTTAACACAATTCACGATCAATAAATTGGACTCAGACAAAACTATTGTTCTAAACAGCTAAAGATGTAAACTTGAATTGAAACTTTTATTCTGGGAAAAATTCGAAATAAAATGAAACAGGAGTCGATACCTTCTCTGTAATTCGTGATGTATAAATATCAGTATTGATAGACACAATAGTTCTGAGATGAATGATGATCGATAGAAGGGAACGACAGCTTCTAGAGGGATGGCAAGAGTCAAAACGCAAGAGTCCAGGAAGAGAGGAACAATATAAGTGTTTCCAAAATAGAGGTATTGACTTTGGGTAATGATCCTCCACCGCCTCAAAGTAGAAGACAAGTTGTAACTCGTAATGATCTTCCACAGGATTGCTTGCTATGGTCGTACGTCGATTTTTTTTTTTAGAGGGTGATGAGTGATGACTGATGAATTAGTCGGAACCAAACCCTGTCACCCAAATATAATTTATTATCTTCATTCTACATCCTTGGACTGAAATCTTATTATTATATAAAAGCCCAGCTATTATCTACTTCATCAAGTTTTCAAATAATTGTCGTTTTGTATTTTAATGATAGACTTTAACAATTAATAAATTTTAATATATAATAATTATATTTTTATATTATGATGTATTATAATCTAAGAAAAATTAATTGTCAAAAGTTTGTTTATAAATTACATAATAAAAACTATTTAGAAACAAAAAGAATGATAAGTATATAAATTCCTAAGTCAATCAAGGAAGATTAGGGAATACCTTTGTGGCTTTGTCATGGGGTAATAAGAAATAGTATAACACACCAAAATTTACTATTTTTTTATTTTTAACAAAAGTATAATAACAATATAGTTGGATATTATCATTGTAATTAATATAAGTGTGACTTATCCTAACATCTTTATATCAAATATAAGGCAAAATAGTTACAATTTGAAATATGATAAATAGAGAATGAGAGAGCTTTCATAAACTTAGATGAGAGCTTAGATATCAACTGTATAATATAAAAAAAAATACAATAAAAATGGATCCATTAAAACTAAGAGTTCAAAAAAGTATGTAGACAAAAAACTAATAGCCAAATAACATGATTCTATGTCCAAGCCCAAAGATAATATGATCATTCATCTCCAAGTAAAGCATCATAAGCAGTGAAGTCATTCAAATGGTCATCATGGTCATCATTGACCTACACAACAAAGTATGGGATGTCTGTTATTGGGAGTAAGCAACACTTATGAGAAGGATAATCGGTACGCTATGTATTGTATAATGTAACCATACAGTCATATCAAGGGCATACAAACACAAAATGTCACATATAAGAATAATCATGCATACTGATAAAAGATAATAAGATGAAAGAGAAAATTTAAATTCAAGTTCAATTATTAGGTATGGTCATAGTCCATTTCTTATTTATGTTAAGTCCAAGGACACAAATATTATTAATCTATTAGAACAAATTGAATCACCTCTCAAGATAAAATGCTCCCAATCAACTATCATTATCTAGTGGAACAGATACAATACCTCCTAGAACAATACATTCCTAGCCACTATTCATAGATAGGTGGAATATTCTGAAAAACCTTTTTAGGCAAAATACTACCGATTCACTATTATCGTTTCGCAAAACGGACACAACACCTCGGTCCGAACTCACATGATCTTTCACTTTAAGTGATTAATACCTTACTAATTGTTATTTATCTCGAGATCATCATGCATACATATAAATATGCAAGGCACATAATCCAGACTTAACATAATTGTACATGACACATAAAGCACAATCATATCATAATCGAGTCATCTCCTAAGTAAAAATACTATAATTCCATTAAGAAACCCTATTTTCACAAGAAAAATGCAACTTCTCCCATAAGACTCATTTTATCACCAAATTTAATACACCATCCTATATATTACTATTAACAACATATCCAAAAATCAATGTGTAATTCCAACATCTTACACATATAATAACAAGCCTGCCTCTAATGTTATTATCCATGATTTAAGATACTTTCTCATTTTACTATACTTAAGTTATTCATAATCACCCTAAAATTTTCACGCATCATAATTAGCATCTTTTAATTCTATTCCCATTCTAGAATCATCCAAATCTCATATTGATCAAAATGCCCTTATTTTACTGAAAGCTCAAAATCTCATTTTAGATAACTCGTGCCTTATTCAACTATCATTTGATCATATTACTTATAAAATAATTTATAAAACCCTTAAAGATTATTATGCCATGATTATTTTCTACATTATCATAAAATGATCAAAATACCCTTACAATAGCCACAATACAAAATTTTCATAAAAATCCTACAACCCAACATCATTAATTTCCCAACTTTAATTTATTACATCACCAGACAACTTAACTGCATTCATTTCCCATTCTCCATGCTTCATCAAATCTAAATGTCATACTAAATACAACATTTAGGGTATCAAGATAAACTTATTGTAACAATATATATAAGTGCATGTTTTTTCATTTTACTCAATTTTTATCATACGATAGCACATTATCATACACTAATATTAACAACATGACATTATCAATATAATAACACCAAACATGTCATTACACACAAAATACACATAAAATTTAAAAATCACTAACTATAACATATATCCTTACCAAACGACATTAGTCTCTAAACACGAATAATCCTAACACTCCTATGAGACCACCACAAAATTACTTATAAACCAAGACCAACACATGGTTACAAGTTAAGAAATCAACCAAGAAAAGCTAGGGGAAAAGAGGGTAGAAAAGAGGCAAAACAGAAGCAAACAGACCTGGAGAAAAATGTGGCACAAAATGAGAGCTAGCTATGTGCGAAGATGGTGCAATCAAGGGGGTGTTGCGTCAATGGGTGACACAGCTAGGGTGGTTGTTGCGTCAAGGGGTGACACAACTAAGGGGGGTTTGGCATGAGGTATTAACGCATCTTAGGTGGGTATACCATGAGGGGTTGACATAAGAAGGCTAAGGTAGTTTGAGGTGTGGGCTGTTTACATGAGGTTTTGACACAAATGGGGGTGACCTTATGTGAGGTTCTCATGCAGGTAGGGGTGGATTTACATGAGTGGATGACGCAACCAGGGTTGAGTTATGTGAGGCGTGTTAAGTTACGTAGAGCTTCACTAGATGAAAATGGCAAACATCAACCGAATGAAGCGTAAGGAAGTTTGGGAAAGAGAGAGGGAATCAATGGAGAAGGTTGGTGATGCATTAAATGAGGTGAGGAGAGATAATGGATGGGTGTGTGTGTATATATATTTAGGGTAGTGGTGGTAGTGCACGGATGGTGAGGATGGAAGAGGGTCAGGTATGGCAAGGCAAGGATTAAGGAAAAGATTTGGGGCAAATTGTGGCATATCCCAAGAATGAATGGATGGGAAGGGTGATGGTTGTGATGATGATTTTAGAACGTCGGCCGAAGGAAAATGGTCAGGGAAAGAGGGATTCATTTCGGGAAGAAGGAAAAGAAGAAGGCCAAATAGGAGAAAAAAAATGGGAAAAGGACGGGAAAAAGAAAAGAAGTTTAGGGTTAGTATTAGAATTAGGTTTAAAATTGAGATTCAAGAATTATGATAAGATTAAAGTATTAATTATTTAGGGTTAGAGTTAAGTTAGAGTATTAACTGCCTAGAATTAGGTTTAGATTAAATTTAGGGGATTACAAATAGCTCGTAGAGAAAGATAATAAAAAAATAAAAATAAACAAACTATATATGTTTTAAGTGAAAAATATCTTCAAGGGATACTATCATATGTTTAGTAAATTTTAGTATGAGAAAATGTCAGTTAAAAGTTATGAAAGTGCGAAGAAAATTCAATTCCAATAAACTCAAATAGCATAATTAGACAATAATTACAACTCTAAAGAAGATAGCTCATCACTAACACATAAAACTTATGTTCCTGCACTAATAACCTACAGGTTGTGAAACTAGAAACCTTTTATAGTTCTCAATAAATACATCATGTAAACAACAATATAACCAAGTTTGTGTCAAATCTCAGCATAATAGACCAACTAATTATAGGCAAAAATAGAATTAAAATCATATATAAAAATAAAGACCATATAAAATACATGTGGAAATACCACTAGAACATTAACCTGGAGAAATTTAGTCGCTATTGTTCAGAATCAAAATTGGCGAGTTGTAGAGCTATGTCGAAATTTTAACAATATCCTATTACAAATAACTTTTCAATCTTCATTGTAATAAAAACATGTTGAAAGAAAAATATAGGTTTTTATGTGTGTTTTTTTTTTCTTCTCTCTAACAAGTTTTATGTATCACTCTCCCTTAATCTATGCATGACCTTTTGACATGGAAGTATTTTCCAAGACACAAATTATTCTTAAATTTTAATCTTCTTACCACATATTCAGAAGACCCTCTAAACACTTTCTTTATTCGAATCTATGTCTAGATTATGGTTAATAGTTAGATCGGCTAATAGACCATTTTTGGTCGATACCTATGAAATAGAACATACAAATTCACGTAGGGGGGTTGTTGCTTCATTAAAGGGCACTGATTTTGTTGCATGTTATTCCTTCGTCCTATAACATCCAACTACCGTTGCTCCTTCATTAAGGCTTCATCCTTACTAAAATTATCTGTTAAAAAAAACTACCAATTTTCAACAAATTTTATCAAGGGCTTCATTAAAATAGCTAGTTATCGGCTAGTCAAATTTGTTCAAACTATCTAACTACTAAATTTCATAATAGGAATTGTCATATGTTGATTTTTTTTATGAGTAAAATATAGAACATAAACATAGAAAACAAATACGCCAGCAAACTAGCCCTAAACATCATTACAAAGCATATCTCCACGAAGCGCCTCCCCATCGCCCCAAAAAAGAAATAAGAATCCAAAATCCCTACATGAAACACCCATATGAAACACCCTAGAAATAACAACTTTATCTATTTATCCGTCGAAGTTAACACTACATAGGTCTGACAATATTAAAGGCAATATCGTTAGTACTAAGGTTAGGATTTTCTTTCCACCCCTCACTCTAATACACTACCTTCCATTTGACACTCCAGAAGATCCTAATCTATTACACCTCTTCTCCTTCGAACAATACATGTCTAAACAAGACAAAGCTACTCAAATTATAGCGTAGCTAGCCATAATTGAGACCTAAAATCTTCAGCCTGTTCGGTTGTTCCAGGACACCCACCAGTTAAATCCCTTGATCCATCATCAACATCTTTGCAATCTATTAGTTCGTGACACTTTTGTACGTCTGCAGGTGCCATGGCTGAAGGCTTGGCAGCTGAACCAAAAGGATTATCTGCATCAAGATCGTGACTATGTATTTCAAAGTTCCATATGTAGGTCACAAGTTTCAGCAGAAGTTTCCGTGCTTATGCCGTCTTTTACTGCAATCGGTTTCTCGTCTTGTCCTCCTTTCGTTGCCTTTGTGCTGTGGATGATGTTGCTGTTGCTCCTGTTGACTTGCCATGCATGGTAGCTGTGAATATAATATATCCTTCCCCAAAATTGTTGTAACTAGTAGAAATAGACGAAGTTCCTTCATTCTTTATCTAGCTGACTTGTATATTTATTTATATAGGTGTCTAGTGTCTGCCTGAAAATAAAGGGACGTTTGTCTTCAACTCTTCATCATGCGTACAAGCACATGTGTGCAATATTGCTGCGCGTCAATTGTTTACCAATCATGTTCGCCACTACATAAGAAAGTAAGAGAGGACCTGACAAGTTGTTCTATTCACGAAAGCACGTAGGACAATGCCCGTCCAGCTATAATCCTGCCGACCTCGACTAAAAGAACAAGAAGTCAATGCTGCTATCTTATTTTTATTTTTGATATTTTTTTTATAAAGTTTTCAACTATTTATATTTTATCAAAAATTACACATCCCAAGACTTAATATAAATTAGTTAGAGGGAGATAATATTCGACACGAACTACATTTAAGGTGAGAACTTAACTTTTAATTTTAATTGTGAGATAAAAATATAGACTTAAGACAACATATTCTCCAAAAAAAAGTTACGGCGCTTTAAAAATATATATATATAATAAAGAGAGAGAGAGAGAGAGAGGAGGGGGGGTTTTATCATTAAAAATATATAATAAAACATAACCATAATGTGTTAAATTTAAGTATATCAAATGTTTAATATATTAAAAAAGTCATTTCACCTCCTAATATTTTACATAGTAAAAAATTATCTAATCTAATTGATCTTGGAGAATCTAATAGAAACTGGTTGTTTTTTATGCGATAGCCAATCTCTATGTAAATTGAGGTCTTTTTCTTTTTTCGAGTCTCTCATTGGTCTAGCCGATGGTGCTTCAATAATACATATATTAAAATTCAATATTACTAAAATAAAAAATATATTCACAAATTTTTAAGTACGTCTGCAATTATCTAACTCACACCAAAATAACAACCGACGAGGACTTAGAGGGGGATCGTTGGTGTCAAGCAGCCACATCAACCATAACATAATATATCCAATAACTAAATTCTATACACAACACACAATAAATTGTCAAGTAACAAGGTATAAAGTAAAATGAGTAAGTTATATAACACAGTTATTGCATAAAGTTCTAAGATAATAAATACAAATCTAAATATCATGTACATACTAATACGAACAATAATCAAATTCATCACTATAATTATTTTCATCTTCTTTGAAACTATCCATATCGAAATCCAAAAAACCTAACCTTTTGTGTTCCATGTCATTATCTCTAACAATAATATTTTAAATTAATTTAAAGAATATATACTTATGTTTCTTACGAGGACTTGAGCTATATTTAACACAACTTTTTGATAAGCTAATTTAGAAGTGTCAAACTATAACACTAAGATTAATAGATATTTTCTTGATATAAGGTTCAAAATGAAATAAATTATAAAAATTAATGTCTAAAGCCCTAAATTATAAAACAAATTATGCTAATTTCTAATTTATCAAATTGAACCCTAGACTTGATATATATGAGTAATTATAAATACAATATTCTCTCTCTCTCTCTCTCTCTCACACACACACACACACACACATATTTCCCAATCTTTTATTTTCTCACTTTATTTAATGTTAAATTATCCTTATATATTTAACAAGAACTATATATATATATAGACAAATTGCATGCTTATTAATCACACAACATAAAAATTATAAACAAATAGCATGCTTAATATATATGTTATAAAATAGATACTAAAAAAGGACTACACACACACACACATGCGCAC
This sequence comes from Tamarix austromongolica, assembly GCA_039764185.1. NCBI lineage: Eukaryota > Viridiplantae > Streptophyta > Magnoliopsida > Caryophyllales > Tamaricaceae > Tamarix > Tamarix austromongolica. Next base: position 14,712,655 of record CM077817.1, read on the forward strand.
AATTCATATAAATAAATTTCTCACACAACATAAAAAGTGATTAAATTACAACATATTAATTAATATACATATTCACAATATAAAATTACATACATACAAATTTATATATATATATATATATAATATACAATGATATGCCCACAATTCATATAATTACAACCATACTATACTACACTTAAAATCAAGCATTTTATCATACATATTTACACTACGACAAAAAAAGATTAACTCTAACGATTATACATCATCGGTATTAGATTAGCGATATATTTTTATATAAAAAAATGGTAGGAAAATACCTAATACCGCTTGGTGCCAAAATTTTCCCTCACAATTTTTATTAAAATATTAGGGAAACAAATTCTGATGATCTTATCATCGGTAATAAGATATATTTTTGGTTAAATGCTATGGAGGGAAAAGTACCACCAAGGAATGAGGAGTGAAAATTAAAACTTTAATACTAATTATTTTTCCCTTAATCGTTGGTAATAAGTGGAATATGGTTGAAATACCATTGAAGAAAAATTGATTCCAAGGAACGGGGAGGAATAATGAAGTGCTTAATATTGATAATTTTTTTTAAATATTGGTGATCAATCATCGATTATAAATAATTTAATATTTTTTTAGCATGGATGAAATTACAACATCTAACTTATTTCCCCTAAATACCAAAGATTCGGATCGTCAATATTAAGGGTATATTATGATGAAGCTCACGAATCCTAACTCCTTATTTGTTCTCTTCTTCTTCGAATTCTATTTTCTTATTCTTTTATTACCGAAAACCTCCGCTATTTTTTCTTCTTCTCTTTCAGATTTCTCCTCCATTTTTTCCTTTTTGAATATTTATTTAATCTAATCTCTATTTCTTATGTATTTTTTGGTATAAAATTATCTAATTATTAATTTGTAGGTGTAACCATAAGTGTCCAAATTACCACCATTGCACAGTTGCCAAGCACTATCATGTGACGGCCAAGCATCACTACATTATTAATTTGGTATAATTAATATGTATTTGTTTGTTTTATGTTAATTGTTGCGTATTATTTAAATTGAATAATTTTATGAATTATATTATTAAAGTTAGGGTATGATTGGTTATTTAGATTATTTTAATTAGATTTCGTATAGTTTGATTATTAGATTATTGTAGTTAGGTTTTGTATAATTGATTAATTATATTTTGTATAATTGATTTATTAGATTATTATAGTTAGATTATGTGTATAATTATATTATTGTATGTAGCTGTTACTATACATGTTAGATTAGAAAAAAATATTAGTATGTTAAAGTATAATAATTTTTTTAGTTAATTTGTTTATTAATATATATGTGTGGCGGTATCTTAGTATGTGTGTATGTTTTTAAGGTAAATTTGGTGATATTTAATTTTTATTATTTTTTTGGTGATTTTGTTATATTTAATTAATATTTTTTAGATTATGTTTAAATTTTATATTAGTGTGTAAGCATGTTAGGTTATGTGATTAACATCTTAATTTTGAGTTGAATGATATAAATATATAATGTTCATTCGTGATGTATGAAAAGGTAAATACTAAAAAAAAATAAACAATTTTGAGATAAGAGGTAAATCGTTAGAAAATTTTATTTTCTATAATAATAAAAATTAATCATGACAATACATCAAACAAATATGAAAATATAAAAACAACCATGACCTTATAGAGTAATTAATTAAGATAAATGAAATTATTTTTTATTTTTTAATATTAATAAATTATATATAGTTACACCTTTAAGAAAATATATAACTAATATATTTGTGGTCATTGGATATAAAAAAATTATGTGTAAGTTCTTGACTATAGAGAATAATTAATAGGTATGCATGAATCTTGATATTGAAAAATCATAGGTAAATAAATTCAATATTAATGAATTTGGCAATAAGAGAACCTATTTAATAATTAATCTATAATAGTTAAATATTTTAGATAAAAACTTAATATTTAACCTTATAAAGTAATTAATGAAATGTTATAAAAAAAAAGAAGCTCAAACCTTTAATAGTGTTTAATTTTACATAGTTGAACCCTTATGCAATAATGGAACTAAAATATTTGTTTTGTTTAAAGAAAATATATAAAAAAGTATTATATATAAGCAATATTAGAGAGTGATTAATGAAATTAAAAGAAATGAAATAAATTCAATGTTAACTTGAAAAGGGTTCTTCATATTAAGGTTTATTATGATTTTGTGTCATTTTTGTTTGTGGTAGGATGCTACTTGATGCATACCCTTTGTCCTATTTTAGGATCTCTTTGAATGGGGATATTAGACTTCATGTGAGATGGGCACTTGATGTGTTAGATTGCATGGTAGATAAGGGTTTGTATTTAGGATCGTGAAACTCTAGGACATATTATTATTATTTTTCTTACCTTGCCACTTATACAACCATGAGTAAGAGTGATGGGTGGATATCTATTGTTGTTTGTCACTAATGTTCCACACTCAAAATTTATTAAGGGTGAAAATTTATGAGACATTATGATTAGTGACAAACTCTCCATATAATGCTTACAATAGGATGCTTACAATAGAGAGTTGATAATGATTAATGATGAATGGAAATCTCTCCATAGGATGCTTACAATTGTATACCTTAATTATCTAAGTGAATCATTTGAATTAGATGGGTCTTCTTCTGAATAAGTGAGAGAGTAAATGATTCTATGAGAATTATAGACTCATTAGATAATTGAGAGTTGGTCATCAAATGTTACCATGGGTTATGGTAAGTGATTGAGAGCATTAAAAGTGTGTATCCTAAAGGTTGTACTAGCCTTAAATTTTTTTATATTATTTTTTTAGTATTAGGGTTCCTTATTAGATGTTGGACCCATGTTTTATCTTGTTGTTGTACATTGTATTTATAATTTAGTTAAACTTTGTATAAAGTATCTATTTAACTAATATTGTAGTATTGTTGTTTGCTAAATTTAATTATCGATAAGATGAGTGAAAATTATTTACTTAAAAAATTTAACAAATAAGATGACCAACGATAACAGTTGGAAAAGGTTATGAAATGGTAGGCATGATGAGTTTTGGAATGGGCTTCAATATTTTATTGAAATGGAAAAAATTATCTAAATTTGGATGGGTGTGTGTGTTTTCATTGTAATAATTGTAACAATTATATATGGCACCCTCCTAATGTATTTGAAAGTTACATACTATGCAATAGGTTCATGCTAACTTATGGGAAATAGGTATACTGCGGTGAAACAGAGTCAGTGTTAGTTGAGGAGGAGAGAGAAGATGAGAAGTCATATATTTTGTATGATTTGTTAGTTGGTGCTCATGAGCCCTATGCATATGACATGGTTGATAATGAAGCATTAGGTGGTGACAATTTTATTAATATAGATGATAACGAGACTTTAGGTAGTGATTTGGGTAATGGTATAGATCAATATTATGAAGAATTATTTTACGAGAACGAGACAAAATTATATCCCACTCTTTTTTAAACTTTTTTTTTATATTAAAGTTGATGAATCATAAGTTGTTGAACGAGTGGAGTAATAAGTCATTTGATAGGTTATTAAAGTTTTTAAAAGAGGCTCTTCCAAAGGAAAATAAATTACTCAGATCACATTACGATGCTAAGAAGATGATGAGCAATACTACTATTGTGTGTATCTTTCACCATAAATATATATATATATATATATATATATATATATATATATCACTAAGCATCTAAATATCTTTTACCACTGTTGAATATATTTTTCATCAATATTTCCCTTAACTTTTTAACATTGATCTAAGCATATATCATTAGTCATGTATCTTTCATCATAACTATAACATATTTTGTCATGAATCTAAATACGTTTCACCATTGTTAAACATATTTTTTACCACTATTTTTTTTTATAATTTTTTAACATTAATCTAAGCATATATTATCAATTATGTATATTTTTTTACCACAACTGTATATAGATTTCAACACACACCAAATTATCTTTCAATATTATTTTTACTCACAATTTTAATTATTCGATGATCTTCTTTCACCACTATTATATTAGTGTATTTTACCATAATTTTTTTTCTTTTTGTCAAGACCATGCCAATATAGATCTCCATTTTTAAATTCCAAATTTAAAAATAGTATGGTACATTATTTTAAATACTTTAAATTAATAATTGTTAGTTTAAGTAGTTGTTAAGTACCACATACAGGTATATTTGTATCGTTAGTTAGGCTAGCTTAATATCCGATTGGTCGTTATTACTTGTGACCTAATTAGCTGGTATCTAGGAGAAATAATTACCATAAAAGTGGGGTCTTCAAGGCTCATTTAGGTAGATAGAAAAATTTGTAAAGAGTGAAATAATTCAATGGAAAGAAAGACCAGTATAAAACAACACCATCCTCTCTGTGTCTTCTCGCATAAGATAGTTTTATTAAAGTGTAGTTAGTGTTCTTGTCTAGTAAACTCAGTTCTTGACATTTGGTAGAGTGGGTTGAATTATCAAAGCTCCTATATTAGATTAAATAGTAGTTTGGAATTCAAATTTGGTATCAGAGCTTCGAGGAAGAGGATTAATGGTTGCTATCAAGTTTGATGTGAAGAAATTCACAAGATAAACTGACTTCAACATTTGCAGAGTAAAAATAAGGGCCTTATTAGAGCACTAGGGTTTGCAATATGTGATTCTTTATGATAGGGAAGTTAAGGTAATGGAATAAGATAGGTATAAGGTAATAGAGATTAATGAGAATGCATATAGCACAATTATGTTATGCCTAGGAGATAGAGTGCTTCATGAATTTACAAAAGAACCCACAATTGTTGTAGTTTGGAAGAAGTTTGAGAGTTTATACATGACCAAGTTTGTGTAAGAGGGTCATCCTCAATTAAAGGTTGCACTCATTCAAACTTCAAAATGGTAGGCTATTTGAGTACCATCTTAATGATTTTAATAAGATAATATTGAATCTTGAGAACATTGATGTTAAAGTAGAAGATGAAGATCATGCCATCATTCTACTGAACTCATTACCCTTTGACAAATATGATAATTTTTTGGACACTATAATGTATAAAAACTAATCGTTAAAGTTGGAAGAAGTCATCACTACATTTTATTCAAATTAGTTGAAGAGGAAAAGTGTGAAAAAGGATGAACCGACAACAAATAGCTTTAATGTTAGGGGAAGATCTAAAAAACAAGACAAGAAGGACAAAATAAACAAGTCCAAGTCACATTCAAAGAAAATATGGAAGTGTTTTCACTATCATAAAAAGATACACTTTAAGAGAAATTTCCTTGAGAGAAGTAATAAACATCAACGGTTCAACAAATAATCATCAAAGGCTTAAGATGCTAGAGATGTAGAAATAATCTCAAACAGATATGAGAGTTCAAAAGTATTGACGGTGGTGAATACTAGAGGATATGAAGGTTGGGTGATGAACATAGGGTGCTCATTTCACTTATGCCCTACAAAATTAATATTTATAAGGTATGAAAGAACTCATGGGAGCCATGTCTTTATGAGTAACAATAAGGTAAATGTTATAGTTGGAACGGGCGGTATTGCATTGAGAACTATTTCAGGTGTTGAATTTATTCTCAAGAAATCTAGGCATGTTTCTAAGATCAAAAGAAACCTAATTTTCCTTGGTTCCCTAGATCAAGATGATTACTCCATTAAAGTTGAGAAAATAATCTTGAAAGTGACAAAAGGCTCGATGGTGATGTTAAAAGGAGAGTTAACTAATGACCTATATATCCTCAGGATTAGTGTGCACTCCTTGAACATAGCATAAAGCAGTGTAAATTCTAGTTTGAATAAGTTAATGATGTGGTATTTTAGGTTGGCACATGTAAGCAACAAAGGTTTAAATGTTATTAGAAAGAAAGGGTTGTTGGGAAACACTGATGTGAAGGATCTTGATATATGTGAAGAGTGTATCAAAGGTAAATCAAATAAATTGAAGTTTACATCAAGTACTAACAGAACAAGAAATGTGCTTGATTATGCACATGCTGATTTGTGGGGGCTTACCACAGTTAAGTCATTAGGTGGTACAAGGTATTTCCTTTCTATTATCGATGATCATACAAGACAAGTATGGATTCATTTATTAAAATCTAAATATGAAGGTTTTGATTATTTTGAAGGAAGGGAAGTGTATGGTAAAGAATCAATTGGAAAGAAATGTCAAGACACTATGAACTAGCAATGGCCTTGAGCTTTGTAATAAAGTGGTTGATGAATTCTGTAAAATTTATGGAATCAATAGGCATTTGATAATTAAAGGCACACTAAAATAAAATGGTATTGTGGAAAGAATGAATCAAACCATATTAGAAGGGTGAGATGGATGTGGATCACATCAGGGTTATATAGGAATTACCCATTTCATGTACCAAATGTCATGTACTAAGGCATGTTCCCTAGGTTTCATACTTTCATAGGCATATTATATGACAAATAGATTTTGTTTGGACTCATTTCATGTATTAATTGCATATTTTGCTTGAAATCATTAATATTTCAAGGAAGTTAGCAAAAGTTTTCTTTTTCTTTTTCTTTTTTTTTTATGACAAACAATTCACATAAATCTTCACAAAAGTTGGGAGAGATTGTAGCCTTTTCTCACACAATTAAGTGAACATTATTTAGATCATAAAGTTCAATGATTTTTCTAATGAGTTTTAATATGACTATGAGTAGAAAGAAAATTAATATTTAATGTCAACAATCAATTTGTATGATTGTATTTAATACACTAATTATATTATTAAAAAGAAAGTTAGTTTAATAATATATTTAGCATGAACTAATAAATAAAAATTTAAAATTTCACTTACATATTTCATTAAAATATAGTAAATCAATTATCTCATAGATAATGAAAGGAAAAAAAATAAGAATAAAAATTGAAAGTAATTTTTAATTCTTCTAAAATAACTTTTTTTATACCAAATTTTAATGATAGAATGACTTATTTTTTGATATAAATGAAATATTTTAGATAAGAAATTATCATATTAACCAATGCCTATAAACACTTTTTTTAAAAAAAATTAAAGTATTTTTTAATAAAATATGTTAAATTAGATCTTTCTAATTTAAAAGAAAAGCAATACTTTCCTCGTACATAGAAATAAGTTATTTAACTTTAATTTTTGTATAGAAAGAAAATAGTAATATACTAAAAAAATTAAAATATTATTTATATATATGTATCTTCTTTTTTTAATTCCTATATTTATTAATTATATTTAAGTTTTTTCTTCCTACTTTTGAAAAAATGATACAAAATAAAAATAAAATCTCATTGTTTTCGGAGTAATAATAGCACCGCAAAACTGAAATCTAGACAAGAGTACAAAAGCAAAGAGCGACCTAGACAGCAGAATCACACCAATAATACATTTTCCTTTCAGGACACTGTTGCCGGTTGCCGCCACCACCATCTGCCTTTTTGCGATATATCAGTCCAAGTCACAAAATGTCACATACATACAGTACAGAGCCCGGTCTCATCTCGGACTATGTAATTTTGCTGACCTGGCACCCTCTCTCCCTTGCTGATTTTTTTTTAAAGTATTTTTACTTTTGTCTAGACCAGAGGCAAGCAGGCAGCTAGCCTGATATCTACTCCGTCCAAATATTCAAAAGTTTCAGACCGTTTCTTGTTCTCTCTATTTTACTTTTCAAACACTGTCAATCAAAATAATCATCATTTCTCAACTATGAATTCACACTCATTTTCTTTGGCTTCTTAAGAACTTCCAGCTGTGTTCTTCTTCAATATAAAACGACTTCCGGTTCCTGTCTCCGGAGTCGGATGCAAGTTTGCGTTCAAATTTTACTTGTCCCAGTTTCGATTTCCCGTTCCTGTTTCCGGAAATTCTTTTCTCTATTTTTATTTTATTTTGTGATGTATTCGGGAGCCTATGGTGCCTAGAGAAGACGGTGATCGCTGAAAGCTGTTGACTGTTCGATTTTGATGGTCCCCGGTTCTCGTAGTCTGACTTATCTGACTCATCATCGGAGTTAGGGTTTTTTTTTTCACATTTTCAGCTGGTATGTGAAATTGCTTATTTTTCCTTCTTCTGTTGTTTGAGTTGTCGAAGAGATTTCCTGCCTCTTTGGTAGTTGTGTGGTTTTTGATTGATGGATATTTGTTTGCCTTCTTTGCTCCAACTTTAGGGGATGGGATTTGATCACGTTTCGGTTATATTGATTTGTTGGTGGAGTGTAGCTTTCATTTTAAATGCTCTATTAGTTATGGAGCTCAGAGTTCTCAGCTGGTTCTAATTTTCCGCGAAATGAAAATTCTACTTTCGAATGCAGAATCTACATGATTGTTTGATTACGTGAAGGACTACCGTTTTGCCCGACTGCTGTATTTAACTTTTGATGTTTACTAGCTGAGAAGTTTCTATTATTGATGGATACAATTTTGGATACAATCGGCTTTCTTATTTGAGAAGCTGAAGGCTGGTTCATAACTTCCCTACTTAGTCTGTTTTTGGTCTTTTAGGAATCTCAGTTTCGAAAGTTCTTTCTTCTTCTTCTTCTTCTTCTTCCTTTCTCCGTTTTAGCTGATTCTTGAACGCTGCAATTTGATCACTAAAAGCTGGAGGCCGCTTTTAGTTTCTTTCGGCGTGGTCTTCTTATCTAATCAATTCGTTAATTAGTGATTTATTTTGCTCTGTGTGGGGCAGTGCGGGTGTTGATGGGGAGGGGGCTCCATATTGTGATATTTTTAAAATGTGTGCTAGGGACCTTAGAGGATGAGCATTTGAACTTTCCTTTGTATTCTTTGAATTTAATAGTCAGCAGCTGACCTGATTTGCAAATGATGAATTCAAAGTTTGTTTGAACCAATTCATGATGACTTGAAGCGCACAACTACTGACCTACTAGACACACGAAGTGTCCCAAGGTGCTCGGCTCATTTTATTATGGGGAACCGCAGCTGTTTCTTGCTGGATATTGTCATAATGAAGAGCCGGTCTTCAATTTTTGTGATTGTGAATGTACTTGATACAGGGATACCACTCTTTTTTATCTAAGAAAGGCAGTTTTTTAATCATACGAAAATATATTTAAACTATGAAACTAAAAAAGGAAAATATGAATACTGATTGACCATTATTGTCTATAATTGTTAAGATAAAAACCCAGACGAGCTTGACTTGGAAAATAAATTTTAAGATCTCCAGTTCTGTAGTGGATTTAGAAAATTCAGATTCTTTAGGGTTGACTGTTTAAGAATAGCCAAGTTTCTTAAAAATTGTTGATGGATCAGCACCACGGGGTTTTTTCATCATATAGTGGCTCTGCATGCTGCCTTATGAAGGCCTTTGATACCTGGTTCTCTATGTTCCTGCTTCTTTAAGTCTTTGCTTCTGTATGTTGCTTACTTGTCTTCTAATGATTTTTCATGTCTAGTTTATCACTATTAGGTGGAGATAATCAGGTAATCTGTAATTGAGTTGAAGAGTACACAAATGAATGAACACCAAGAAAATGTTGAACCTGTAAAAGCAGGAGTAATAGGAGAGATTGACACGCGGGCTCCTTTTCAATCCGTCAAAGATGCTGTCAGCTTATTCGGTGAGGGTGCTCACTCAGGCGAGAAACCTGCCATCAAGAAGACTAGGCCACATTCCGCAGAGGTCTGTTATATCTTGTCTATATATATACTTGCTATCTGGAAAGCTTCTTGAAAGATTTATGTCCTGTGATGTTAGGATACTTCTTTTTTTGTCATCTCCATGCTTGGAATGGTAGGTGTTTATCTTTCCCATTTACTGTTTACCTATGGACTATGTTTATACTCTTGGGAGTATATTAGGGCTTCAAGGTTGTTTAAATATGAAGCATCAGTAGTGGTTTCTTTTGGCAAGTGTAATTGTATTCCATAATAATACGTTGATGGCGTAGTTGTAGCATTAGTTTTGAAGGTCTGAACTTGGTTAATAATATCAGTTTGTTTAATCACTCTTTACATTGAATGGGTGGCATGCTAGTGTTGGTGCCTAAAGTTAGATCGTGTGGAAAATGGAATGGGGCGGGTCAGCATCAATAGATGCCAAGAGTAAGGAAAAGGAAGGAAATCACAATGTGGGAAGTCCTGTATCTCCTGATCAAATCTGTGGATATCCTGAATATCTGGTTAGAGCTTTTTATTGCATAGCTTTTATGTTATTTCTTTGCGATGTGAAAATATGAACTTTGTCATGGCATGCTGTCACAGTTGCTTCAAGATCCTATGTACTGCCGGTGGTGAAATAGAGAATGCTAGTGTAATTTATCTTTTGTCCAATTTCTAGCAAGTTCAGAATCCATTTGACAATTAGATTATTTCCAAATTATTACTTCATTTAAGTTGATATGACCCATTGCTATTTCAGAAAAGTTCAAAACTATCATGCCTTTACTTCAATTTACTGTAAAGTATGTTCAGACAAATAAAAATTTATCCAATCACATTTGGATATATGTCAACATACATCATATGATCTCATCTTCATTTAGCATATTATCTACCAAAGGGGGCCTGAATCATTTACCACCCAATGCTTCTTGATGAGCAACTGGATATTGATGATTTGCAGTGTTTATCTCTCCTATTTCTCTAAATTACTAGATTATATCTTGAAATGCTTCATCATGGTAAAGTTCTAATATTGCCTAAATGCAGAAAAAATATATTTGATGGGGAAACACAAACTTTGTATAGGAGGCCTTCCTCTTTTTTTTTTTTGGATGAAATTTATTGGCCGTTTAGCCCATAGTGTGAGAGGCTTCCAAATTCAAAATATGAAAGCTGAAGTGTTGCTGTACATGCAATAGAGGATGCTTGTTTGGTCTCTGGATGGTTGTTGCATTGAGCTAGTTTTTGTTTCTGTTTTTCTGTATTAAGTAGGGTCTTGGGGTGGTTTGATTTATGCAAAGTGCTTTCCATATTTCTTGCTGGGTTGCTGGCTGTATCTACTTTCTTTGTTATCTAGCTTTTGTTTTTGCTGTTTTTCCTCTTTACCTCTTTGTTCTGGGTGAGAGAGAGGGGCAGGAGATGGTCACATCTATAATGGTATCCATTTAGATGATTGAATACTTGTTAGAAAAATTGACAGCCATTTTCTTCTTTCATGGAACCTCAGGAGTCGGAATGGCCTGGCAATTTTTCACTAGGAGTATCGTAACATTAGCAAGTACTTGAATACACTCCTATGGGTGCTTTGGTCTTTCATAAATATGGTTTTTGACATTACTGTTTACAAACATACTACTGTTGAAAATGTTGCTTGCTTATTTGTTGTAAATATTTTGTCGCTTTGCAGAGAGTTTTGGCTAAAGAGACCCAACTTCATTTGGCAGAAAAGGAGATGAATAAGTTGAAGGAACAGCTACAAAATGCTGAAACTACTAAAGCTGAAGCACTCGTAGAACTTGAAAATGCCAAACGGACTGTGGATCATTTGACCCTGAAGCTGAAAATGATATGTGAATCAAAGGAAGCAGCTGTTAAAGCCACAGAAGCTGCAAAAAGTGAAGCTAAGAAACTTGAAGATGCAACTAGCACCAACCATGCTGTGGCTATTGGTGGTCAAGAACTGAAAGTGGAGAGTGTAAGAGAGCAGTCATCAGCGGAGAGTGCAAGAGAGCAGTCATCAGCCGCACTTTCAGAACTAAGTGCTGCTAAGCAAGAGCTAGCGAAAGTCCGCCAGGATCGTGATGCAACTTTGGAAACAAAAATCAATGCTTCCAAGCAAGTGGCTGAAGCTGAGAATGCTGCAAAAGAAAACACCGAAAGAGCATGTGAACTCTCAAAAGAGATTTCAGCTGTAAGGGAGACAATTGAGCAGGTGAAGCAGGCAACGATTCAGGTGCAACAAGAGCAAGCAGTAGTATTGTCTGAGAAAAATAAGGAGAAACAACTGTACAAGGCTAGATTGGAAGAATCTGTAAAGAAATTGCAAGCAATGAAAAAAGAGTTTGATCCTGAAACTGCCAAAGTTCTGGAGCTGCGACTGGCTGATACAATGAGGGAGATAGAAAATCTGCAAAAGGAAATGAAGGATGCTAAGTCTCTGGATGAGGATACAGTCAAAGCTGTTACATTGGAGCTGGATGGTGCCAAAGAGTCGCTGCATAAGGTTTTGGAGGAGGAAAGTTCTCTCCAGAGTTTGGTGGAGTCCCTTAAGTCTAAGCTGGGGGATTTGAGAAAAGATCATGCAGAGTTGAAGACAAAAGAGGCGGAAACAGAATCTACTGCTGGGAATCTGCACGTCAGGCTACGCAAAAGTAAGTTTGAGCTTGAGACTTTCCTTGCAGAAGAAGCCAAAGCTAAAGGGGCCTCGGATGAAATGATCACAACCCTGAACCAGCTATCCTCGGAAGCTGAAAATGCTAGACGTGAGGCAGAAAAGATGAAGCTCAGGGCTGATGAATTGAAGAAGGAAGCTGAGACGACCAATTTAGCTCTAGAAGAAGCGGAGAATAAGCTAGTCAAAGCTCTTAAAGAAGCTGAGGAGGCTAAAGCTGCTGAGGCAAGGGCCCTTGAAGAGATTAAGGTCTTGTCTCAGAGAACCAGTGCTGCTCGCTCCTCAACATCATCTGAGGCTGGTGCAAAGATCACAATATCTAGGGAAGAATATGAAACTCTGAGCAAGAAAGTGGAGGAATCAGAGAGAGTGACTGAGTTGAAAGTGGCTGCTGCAATGGCACAAGTCGATGCTGTAAAGGCAAGCGAGAGCGAGGCACTCAAGAGGTTGGAAGCTACTCAGAAGGAGATAGAAGACATAAAAGCTGCGACTCTGGAGGCTCTAAGAAAGGCAGAGATGTCTGAGGCAGCAAAGAAGGCAGTGGAGGGAGAGCTCCGAAGATGGCGAGAGAGGGAACAGAAAAAAGCGGCCGAAACTGCAGCAAGGATCCTGGCTGAAACCGAAGCACAGGCACGAGTGCAGGAAGAGAAAAAAGAGGAAAAATTCAAGTATTCCCCTCTCCGTGATAAGATCGAGAAACACAATTCAGAGTTCGGAGGGATAAAGAAATTGGAGAAGAGAACTTCTTTGTCAAAAAAAGTAGCCATGCCGAATTTAGGTGGTATCTTTCACAGAAAGAAGAGTCTGACAGGCAAGGGCTCACCGTCTTACCTTCCTGGTGAGATGCTGAACTGACGCTCCGTGCTGAACTGAACTGCCGACAAAGTGAGATGAGAAATTGTTCTTGTCCTTCTGTTTAATTATCATCTGTATATTTTTGTGATCAGTGGAATCAATTGTATTTGTTGATGTGTAGCCGGTTTGAGGAGATACTATGGATAAGAAAGTCTACGAAAGCGGTCTCCCACTCCAAGAATATAGATAAAAAGTGTACTCTTGATGCAGTTAGAAGGTCATCGCATTCTTGAATCGGAGTGTTGTCGAGAAATTCACGATTCGCGGTGTTGTCGAGAAATTCACGATTCGCATTCTTGAATCGGAGTGTTGTCCTCATCCTAATCCGCCGCCATCTCTGGACTTTGGACTCAGGGCTGATAGTACTGTTCGGAAAAATCAGGCTTATGCTTACAAGCATATTTTTGGTGTTTTCTAATTCTGCCCTCTCCATTCGTTCCCAATTCTCCAGACAGTTCATACCTAAATCTCGAACTTAGTCAACTTACTGACTTTATCCTCCCCAAAATCAATCGTTCACCTTCTATCAATTGCACTCATTCCCTTCATCCTCTTCCATTTCCATTCCTCTAGTTTTACCATCAACATGCTCATACATATAAGTTACTGACGGAAGTGCAGTGAGAAAATAAGGGATATAGCATTTCTTATTGAACGTACTAGCTCTGTCTCTTCCCGTCTAAATATTATCATAACGATACAATATCCGCTACTCGGTTGAAGTTTGAAGCTTAGTAACATATATAAAGCCTGCATCGAGCTGATGCAAATGACATTACTAATACAAGGACCAACAATTTTTCTAAACTAGGATCTAGAAGAGAAAAAAAGATACAGGAGATGGGTACAACAAAACCCATATGCCTTGATGGCACACAGGCCTTCAGCTGGTATTGGTGTCCAGCCCATCAAATGATTGGGACAGTGACCTGGTGAGCCAGCTCTGATCCCTTAACTTGTGGAACTCAGATTCTATTGTTTGAGCAATCTTGGCATCATCTGGATCAGGATCTGGGAACGCTACATGGAATGAACCCTGTTTAAGAATCGATAAGGAATCTGTCTTAGTGGATAGCTCCTTGACGTGACTGTAGAGTTGCTGGTGGAATGGATGGTCCAATGAGAAACAATCATCCATAGTTCCATTTCTAGAATGTCCTGATGATCCTGAGCCTTCCCTCTTGCAAAAATGAGGGAGTGATGCATAATCCATAATCTGCAGTACCAAATACATGTAAAAAAAATTTAGTTAAATGCAACAGAAAAAAATGCAAAAAAGATTTGAGTGATGCATAATCCATCCTTATCAGAATGAATAACAGAAGCCTATAAAAGAAGATGCCATAAACAAGCAGCAAATAGCATCTTGGCATAACATTTTCCTACTACATGTCTAACAGCATGTTAATCCCTAATGCTTTTCTTTCTTAGTGTATGACACCAAGGGAGTCTTGCACATTCCAATGGGACCAATTAAAAAAACACAAACCAACCATATGAACCCTGAAACTAAACAATCAATCATAAACTATATGCAAGCTTGACAAAGCTCTCAACAAATGGGTTCTGCCCATCACTGTCTGGACAAAGGATTAGCAGTAAACAACCATAGAAACCCTGGGCAGCATTAACATTTACCAGTAGTTAGGTACTTAAGAATTAGCGTGGGACTGGCAAAAGATCGGTAGTAAAAGCATTTTCTGATAAAGTACTCTTGAAAAAGCTTTCGAACACAAATACATCATATCAAATGAATGGAAACAGTAGCTCATTATGAACCCAGAGACTTAAACCCCACAACAGAACAATCAAGGCCAAGGAAGGAACCTTACGGCCTCAATTTCTTAGGAAACATTATTAGATAAGTACATGTGATAATTCTCTACAGAGTTTTCGAAGATCTACTACTCCATTTGGTGACTAGATAATTACAAATTTTTACTTCCTTTCAGCTGATATGAACCATTACTTTTTAAAGATCGTCAAATCTACCATAAATTCATCTTTCAGAAGTACATGTTCAAAAATGTCATTATAAATTACTTTCATTTCAACACAATTCAACAGAATAATTTTAGGAGGATAAGTAAAGGAAGGAGAAGTGAGTAGGCTGTTCGAGAGATGTAATATCATGGGGAAGATAGAATATTTTGAGATAAAGTTCTACAAGATCATCTTATGGAAGTACATATTCAAAAACGTCATTATACATTACTTTCATTTCAACAGAATTCAGCAGAATAACTTAGGAAGATGAGTAAAGGAAGGAGAATTGAGTAGGTTGTTCGAGAGATATATTATCATGGGGATGATAGAATATTTTGAGATAAAGTTCTACAAGATCATCTTATGGAAGTACATATTCAAAAACGTCATTATACATTACTTTCATTTCAACAGAATTCAGCAGAATAACTTAGGAGGATGAGTAAAGGAAGGAGAAGTGAGTAGGTTGTTCGAGAGATATATTATCATGGGGAAGATAGAATATTTTGAGATAAAGTTCTACAAGATCATCTTACGGAAGTACATATTCAAAAATGTCATTATACATTACTTTCATTTCAACAGAAATCAGCAGAATAACTTAGGAGGATAAGTAAAGGGAGGAGAAGTGAGTAAGTTGTTCGAGAGATATATTATCATAGGGAAGATGGAATATTTTGAGATAAAGTTCTACAAGATAATCTTAGCCATCTATTAGGGGGTAAATGCAGGAATATCTGATCATTCAAAAGATTTTTATTATTTTATTTTTTATCATGGGGTAGATAGTATAGTTTAAGATAAAGTTCTACATGATTGTCTTAGTCATCCATTAGAGCATAAGGGCCGCATGATACTGGCCTCTTGAGATATCTCTTATCATGGGGAAGATAGAATACTTTGAGATAACATTCTACATGATATTCTTAGCCATCCACTATGGGGTAAGGGCAGCAAGATAGTGGTTATTTGAGATAACTTGTCATTAATGTTTTTCCCAAGTCTTGTATTCTTATTTGTTAGACTCTCTCAATTTTAGCTTGCCAGAGTTCAGTTTAGGTTTGACTTGTCTAGTGCCACTACAGATAGTGACAAGGCACAGACGCATGGTGGTCATTAAAGAGACTTGTCCCATGACAAGCAAGCTGTTGGATTAAAATGAGCTAAGCATTAACATGAATAACAAATATTTCCCTTAAATAGAATGATGAATGCTTTTAAATAAACAATAAGCAAGTGATCTACTAAAATGGAGTACATTATCCTACCTTCAACAACTCGTCTCTACCACAACCTTGCAAAACCTGTACTTTCTTCCTTGTCCGTTCTTGCAAAAGAGGTTTCACAACCTGCCAACAAGTAGCTTTTAATATTACAATATAAGTGAAACAATAAGCATATAAAGAGCTGCTAAATAACAATTATAAAAGAAGACCTTCCAACATGCTGAAAATATATAAGGGGTATTGACGATGTAATATGTATCGGTCTTCTCCGGATAATTCAAGTCGTCAATGTTTGATATCACAGTTAGAATCTGTAACAAGTAAAGTGTTAGATTATAGAGATGCTCACGCATAAAATTGCATGATGCCAGCTTATATTCATCAAGCAAGTTTAAATGGACATGATTGAAAAAGAAGGGGAAAAAACCCAGCAAGAGTGACAATTTTATACAATATAATTAATAAAAATCAAAGACATGCAAAGCATATCAAGAGTGAAAGGTAAATCTGATGAAGTCGAACTAGATTTAGAGTTCAGTAGATAAATATTGGTTCGTAAGAGTCTCAAAGGCTGAGTGCATTTAAAAAGCTTAACTAGATATGATCTATTATCCCTACAAATCGCCTCATTCTCCCACTACTTTATTGAAAACATTTAAAAATTAGGAACCAACAGAAAAGTTGTACCTTTAATTGGTTCAATGCTGATAACTTCAGACCCGTCATATCTAAAACCTTCACACATGTGGTAATAGGCCGTCCATATGTTCTAGATGCAAGAGGCTGCAACTCATATAATAAACCAGTCACTTGTCTATAATATTTATCAAGACTAGCAAGAATATTATTATTCCGAGCAAATACTTACAAATATCACACGATCTCTATATTCATTCATTTGGATATGCGATTGAACATAGTAATGAACCTGAAATATGTATACAAAATTTACATATTAGACCAATGCAATTTAGATATTAGACCAATGCAAACATACTGCTATGGGGTGGGGAAAGGACTAATGTTTCTTAAGCAACAATTATAGCAAAATCTTGTCATTTGTTTGTACTCATAATTTGCTTCATTAAAAAAAGGTGAATTGCAAAAGTGTTTAATTGTTAATTCCAACTAGTATTTGTAAACGAAACACAAATGATACAAATAGATAATATCAGACGATAGATCCTTACCGATGCCTTGTCATATGTGCTTTGCCCAACTCCAATAGCAATGACAGGAAGACCCTATCAAAGATTGCCAAGCGACAAATTTAAAATGAAAAAAGAATACATCTATTGGTTGAAGAAATGATGTGCAATATCCTTAGCAGAGGGAATGCATGCTGGCTTCCCCCTTTTGTAACTTCAAAGAGGTAGAAATTACCTCTTTTGAGAAACCTGATAATCCCAGAAGCTGTGAATCACGTATTGCTCTATACAACTCAATAGGCATAATAGGTTTCTGCACACATGATCAATTGTAGCATTAAATTTTAAGTAAAAATGTCATCTTACAGATAATTGAGTGACACAAATGATATAGAAAGTTTATGGTTCTTTGACATTAACAATAGGCAGAAATTCTACTAAGCCCCAACATCCACATGAAATCCACTCACCAAAAGTATTTTGGCAAAAGCCTGCCAGTGAAAAAGGGATTTAACCAAAATGTATCCCTCTTTTAAAGAAAACTGAGCACATGCCTTGGAAATATATGACAAGTGATTAAACATTGCTTACTCATCTCATCAAAATTCTTTATACCATTCAGAAATCAGACCTGAACATAGTTGCAACTACACAAGCTAGAGCATCACATGTCACAATTAAAGCAAAGATCAACAAGTACATAATCGCATACATCAACATGCTGCACAAAATTATGAGTTCGTTCAACTACCTCCAATTATTTTTTAGTGTTGTGATTGATAAACTGCAACATTCCAAAATACAATAGAACTGTTATTCTAATACAATTTACTACTCGAAAAAATAAGTAGATAAAATAAAATTTTCAGCAAACAAATGACCCGTCCAATCTCATGACCGCGTTATATACCTATACCTATTAGAAATTTTCAAAAAACAAAAAAGGTAACAAACTATAACCATTTAAGACTCACACCATCACACTTACCGATAGAATATTGTCAATCTCATTCTGTACCCTCCAGTTCAAACAATCGATCAACTACAAAAGATATCCCATGTAAATATTCAGTAGATGAGATATAAAATGAATCACTAAAGACTCAAAAAACTTTACCATTTTATGAGCTTTGTCCACGTTCCAATCTCTAGCTTTTAAAAAACGCACTAAAGTCACAACTGGATATCCTTGGTGCATATTCTGGGAAAACATGAGGCAAACATTGATGAAATAGCTGCTAAATTCTGATGACTTGAAACCGAATGAAAAGAATCATCCCCTAAACAAGGAAAGTTACCATTGCATAGATAATTCATATTTGAATCAAACTTGGACAAAAGGAGAGACATTCTTCCCATCAATTAAAGCCAAAGAGCAACATTATTGATGCTAGTCATTTAAATTCATGAATAAAAAATCAATCTGCTTTTCATCAACCCTAATTATCATCAGCTCCTCAACACCCCGAACCTGTCAGGATGAATCTTAGAAACTACATCAAGAGTACAGATAAATTCAGACCAATTTTGAAGTCGTAGAAATCTATGTTCTTCATTATGCTTGACCTACAAGTTGTGTAAAATGCACAAGGAAAACTGAAAATATTTATCAAGAACCACCGCCTTTCATTACAAACTTGGGCCGGCTGTAACCAGCGCCACAAGTCTTCGAGCACCGACATGGTAAAGACCGAAAGTTTCTGCACCCGAGTTATAGATTCACTTCCAAGGAGCACATAATTGGTCAAAAGTAAACATACCCAACTTGCAATAGAAAGTTGGCCGCCTAAATGGAATAGGCCAGGGCTAAAGTTTCTATGAACTCCAATCCACAGCGGTCATACTTGACATAATTGGCGATAAGGAGACGAGAAGAGTCCCAAAAAACCCGAAAATCAAGCTAATCGATGAAACATGACAAATGAACAACCAGCAAAATCAGTAATCAATTGAGATCCAAAACAACAAAGACAAAAAAAAAAAAAATTAAATCAGCAGCTAAAACGATAAAATTACAAACTGACCTCGAAAGTTTGCATCAGTCGTTCACCATCGACTGTATCGAGAAATCACGTTGAATATATGATATTAGAGAAGCAGATCA
The DNA here is from genome assembly GCA_039764185.1 of Tamarix austromongolica. Taxonomy (NCBI): domain Eukaryota; kingdom Viridiplantae; phylum Streptophyta; class Magnoliopsida; order Caryophyllales; family Tamaricaceae; genus Tamarix; species Tamarix austromongolica. Next base: position 14,732,331 of record CM077817.1, read on the forward strand.
AAGAGCAAGAATCTGAGTAAACGAATATGATGAAATTTTCGAACTGACTATGAAAAAATAAACCTTTTTCCATCAGTTTCTCGAACTGCTTAATTGCATCATTACTGGTATTACCCATTTTAATTTTGCAGCTGCGATACTGGAATCAGAAGATAAATAGGAATTCCCCTTAAAATAGATAGTGATCTTTCAGCCTAGCCTAACTCTTCGGATTTACTAGGCCTCTTCACAGATTGAGTATTTAGTCGCCCAGCCTAGTAGGCTGGAGATGACTGATTTGAGAGGAGAATGCCTGCTGCGGTAAACTGGATCAGAGGTGTTTAAGCAGTCTTCCTGCCAAATCGCATTCGGCACGATCTTTATTATTGTATGTCGGAATAGGAAGCGAAGCTATCTATGAGCAGATTTTAAACTCGGTCCAGAAAAATAACATCAAAAAAGTCAAAAAGTCGCAATTGCTTTTTCTTGTTTAGTTTTCTTATTATTTACTTTTTGGATTGATTTGAAAGACTTTCCCAATAAAAATAAAAAAAATATTATTTTAGACTTATATTAATTGGTATTTTTAAGATTTGAATATCTATTATATAACTTCTGGAATCTTAGGTATAAAGTCACACAATATATATAGTATAACTCTTGGAATATATATATATATATATATAGATACATCTTTTCAATGAATAAATGCTGAGTTTTGTGGCGGTGGTTTGTGACATAGACCTTATATACCACCAAAAATATATAACTGTATGTGCAAAATTAATGACATATTCTTTTGTTGATTCTATAAAAATAACAATTATACTTTTTTTTAAGTTTTATGTCAACAATTTTATCAAATTAATAATTTAAAATATACTATATTACAAAAATGTGACAATTATTTGGCTATGATCTATTAGCTGAATATTATAAAAGTTATACCTCAAATAAAAACTATATGTTTATACATTATTCTAAAAAAATTGTATGCCATTCATATATTAGAAAAGAGATTCATATATTTATTCATATTATATATTTTCTCCCTTAATTATATTACTTTAATATTTTTTATTTATTATTTTTACATCCTTTATATATATATATATATAAAGTATCAATGTATTTTTTATGCAAAGTGCTTAGTTCCTAAATATTTACTTTTAGGGTTGGTTTGAGAATTGTTTCGGTCCTCGATAGTTGGCTTTTAACCATAGTTTTGAAAATTTGTATAAAATTCTATAAGTTTTTGTAATACCTTGCATATAAAGAGTATTTTTTGTATAATTTTAAAGGAAAATAAATCATGTTATGGAATTTTGAATCGAAGAACCAATCAATCGGTACGTAAAAACAACCTATTATTAAGTTGTGAGCGTTTTTTGCTAGTTTTGATTGGTCTATCTGTACATCAAAATTAGCCATCTAATTATAGTGGAACTAGCAATCTTTGTTATGGTTTTAACTTGAATTTTTCTTAATCCTTTACTAAGCATTGGGGATCTGTTATATTTTGTTTATAAATGATTTTTGGTGAGTTTTAAACTGTCATTAACAACTAATTTTTAGATTTATCTTGTCTAAAAAACTCTCACACCCAAAAGTGCATTTTCTCGTCTTTTCCTTAATTTACTCTTAGGCATTTCACTCCCTCCCTATTCCCTCCATATTTGCCCCTTGTCGATCACCATTTAGTTATAGCCACCATTTCTAACAGATGTGTTCCCTTCTTGTGGGATCCTAGTACCCCAAGTCTTCTTATAGCCACCTTATCATACACCCCTCCTACTTGTGCACTTTAGTGGCTTGAATAACTTTTTCTTCCTTATTTTCTTAAACTGCATCCAAACCTCCCATCCTCTCATTTTTGCAATAAGTTATCCATCGGCAACAAATTGAAGCCTTTTTATTCTTTGCATTTCAAGAAAACTTTAAGTGTCTACCATTGTCTCCTCTGTTCCTCCTTGATTGAGCCCATTCTTCCTCTTCCTTCTATTTTTTCCTTTCAAATTTCTAGGTTCCCAATCTCCCTTTCTTAAACTCCTTAGTGCTTATTAAACAACAAAGGGTCAAGGTTATGTGTAGTGAAGAAAACCTTTGTTCTTGAGATTGTTCTCTCTAAGAGAAGGGATGTGCTCCCTCTTCCTACTCTCTTCTTTTCTATTTTATTTATGTTCTATCCTAAAATGTATTTTTCCTTGTGTTTTCTCCTAAACTATTGATACGTGATCAATGTTCCAAGTCCTTAGAATAACTTATGGTTGGTCTTCCTTGCTTGAAGACATTGCTTAGGGTAAATTTGGATAGACCTTGTAGATGCAGAATTATGTGATTAAGTGTTATATAATTTGATCATTTTATGGCATGAATCCGTGATTAATTTCCGTTAAGAACCGTACTTAAGTGTTTGAATCATGGAAATGGCTATAAGAGCATAATAGCTTTTGGTTTGGTTTTCATGAAAAGATGTGATGTTTAGATGAAGCATGTATCATCAGTGTTTTGATTGATTAAGTGTTGCAATGTGAAGTTACCAATGCTATATTTGATGTTTGGAAAGTTTCATGAGTTATGGATGCATTTTGGTTTAAGTTGAAAACTTGAAAAGTTTTGAATTATGTCTTACCCTGTAGAACTAACCAATTGGTTTGGGACAAAGCCAAACAATTAGTTTATTGAAAGATAGAGCCTTAACTTGGTGTGGGGTCAGTCAATTGGTTAGGCTTGTGACTAGTCGACTGGTTTTTCCATACATGTTGATTGGTTTGCCTATTTTGCATTACTTTCTCTTGATTTGTTTCCCAAATAATCCATTGGATTTTTTTGGAACCAATAAACTAGTTTGCTTAAGATTTTTGGTGAAATTTTTAAGGGCTAACCTTTAGGATCGATTTCTTATTTATCCTTATACTATCTTTAGTAATTATTAACTTGGGAATAATTGGCTTAAGTATGGATGCATGGTATAAGATTAATTACCAACCTTAAATACGACATTATTTATTAAATAACTAAATAAGACATTATTTATTAAATAACAGATAATGGAATGTCGTGTTAACTTTCCTTGCAGATCAATTGGCGATTTTAGCCCACCTTCGTTTGAGTTGTGATGGGCATCTATATTGGTATAGCTGATAGTTTTTTATTTGAGTTACGTTGACTATCTATATTAGATCAAATGTGGTTTTAGTTAACCTTTTTTTAGTTGTGTTGGCTATCTATATTGGATTAGATGGTAGTTTTAATCCTCCTTTATTCTAGTTGCTATAGCTATATATATTGAGTCAACCAGTGGTTTTAGTCCATACACTAACTATCTATATTGGTTTAGCTAGTGGTAGACAATCCACTTATCTGATAATGAATATGTTATGAGAATGACATTTATTGTGTGATGAGTATGAATGGGTTTCTTCTATAAGTTGATCAGGAGTAATCTATGATAATATGTCCGTATGTATAGCATGATTTACTACTACCATGTTCTATGCATTGTATGCTTCCTCTATAGGAAAGACCTTATTTATTTAGTACATTGGTGTATTGATATTGCACTTACAAACAATCTATTGCAGGTAGCGGATGAGGTGGGCATCACTTTTATAAAATGATGCCCCAAAATAATAGTGATATCTTGTAATTGGGTCGTAGAGTATGAGTTATCCAGAAGTGTCTTTGTGATTTTTTTTATTCTAGATATGTTGGACCCTCATGTCCCTTTCCTCCTTTTGTTGTATTTCAAGAGTTGATCTCCATTAACATTTATCTTGATATATATATATATACTACTGCTTATTATCTTTATTTTTTAACTAGTTAGTAAATTGTTTTAGCCTTGTCATTGGTATAAGAATGGTATGGTGACTAGAGTTGAGTTGAATGCAGCAGTAATACCTATATTTTAGTTTTCACTTCCCCAAAATCTATTGTTCGAAAATTTTTGGCTTGAGAATTTAGTATGTTATAGTTTATTTAAGTTAAAAAAGTTAATAGAAATATTTATAGCTTACCCATGCCATACCTTAAACCTTCCACATCAAAGGCTTGAATTTTTTTTAAGCCTCTTCGACTGCTCAAACCATCACAACAAAAGCTAAAATGTATTAGGAAATGACACCCAATGAACTCGAATGCAAGAAATCAAGCTAGCGTAAGGAAAATGCAAGGGGATGAAGCGGGTGAATAAAATGCGTTTAATATACAACATGAACACTTTTTTATCATACATGATAAATACACGTCTCAAATGCATTTAATACACAACACAGAAAAATATAATTAATTAAGTATTTATCTTGCTTGGTTGGAGTGCAAATAGATTTGATGAGATAATATATTTATTCTTATATTATTGAACTTGTGTAGTGGAGTTGGGGTTGTTTTACTTTTCAAAAGCATGTTGAACTTATTTTTTTTTGAAGTTGTATTATGGATGCTTTAAATTACACTAGATTTTAAGTCTGCTTAAGGCATGAATACTGTCAAATACATTAAGAATATATATAATGCTCTTTGGATGTATTGTTTATATTTTATGGTTGTCTTGTGAATACTTGTGGAGGTTTCTATAGAGATGTGAATATTAAGACAAAATAATTTATTACATAAAGAAAATATTCCAAAAATGGTAAAAAAAAATGAACAAGATTGAGCAATAAATATATTATTCTATAAATCTTAGCAATTAAGATAAATGAATCTAATAATAAATCAATATACATCAATTGTTTATACAAATATAGTGTATTTATCTTTTTTTATGTAAGTCTATAAAATTTTTCTATTAAAAAATATGTAATGTTATAATAATTACTATCAATGATCTCGATCAATGACATTTTAATTGTTTAAATAAGGTGGAGATATTATACAATCAATTATACTAACTAGTGAATAGTTTATTTTTACCCAACAAAACCAAGCAATTCGATTAAGAAAAGTGGAGCATATAATAATATGATATTTACGAGGGTGTACTATAATCATGTTCCTTTCTTTATCCCCTATTATTAAAGATAAATTTTTGACCATTATGAAGTTCAGCAAGAGGATTGAAGAAGTAACTACCAAGATAGATAAACCAACATGTGAGCAACTTAACATCGACGACCAATGCCATAGGCATAGACTTATGCTCTTGCATTAGTTCATTTTTTATTTTTCTTACAGAGGAAGGACAAGGCATCCAAGAAGTACATTACAATTGTTTGATAACTTACACCACCAACTTGGTTGAAGAGCAATATATCCCATACCACTAAGGGTGGGCAGTCATACACTTGTAAACCCAAGGTTTGTTGGTGTTATAAATGTGTAATACCATCGGCAACTCCATTAGTATCTCAGTGAAAGTGAAGAATTTAGCATTGTGTAAAGTTAGCATGATGCCTTTACATGCTGCGATAATGGATGAATGGGCATTATTTTTTTCCATTAATGAGCTGACTGCTACCACTAAGTCACAATTGATCACAATTTTATTTAGACCCCTTTGTTGAGCCTCTTGGAAAACATATAATATACCCCAAAGCCCAACTTCAAGAGCAACCCCAAATCCCAAGTTATCTAAAAAGCCAAGAAGCCAATGTCCCAAAGCATCTCATGCTACTCCCCCCCGCTGCAATAATATCGAGATTAGAGGTGGCATTGCCATTAATGTTGATCTTAACCACCATAAGGGATGGTGGAGTCCAACCTAGCATTGTCATGTCTTATGGTCTGCTCGATCTTCTAATGCCATATAGTGATCTCCACACCTCAAATTCACTCTTAGAAAAACCGGTTACCATCTTTTAGCTCGTTCAGGCCAGAAATGACCTCCAGACCTGATGCGCTTATTACACCATAACCAAATTCTCTAGTTAGCTACAACTAAAACAATTGCCCATGGTGGATAAGGTGATTTTATGATGCGATGTTTCCTAATATTGAACCATAATCAATCATTTAATGGGAGATAAAAAAAAATATCCTCCAGTATCTCAGCTAGAACAAGGCATCTCCACTTTTTTTTTGGCCACTGGGTGATGACACAAAGTGTGCAGCATATCCTCATTGGCAACAATGCACAGGCTACATATAGTATCAACTATTAAATGTTAGCACTAGCATTTTACTTACTCAGCATGTTATCATTCCGAAGTAACTATAAGAACGTTCACACATGAGATTCCTCCAAATATAGTTCCATTTAAAACAACAGTGCATTCTTATTACTAAGAAGTTTATACGTTGATTGGATAGAGAAGGAACCATCCAAAGAGTGCACCCGAGTAAAGCCATCGGTATCCTCATTATTCGTATCAACAAATGCACTCATAACTTCCATGAAAAGGCTTAGCAGAAGCTTGCTATGGAACCTTCCCCACTTCTAGGTGAGATTACCATCCATCATGTCAAAAATTAACATACTCATTTATTCTAGAGTAAGGACCTTTGAAGCATCATGGATTAACGACCTTTTGATCATGTCCATCAATCACATCATAAGGAGGTTTGTTTCCCATACCTAATAATCAATCACAATTCCTGTTATAGGAGATGCGTAGCTGACATTAAGTTCTTCCATAGAGATGATTTAACTAGCTTTGGTTGCACTGTAAAGATACTTTCCTATTTGAGGTATTTATCTTTAAGGACTCGGACCCAAATAGTGTCTCAATTATGTAATAATTCCCAAACAAGCTTTATCATAAAGGTCTTGTTAGTCTCATCCATGCATCTTATGCCCAAACCCTCAGCACTTTTCACCTTGCAGATTTGCTGCCACTTGACAAGATGCAACTTTCTCTTCTTTTTCAAGGAGTCCCAAATGAAGGTCAGATTGAGTTTATTCAACATCTCATTGATGTCAGGAAGCATCATTGTCTGCATGGTGTAGGTAGGAATAGTGGAATTAACTACTTTAACCAAAGTTACTCTACTAGCAAGGAAAAATAGGGATGGCTGCCAAGAAAATATTCTTTTGTGCACCCAGTCAATGACATCAAAGAAAAAAAATCCTTCCTTCTTCTGCCTAAAAAGAGCTTGATCCCTAATTAACTTCCCATTGAAGAAATCACCTGCATTCCCAAGATTGCTGCAATTTTACTCTTCAATTTTGTCTTGATATTGGGTGAGAATAATACCAAAGACTTTCATGAACTCACTTTTTTTATTCTGAAGCTCCATCAAACTGACCGAGGACCTCCATGACCATTGACATTTGTTGGACACGGGCCTTACAAAATAGGAGTAGTTCATTTCCGTGTAGTCTCTCGAATGAATGACCAAGAGAGGCAATCATATATTTTTTCTAGGTTAATATTAATTTCCATGTAGCCAATCTTGATTCTCTTTTTCCTCATCATATGAGGCACCTCATGCACAATAACGATGGCGTCCCTTGCCTTTCTCCCACTTAAGAAGCAACACTACTCTCAAACAATAAGATGTCTAAGAATTGGTTTCAACCCTTATGTCAACACTTTTGTGATAACTTTGTATGCTACATTACAAAGCCTAATTGGACTGAATTCCCAAATATAAGAAGGGGCATCCAAATTGGGAATCAAAGATAAAAATGTTTCATTTAGCCAAACTGGGAACTCAACCTTAGCAAAGGCTCTAACAACATGTTGATGCACATCTTTACCCATTGTGGGCTAGTAATTTTGATAGAAGATGGCTCCTAAGCCATCATGAGCAATACTCTTGAAGGGATAAATCATGAAGATTGCTACTTTAAATTCACCTAAAGACATTGGTGAATGTACTTGCATTTTTTCCTCTTCAGTAATAGTTTGGGAAAAACAAATTTGGGATATCAAGCCTTTCATCTTCTATGTTATCTGAATGTACAGCACTCTAAAACTTTACCTAGCCAAATTACTCAAATGGTCCTATTCCTATATCCAATTCTCCCCATATCATTTAGCTATAACACTCTTTGCTTCCTTCTCCAATGATTAGCTATTAGATGAAAAACTCTCATATTTCTATCATGTAGTGTTGTTGCATCTGCTTAGGCACGTTGGAACCAAAAGAGGTATTCTTGTAATAGCACTTATCTTAGCTCATTCAACAATGTCTCCTCCATCATAAGTAATTTCCCATTCTCCTTCTTAGGCAAAGCATTTTGAAATCCCAAATGGGCTTGAAGGCGTCTCTTCCATCGGAAAAGGTCACCAAAGCATATATTATTCCAATTATGCAAGCTTTGAGTGTAAAATGTGATAAAATAAAAAATATTACTTAAACTTGCCCAACCTTTCCTAACCTCCTTAGTAAAATTGGGATCTAAAATCCATGCACATTCTAGCCTGAATATTCATTCATTCCAAATAGGGGACTATATATTCTCTATTTTTAGGAGTTGAGGGTGATGATTAGAATATGATTTCTCAAGATGGTAAATATTAGATGAAGGGATAACCAAGCATCATGCTTCATTACCAACTACTTTTTTGATTTGAGAACTAATACGTATTCTTCCCACAATTCCATGCCAAGTATACCTTAGACCTTGAAATCCCATATCAAGCAGACCACACCACTAGAGCCTATTAAAGAAAAGTTCACATTGATTGAGCTATTTGGTACTTCCTCCTTGTCTCTCAAATAGGTTGATGATATCATTGAAGTCTCCTCATAGTAGTCAAAGAAAGGTAAGATCATCTACATACATTTTAAATCCTCCCAAAGCTCATCACGGAGCATAGGAATTGGTGAACCATAGATCCTTGAGAATAAAAACTCCATAGCATTTGACAAATTAATACATGAATGGATAAGTTGGTCTAAAGCACCCATCACTCTAAAGCCACAGGTTTCTACCCATACATTACCGCTAAACTTGAGACAACAAATCACGACATCTACATCCTCGCGCACTAATTTTTGTTTCAACTAACACGACTAGAGAAGATCTCCTTTGTGAAACTATATCAAAGAAATGATATCTAAAGTTCAAATTTTCAACTCCTTTCATGTTTTAGGTGAGTAAATTCACACTATATAAACTACTATTCATTAGGAACTTGACTCAAAAATAGTTTGAGGCCAACTTAGGACCCTGTTACCTTACCTGTATCGTGCATGCTGAATCCAGAGGATACTTAAATGTTTCTGACATGCCTTGTTATGAAAGTCTTAGACAAGCTCAGTTGTGCAAGATTTCTCATCGAAGCTGAAAATCTACATGTAGTGTCCTCCTTGGACATCATATTCATGTTTGAAATGGGTTTCAAAGGAATCTACAAGTGCTTTGGTCCAATAGCCCCTTCTCATGCCTAACAACTTCTCTTCTTTTGGTTTCCTGGCCCACTAATATTGATTTTGTGGATAAAGTTCTCCTACTTAAGGATGTATTTTCTTGGTCCATTCTTGAATGGTGTTGTATATTTGGGTTTGCAACCCCCACTTTGGCAGCCACACATGGATCCTCCTTGATTGAACCTCCCATTTCGGTCATTCCTAACTTCATTTTTCTAATCAATGAGTTATCCTCGATCTACACATCTAATTCCTAAAAAATCATAGAGAATTTCAAATTTTGAGGAACCATTTTTCTTAAATGGAAATATCTTCCTAATCATGTGCCAAAATATCGTTACTTGGGCCAGGTTTTGAATGTCCCCTTAAATTCTGATTCCTCCTTCCCCAATCAGCCACTAACATCCAAGGATCGTATGTTGCCTCATCTCTATTCATTGTTGTGATGCTATGATCATCCACCATCATCTTGTTGGCTAATCTCTCTTCCTCCTCCTTTCTTGCTATGGCTTATAAAGATTCTGGGCAATCATTATGCAAATGGCCAAAATGTCCACACTGGTAGCAGATGGTTTGAATGCCCTTATATTCGATACCGCGTAATGTGGTCCCCACGTAGAACTTAGGTAACAAAGGTCTTTTGAGATAGATTTCCACATCTATTCAAACATACTTTCCCCTAGACATCTCAAAAGCATGAGCATCTAGTTTGACAACGTTCCTTTATAGTTACTAATTTTTCTCAACATGCTAAGGTCCCTATAATACTCAATGGGGATCTTAGGCAATCGAACCCAAGCAAGGTTCAACGTCAACAAAGTAGCAAAGGCTCGAAACTCAAGCATCCAATGTTGTATACTATGTGAAACACCCTAAATTTTACTATTAGAAAATTTTGTTTATATAGCAAAAGATTATAACCAAAATATCAGGTGTTACCACTGTAATCAATGTAAGTCTGGATTACCATAACATCACATTAATTATAAGATTAAAACATTAAAATATGAGCTAGATATATATATATATATAAATAGTAATTTTATATATACGATTATGATTTTTTAGATTAACTTTGATTACAATAAGAAAATACAGGTAAGGAGGATATCATAGGCCTAAGAGTCTAAAAAGGTATCTTGGTAAAACCACCGTTCGAATAACATAACTCTTCATCCAAACCTCTAGCATAGAAAATTACTCTACCCCATACAGAGATCATAGGTAACAAAATCATCCATTTGGTCCTTAATGACCTACACAAAAGCATCAGGGTCATCTGCCCACGGGAATGAATAACTCCCATAAAAAGGATGGTTGATATGCTACGTATTAAACAAGATGACAATACTGTTGAGTCAAAGATGTAGTTAAATACATATATTCATAGTAGAGAATAATTACACATGCGGACACATAAAATATCACAAGGTAAGTACTAGTTTAGGCCTCTTTTTTAGATATAATTTTTTTTATTCTTTTATTTATATTGAGTTTAAGGACCCCCACTATTATTAAACCAATGGAATGGTCTGAAACACCTTTCAGGGACAATACACTTGAGTCACTACTATCATCTATTGGAACGGACTCAACACCTTTCATGAAAAAATGCTCTTGAGCTACTATGCTTAAACTAATAGAAGCGTGTGAAGCACCTCTCAAGGTCAACACACTTGAGCCACTATTATTGTCTAGTGGAACAGACCCAACACCTCGGTCTTAATTCACATACTCTTCTACTTTAAATCAATAATATCTTATCTATTATTTGACTTATATAAAATCATATTATCTTTCACATTGAGTTTAGGGCCGCACTATTTTTAATCCAATGGAACAGACTGATGCACCTCTCAAGGCAAAACGCTCCTAAGCCACTATTATCATCCAGTGAAATTGACCTATAAACACTTCGATTCGACCCATATGGTCTTTCACTTTAAATGATTCATGTCTTATTCATGATTGATTTGAAAAGTATAAAACACATTTAAAGTAGGTAAGCACATCACAAAGATCATAAGATCGTTCTCTAGGGTTAACACCATTCTATTTCCTAAAAATCCTAATTTCACCTTTTAGCCATAACTCTTATTCTATTACTCTTTTATTCTCCAAAATTAGTAAATTTTTTCCAAATATCATTATTATTAGTGTTATCAAAATTCAAGGCCTAATTCTAAGGTCTTGCACATACAATAATAGCTCTATATCAAAAGTTACTATTCTTGGGACTTAGAAACCCTAATTTCACAAATCCATCATAACTTTTCCTATAGAGATCAAAAAATTAATAGTTTCAAGATACACTCCCAAATAAATAATGTTAACAATATATTCACATTTAATGGTCTAACTCTACCATTCCACACATGTGATAATAACCTTCTGCTTTTAGGGTTACTATTCCTAAATTAAGCCATTTTCATACTTTATTAACCTTAGGTCATTCATGACTACTCTAACCACTTCCTATAAAATAATTCATATATTTTTAATTATATAACACAATAGAACACTATTATTATGATATTAAACCCATATCGACCAAAATGCCTTTATCGATAACATAAACCCTTATTTCATGCAGATCTTACATATATTGGTATCATTATTTCCAAGTCCTCCATTTATCTCCATATGCCTTATTGTACTCATTTCACACTCATCATACCTTCATAAACCCATTTCACAACCATATATCACATCGAGGGTTTTTCACATAGAATAACAATATCACAAAATCTCCGCTTACTTATTTTATATCATATAATATCAACATCATATCATATCATTAACAATCATACATTTAATCACATGATAAAAATAACATGATTTAACAAAAAAACATGCATAACACTTAGAAACCAAAAATCTTGGACTACGACTAGTATCCTTACAAAAAAGACTCTGATCTTTAAGCACGCAAATCCTATCTTAGATTTTCGAAAACCTCAAGAATGTCACCTAAGAAAATTTTCTAAAATTACTATTTTATGTGACTATTTTAATAATGTGTGCATTGTACTTTTCTTAGGTACAAATGACTTTTTTTAATAATTTATAAATTTTATTTAAATATATAGGATTTTTTTGTAATTCATAATTCTTATATATAAAAACATGGTCACTTCTATAAGTTATAATTATTAGTTATAGTCATAGGATTATTTTATAATTTTATAATTTTATTGGTAGATACGGGTTCATTTTTTTAAAATTTTACAAATTTTTGTTATAAAAATGTACAAAAAATATGATGAATATGAGATAAATTTTATAATTTTTATTATAAACACAAAGTCATTTTTTTCAATTAGATAATTTTACTATGCATAAATGTTTAGCAAGATGCCATAAATTTGTGTGCATTATGCCATGAATTTTGAAGTTTGGTTATGATGAATCTTTGTGTATTATGAACCTAAATATATGAACATAAATTTTTAATTTTACAAAAAAAAGAATTAAATTTTTTTTTGGTAAACCTAATAGCTATAAAAGATGATTTTATGTGTTACATGTCATGAACATCTATGATTTATTTCATTAACATGCAAGTTTAATTTTATCAATATAATCGTATGAAGTTAATGAAACAAATTATATGGTAATCAATTTATTTTATGTGCGGGACATAACTATTTTTTTTTGTAAGGAACCTAAGTATTTATCCCAAAATAGAAGTGTGTTGCAAGGCTAACTTCATTGAAACTCTAATAATTTTCTAGATTTTTATTTATATTATATCAAGTTTGGTTTTTAGTATGTGTATACTAATATTAAAAAATATTATATCATTAAATTGATCCAAGTTATAACCCAAAACAAGGTCCTTACATTTAAAAAAAAAATCCCATCATTGAAGTTAGTTACAAAACCAACTTCAATGAAATCCCAAAAGTTTTTCAAGATTTTGATTTGTATTTTATCAAGTTTAGTTTTTAATATAAGTGTAATAGTATTAAGAAAAATATTATAACATTAAATTCATTATTAAATTTATCTAAATTTTATCTCAAAACAAGGTACTTGAATGTAAGTAAAAAACATCGCCGGACAAAAATTTCATAAATTCTCTTAGATTATAATTTGTGTTCTATTAAGTTTAGTTAAAAGTACATGTGAAATAGTATTGAGAAAAACTATTTTAACATTAAAATCACCATTAAACTAATCTAAATTTTATCCCGCAACAAGGTTATGGGCAACAACTATTAGCAATTATATGAATGAACACAAATAGAAATAGGTTTAGCAGAAAAAATTTATGCGGTGAACATATAAATTTTACGCAATGAACGTTACAGTTTTATGTAATGAATCTAAACTAAAGAAATAAATACCTTTATACATAAATAAACATGTTTATTTTATATAATGAACCTAAATATGTTATGTGATGAACCTAAATATAAACATATTCATCATATGCTAAACATATATATTTATCTTTATGTCAAAAGTATAACAATATATATGTTTATTCATAGAAAAAAAATGAGGAGCATTTTAGTATAATTAAAAGAAATTCTATTAGCTCAAATTAAAGATATTTATTTTTTAAAATAAAATAAATGGGACCACATGTAATAGGAAAAAAAAACTAAAAAATAAGATAACTTCCCATGTGTAATACCTTGTGTTTAGAAATCCAAATTATAAAATTGGCATGTATATGTAATTAAATATAGTAATTATTGTATGGTATTGTATATTTAAAGTGCAATTATTATGTGAAGTAATATGGGGAGATAGATTATAATTTAATTAGATTAAAATTTGGTAGAAATCTTGGTTGTTTAGTCTCTTAAGCCTTTTACCTTAACCTCACCTTTAGTTGTTGCATAACCTTTAATTTTAAGTTTTAATTATGTAAACCCTAAACCCTACCAATCTATTATATTTTCTCAATTTTTTTGAGTACTAACTTTGTTGCAACTAAGCCTAAAGCAACACAATACCCCAACCCAACACTCCATCCTTGCATGTTTGTATATGCATTTGAATTTTCACGCAACACCCTTTACCCTCTATTTTGTACTTTGTTTTCTGTCTCCCAACTCCTCATTCTTTGCGTAATCTCAAGTTAATCGCCTCTACATAACCCTCCTTCCTCCCTCGTTTTGTGTCTTTAATCCCACCAAAACTAGAACATCTTCTCTCCCTTCCTCTAAAGCTTTGAATTGCAATGTTCCCCCATTATTTTCCCTTAGCTTCACGTTCTTTCTTCATAGAAATTTTGTATTTTTCCTACAAACTCATGCTACTAACCATTTCTAACATTTAAACCTTATGTCCTTCCACCTTTACCTATGTGAACCATTGGTGTTCTCCCCTTCCTAATACATGAGCAAGTCACGTTGAGGTGCCCTTCACAACATGATCTTCTCAGGGATCTTGGTCTCTTTTATGTGAGCCTTGGACATTGGTCACCCCTCCCTTGCATGAAGACATCATGAGGCATGCCCTTGGCAGCGTGAGATTCACATGTTGATAGCCCATTATTGCGTTGTAGCCTTATGCAACTTTCCTTTGCATCAATTATCTTTTGTTCCCTTCTTGTTTGTTTTCTTGTTAATTTTTTATGATACTGATGCAAGATTTTAGTTTGTTGTTTGCTTAGCTAATCCCAAAACTTCTTGAGGTGGCCTTAGAGAAGGCATTTGTGTTCTTTTGTGTAGCTTGGATCTAAGTAAATCTAACTACTTATGAGATGGTAGAAACTTTTTATGTGAGCATGACAGGTATTGTTATAGCTAGAAGCATGCTAAGGTTTTATTATATTCAATTTTTGTGATCTTATGTTAGAAATAAAAACATGAATATGACATTTAATGAGCAATCTATGAGCTTTTATCATTATGTATAATACCATGATCTTATTCATTTAGCATGCATGATTCTACTGGTACTTAATATGAGATGGTATGCATGTGATAGAGGGAAGTATATGTAGCACCCCTAATTTTCTACTTAAAATTTTTATTTTGTGGAAGCATTAATTACAAAACAATGGGTGTTACTGCCACACTTAGCATAATTTTGGTTCCATCACCTTTTTATGTCAAGTACTAAGGCTCAAAACAAGTCATATCTGAAACAAAATAGCATAATTAAGAAACAATGATATAAATAAAAGGTATGAATAAAAATCCTCCGTACAATAGTAATAATCAAAATATAATAAGAGACATAAGAGTTCAAAGGAAAATCGACTATAGCAAAACTTATCATCCATAGGAACCACACCGATTTGCCCTAAATCTTATACCTAAAAGTCCATTCTGACAATGGGATCTCTTCCCAAGGACCCTACTAATCCTTACTGTGCTTATTCATCTTATGCCACTCCATTAGGGATACCAATGGGTCCTAGACTAGATCTAGACCCACTAAACCTGCCTCATTTTTAGCGGGTATGAGTTTATGATTTTTAGACCCAACGAGTCTGGGTCTATATATATATATATATCTAAATGGATTTGGATTAGGGTCTAGTAATCTCAGACCTAGATCTGATCCAGACCCATTTAGTGTACACACACACACACACACTAATACTATGTCTGTCATGTTTATTGTAATCATGTTTAAGATCCTTATTTATTTTTTTAACTTTATTTCTGCGAATTTATTTTATAAACATTATGTATGATATTTTATTCCAAAAGATTAAAACAGTATTTACAAAGTTAAAGTAACTATTTAAAAATTTTTATCCTTTAACTTGAAGAATTGTTTTTAACAAAAAATATACATATTAAGCTAGATAAAACATAAATATATTTATATTTACATAGATTATATTAAAAAATTCAAAAATAGCCAGACTCATTTACCTGCTAGACTCGGTGGGTTTAGATCTAGTTTTGAACTTTTGAAACTGATGGATTTGGGTTGGGTTTGAGTCTAGGTAGTATAAACACGTATGGGTCTGGATCTAGCTGGACCCAACCTAGACCCAACCCATTGTCATCCCTACACTCTATAACATTCATATAATCATCTACAAATGTAGAATTAGCATGTCTTCCTCAATACCTCACAAGAAGTAGCATGCTCACATTATACATAGTCACACAATAATTTATAAACATACTTGAAGCACACAACACATGTAATAACAATATACGATTAATAGTGTAATAATATATATACGACATTAAAGTTTCTTGCTCAACAACAATCATAATTAATCATATCATAACACACAATAATCATATCATAACCCATGACCAATAAAGTAGTACCCTGAGGCTTTAGCAACCCACCACCTAAATCAATTCCAATATCAATAGTAGGGTACTGAGGTAACTATCGAACTAACAATCCAATAGACACTAATGCCATCAAACAAATACTTCCTTATTATTTATTTTGCTCAAGGGGTGATAATCAACCTAAGACATTGAGGTACACCCCGACATACTAGCACATGAAGACAACATAATACCCTTATCCTAGAACCTAGGGATACTATGGTACGTCTAGTCATACTAGGGTATACTAACAACACAGTATCCTTAGTCCTCCTAGGTCACCTAATTCTTAAGTATTGATACCCCTTAACAAGTCCAAAGAAGCAAATAGAGTAGATATTGGGCATTATTAGGACACAACAGGCCACTAGCACAACAAATCAAGCTGAAGGCTAAACCTCGTCCTTAGGGAAGCTAACCCTAAGGAGCCAAAATTTCCAAACTTGAGGTCTTTCTCTTTAAATATTAATCGTTTATAAGGTAATCACATATATTATATATGGAACAACAATTTTAATTTCATATTTAACCAAAATTTTCTTTATTCCCAATTATTCAAGTCAATCCTTATGTTAATGGTAAAAGTCAAAAGTTAACACTAAAGTTGAGGTATCAATACACTAAGGCCATTTTGTGTTCAAATATTTGTATAAGGCACATTAGGTCAAAAATGAATAAAATATGCTTAAAACCTTAATTATACAATTTTATCCAACTCCATACCAAAAATTATTATAATGATAATTTATCAAGAAAAGGATAAAAGATACCAATTTAGAACACTTTAGCATGTAGGTAATTTTTATTACTTTGTGTTTGATTATATTTTCTATTATACGTGTATTTTGCAACTTATGTGTACAAATCCTATACATGTGTTTTTAATATGTCATATATCTCATACAATAAAGATAAACATATTTACACCATGATTCAGTATTTAAGATAAAAATTAATATCATGGTGTATACAAAAAGGCATTTCTAACCCTAGAGCATGCAAATAACAATTTGTACAAATTAATCTAAATCATGGTTGTGTGATATCATGCTATATTTATATCAACCCTATTTGCAACATGCAATGATAATCATGGAACACCAAGCATGGTGTATACATCATAACTTGACAAGGTCACAAACCCTAACAAAATCCTAAACATGCATACGTTAATTGTTTTACTAATTTCATATGCATACATCTCATATTTGATAATAAGTCAAACATATGCTAATTATTTAAGAGCATGCTTTCAGAATTCATACCTTTTATAACACTAACATAAATTAAAACCCTATCATGATTCCAGATATAGACAACCTATAATTCTTATACACAAATTCTACCATCTCATGAGTGATTGAATCTACTAAATCCAAGCTACACAAAAACACAAAAAATTATCTTTTCCACAACACCTTAAGGATTATCTAAGTAAGCAACACCCAAAAATATATATTAGCATCTAATAAAATATAAAATCAAAAAAAATGCTAAAATCAAATAAGGAAAAGGGGACAGAGAATAATCGAGGCAAATGAAAGCTATGCGAGGCAACAATGTGGCAAAGCTCATGACGTAAGGCCTTAGAAGGGTGAGATCTTCACACCATAAGAAGGGAGGAATGTAAATAGGTCACATAGAAGGGGCTGTGCAACATGCACATCTCATGCAACAAGGAAGGAGTGGCGTGCATTTATCACACAATAATAAGGGAGGTAATGGAAAAAGCTCCCGTAATAAAGGAGATGGTGCAGAAATTGGTTATTTGTGTGAGGCTTGGATTTTTAAAAAAATGGGGATAATTTCCAAGGTGGGTGAAACATGATTTTTTTTCATGTAGGGGGGAAGGATCAGTGTGAGGTTGTAGAGTTTTGACGCATACGACTTGGACAAAAATGGCAAAATAGGTCGGGGATGTTGTGAATGGAAGCTCAAGAAGAAAGGGATGGGTACATAGACCAAATGATTGAAATTTTGGTGGAT
This sequence comes from Tamarix austromongolica, assembly GCA_039764185.1. Classification (NCBI taxonomy): domain Eukaryota; kingdom Viridiplantae; phylum Streptophyta; class Magnoliopsida; order Caryophyllales; family Tamaricaceae; genus Tamarix; species Tamarix austromongolica. The sequence goes on from CM077817.1 coordinate 14,750,822, forward strand.
CAAAACACATAAATGAAGGATGAAGGAGGGATTATATAAGTGAGGGTACATGTGAATGGCTAGGATAAGGATTGGTAGAATACTACAGTCAGAGGGATATGGTGAATAGGGAGAAGAACGAGCATGAAGGAGAAAAATATGTTGGGAATAAGGTGTGGAAGAAGACTAAATGAAAAGGGTTTTATGGGCTCTAGTTAGAGTAATCAAACTGGCCGAGCATGCAATTGGCAGAACTAGGGTTCTACCGTAAAACATATACATGTTAACGTCCCAACTAGGGTTATAACTAATAGTCCAAATTCATTATATTTTAACCTAATTAAATTTGTATCTAATTAATAATAAAAATATACATAATAATGATAAATTTGATACACAAAATCATAAAATAGTTATCATAATTAATTATACATAATTACTAGTTTTATAATTAAGGTTTATATAAATGAAATGTTACAATATCATGCTAGTGTTTTGATGCATGTTTAGGGTTAGGGTTTCAGTTAGGTATTATGTCCTTCCAAGCCATTTTATTTCAACATTTTGTATTTCATTACACTTCTTATATGTTATAGCTAATTTTGATATATTACATGATAGTTTTTGGCATGTTTAAGTTTAGATTAAAATGATCCTTTGTTTGTATGCTCTAGGGGTAGAAATGTTGTGTTACATATACCATGATCTAATTACCACTATGAATGATAATTAATGCATTAAATATAATATGTATTATTTTCATGAAATTTATGACATGTTAGATATGCATGTTTAGGGTTTTACATTCTTATTATGTTAATTTGTGCGTAGGGGTAGAATAATCTTTTGTCATGTATGAGAATTTACTTTCACAACAAAGTGTTTTAAGTTATTATCTTTATACCTTTCATAAGAAATTATCATTATAATAAAGTTTGGGATTAGATGGTTAAATTATAGTAATTAAGGTTTGAGGGCATTTTTTTATCATTTATGACTGAAATATGGTTAGTGTGAATAATTGGACTAGGTTGGCTTATTGACCTTTAATTGATTTATATTTTACCTTATAGTTGGCCTTTAAATAACGTAGAATAATTATTAAAATAAGGATTGAATCATTTGAGTTGAGTAATTTGTTCAGGCTATAACAAGATGCCTAACCCTAAGCCTATATGGCTTTGATTGTAGAGACCCTCATAGTCCTTTGGATTTGATTAATGGCTTAGTTTGTTGTTGTTAAAAATCTTATTATTTTTGGTTAATATTTACTTTTAATAATATACTGATTATTTAAATAAAAATACTTGAGTTAGAATGAGATCTCACACCTGAATAGGCCCTCGATTGCGTAGTTTGTACCCTCAGGTCAAATAACTCATATATTTTATTAGGGACTCACAAATCCTATAGAGGGTATGTATGCTTAAGAAATTGAGTGCTTACGTTTTATGTACATGGATTATGTTGTGTGAATTCCTTAGCTTATTATCTTAGAGGTTAAATAATGATTTTTTTGATTTATGCTTGGTGGCAATGCCATTGATTATGGGACCGTATTCATCTCAAAATTTAGATTCACCCTTGATTAACCTAACATAGAAAACCACATGCAAATTTTAAATAATCATATTAGGTTTGGCTTTATGTAAGGGTTGAGATTACATTGAATCATATTGATCTTTGGTTTCTTGTTGGGGTTTAATTGGATTGTTATCCTATATGGACTTGTAAAGTATGAAAGCTCATGATATCATAATCTCATGTGAAAATTACAATTATAAGGATGTTTATTTTTATGGTATGATTATGTGCAATATAAACATGATACCTTTTTTTTAGTATTATGATTTACTTAGTACGAGATAATTGTACTAATATTATCACTCTTCAAATGATTACTTACAATACCTCAAAATTCACTACGAATTTTTTTATAGAAGCTAAACATAAAACAATTAGGTGTTACACCATACTTAATATGATTTTGATTTCCGTACCATTATCATATCAAGTACAAGGTAAAAAAAATAATAATGAGTTAAGCAAGATAATGAGAGGGATTTCATAAACATCAATGAGAGTTTGGAGAAAAAACTTTGAGTACAATACAAATTGAAAAATAATAAAAGAAAACTATGGATTTAAGAGTTCATATGATATACGTAAAAAAAACTATAGCCACAAGATAACCAAGACTCTATGTCCCAGACCAAACAATATAAGTCACTCATCCTCAAGAAGTGAATTAAGCTTAGCAAAGTCATTAAGGCCCTCACAAAAAACCTACACATCAACAATTAGAACATCTGCTCGTGTGAATAAATAACACTAATGAAAATGATGGGAATACACATCACTATAACATGGAAAGAATAGCACGTAAGGTCGTAATCAAAGAAAAATAAACATACACACCATATGTGGCACAAAATGACTTAAAATGCAACTATATTAAAATACATTCTTAGTTGATCATAGAAACCCATTTAATTAACACATTGAGACTAAGGAGCCATTAGTAGCAAGACTCTCCCCTTTCCCCCATAAATGGGAGAAAGGAAGTCAGCCTCGTTAATACTCTCACATCTAGGGTAAAACATACTTGGGAGAATATTAAAAATAAAATTCTAAGTATGCATACCGCTACAAGCTGATGGATTGGACTAATATATAGTAGATTAGGGTTCATTAGTTGTAAAAAGAATCATGCAATGATTTTAATAATTCAAATACTTGGTCTTAACTTATATGCTCTTTCATTTTAAGTATTAATGCCTTATTATTATATTAATCAATAATCAGCACATAACAATTGCGTTACCTGATTTACTTAATGTCATTATACTTCCAATTGTATTACCATTGAATTATTATGAGGAAAGTTTCTTATAAACTTATTACGAGGATCTCCGATTATTATGAATTTATTCCAATAATTGATACTATTTTAAACACATAGGAAATGTATCATTACTAAACACATTAGACATGCTATGATCACATGAAGTCAAGGTGAGACAAAAGAACAAAAATTATGTACAAAAATGAACAATTCAAAAGAGAAAATACCATAATGCCCTAATAATCTAATTTATAATTATACCATAACTCTATCTCTAAAGCTCTCGAGTTCAAAAAAAAATTAGCAAATTATCCCAATATATAATTAACAATACCGTATTAAAAAATCATAACCTACTCCAACATTTTACATATAAAATACCCATGTTACCTTGTTATTACTACTCTAAAATATAGATGTTTTCTTCTAATATTGCACCTATACTACTCCTATTCATCCCTAATGTTTCACATATCACACTTAACATTTTTATAAACCAAAAATGCTTATGCAACCTCATATTTCTAGATTTTACCTCATAACACCAAAATACCTCCAATTCACCAAACACCTTCAAACTCATTATTTTCATAGCGTATACAATTATCATCTAAACCCTAACATATAGTATATCAAATTTAATTTAAAGACCTCAATGAATATAATAAAATAATCATTTGCCACAAAAAATCATAAAGGGACCAATTCTATAAGCTTCCAAAATTCACCAAAATTTCACACAACCACTATTATATTATTAGAAACCAAAATATGTAATACTCTCAAAATCCCAAATTTCCCTATGGTTGAGACCATCTCTTGCTCAAAACATGTATCTTACAACCTCAACATACTATATTATTTGTAATATTTAAACATAATTAAATCTACTCATCCATAGACTTATTAACTTAACATAATACACCATCATGCTTATGGTTTCATGGAAAAGGCTAGAAAGGCATAAAATATGGAAAATTCATATAAAATCACAAAACTCATACGTGAATTTACGAATTAATACATGGATAGAGATAAAATTAAAGCTTAAGCATGGTTTCTAGCACAAAACATGATAAAATGGAAATTTATAAATTCAAAACATAGAAAAAAAATACCCTAAACTAGAGACACTTATTCTTACCAAATTCTACTTCAATCTCTAAGCTGAATTACTCCTAAACACCTCCTTCTTCACCTTGATCACCTAAAAAAAAAAAAGAATTATAATAAGGGTTAGAATAAAAGGGAAAATTAAAAGAGAGGAGAATTTTAATACCCTAAATTTTTATCTACTCCTAATCCAAATTATTTTATCTGTTACCCCAATACTAATATTAGATAATTGATAATTTTATCCTACATAAATTTTTTGACCCTAAATCTAACCCTAACCTTAATCTAAATCGTTTATATTTTAACCTAATACTAACCGTGAATATTTACTAAGTTAACTTTGTCCTAATACTAATCCCTAATCTAAAATCTAAACTTAACTTAAAAATTCCTTTTTTTTTTCTTTTTCTCCCTGCCTAATTGGTTCCTTCCTATCATGGCCATGCCAGTCTTACTTGCATGACCCCTCTCCCTTTATCTTTACTCTTTCCATCCATGCACTACCACCCTTGCACATGCACTGCACTAGCCACCTACTTCCTACAACCCTACACCACCAACATGTTCCTTTCTCCTTAATCATGTCGCAGAAAATCAACCCACACCATCTTGCCCCAACCTCCAACCATTTGAACTTTGAATGCCTCAGCCCTCTCCATCTATAAATACCCCTCTAGTTATACTCCTCTTTTACTAACACGAATCTGCCTCTCCTTTTCCCCCTTTCTCATGTCCATTCCATCATCAACGAACAACAACCCCAACCCTTCTTCCTTTATTCATTCTCTTCCTTTCACCTTTCCTCACTATTTCCAAAGCTCCAAACCATCCCAACACCACTCAAAACTGCATCTCACCCCTAGCATAGGCCATTTCTACCGTTACCCCCTCTCAAGATTTGGCAACACCCACTGATACACCCTATCCTCTTCGACAAGCACCACTAATATACCCCTTACTTTTGACACTCTGCACTGTAACCCTCCCCTTGCTTCATACTATAGCCCTCCTTTCCATTTTCCCTTTCTATAGAAATGAAAAAAAAACTATCATTTATCCCTTATTGTTGGTGTCCATTCAACTATAACCCGTTAACTTGGTTTGGCTTGGTTTTTCTTGACTTTTACATTTTTCATTTTCCTTTTCCTTTTCCTTTTATTGGTTGATTCTATGAGTTTTAAGGTTTTATTTTTATGAATTATTATGTGTTATTACCATGGTATTAGAGGAGGTATCTTAGGTTATACATGTGTAGAAACAAAAGATGCTTTAGTAAGGATAGATGTCGTAGCTAGGCTTTGTGTGAAATGTGTATTTTTGTATGATATATCATATTGGATATTATTATGATGATAATTTTATTTTTATATGGTTATGGTATGATTATTTGGTATCAAATCGATGTAAAGTGAGAATATGTGAAGTGCATGACCCTAAATGTTGTCGTTCTGATCAATCTCGCTTTATAGCCCTAAGTGTGACCGCATGACTTATGGTATTTTAATATGGTTTTCATAGGTATTAAATGTTGTTAAATAGTGTGTTTAAGTATTATCACGATGATATAATGGAATTTGGAAACCGTCCATATTAGGACTCATTGATTTTTGTGAAAATGAGATTTTTGGCTTATTTAGGGGTATTTTGGTTAATATAGGTTAAAAATGATATATTTGGTATTTTAATATGTTAAATGGTTATAAATTTACTAAATAACTTGTGTGGAATATTTGGACTGATTATGAGCAATTTAAGGTCAATAAATGAGAAAAATGTCTAATGTGGGAATAGTAATCCTAAGGAGGGTTCATTATCATATATGTGAAATCTTAGATTTAGACATTGATTTTTAGATATGTTATTATTTTCATTTTAGTAATGTTTACAAAATTTTGTGGCTTTATGAATCTTATGGAAAACGTTATACTAAACATGTGAAAATAGGGCTTGGTAGGAATGCATGAATAATAACCTTAAAGAAGGGTTCATTATCACATGTGTGAAATATTGGAGTTAGACATTTATTTTTGGATATATTTTTATAATTTTTTTTAGTAATGTGTACAAAATTTGGTATTTATATGAGTCTTATGGGAAAAGTTATAACGAATTTATAAAATTAGGATTTTGTGGGAATTCATAAATAGTAATCCTAAGGGTAGGCTATTGTCGAGTGTGTAAGAAGTTGGAGTTAGACCACAATTTTTGGGTATTCTATTAATAATAATATTTTAAGGATGGGTATTGAAAATGGTGATAAAATGAATACCAAGGAAGAAGTTACGGTTATCTTATGAAAATTAGGGTTTCTTAGGAGTAGTGTGGCCTTTTCTTTAGATAACAGTGTCGGTATTCATGTATTTATGGTTTATATGATTCAAATGATTATTTATAGATATATTATATTATTTTTATCCCTACATATGTGTATGTATTAGTACCTTAAGAAACACTACCTTGAATAAGATATTAATTACTTAAAGTGAAAGATTACATGAGTCAAGACTGAAGTATTGTATGTCCGTTCCATCGAACAATAAATGTTGGCTCGGATTTTTTTTCCTAAGAGGTGCTCTAGACCTTTTATATAATTTATGAATAGTAGAATTTCTGAGCTCAATGTAAACTAGAATATGATCTTAAAATAAGCATAATAAATAAGATATTATTCACTAAAATGAAAGATTGCGTGAGTCAGCATTGAGATGTTAATTATGTTCCACCGGATGATAATTGTGGCTTAGGTTTATTTTTCCCTAATAGATTCTTTAAACTATTCCACTAATGTAAGTATAGTGGTCAAGTATATTTTTCCCTGAGAGGTGTTGGGTCCATTATCGGACGATAATGGTGGGTCGGGTGTGTTATCCCTGAAAGACACTTCAGAATGTTCTACCAAATTTAGAATAGTAGGATCCCTAAACTCAACATATTATGAATATGGGTTATGATTGTAATTAATGATGGATTTTTGGAATTAGTATTATCTTACATTATGTAATATGCTTGATTATGCTTCCCTATTATTTATGTTATGTATAACTTGGTTATGGATAGATTATTACCTTACTCAATATGTAGTGTGTTGATGATCATTTTCATAGGTAATGCTCATTTCCACGAGTAGAAGACCCAATTGATTTAGTGCAGGCATTGAAGACCTACTAGATGATTATACTGCTTATGATGCTCTAATTGTGGAGGATTGATTATATTTCATGTATGGGGTTGGGATCAAAGAGTTATGTTATTTGGTTCTTATTTTAACTCAAATACCCCTTTGGGATTCTTATCTTACGATATTTCCTTTATGTTTTTGAATATTATATAAGAAGTTAGCCTCCAAAGCTCTTGGTTATGTTTATGAATGTCTCTTTATTTTATGTTTATTATGTTTCACGTTCTAAATTATGTTGCCTTATAATTGATGTGATAATAGTTCGTAAGCCAAAATTATGTTAATTACGATAGTAACACCCATTTATGTTTGTTTTACTCTTTCGCTTAAAGAGAAATTTTTAGTTCTAAAATTTGGGGTGTTACAAGTTGGTATTAGAGCTTGGATTTTGATTACCGTGTTTTTTTTCTTCAAAATTTTAGTTTTCAAATGATCATCTTATTCAATTTTATCAGTCTACTTTGTATTTCAAAATTATTAATTCTTCAAAAACCCAGATTAATGTGTGAGGAATCAAAAAATGGGTAGCTTTGATGGCCTTTAAATGTGTTATGTGTGATATATGCTAGTAAGCTCGGAATTTTTTTAATTACTCTCTACCTTGCAGATAGCTCGCCATGGCTCTAAACAATCAAGTCGGTTGCTTGGAGGAGACCTTTGAGGCCTTTATCAAGTTTGTTATGTATGCACCGCCACTGCCACCACCTCCATATTACTCACGCAAGGATATCAGAGATGACTGACTTTAGACGATTATTGGACACTACCCTTCGATCTATGCTAGTGATGAGGATCTAGAACAAGGATAGGACCTATGATGCAGTCAACCGTTCACATGCTTGGAAGGCTAGCATACTAGCTTTCTTCCTTTGTAGAGGCGCAGACGCTTGGTGGGTAGGCCGTCATGCATAGGAAAGACCTCTAATGTCATGCGATGACTTCAAGATAATGATCCACACCAAATTTTACCCAGAGATTCTAAAAAAGGACAATTTAGAGAAGTTCATATGGCTTACTAAGGGAGGCATGATAGTGAGATAGTAACATGCCTAGTTCACGGAGCTACTGATCTTTATACTGGGCATTGTGGCTAGTGAGTCAATAATGACCTAATAGTTTATATAGGGACTCCATTTTAGCATTTGTAGGATGATGGGTGCAGTGGCCTTCCAGGAATTGACCACTTTGTATGATTGGGCATGTGTCACTACTATGATGGTCCAGAAGCAGGTTTCCATCCTTAGCAACAAGAAGCTAAAGATGTAGAGATCTAGAGGTTGGATCTAGTTTTGAGGAGGTGGACCTTCAGGGTTCTTGTAAAGGGCTCAATCGAGTGGTCTTATCAAATATATAGATCCATTAAAGCACTTTATTTGTCACTTTTGTAGTAGAGATCATCCTAGTTGCAACTTCTATAGTGCATTTGGATTGGGGTGAAATGAGGTTAACGGGGGTGAATAATTGATTCACCCCATTTGGGTACCAATTTTAATAACTTTACCTAGGTGAATTGGGGTTAATATTTCACCTGGATTAACCTTGTTTTTATTAACCTTTGATTTTAGGAGTAACCGAGGTGAAGGTAAAAGAATAAGTAAAATTTTAACCTAATAAGACCAAAATACCCCTCAATAGAACTTATCTATTTAATACAAGGGTATAAACGTCATTTGTTTTTATTTTTTTTTAACCTTCATTCACCTCAATTTAAACATAATTTTCAAAACATTCACCCTGGTTCATTTAGGTTAGGTTAATATCATCTAAACAATAGTTTAAAATATTCACCCTGATTCACCTCCATTCCCTTCACCTAGGTTAATTTTTAATGTTTACCCTCACCCCGATTCACCCTAATCTAAACAAACCACAAGGGTGGAGTTGTTTATTGTCAAGCTTGCGGTAAGGGGCCATTGATCATTTGAGTGCTAGCTCCTGAGGGTGTAGTTCCAGCCATAGGGTGGTCAATTTCAACAAAGGAGACATTTGATAACACATCAACAAGCTTATCAGCAACATACCTACCAGCCGCCTCTATATTAGTTTTAGCATAGGGCACTTTCCTCAACCAGTGTAGAGCTTAGGGAGTCTAAAGGGATACCATAGGCGCCTCACCCATTCCCTTATAGAAGAGGACATGATTAGGGTGCCAAAGGGTATTGAGAAAGATACCATAGAGGGCATTTAATTAGACGTCTAAATGTCATCAACAAGATAGCGGCTGATTGGCATGTGGATTTGGTCATTGGAATGTCCGTTGTCCATTCATTACTAGTGCATGTGTTGTTTGATTTGGGTGCATTTTTGTTGTTCATATCTATTGAATTTATTGCTAGAGCTACCTTATATCCATATGCTAGTGTAGCTATACCTATAATGTTGTCTTTTGGGGATAGATTGGAATGCACTAGGTTCTACTCAGATGTGACCTTAGAGATAAGCGTGGTAGACTTCCTAGTGAACTTAGTTAAGATGGACCTACAGAACTTTGATGTCATCATGGGGATTGACATGATGGGGAGATATCGAGAAGTGATAGAATTTGCTTAGGAGCGAGGAGTGTTGTGGGGACCCCAGGGTGCTAGGGTTACCCATATGAGATATAAGCTTAGGCCTACGATGAATATCATATCTGCCCATACATTATATTCTTTGTTGTAGAGAGGTTACCCCATGTACCTATGTAGTGTTCAAGAGTTGAATAAGGACGTGATAATATTAAAAGAAATTCCTATTGCCCAGGACTTTCCAAAAGTATTTCCAAAGGAGATACATGGTATGCCACCAGTGCACGAGATATACTTCGCCATCGATTTATTACCGAGAGAGGAGCCAGTGCCAAACACATCTTACCATATGACACCAATAGAGTTACATGAGCTGAATACTTAGTTATAGGATTTGATGTCTCATGAGTACATCCGCCCGAGTATGTATCCATGGGGAGCATCGTTTCTGTTTGGGAAGAGGAATGATGAGAGCCTTTGATTGTATATTTACTATTGGGGTCCAAACTAGTTGATAGTGAAGAATAAGTATCGGATTCCAAGTATTGATGACATTTTTAACTAGATTTGGGGTGCTATATTCTTCTCAAATATCTATTTTACATCGGGTTATCACCAATTACACATTGCAGAGGCACATATCATGAAGATGACCTTAAAAACATGGTATGGCTACTACGAGTTCATGGTGATGCCTTTTGGGCTCATCAATATGCCTACTATATTTATGGACTTGATGAGGAAGATTTTTTGGTCGTTCCACTATTAGTTCATGGTTGTGTTCATCAACGTACTCTTGGAGTAGAGAGGAGCATGAGTAGTAAATCCACACCATTTTGTCACTCCTTAGAGAGCATAAGCTCTATGCCAAACTCTTCAAGTGTGATTTTTGGCTTCTACTAATTTCCTTTCCAAGACATATAGTTTTGATAGGAGGATTCATCGTGGATCCAACAAATATTGTGGTAGTTATAAAGTGGAAGGCACCCACAAGCATTCCCGACGTTTATAGCTTTCGAGGTTTAATTGGATACTACAGGAATTTTGTTCAATAATTCTTGAAGGTAGCTCGTGCCTTGATGAACCTTTTGAATAACAATACTAGGTTTTAGTGGGATGATGCTTATGAGGGCACATTCCAAAAGCAGAAGAAATTTTTAACTACAACATTAGTTTTGACTCTACCAGCAAGATCAGACTAATTTGAGGTTTTTAGTGATGAATTGCAGAATGGTTTGGATTGTGTGTTCATAAAACATGGTAAAGTAGTTTATTATGCTTCTTGTTAGTTGAAATAGAATGAGCATAACTACCCAATGTATGATGTGGAGTCATCTGAATTCATCTTTATGTTAAAGATTTGGAGGCATTATCTAGCCATGACTAACTGTAGATTATTCACCAACCATAAAAGACTTGAGTATATATTCAATAAGAATGATTTAAATATAAGGAAGAGGAGATGGTTAGAGTTGATGAACGACAATGATGTTTTGTTAAACTTCCACAAGGGTAAGGCCAATGTTATTGTAGATGACTTAAGTAGGAATACATCACACTCTTTGAATTGTTGTATGGTGGCTAATCACTTGCTTGAGGAGCTCAAGGAGATAGAGATAGAGTTGATATAATAGGGTGATTAGGAGATTTGAATGAGCACATTGACGATCACTTTGATGGTCTTCAATGAGATTCAAGTTGGGTAGCCTGGAGACATTAATCTCAAGAGGATTCGACAGAATATACAAGATGATTGAGCCCGTGGTTTTCAAATTCAAAAAGACGTTAGAATTCTCTACAAGGGTCATTGGTGTGTACCTCAGAGTTGTATAAATCTAAAGTGTCAGATCTTGGAGTAAAGTCATTGTACTCTCTATTTTGTTCATCTATGAGGGGATAAGTTGTACAAGAACCTTAATAAGATCTACTAGTGGCCTTGTATGAAGAGAAAAGTAGTAGAGTTCATGTTGAGATGTTTGATCTGTCAAAAGGTAAATATAGAGCACCACAGACCTACAAGATTATTCTAGCTACTGGATGTGCTGGGATGGAATTGGGACTCCATCTCCATGGATTTTTTGAGCAACTATCGAAGACTCACATCTAATGCAAAATGATTTTGGTCATTGTTGACAAGTTAACTAAATTAGAAGTCTTTGTATTGATGAGGTCAACCTGGAGCATAAACTAATTGGCCGATGCTTACATGAGATTTGTTGTGAGAAAGCATGGTACACCAAGAAACATAGTATTAGATAGGGATTCAAGATTCCTTTTTCACTTCTGGGAAAAGTTATAGGTGGCTATGATCATGAAGTTGAGGATAAGTACTAGTTTTTAGCCACCTATAGATGGGAAGACTAAGAGGAAGATTCATATACTCGAGCATATGTTATGGGATTATGTTTTGGGGTTCCAAGGTAGTTGGGAGGATCTTTTTCATTTGGTTGAGTCTCATACAAAAACACTTATCATGCTAGTATAGGGATGACACCCTTTGAGAAACTATATGGGAATAAGTGCTAGACACCCTATTTTGGAGCGACATCAGCAAAATTGTTGTACTTGGACCAGAGATAGGTTTGGTTGATCTAGGATATAATGAGAGAAAACAATACTAATTAGAAGAGATATGTAGATTATAGATGCCATAGTGATGGATTTGAGCTAGGGGATAGGGTTCTATTAAGGGCCTCACCCATCAAGGGGGTGCAGAGATTTGGTAAGAAGGATAAGCTCAGCTCGAGATATATTGGTCCCTTTGAGGTATTCAACTAATTTGGTGAGGTCGCTTACCACTTGGCACTTTTGTCGAAGTTAACCCGAGTTCACAGCATCTTCCACATCTAGAAAATGAAAAATTAAGGTGTAGATCCTTCCCACGTGATCAAACACTATGATATCGAGCTCAAAGATTCATTATCCTATAAGGAGATCCCCTTATAGATTCTCAATACCAAGATATGTCAAATCTGGATGAGCTCTATTCCAATCAAGAAGATTCTCTAGATCCACCATGGAGTAGAGGAGGTAACCTATAAGACAAAGAAGGACATGAATGAGATGCATTTAGAGCTCTTTATCACATATGTGTTAGGTTTTAGGGTTACCTCTCTTTTAAGGGGTAGTACCTGGTAGAGTAGTGTTAACTCCCTTAGAAATAACCACCAATATCATCTTCCCTTACATCCTTATTCTCTTCTTCCCAAACCTTGAATTTTTAATTCGATGATGAAGTCTCTTTTAAGGGAGTAGTGATGTAATACCCCAAATTTTTATCCAATCTTAATTCCAATTATTTTACATTTTAACCTAATCTTAATCTCGGATAATGGATAATTTTATCTTACCTAAGATCCTTGACCCTAAACCTAACCTTAACCCTAGTCCAAATTATTTATATTTTAACCTAACCCTAACCCTAACCCTAAATATTTACTAAATTAGTTTTGGCCTAATCCTAATCCCCTAATCTAAAATCTAAACTTAACTCTGAACCTAACCTAAAAAATCGTCTCTTTCTTTTTCCTATTTTCTTTTCTTTTTTCCCTGCTTGGTCGGTTCCTTTCCATTCTATCCATGCAAGTATTCCTCACATGATCCTATCTCCCCTTCTCTTTACCCTTCCTGGCAATGCACTGTGAACCACCTACTCCCTACAACCCCGCACGACCAACCCATCCCTTTATTCATGATCTTATCGTAGAAAATCAACCCATGCTGGCTTCCCCTAACCTCCAACCATCTGACACTTGCATGCCTCACTCATCTCCTTCTATAAATGACCCTCCCATTATACTTTGTCTCTTTTACGAACCACACAAGTCTGCCTCTCCACTTTCCCTCTCTATCATGTCCATTCTATCATCGATAAGCAACAACACTAAGACTTCTTCCTTTCTTCCTGCTCTTCCATTAACCATACCTTATCATTGCCAAAGCTTCATACTAGACTAGAAATGACCCTCACCACTACAACTCACCCCTAGCACCGTCCATCCCCTATGTTCCTCCTCCCAATCTTTAGCAACACCCATCGATACACCTTCTCTAATTTGAAAGCCACCACCGATATACCCCCTTACTTTCGACACTCAACACCTCAACCCTACCCTTTCTTCAGCCCTCAAACTTGTAACCTCCCACTATCTTCATCCCTCCTTGCCATTTCCCTCTTCCTTAGCAACAATAACAAGTGTCGTTTCTCCCTCATTGTTGGCGCACCCTTTAACCGTAGTCAATTCACTTAGTTTGGCTCAGTTTTGCTCCACTTCTCCACTATATTTTTTCCTAATATTTTCCTTTATTTATTTCATGAGTTATAATTTTATAGTTTTATTAATTATTAGGTTTTATTTCCATGTTCTTGAAGGAGGTGTCTTAGGTTATAAGTGTATAAAGACTGAAGATGCTTTATTAAGGATATATGTTGTAACTAGATTTTGTGTGAAATGTGTATTTTTGTATGTTATATCATATTCAATACTATCATGGTGATAAATTTATGTTGATATAGCTATGGTATGATAATTTCGCATCAAATCTATTTAAAGTGAGAATATGTGAAGAGCAAGACCTTAAATGTTGTTGCGATAAATCTCACTTTGTAGCCCTAAGTGTGACTATGTGAACTATGGTATTATAATATGGTTTTAATAGGTATGGAATGTTGTGAAATAATGTTGTTAAGTAGCATCATGATGATATAATGGAAGTTGGAAACTGTCCATATTGGGGCTCACCAATTTTTGTGAAAAAGGGTGTTTTGGCTAGTTTAAGGGTAGTTGGGTCAATAGAGGTTAAAATATTATCTTTGGTGTTTTAATGTGTTAAATTGTTAGAAGTGTAATAAATACCTTACGGGGAACATTTTGAGTGATTATGAGCAATTTAAGGTCGAAAAATGAGAAAAATGGCTAAAGTGAGGATAATAACCCTATAGGTGGGTTCATTATCACACGTGTGAAATATTGGATTCAAACGTTGATTTTTAGATATGTTGTTATTATTATCATTTTAGGAATTTGCACAAATTTATGTGGTCATTCAATATTATGGGAATAGTTATGCTGAATATGTGAAATTAGGGTTTTGTATGACTTTATAAATAGTAACCCTAAGGACGGGTTTATTGTCACATGTGTTAAATGCTCGAGTTAGACCTGTATTTTTTGATATGTTTTTATTGTTATTGTTTTAGGAATATGTACACAATTTGGTGGTCATAAATAGTAACCCTAAGGGTAGGCTATTATCATATGTGAAAAATATTTAATTTAAAACATAATTTTTTGGTATTCTATTAATAATAGTATTTTGATTATGGGTATTGAAAATGGTGATAAAATGAGTACTAGGGAACAAGTTATGGTTAGCATATGAAAAATAGGGTTTTTTAGGAGGGGTGTGGCCTTTTCATGTTTGTATTCATGTAGTTGTGTTTTATATGATTAAAATGATTATGTTTAGATATATCATGTTTTTGTCATGCCTACAAATGTGTATGTATAAGGACCTTGTTAAACACCACCTTGAATAAGATACTAATTACTTAAAATGAAAGATCACTTAAGTTAGGGCTGAGGTGTTGTATGCATGTTCCACTAGACCATAATAGTGGCTCAAGTGTGTTTTTTCTAAGAGGTACTCTAGACCATTCTACTAGTGTAAGACTAGTGGGGCCTTGGAATCAACGTAAACAAAAACATGATCTTGATATATGCATAATGAATAAGATATTAATCGATTAAAGTGAAAGATCATGTGAGCCAAGACTGAGGTGTTGGGTTCATTCCACCAGACGATAATAGTGGCTCAGGTGTGTTTTTCCCTTGGAGGTGCTTTAGAACATTCTACAAGTTTAAGAATCGTGGTCAGGTGTATTTTTTCCCTAAGAGGTGTTAGGTTTGTTCCACTGAACAATAATAGTGGCTCATGTGTGTTGTCTTTGACAGACACTTTAAATCATTCCACCAATTTAATAATATTGGGGTCCCTAAACTCAAACATATTACAAAAATGTATTATGATTGTAATTAATGATAGATTTTTGAAATTAGTATTATCTTACATTTTGAAACATGCTTGATTATGTTTCCCTATGATTTATGTTATGTGTAACATGGTTATGGTTATATTGTTACCTTAATCAATACATAGTGTATTGATCATTCTTTTTATGGGTAGTGTTCATTCCCATGAGCAAAAGATCCCATTGAGTTTGTGTGGGTCATTGAGGACCCACTAGACAATTATGCCACTTATGACCCTCTAATTGGGGAGGAGTGAATATATCTTATGTATGGGGCTGGGATCAAAGAGTTATGTTATCCTGTTCTTGTTTTTAACTAAATACCTTTTTAATATTCTTCTCCCATGTTATTTCCTTTATATGTTTTAATAATGTGTTTAGAGTTAGCTTCTACAATTCTTGCTTATGTTTATGAAAGCTTCCTTATTTTATGTTCATTATATTTCACATTCTAAATTATTCTACCTTGTAATTGATGTGAGAATTTAGTAACTCCCATTTATGTTTATTTTATGCTTCTGCTCAAATGAAACTTCTTAGTTCTAAAATTTGGGGTGTCACAAGAATAACCCTTAAGGATAAAAAATAAGGACTTGGAATAAGCTTAAATCAAACATTCACCTATATATGAATTTAACTCTCACTTAGATCACGCACCAAATTGTTAAGGTTCAAGATTTTAGAAGTTAAAGGATGAAAGAATAATGGAGAGGATCGGCAACCAAGGAGCGGTAACAACCAAGGAAACACTTCAAGAACAAGTGAAAATGTTATAGGAGAGATGAGAGAGCAAAGTTAAAGTGTATGGAATTTGGCTAAGTGTAGAACAACTAACCAAAGGGGCATACACCCATTATGGTTATCAACTAACAAATGAGAGAGAGATAAAGAGAAGTTAAATGTGGATTGCTTGTAAGTAAGAGGAGTAATGGGAGTGATTGGAATAGATGAAAAAGTGTAAGAAAATTGGTGGAAGGTGATTAAGGTGATTATGGCTAGAATTTTTGTTAAGTGAGTAAGGAAAATGCATAATCTAATCTTAAGGTGTAAGGGGATATGAATTTAAAATTTCTCATGTCTAAGAAAGTCAAAAAGGAGTACAAATGGTTTAGGTATGGTATAGTGTGCAACAATTGGCTAAAATGAGAAAATTAATCAAATAATTCCCAAAAATCATGAAAAATTGGGGAAAGGTATGGCATTAACATAGGAATCCAAATATATAAAAATCTTAGACATAGGAATTAATTTGAGCTCAAAAGAATTAATAAAATAAGAATGGTGGTAATCGCCCAACTTCAGTCGATTAGACAAGGATGGTGGTTGACTATTGGATGCCTTGGATGAAAGGCCAAGAATGTTGTTGGTTGGTCAACCAAAGGTCATGCCTAGTTAACCATCGATCAATCGATTTAAAAATTGAGGATTTGAATGTTAGAAATGTAAAAATGAGGATTTGAGAGGTATGAGTAAGGTGTCCAAACAAAGTTTAAGGTTAGAAGACTAATCACCTAGAAATTAGGTTTAGAAAAGTTTAGGGTATTACAATACATACGTTGCATGTAGTGGTTGAACGGTTTTAAGAAGCATCATCATCCAGAGGGACAAAAGATGTGGGAACCTACTTTTATGACCTTTATAGTTTGTATTATGGAATCTAGTGAGGTTGCGTGTAACGGAAAATTAGTGATGCACTAATGCGTGCTATTTTGTTGTTGGTCTTTCTTTTGACACTTATGTCCTTTTATATTTTGATTAACATATTGTATGTATGTTATAATATCCGTAAACCTTTATCTAGAATATTGTGTCTTTCTATTTTTTTTTTCTGTTTTTGATCTATCTTATTTAGCCTTAGCATTTAGCATATGAAAGGTAAGGAGATTAGACTTATGTTAAGTATGATAGTAACACCCAATAATTTGATATTATACTTTTGTAAAATGAATTTTTCAAGTACTAAATGTGGGAGTGTTACACCATGTTTCAATATAGTAAAAGAGATTTATAAATTTATAAAATTACAAAAATTATCCTACATATGATATCATAATAAAATTTATATAATTATAAAAAATGGCATTGGATGCACGACTACATGATATAAATTGTGATATTCTGTCATTAAACATTTTTTTCTAGCTTCACCATAGGTTGGGGTTTCTCCCAACTAGAGGTATGCTAAATTAGACATCTGCATCTGCTAAATCATATATTCATTCCATATTTGTTGAATCAAATTAGATATCAGGAAAATCATATCTAACTATTGGATATATTCAAAATATCTAATTATACTAATATTCATAATTTTATATATGTGGAAAAAATATTACAATACAATATAATATAATACACCAAAAATGTAGTATAATATGCTTTAATACATATTAATATAGTCTAAGATACTTTCATATATTCGACAATAGTATGATATTTTAAAAATACAGTACAATAGATTAAAAAAGGAAATATTATATCGGTTAGGATAATACGGTTAAAAATCAAACTAAATATGGGCTTTGGTTACAATCTAATTTTTTCTGATAATATTTTTTAGATTTTGGATCCTGATTTTTTTTACACATACTCCAAATAAATAGTGATAAATTGTTATATGGTGCTACCTCATTACTCGTACATGTCCGATTGTTAAAGATAAGATCATTACGTGACCACCAAATAACCCGTGCAAAGCATATATACTCAGTTTTCCATAAAATTAACAAAACAAAAATTGTATATATTATAGGAAGAGTATTAATGTAGAGTTAAATCAAGTGGAGTGTATATATTTGGCTTGTATCTTGATTGTAAAATTGAAACGCTATAGTTCCGATATTGTTATTCAACCCTATGTATATAAGAGAAAGAAGATCTAGAGTGAAGGACCATCACGGTGTTTGATTAATTAGGACACTTAGGGAATAATATTAAGTGATCATTATGGTCCCTAGATTAATGTGTTTAATTGATCCATGATGAATAACCCAGTCAATTAAGTTTCATCCGTTATCTTTTTCCTTAATATTCTAGGTTTATCACTTAGCCTATATAAATGCATGTTAGTGGTCATCTTAACTTCATAAAAACAAATCAAAATAAAAATTTCTTGGTATTTGTATGTTTCCTCATTTTCCCCCTTAATTTTTAGAAATTATTTTTTATGTAAAAATCCACTACATATATTTGCTGAAGCACTTAAGCCCGTACTTAAAGAGTCATTTATTTAATATAAAAAATTCATTAATTTTATTTTTCATTTCAAGCATCAAAAACATTTTGTTTTATATAATTAAATAGTATTATTATAACACGTTTAATAAAATATGTATGTACGTAGATATTTCATCATTTAAATTAAAGTTGATGTATCAGTTACACTTTCTCATATATATTTGAGAGGTATTGTTAAAAAATTGGGAGATACTATTATATTATTAGCATCAATATTTACCCATTAATCAGCCTCATTATTTATGTGTTAATTGACATTGGCAATACTTTATAACAAGAGTGTAGAATGCTAAAATGTCACATTTTACCTTTTTCTTCACAATTATTTTATAATTTTCTTAATCTTTCTTTTATTTTCCATCTAAATACAAAATTATTCAACCATTCAACACTAAATGCAATGAATTTTTTTTTGTTCCAATTTTGTCTAATTGCAGTGAATTTTGTTGTTCATAATATTATCTAATCAAACATAATGAAATAGTATAGTATTAATAAATCATAATTAATCCATTACTTATTATATTCAAATAAAAAAGTATTCATTTTTACATAGCCAGTATAAAAGTCAATCCATCAGCCACCGGTATTTCTAGACCCTTATATTTGACTTTTCCCAAAATTATTGTGACAAAGTCTAGCTAAGGTGTGTATTTTATACTTTGCATTTTTTATGTCCTTTAGTCTTATTTCTTTGAATTAACATGTCATATATTTCAACTTGTTATCATCTTCGTTTCCTAGATATGTTTTATAATATGGAAGTCATTATGGGTTTTAAGGCACCAAAAACTTCACTTACTTTATTTATAATTAGTATAAATTGAGCAAAAATTGAATCAATCTATATTAATAATCCTAAAACAAATTTCTAAGGAAAATATTTCTGTAATTAATCAAAAAATATTATAGATCATAATTTGTGAAATAAATGTTTCAATCTTTACATTTTATTAATATATTTTTTTGGTGATGTGTGCTTTAAGGCTCGTCAACAAAGCCTATCTTTTTCTTCTAGCTCAACGCATTCAAAAGTTCAATTTGACCTCGATCACATAGATGCTTGAGGACCCTATAAAATCATGGATCATGACAAATTCAAATATTTTCTAACCATAATAGACAATTAATCTTAGATTACTAGGACTTTTATCCTAAGCACTAAATACAATGTCTTTAGTATACTGAAATGTTTCATTTTTCATTCACACTCAATTCAACAAAACTATAAAAGCCATGCATTTTAACAATGCATATGAACTAAGATCAAGCCTTGAAGCACAACAATATTTATCTAATGAAGAAATAATTCATCAAACCAATTGTGCATATATGCCTCAACAAAATGGTACCATGGAAATAAAACATAAAAATCTCTTGAAAACTTATAGAGCCCTTATGTTTCAATCCAATTTCCTTTGTGCATATTGAGTTAAGAGCACCCTCATAGCCATGTACATCATAAATTGAATTCCTTCATGTATTCTACATAACCAAAGTCCCCACAAAATGCTTGTTAATACCAAACCAAACTTAAACCAACTCAACCCTTTTGTGTGTTTATGCTATGTGGTCAACATAAAACCATATTAAGATAAAATCTCAAAAAGGGCTCACCCATATGTCCCATTAGTGTATCCTCATGACAAGAAAGGCTACAAAGTTCTAATCTTAGAAACGAATCAAAACTACATTAGTTGTGACGTGGTATTTTGTGAGTATTTTTCCTTTTTCCACAATATTCAACCTCTCCATCACAATTCTCAACAAACACACCACTTCCCTTACTCGTGCCCTATCCTTCAAGCTACTAAGTAGTTATATCATGCTTCCAAATTTATGCAATTAAGATAATTCAATTTATCCTTATTCTTTGAATGTCGATTTTGCATGCAACTTCCTATTGCCATAAGGCTATCCTCAACCTACATTGAGACGTTCCCATCAAGCCTCTCATAGTCATATACAACTCTGAGATTACATTTGCAAGTTCACTTGCACTAATCTTCACAATCAGTCATCATCTTATCTACACACCTTAATCAACACCTACCTCATTTCCTCTCTCTCTCTCGTAGCTCTATGTGTCCCCAATATAGCTCATATCCTACTCATTACTTGACAAAGCCACATTCATATGATTTGGTTACCTCTAATCCATGATGGGTTAAGGCCATGGAAGCATAGCATGAGGCCTTAAATGCAAACAACACATGGGAGGTGAAAAAGATACCTAAAGGCACAAAAAAAAACTAATCAGCTACAAATAGGTAATACTAGGTGAAATATAAAGCATATGGGAAAGTTGAAAGATTCAAAGCATGCCTAGTTGTTTGTGACTTCACTAAAAAGGTAGGAAAATATTTTGGGGAAACTTTCTCTCCCGTGGTTCAAATGACCACCATCCGAAGACTACTGGCATTAGCAACAAAAAAATAATGGTATGTTCACGAGTTTAACACGAATAACGTCTTCTTATATGGGGATTATTAGGACGAAATTTACCGAAAGCCACCCCTAGGCCTTGAACTTCCTCCTTAACATGCATGTAAACTAAGGAAGTCACTTTATGGCCTCAAACAGGCCTCACGACATTGGTGCAAGAAGTATTCAAGTTTGCTTGTGTGTCAGGGTTATGTGCAATCCAAAAATAAATACTCCTTATGCACCGAATGGGATAATGATCACATTACTATCATAATTGTTTACATAGATGGATTACTAGTTTTTGGAAATGATACTAACAAGATTAAATAGGTTAAAACTTTCCTTAACAACACTTGTTGTATCAAGGACCTCAGGAATTTATATTAATTTTTGGGGATGGGGTTTTTGAAGTACATCGGGTTAATCCAACACAACGGATTTTTTTTTTTTTACAGATATGTTGCATGAATACTCGATGTTATCTCAATCAAGTGTTGACAGTCCTCTTGCCACAAAAAAAAAATCACCTCCCTAACATGCACACATTGCCTGTAAGTGCTACACAATTTAGGAGTTATAGTGGCAAACTCAATTATTTGACCAACACTTAACCAAATATTGCATTTGTTTCTCAACTCCTCTATTATTTTAACGCTGCCCCCAACAAACTCACTTTGATGTAGCTTTACATATCATAATATATTTGAAAGGGGGTTAGATCAAGTATTATCTCTTAACAATAATTGTTCCTTTTCTCTCCAAGATTTTTGTGATTCGGATTGGTATGCTTGCTCCTTCTCTTAGTGTTTACTCAATGGATACTTCATCACCTTAGGAAGATTGCTAATATCTTAGAAATCAAATAAGAAAACCATTGTGTTACTGTCCTTAGCTAAGGTAGGGTATAGATTTTTGTGTCAAGTTACGTCTAAACTATCTTGGTTGACACACTTGCTTGATAAACTTTACCTCATTAAGCTTACCCTAATCCTTCAAGAGTGATAACTAGGTTGTTGTTCACATTGCTCACCATTGAGTCTTAAACAAACATACTAAGTACATCAAAGTTGACTACCTATTTGTAAGTGACCATTTTTTGGTTGAATTGATTCATATTTCCCATGTTCACACTAATGACCAATTAGGTAATTTGTTAACTTAGCCACTGTTAACGTATGTGTATGATCAGGCTTTCTCTAAGATGGGCATGACAAATCCTGCTTTAGCTTGTGGGGGTGTTGAATTATTCATTCCAAGATTCGGTAACTCAATATCCAATTTAGAACCTAGTCGGTCATGAAGCAAGCCCAAAGCAAGTAGTTACATGAGAATACCTAATTTGTAGTGGTTGTTAAGGATATATATTTCTATCATTTATTCCTCTTAGTCTCCTTTAGCTTATTGGTTACTAGTTTGAATGTACTAAGCTCCTATAACAAACTTGGGAAAAGTATGAGTCAATAGGTTCCCTCATAATTAGGAGTTAAATTGTTTTCACCTTGCATAGACACATGTATTTAAGTTGTGATACATCCACTATGCAAAATAATAAGGTTGAATATTCTATTCTCCATTCTTTCAACTATCTAATTCTCTATTTCAACAATAGGATTGACGGTTGGAGTGGTAGCATCAAAGCTATTGATGTCTATATTAACAAGGTGATTAAATGTAATATTTCTTCTATCTTAAAGTTGATGATGATATATATATGTACTTGCTTTACAAATGAAAAATCATATTCATACAATTTAAAATCAAGTTTACAAAATTATTATTATTATTATAAATTTATCATCAATCTAAATTCTGGACTATAAAACCTTGATAATATAAGATCAACATTAAATCAATTGTGTAACACTTGGAACAAAAAAAAAAGAAACAAGAAAATTTTATTTACCCATGACATTAATATAATGAAGATATTATATGAAGTGGGATAGTTTGGACCTTATATTGGCCATAAATTTATCAAAACATTTGGTAGATGTGGTTTTACATTGAATGAATATAGTTTTTAAAACTAAGTATTATGGTTTTATTGATTTAGGGCATTTAGAAAAATAGATCGGATATTGGAAAAAAAAATATCTTCGAACCACTAAATTATAGATTCATCCAATTTAGGGCTAAAACAGTAAAATGTATGGTCTTGTTAATTCAAATGCCTAAGTTCGACTATTATCTTTAGCAAAGGATCGATTAATAGCCGGTTGCCCTACTTCCTTGGGAATGGACATGTGAATGCATTAAATAGTAACTAGAAATGCAAGATATAATAATTAACAACCATTAAGGACCTTACTTTAACCATAAGTCAAGAATATAATGGAACGAGGGTCATATATTTTCAGAAGAATAGGGGCATAGTATCTTTGATTGGATTACAGTTTAAAACCATTTCCTCCTTAATATAAAGAATTGATTATGTTATTATGAACTGATGTTTATCTTGTATTGTATGCAGTACATAAGTTCTCACATAATGACGTTCAAGATATATATAGAGGAACTGAACGATTTATAGTTTGTTTATAGCTACTTATCAAAAGTAGTTATTTAAGATAATTACTTATTTTTAAAAAAAATTAAGCTAATTTTTTTCTAAATAAGTAGTTATCTTATATAACTATTTTTGATAAGTAGCTTTAAATAAGCACTTAATGTATAGAATCCACAAACTCGACTCAATCAGATGAGCATCACTTAAATTTGGGTTTCCGCATATCTCAGTGAATCTTTGAATCCGATTAAAAAAGGTTGGTTTGTATGTGTGTATATCTATAAATAAAAGGATCGTACAAAAGAAAATTTAAATCTATATGAACCGATAAAGAATATACACAAACACATTAATATAAATTATATTTAATGTATAGGTACTACTACTACCTATGAGGTTCAGCGACACTCATAACATTTTTTTTTTTTTGTTTTATACGGTAAGTATATAATCTATATGTGTGCATGCGTGCTATCTTTGTCTCACATTAATATAATGAGTATTGTGCCATTTGTGTACATAAATTACTTTGCTTATTATAAGTTATATTCATAACACTAATTTTTTTAGGAAGATATTAGTTACTAGAAGAGAAAGTAATAAGCGTAAGTTTATTAGTGTCACATTAGACGGAGTCCTCTATGATGATTTTTTGTACAAATATGATACAGAATGATGGATATAGTTAGACAAGATGTTATAATTTCGACTGCTATGGTTTTGTACAAGTCCTGAGACTTTCATTGGGACTACAATGCATCGAATATCTGAGTATAATGACTTGGGGTCGGATACAAACCATATTTATAATACATTTGTAGGAACTAATCTAAGTCAATGGATTAGAGTAATATTAGCCTTTAATTGTCGTATCTATTATTTTCTTATCATACTCTTATTTGTTCATGTGCCTGAAGCCACTTGCATGTGAATACATCCGTTGTAGCCATCTTCATTAATTCTACGTAGCATATGTAACTTATCCTTCGCAAGGTGTGGTGGGGTTCATCCTAGCAATATAATAGAATAATTAACCCATATCACTATGATTATATAGTATCACTAAGAGAGTCTTAGATCACCAGTGCAATACAAGTTTACAATAACATAAACTCATTAACATTTCACAAAATAGAAGTTTTGTAAGTCGGACACTTAATTATTACATGTACTCAAATTCAAAATAATTTAAAGCCTAAATAAATCTAAAATAAATGGAGTAGACCCTAAACCTAAATAAATATGAAAAACTAAAGATAAGTAGGAAAAAAAACTTATATAGACTTTAAAACCATAAAATGAATGGAATATAGCCTAAACTCTAAAGCTAAACAACTCTCTACAACTTAAAATAAATTGAATAAATCTAAAAGATGTAAAATAAACGGAATAAATCCTATTCAACTCTTAAAAAAAATAAAGTAGATGAAATAAATCATAAACCTTAAACCTCAAACAAATAAAATATATATATAAAATAAAGTGAATAAATCCTAAACTCTAAACAATAAACAAATCTGCAAACAATAAATTCTAAACCTTAGACCCTAAAAAAAAATTAAGAAACATAAAACAAATGGAATAAACCCTACTCTAAAGACTAAAAAAACCTAAAAAACTAAAATAAATGTAATAAACCTTAAACCCTAAATCCTAAAAACAAACCTAAAAACTCTATAATAACTTTTTACACCCTCACAAATATTAAAACCTAAAATAAATTAATTCAACTCTAAACCCTAAACAAACATGTATAAACTAAAATAAATTTCATAAATCCTAAATTCCAAAAAAATCTATAAAAATCTAAAATAAATGGGGCAAACACTAAACCCTGAGCAATCTAAAAACTTAAAATAAATGGAAAAAACCTTACCACAAAACAAATCTAAAAACCCAAAAAACATAGAATAAACCTTAAACCTTACTCTAAAACCTAAACACTTAAACCCCAAACCCCAATAAATCCAACAACTATAAACTCTAAAACCTAAATACTTAATCCTAAATCCTAAACTCTAAATCCTAATATTTAACAACCTTAACCCTATCCCAAACCTTATACTTATAAGAATAAACCTTAACCTCAACCCCTAAATCTTATACGCTAAACCATAAGTGCTAAATGTGAAATCCTATACAATAAACCTTAAACCAGAATATATCATAAACTTAAGTTCTTTATAAACCTTAAAAAAGAAAATCATAAAGTATAAACTCTAAACTCGGATAGATTTACCCTAAATCTTGAAATCCTAATCCCAAATGAATTTACACTAAAACCTAGAAAAAACTAAACTCTATCCCAAGTCAAACTCACCTTAGAAACATAAGCTCTAAAACTAATTATGAATTAAAAAAAACTATAAATTTAAACACTAAGTATAAAAACCTAAAACAAGGTGAATTTAAATCCTATAGTTGAAAAAAAATTGAAAAAAACCTAAAAAATTAAACTTAATCATAAATAAAAATATTACATTTAAATATATTTTAAGTTAAATAAAAATTAACCCTAGGTTAAACTATTACTAAAGTGTAATTAATATTTCATATAATATATAAAACTTTATTAATAACTACTACAATAGATACAAAAAGCATTCAAATTAAGCAAATTCGATCGTGAGACACTCAAATAATTCCAAGTTATTTATTATGATTGATATAATCACTCAACCTATTCTAACTTAATTTCACAACTCATGCCAAACTTTTACAAAGCGACAGACAAAAGTTACATGTACTATGAATCTTACTTGTCACTCCAACTTTTTAAAATTCTAAAAATAATTAAGAGTAATTGTAATACCCCCAAAATTTTTCTAAACCTAATTCTATATCATTAATACCTTAATCCAATTTTAATCTTAAGAAAATTTTATTTTATCTTTATCCAAATTCCTTAATATCAAAATCTTAACCTAATCTAAATCTTTGACCCGGATAAATTATATTTCTTAACCCGACCTTAATTTTGGTAGATTTATATCACTAATCCTACCTATTTTAGCTAATTAAAAATTTATCTAAAACTAACCCCAATTTTTCCCCTTTTCCTTTTCTTTCTCCTTTTTCCTTTTTCCTACCTCTTTCCTACGTCGTAATAATTGATTTATTTTTCTTACCACCTACAACACACAATCATCACCTACACTTCCCCTGTTGCCGCCATGATCATCATGGACATCACCTTCCTCGTGCAGTTGCAGCCATCACCATTCCCTGTTGCTACTACGTTCCTCATGTTGTTACCGCCATTCTTCACCCAACACTCCACCATCACTCCAACCATCCTCTTTATTGAATTTTTCACCACTCCCTTATGCCACTGCCACCCCCTCGTTCCCTTATTGTTGTTATTGCCATCACCCCATATACCTTCCATTCTCATGCCTTCATGCATAAACATATAACTTTTTCCCTCATTTGTTTGCTTCATTTTGCCCATATTTTTATCGAGCAAAACCACTACCTGAACCCCTATCTTCTTCTTCTTCTTCTTCTTCTTCTTCTTCTTCTTCTTCTTCTTCTTCTTCTTCTTCTTCTTCTGCTGCTGCTGCTGCTACTGCTGCTTCTCCTTCTCCCTTGTGCTGCCACTTGGTTTTTTGTTGAACTCTACCCCATCACCACCGTGCACCACCACAGCCACCAAACACCACCCAAAGCTTGGTGGATCAACCACCAAGACCACCCCATCACTTCGCCCTTGTCATCGTTGTCAACTGGCATTGTTTTGTCCTCTTCTTTCCTCACGTCCGTAGTATTTTTGTGAGCATGTACAGCTCGCGAGCGGTCTCTTGCATGACCATGTACCTTTATTTTTCCTTATCATCATAAAGTATTTATGAAAAGATACCGATCATTTAAAGTGAAAGACTACATGAGTAAGGATCGAGGTATTAAGTCTGTTCCATCAGATAACAATAGTGGCTCAAGGGTGTTGTCCCTAAGAGATGCTTCAGACCATTCCACTGGATTAAGAGTGTATAATAGTCTAGGTTCATATCAACATGACTACTTGTACTACTAAAATTAATTATTTTACTCAATTCACAATTGATTATCCATAGTTTTTTAACACACATCTTAGAAAGTATTAAAATTTAGAATATATGATACACAAATTAACTAAAATATTAACCCACATTGAAATTTAAACTATTTTATTATTATGAGATATAACAACAAGGTGGGAGAATGTAATTTAGAAAATAAAACAACATACTTTTATTAGAACTCAAAAAAATGACTTATATTGTGAAACAAAATATTAAAAAAAACTATAAAACTTATATTTGAAAATATAGAGTATAAAAACATAACCATCATTTGCTTACGATTCATAAAAAAATGGTTTATCTGCCACACTAACAAAATATCAAGAAATTATGATATGTTTATGTCTAAATTGAGGTGGGGGGGAGGAATTCATGCTCTAACTCTATTTGTTTCCTAGAATCATTTTAATATTCCATGTAAAGTGCATAATTCCTAGGCATTTATTTTTATTTCAATACAACTTCCTCTTTTATTTTTGTTACAAAAGATTAGTTCCTCTCTCTCTCTCTCTCTCTCTCTCTCTCTCTCTCTCTCTCTCTCTCTCTCTCTCTCTCATGTTAAGGGAATGCAACTTAAAAGACAAAGGTTCATTTTTATAACCATTTATTTTAGTTTATCGATTAATACCATCAGACTATTATTTCATCTATTTTGGTAAGTTTATATATCATCTATATCACCTCTGCATAAGATTAATGTTGCCACTTATCTCATAAACCAATAACCACAATTTATTCCTCTAAATCCCCCGAGTAATTTATTGTTTCAATTAATTTATTCTACTTTACTATTCCTCAAGCTATTTTACCAAACCAAATCTAATATATTGAATATGCCAGGCCTTATATCAATTAGTACATGGTGAAACTTATGGATTTTTTGTAAATTAAAAAAAAAATTGTATACTGATTTATGCTTGGTGTATACGGATGTACACGGAGATGGTAATTATGTAAATAAGACCAACTTCATGTTTTACCATGATATGTTTGATGCTTCACTACGATATGTTTCATGTTTCACCATAGTCTGATTGGTGTTTCACCACGATATGCCTAATGTTTTACCAAGATATGCTTAATATTTTATCATGATCTAGCATTATGTTTCACCATGATTTTTTCGGTGTTTCACCATGGTCTAATTAATATCAACTATTGTTATGTTTCACCATGATTAATATTGATGTTTCACCACACGTTTGCTTGATGTTTCACCATGATACACTTCATATTTTACCATGATATGCTTCATATTTCACTATGGTACGCTTGATGTTTCACCATGGTCCAACATTATGTAGTTCTTCTTTTTTCCATTGTTATATTTCACCATGATATAATTGGTATTTCACCACGATATATTTTATGTTTTGCCATAGTATGCATGGTGCTTAGCCATAATATGCTTTATGTTTCAACATCGTATACTTGATGTTTTACCATGGTCCAATATTATGTAGTCCTTTTTCTCTCCATTATTATGTTTCACCACGATATATTTCATATTTCACCATGATATAATTTGTGTTGCATCATAGTATGCTTGGTATTTTACTATAATATGCTTGATGTTTTACCATAATATGCTTGATACTTCACCATAGTTCAACATAATGTAGTCTTACTTCTCTTCATGGTTATGTTTTACCACGATTACTTGGTGGTTTACCACAATATTCTTGATGTTTTATCATAGTATGCTTGATGTTTTATCATAGTATGCTTGATGTTTTACCAATATATGCTTGATGTTTCACCATGGTCCAACATTACATAGTCTTATTTCTCTCCATTTTTATATTTTACCATAATTATCTTCATATTTCACCACTACTATTTTATGAAGCTATTTTTTAGCATAATTTAGTTTTGCAAAAGTATATCAATATAGATATCTATTCGTAGAGAAAATTTTTACGAACAATATAATATATTTTTTTCTATTAAAACTACTAAAAGATAAATCAAATTTTTTTTTAAATAGTTACTATCATGATGATACCAACAATATACATAGTAATCGCCGTACAACCGTATACACGGTATAAATTGTGGCCTTTTGTACTTCTTACTAAAAATTATTTATCTAATGATCATCCTTTGACACTTACGAAGACTTAAATTACCTAAAACAGTATAACTAATTAATCGATTATAAAAATATGATTCGATTAGTGATATTACATGTTAATTGTTTTTCTTGGGCCATTTTTAGCAAGTAGGTTCCTACATGTTCTTAATTACACGCTAATCTACTCTTCACCTCTCCTTCTCATCCCAATATTAATAAGTTTTTATGAGCACTTATTAGAAAAAACCATTAACATAAAGCTACTGAAAAATCTCTTAATGTCTTCTTTGTTTGCATAAGCTAGGGCTAAAAAGCAAGAATTCAGAGAGAGAACGTTTTTTTTTTGGCCTTCACCGCCTATGGCATCAAACAAACCACACCCCCCCCTCCCAAAAAAAAAATCCGATCCACAATAATTGCCATGATGGAAAAATTAGTAGCATCCAAAAAGGTTAAATTTACCTCAAAAGTTAAAACAACAACTTTTAAACTTAACCTTCATATATCGTACAATGAAGATATCATATTATAAACGTATTAGAAGATCTATTACTCCGATCCTCTACTTGGTCCCAAATAGCGGGGACCGATATATCGACATTGCAGGGATGAATTTCGTGGTGAGTGGGTGCATGTAAAAGGGTTACTCTTTCTGATGGTGCCAAGTAGCCAAACACTTCGTTGGTTGAGATTCATATTGTGCGAGTCGTCTGGATTTTATGGTCGAAGCTAGTCCACATCTTGGCAAGGTTAATGGACGAGGGACAAAGAAGCCCTTCATTTTCCAACGTGTTTGACTTTGTTTTTTGCACTATTGGCATATGTTAGTGGGAGGATGCAAACCTGATCCTATTTTCGAGTGTGACAAAACCTTATTGCCTAATTCCTTATTTACAGAACCAATTCCTTAGCTGGCTACAACAAAGATATGCCCTTTCTCTACGTAAATAGAATTCTGAAGTACTTTGTATTCTAACTGCCTCTTGGAGTCATATACGTGTGATTCTTCATCACAAGAACATGCACTTTATTTAGCTAACTAAACTCTTCTCGTACCACTTATCTTATGCCAGATGTAGGACTTCTAAAATCCATCTTTATAATCAATAGCAAAAGAGATTAAACACCGGCACCAAAATATCAAAATTAATATATTTCAGGAAAAATCGCAAGTAAAACATACATGTATAAAATATTATATTTTATTTATTATATGTTAAATTAGGGTTAGAAAAATATAATATTATATCACTTCTCCTTCGAAAAGCCTACAAAATAAGGGTCGACAAAAAACAAAATTGTGATCAACTAACCACTAAATACTAAGAACAAACATGGATAAAATCTTTTTTCATAAACTTATTTTAAAATATAATTCATTTTTATTTTAAAATCTTAAGCAACACTATAATATTATTTTCAAGATTCAAACCATCAAAAGGGTACTTAGAAAAGCTACACAAGTTTTTTTGGAAAAAAAAAATTATAATTGGTTGTAGCTGTGAGATAAGATTGGAGCTTCTAGATAGAAATCTTATTATATCTAAAGGAAAATTAAATAATATGAAAATAATATCTTTAAAACAAATTTACTATTACAATAAAACTTTATAGTTTAAAACGGTTTGTATCCTTTAACGAAATATGACTTTCAAATAAACCGGTAACTATAGGATGAAACCAAAATTGAAAGACTAATTTAAATAATCAATCATAACGTATGTCTGTAAGTAGAAAAATATAAACTCATATATAGTTGCAAATATGAGTAATATTTATAAAATGAAATGTGTTCGTAAAATAAAATTAGAAATAAAAAAAAATTCAAAAGAAGTAAGCTGAATATGTAGTGATTAACAAAACTTGTAATCATATGAAGAGGATTGTTTCATTTAAAATATCAATAAAATGTTATCCAAATTATAATTCCAAAGCAAAAATATTTTTTTTCAAATATTTAAAAGTACGTAAATAGATTTCAAAGCTTTGATGAAAGAATCATCACAGAAATTATAAATCGAAAAGATCATAAAATTAATCAAATATTTTAGGGAATCATAAGTTTGAATAAGATAAGTTAATCTCATAAAAAATTAAAATCAATTTGCATAAATCAATACTGATAATTTATCATAATTATATTTTTAAAAATTGGGGTATTACATTAATTTTTTTTATAAAAAAACTTTGTTTAGAAGTTTGAAAAACTAAATTAGTCAAAATTCAACCAAAATAATTTATATAAAAAAAAATTCAAACAAGGTGAAATCGATGTTTTAACAAGTAAATGAACCAAAATTTTACTTTATGTTATTTGAGTTAAAACAATCGTATGGAAGTACTCACCCCTTAAAGGGAAAACATAGAATCAATATGAGGCCAACTAGATGAGTTCTAAGTACACATAAATAGATAGCAATAACACAATCGCAAAAGGAGCTTAAAGGCCGCCTAATTATCCATGCCTTACTATTATAAAGGGCTAATCCAATTTTCAAAACACTTGAATTTGAAATAAAAATATATCGGACACTTTAAAGAGATTGTATATCATTGAAAAGTAAATCTTAAAGATCGAAAAAAAAAATTTGAAAACTAAAAGCTTTGGTAATAACTTGTAACACCCTAAAAATTACTACTAAAAAATTATTGCTAAATCTTATTTTATCGAAGCTTAAACACAAATAAGATGGTATTACTACCACATCTAATATAAAATAAATGTCCAACACTCATCTCATGATAAATGCAAAGCTTTTAAAACCATTTTAATGAGCCTCAAATGATATTAAATATCAACACACTATAATTAAAGTAAATAAATTTCAAGTAGGATATTTTAGGGAAAATTGCAAGTAAAACTTAAATAAAATATTATATTTAATGTTAATATAAGATAAATTAGGGTTTGAAATAGGGGATGTTACATCACTACTCCCTTAAAAGAATATTTCTCTCCAAAGTCTAAGAAATAAGGGTCGGTCAAAAATAAAATTATGATCTACTACCCACTAAATACTAAAAGAAAACACAAAGATGACCTTTTATTGGAAACTTGTTTCAAAATATAATTCATTATCATTTTTAAATTTTAAGCAACATTATAATATCATTTTCAAGACTTAAATTATCAAATAGATACTAAGAAAAATCTTACAAATATTTTTTTTAAAAAAACTATTTAATTAGTCATAGCTGTGAGACAAAACTTCAAAAATGAAAATCTTATAAAATCTAGCATGAAATTTAAATCTTATGAAAATTAAATCTTTGAAAAAAAATTTCTATTGGAAGAAAATTTTATATTTTAAAATGGTTTCTATTTGCTAATGAAATATAACTCCAAAATAAAGTCATAATAGTACAGCAAAGCTGTAATTGGAAGACTGATTAAAATGTGTGTCCATAAACAAAAATCTAAATTTAGATATAGTCTCAAATATGAGTAGTATTTACAAAATGGAATATGTTTGTAAAACAAAATTAAAAACTGGAATAATAAGAGAAATATAGATGGTAATAGAAATATAACTATAAATGGAAACTACACTAACCATATGAGTTAATAAAGTCAAAACATTAATATGAACTCAAAATCATCAATAAACTTATAAAATAAAACATAGATGTGGTTGAAATAATCAAAATGTTTTCTTTTGGAAATGAAAATAATAGTGAATATATATGCAACACCCCAAAATTTACACATTTTTTTTAAAAACACGATACTTATAAATTAAAGCCGTAAATTTCTGGGGATGTTACCGCCACACTTAGTACCAGACCGGTTCACTCCTACCGTTCCTGTACTGAGTGTTAAGGCTAAGAAAATGCTACCAATAGCATCATAATAATCCAATTATAAAAACAAAAGTCAGAGTATGCGTAAGTCTTTATATAATTTGAAGCACTAGCTATTGTTTTCAGATAATAAACGAACAACATTAATAAAATTGTTTCTACAACTCAAACAAAATAAAAACGTAACATGAGTCATAATTTTAAAACGGAAAACAGCCACGCCACTCTAGAAACTGATCAGGCCCAAACATCACTCAGCCCCTCCCGATGTCCCATACATATCGATAGCATCAAAGTAAGTGTCTCCTACCTGCAATAAGTCAGACGGGCCTTCTGCTCGTGGGAATGAGCAGCACCCATGAAACGGGTGATCAGTACGATACGTACTAAATAAGGTAACCGAGTACTAAGGACAACACATAAGCACATAAAATCATGCATAAGAATAAAAGAACATAAAGACCATCATGATAACATAATGTCGAACAATCATTCGGGTACATACGTAAAAGGCTCATTTATAATCCGGATTCATTTCTTAATTTATCTCTGCTCAGGAATCATTTTACACCATACTTTTTATCAAATCTATGTGAGTACGGAAGCCCCCACTATTATAGCCGGTGGATCGGAGGCACATAGGGTATCATACCCTAACCACTATTATAGCCGGTGGATCGGAGACATATAGGACTACGCGTCCTAACCACTATTCCTAACCGGTGGATCGGTTGGCCCCGACTCACACGGTATTCCACTGTAAGTAATTAGTATCTTTTAGGCATTTTAGCAAAACTCGGGTTTGTATTTGTTGAACTTGAGAACCCCCACTATTATAACTGATGGATTGGTTTACGCATAGAGCATCCTGCCCTAACCACTATTATAACCGGTGGATCGGTCGCACATAGGGTAAAAACCCTAACCACTATTCCAGACCAGTGGATCGGTTGGTCCCGTCTCAATGATCTTCCACTTTAAGTAATTAATATCTTAGGTATTTTATTCACAAGCTTTGACCCAAACATGCATGGCTACCTGCTATACTTCTCATCCTCCAACCCTTGTTAACCAACACCATACGAGTTAACCATGGCACACCCTAACACCCATGCAAACCCTAACTCCACGTAAACCACACTTCTATGCAAACCCTAATTTCCATGCCACATTACTACCATCATTCAAAACCCTAACATCATGCAATATTAATACTACCATGCAAAACTCTAACACGATACCATTTCATGCAAAACCCTAACACCACATTGTTACACTCCCCATCATTATTTTACAACCCTAACATGCATGTCTTAAGGCTACATTATACAATAATAGTAACACAATTATACACATAATTCTCATGCCACAATTTATTCACACCAACATACTTCAACTCCGTAATCATGCTGTATTAATAACAATTATACAATATTCACATGAAATACACTATAATTCATATCGCATGGCATGCATAGCATAGAATCACACAATACACATGTGGCCTTAGCACCCCTTATCTAAAATGTCACCGGTCTTGGTGCACGCTCCTATTCCACTTGAGGGTTTTGAGTGGGTTCACCTATTATGGGAAAAATATTAGAGTTAGGTTTCCTCCTAAAAATATTATTTTTCACTAACTTATCCTAATACTTGGTTTTTAATTCAAAAAAAAATAATATAATTAACTATGCAAAATACTACTAAAAATACAAATAAATTACTATTTTAATTCGAAGAGAGTGGTGATATAAGGGTTTCTACCCTTCACCAAAATAATGTTAGTAATAATAATAATAATAATAATAATAATAATAATAATAATAATAATAATAATAATAATAATACTCTTATTAGTAGAATATTAATATTAATAATAATATAAATCTTAAAATTACAAGGTGGCTTTCGAAACTACCCAAAATAATAAGAATACTATTCGATAATAGTAATAATAATATTTATAATATATATATATATATATATATATATATATATATATATATATATATATATATAATATAAAAGTTAATAAAGATAATGTTAATATTAATAGTAATAATATTAAAAATGCTAATAATAGAAATAAAAATGCAAGGGTGCGAGACCTAATTAAAATTTAAGGTCTCGGCCCCCATTAAATAATTATAATATTAAATAAATAATTATACTAACAATAATAATAATAGTAAATATGTAATAATTCCATTAAATCCCTAAAATTCGAAACTAATAATTTATCTAACTCAAGAATACTCTCAAACCTGCCAACAAAATTTATCAAATAAGTTACAGCTAATAATAATAATAATAATAATAATAATTAAAATGGAAATAACATTAAAAATTAGGATAAAAGTAGAATAATTCTCAATAAATCAAAAGGAAGGGTTAAGAAGGTCTAGGGTTTCACCTTGAGTTGGCGGGGATGGGTGGCACCAGCGGTGGTGCATGGCGGTGGCCAGAAAAGTGATCTAAAGGAGACGAAAAATGAAGAAAAAGAGGGAAGGGGAAGGAGAAAAAAGAAAGGAAGGTTATGGGTCAGTGGATGAGAATTAGCAGGAGTTTTTGGGTGTTCAGAGGGCAGTAGAAGTGGCGGATGTTGTGGTGGACAGTGGTCTAAGGTTTCGGGGGTAAAAATCTAGCGAGAGGAATAGGAAACTTTGCACGGTTATGGTGGCCCGTGTGAAAAGAATCAAAGGTGGTGAATGGTTTTGTTAATTAGAGTGCGTTGCAGGAAGAGTTTGGGAGGAAGAAGAGGCGGCAAGGTTGGCTAATGGTGGAGAACGGTGCGTCTAAAGTTACAGTGGCACTCAGGCTTACACTTAGGGTTTCGGGGAAAAAATCTCGAAATCAGGCCATACGAGGGGTATTTATAATGGTAGAGGGTAGGCTCGAGTTCTGGAGGTTACCAGGAGGTCAAAGCCGGTGAGAAAATGGGGTGGTTGTGGCATTGATCGGTCGGCACGATTTTAATTCGTGCCCGACCTTCGCGAAGGAAAATGGGGTAATCGTGGGGGAGAAAAGGAGAGTGGGGCAGTTCATGCGGGAGTGTGCGTCGAGGGGAAGAAAATGAGTGGGAGAAAGGCTGGTCACGACACATGTGGCCGGCGGCGCCATTTTTGGGGGGTGGAGGTTGCAGGTTCAACGATGGAGGAGAAAAGAGGAAGAAGGAAGGAGGTGAGCCGGCGGTCGAGGGAAAAAGAAAGAAAAGAAAAGGGGGAGGGGGAAACCGGGACGGTTCGGCTGTGGTTATGTCCTTTAATGAAACGCGGCGTCTCGGGTATAGAAGGCGTAAAAAGCAACATCGCGACGCCGCAGTAAGAAGAAAAAAAGAACGACGCTGGGCTGCGAAGGAAAGGAGGAAGGAAAGTGGATCTGGGCCGCGTCCAGGCCCAATTCGGAGGGGAAAAAAAGAGAAAAAGAAGAAAAGAAGGAAAAGAAAGAAAAAGGAGGAAAGAAAAGAAAAAGGAAAAAGGAATTTTAAGTGGTTTGGGGTTAAATAAATTAATTTGAATATTTTGGGTAATTAGAATAAAATATTTAATTAAAATAATATCAAATTTCCTTTTTAGACTAATTTAGGGTTTTTAAAAATATTTCTCTTAAATTCCTTTTTAATTAGCAAAAAGCCCAATTTTTCCTTTATAAAAATATTTACAAATTATTATTAATTTGCCCTAAGTAAATCTTTTCTATTCCAAATAAAATAATTTAATTAATTAATTTTCTAATAAATCCTTATTTAATTAAATCTCATAAATTAAAATTTCTGGGGCATTTCAATATAGTTCGTGTGCATATTTGGACAAAGTCAAAACTCATAAAAAGACTATCATTTCACTTAGAAAATTAGTGAAACATTATCCAAATTATACTATAAATTTGACATACTATGTTTCATAGATTCTAAATTACATAATTAGATTTCAAAGTCAAGATAATCATTACAAAAATTATAAATTCTAACTCTCAAAAAACTTAATCGGATATATTGGAGAATTGTAAGTTTAAATAAGATGAGCCGACCTTAAAAAAACTAAGATCAATTTAATTAATCAAATCTGATTACTTATAGAAATTGTAATTTCAAACAGTGAGGTATTACACTACCTATTGTGTATAGAAAAGATCTAGTATAGTACGAGAGTGCTCATATAGGTTAGGATGATATGATCTGATCACTAAGCCCCCATTTGGTATTACTTATTTTCAATAATTACTTTTAGTTAAAAATTACTTTATTTAGTAAAATATGTGTTTGTTTTTAATTATATTGTATAAGTGATTAATACTAAAAAACTACTTATTGTACCTCATTAGTGTTTGGTTTTTATTTTTCTACAAATTTACTTTTTTATTTTCCATCTTCAATTTTTATCTTTCTATATCTATATCATTTGGTAATAATTATTATATAAACTATTTAATATTAAACATTAAAAATCATATGAAACATAAAAAAAATTTAAAAAAAAGTATAAACATATTATAAAGTACTAAAAATGTACAAATAAAAATTATAAAACTATTAAAAAATTATAAATAATCAATAAACAAAATTTATAAAATTTACTAACATCTAAAATTCAAATTGTGACAATGATCAAAGTTTATATTATGCAATGAACATTCTTACATTCATAATAAACATCATAAAAACAAATAGCTCAATGACGTGCATAATAAATATCATCTACAATCCTACACTGTGCCATTTTTATTTCTCTAATAGCACTACCCTCTACATGTTGTCCAATATCCCTATGCCTATTATTTTCTTCATATATTTCTCTATTACAAGTATCATCAACTAATATATCATCCATTCCATTCAACATAATAAAATTATTGATTGTCATTGTTGCAATGACAATGAACATTTGTTCTTCTAAACTATAATTCGGTATCTGCTTTAAGATGGGAAAAAGAGCCTTCAAAATGTTAAAGCAACGCTCAATCACATTTCGTACTAAAGAGTGTAGATGATTGAATAACTCCTCTTTTCCTTGTGGACCACCAACTCTTTGAAAATCATATGGATAATACCTTGTATTCTTAAATAGAGTAAGATAGTTTGATGTATTGGGATAACCATAATCAACCACGTAATATTTACCTACACAAAATATAAGTTTATAATATTCAACTATAATATTTTATGCTTAATATATAAATTAATGTTATATTTACCTTGAGGATGATGAGGAAAATTTTTGTTGGGATCTCGAATGCATTGTTGGAATATTCAAAAATCATGAGCCGACCCCTCCCATCCAGCTTCTATAAATGTGAAAAACATATCCAAAGAACAAATTTACCTCACATTTTGGGAAGACACTCCTTTACAATTAAGATAAGGTGTTTGTTCATTATTTGGAACACAAACATCGATATGTGTCCCATCTATTGCTCCTACATAATCTTTAAAATAATGCCATAGGCTCGAAACATTTTGCATTTCAAGAAGTACCTCATCAAGGCTTAAATGAGGCCTTATAATCTCACCAAAAATCTTTGATATAGCAATTAAAACCATGTTGAAATATCTACTAATGGTCTCTCTAAAGTGATGAAATCAATCTTGCACAACTTTATTCCTCTCATTGTGACCAACTGTATATAAAAAAAATGCTAATTGTTCCTCAACAACCACATTATAACTATCACTTAACAAACTTCTTGATCTTAAAAAACTTGATAACCTAAGAAAAGAATCATTATTCATTCTAATAAAATTGTGGCATGGCCTATCATAACCATTTAATATACGTTGGACAAACTAATAAATTTTTTCAGAAGATTCCAAACAAACTTGCTTATCAATAGATGTATTTCTTCTCTTTCGCAAATGTCGTAGCACAAGTAAAAGTAGTAGTAGTCTTTTTTCCCGATCATCCATCTTACAAAATCAAGACATCACTTATATTATATATACACACAATATATATGGAATTAATAAGAATGTATAAAATATAATCTTGTATCCCATCAAAAGCTAATTCAAATTCTACAACAAACAATATTTACATTTTTTATTGAAGAACATGAATAATTCAAAGTTAATTCAAGCAAATAAGATATGTAATTGATTTCTTAGGCAAAGGCTATCAAAGATATTACATTAAGGAATTGTTGATATAGCTAAATAAGATAGCGATATATGTATTGCATTTTCAAGAATGAACAACTAAAATTAGTAATTTGACATATAATATTATCCATTATAAAGTACTAAGAATCACAACTAAAGAAAATTATGTATGTTCAACATAAACAAGAGAATTTATACTTCATGGTTTTACAAACACAAAATAAAATTCCCTCGAAGAAGCTTAGTCTTTTACAAAATACCATAATAACCTAATGTCCTTAATCAATTCTTAGATAGGTCTCTTAGAGAGTTCAACCAAACATTACGTTTTTGGAGATCTATATGCATCTATATGTCTCTGTTATCAGGATCCTTGAAAGTATTAGTAGTGAGGATAAATAATTCACCAGAAATTTCTTCAACCATGACATTTAGAATAACTAAGAATTCTTTTATGGTGGGGATTGTTGAGGCTTGAGGTGTTGGCAAAGGAGGATCATTGTTACTCTTAAATGTTGATTCATACAATTGTATCAATTTATTATTAAGCTTTTTCACTAACTGACTCGTTTCTATTCCGAAAACTAGATTGTTGACTCTTATAACGCTTGTTACTTGACTTTTCCTTTTAGCACGTAGTAACATCTAAATCACTAGAATCACAACCCTCAATCTCAATAACTTTTTGGCATTTAGAAGGACTCATGCTACTTGTTCTTATCTCTTCATCATCCTTATCAAAACTTAAATGAATCCCTTGAGATGGAACCCATGAATGTTCTTTGGTTGCATGAGTACCATTAAAGATTATCCGAAGATCATGTACATAAGAAATTAGCTTGTTGCAAAAGTGTTTACAACTTGGGTTTTTCTAAAAAAAAAAGTAAATTATTACACACTATATAATAAAAATAGTGAAAAAAAATTATAATTATAATTTACTCGAATAAATGTCTTCCATTATCCTCCTGACAAGTGATTGCACCTATTATTGGGTCTCTCCCAAGTCTGGTGTCACTTTCAAGTTTCACCCATACTAAGTAATCTTTTTTTGAGGAGGTAAAATGATTTTTCACTTGAATTTTTGGGTATCGCATATTCTCAAGCCTATTAAGATCATCAACAATATTTGACCATTCAATCTTGTTG
Source organism: Tamarix austromongolica (assembly GCA_039764185.1). Taxonomy (NCBI): domain Eukaryota; kingdom Viridiplantae; phylum Streptophyta; class Magnoliopsida; order Caryophyllales; family Tamaricaceae; genus Tamarix; species Tamarix austromongolica. The sequence goes on from CM077817.1 coordinate 14,791,827, forward strand.
AAACTTGAACTAGGCCTATTGCCTTTCTTAACCTTTTCAACACATAATTGAACAAAGGTTTGAAGCCTTGATTCAATCCAAAGTGTAGTATCTGATGAAGATACCATAGATACTACAAATATATGAACTTTTAAATTTAGGTAAAACCTAAATAAAAATATATATATATATATATATATATATCCTAGGATCTAGACTTTGACCCATCCTACAAGCCCTCTTTTCAACCAATGTACACTAAAGGGCAACATAAGAAAACAAAAGGTTATCTATTTGTTGTCATTAATGTGAAGCAAATGGAGAAAAATATACATACGTACGTACATGCATGTGTGTGTGTATTATCCATCAAAAAATGAATTCCATTAGAATACTCCTATCTAGGCTAGAAAATGCAATAAGCATAAAATTAGGTCGGAGAAATAACACAGGAAAGCTTATGAGAGAAAGGAAGATAAATAACTCCTTTGTTATAAAATTAATCAACTCCCAATATTTATGTAATCCTATCATGAAGATATAACAAGACTTAATAAATAGATAAGATCCAGATACCAAAGATTAATTAGAAGGATCAGTATAGCATAAGACACTCAAAAATCAAATTAATTGAAATACAAAGATTAATTCAATTCAATTGAAGAAACTTACTGACTTTGTACTTCAGAGCACATGGTAAAACATCTCTTCACAAACAAAGAATACTCGACCAAAAATAGATTTGACATGCTCAAGTTAACAAAATATAGTTACACATCTTCTAGTACCAAACACATGCATGTAGTAGAAAGAAGATCATCTTTGTAAAAGACACTCGAGAATGCATCAAGTTCAAAAAACTAGAAACTATGAAGAATAAATGTATATCAAATAACATAAAGTTCAACATAAATTGTGAAATTTTTGGACAAAGCATCAAACAAGAACATTTGTCTAGAGATGCAACCAAACTAGTTCATCCATAAAACACAAATTGGTGAAAACACATAACATCAACCAGAGAAACCATACTTACTAAATACATTTCTACTAGAAGCAACAATTCAATTCATACTTAATACACTATACTCTCTCTTACAAAATAAAATCCTAGAAATAGAAATAAATAGGATGGACCGTAAATCATGAACTAGAGACCTGGAATGCGGCTATGCTATGCCTAGATTTATAGAATATATGATGCATAAAACCTAAAAAGATTATGCATAAAGAAAAGTTATTACCACCACCACTAGCACTATAGTAGACCATTCGATGAATAAGATCAAATCCCAATCCCCTACGAATCCCCTCTATACTATATATTAATACATATGATTGTAAATACAAGTGATATCATCACATCAACCTTTTCATTGGTAGGAAACAAGGGGGAGATTAAAAGAAAAGAGCTTCAAAGTCTTGTTCATCCTTCTGCATTTCCTAAGAAACCAAAACCCAAGAACATGATCATTTCCCGGTCACAAAACCAACCCCTTCGCAATTCACACAAGCACTAGTCAATCAATCACCGTTACTTCCTCTTACCAAACAAGCAAGCATTTTAGCTTGACTCCTTAAAATCTTATGAAACATTTCCCTAACCTGACGTTCCAATGGTTTCAATCCACCCTCCAAACTCTCAAAAACCTTCCTAACCTTTTCCTAAACCCAACCTTCTCCTCAAATGACAAAGAAAAAAGAAACAAAACAATCAAAATTGAAGCCGACTAATAGGAAATAAAGAAGGTGAGAATAATGAGGATGTAACAAACCTGAAATTTGAATGGAATGGAAATTGGAGCCCAACAATTACAAATCTATATCTTGCGTCAAAGATCGAGCAAAGAGCGAAGGGATGAACGAGTGTGAAATGGAGACAGCGTCAGATGGCAGCGGCGAAAATGGAAATGGTGAGCGCAAGAAGAAGAAATGGAGAAGGTGAGCAGTAGAAACAAAGGAGGCGAGTCGAGTAGTAGAAATGGGGAAGGTGAGCAGTAGAGAGGAAGTAGAAATGATGAACAGGCGAGTGCGAGAGAGAAGAGAATCCTAGTGTAGGATCGCCCAACAATTTTCTAAATGGCAGATAGAGGTTGAAGGAGACAGGAGTGAGGTTTATAAACTAGTTTTTTTTTTTTTTGTAACAAATTGTAATACAGTTTTTTTTAAAAAAAAAAATTATTTATAAAAGTAGGTAAAATCTACTTTTGGTTTATTACTTTTAAAAAGTAATTTTTACTAATTAATTTTTTATAATAACTTTTTTAAAGTAAAACCAAACACTTATTTTAACCTAAAAGTAATAAAAATACTTTTTATAATTACTTTTATAAAAAAAAAAACTACCATTCAAAAGTAAAACCAAAATGATTTGCCCCTAATGGAAATTGATTATGAGATTTGGGAGCATATGATTCAACTACACGACACTCTTACTACATGGCCAACTTGTTAGCAAAAGTGTTTCGGTTTCAAAACATCAATGCACCGAGCTGCATTAGCTCACAAGATGAGTAAGAGAAAACAATATATATATATATTCTTATTTCTTTATCATTATTTATAAAACCTCTAACAATGTCGTATGTAATTGATTACATGAAAAATATTATTTACAATTATAATTATTTTGCATGTGAAACTAATATCAAATACATGAAAAATATTATTTGTAATTATAATTATATTGCATGCTAAACTAATAAAGTATGTCGTATTTAATCGATTACATGAAAAATATTATTTACAATTATAATTATTTTCCATACTAAACTAATAAAGCAATCATTTTCTACACGTGAAATAAACGTATTGTTATGAAATCCATATCTATATCTATATAATATGCATAAAAGTAAAAAACCACGGGGCTTCTATTTTTTCCACCAAAAGAGGAATTTATTTCCTTAGAATTTAAGCAGAGCGACGAGCAAACGTCAATGAGCTGTCATTAACTTAATTAGGACTATGACCGAGAAAGAGAGATGAGCAGAAAAGGCACTTTCATAAAGGTGTTGTATAATACCAATACCAGACTACCAGTACTAGAAGGCGTTAGGAGATAGAACCTGTGATGCGTGGGAAGGGCATTTGTGTGGGAGTTTCAACCGATTAATGTGAGGGTGGTTCTTTGTGGATATCAAGAGGCGGGCACTGCATCTTTAATTGCGTCTTTAACCGTTGAGTTACCGTTGCGTCTTTAACTGCATCTTTAACCCTTCAAAATGTCCACATTCTGAAAATTTTTCGGAAACATCTTTTGAATTAAAATTTATATTAAAATTATTTAATTAATATTTTTATTAAAAAATAATTATTATTAATTAAAATCAACTAATATAAGAATTTTTTTTAGAATTTTTTTTCTCTTAATTTTAATAAATTTAATCTATTTTTTAAAAATATAATATATATATATATATATATATGTATGTATATAACTTTTTTTTACATTTTTTACCGTCTTCGTTTTCTAAATTTTAAAAAAATGACGTTCCCATTTTTCCGTCTCCTTCCCCATGTAACACTAGATAGAACTAGAGGGTGCAATGTAATTCATTGTAGCTGTATTTTTTATATTAAAATAAGATAAACTTAGAAGCTACCCAAGCAGGAAAAAAAAAACTCCTACCTTTGAGACACATTGACTGTCCTTCCCCCGTGCATTTAAGCAAAGACGTTTGATAACCATGTTTGAGTTCCCGTGCTCTATTTGGAGTTTCGTTGGAATGCCAGATGGGTACGTACGCCGTGTTCGATGAAATTTTTAGCAGCTTGAGTAAACAAATTTATCACCATGTTCTTATTTGAAGTTATGTATGAAAAATAATTATTTTAAATGTTTTTTATTATTTTCTAATATGATTTCTACCTCCCACTATTCCCTATTTTTCTCTCTTTATTTTTCAAACTGCTTTTGATTAAATTGCATGTTTGGATTCTCTAATTTATTTCTATTGGCTAATTTAAGTAGTTTTTTATTTTATAATCTGATTTCAGCAATTTGGTTTTTTCTAGGTTTGAATTTTGTTCCTTGATTTCCCTAGCTAATTAAGTTTAAGGACGGTAAGAATAATCATGAAACGAGGGATCTAATTGATAAATGACAAACAATAATAATAATCTGTTTATTGTAATAAAATAGAATGGAATAAAAGAGGATTTTTTTTTTGGCATCAAATCACCACCATTAAAATCAGTGTCAGCATCAACAAAGCTTGGACAAAATTTTTGACAATTCGCTAGAAGCTTTGTTGAATTTGTAATAGTTATTTGTACGTTGAAAGTTCAAAACGACAATAAATAATAAATTGAGAGAAGCCAATAAAGATAGTGGGAATATAGAGATGGGTTTCGGGGGAGAAAATTAAAGCCGTGTTATGGTAATACGGTAATAATCTTTTTTTTTTTAATGTAAGTAGCTAGGTCTTTCCGAAAAGTAACCACTATGAAAATAAGTAAGTTCAATTACCATTAAAGTAGCTTGATGATTTAATTATTTTTGTTAGTTTCAACTTCACCCATATATAATATTAAAATTATAATAATTAATAATATAATCTTATCAATTGTTAGAAAATGATTTCATAAAAAATTACAACTCTCCGATAAGCATTGAAGTAGAAATTAATGTATAATAGTCTTGGAAAAATATAAAAACAATCTCTTAGTTATCTTAGGAACATGGCCAACATTAGTTAGTGTCTTAATCATACCATCATGCATTGTCACCCTCATAGTCACAATCTCTGTATCTCTACATGAAGTACCATTACCTAAGACGACAATAATTTCACCTTGAAATGTCATGTACGTTATGTTGGGACTAATATGGTAAGTGCACCAAGAATCTAGAATCCACTTATTAGTCAATCTGGTATGTCTATTTGTGGCAACCAACACGTCACCATCACCTTCCTCCTTAGCTATGGTAGTAATAGCTTCATCAAATATATTAGCATCTTTATATACAAATTTCCAATTAGGTTAATATTTCCTAATATGGTATTTTTTGTGACAACCATGGAAGACACCATTCTTGAACCCATTCTTCTTTAATCTAGACTTCTTGTTACCAAACCCCTCATAACAAGATCCTCACCATATGAGTCGAATGATTTCCAACTAGTCAATTGATTCTCAATCAATTCTTGTTGTAGCAGGGCACTCTTAATATCCTTAAGAACCAACCCATCCTTACCATATAAAATAGTCTCACAAATGTGCTTATAATCTGGAGGTAAAGGGCGCAATAACTTAATAGTCAAATTTGCATCATCTAATTTGATATTTATATTATACATGTCCATAATAATAGAGTTAAATTCATCAAGATAAGATTTAAGATATTGTCTCTCACCTAGCTTCAACTCGTGCATTCTTCTCTTCAATAACATATGATTTGTAACCGACTTCATCATATAGAAATATTCCAACTTGAGCCATAAGGTGAACGCAATTATCTCTTTTGCAATGTTTCATGTGATCTTATTAAACATGCACAATTATATAGCAAATACATCATTTAGATTGATTTCATCAAACTTCACATCTATCATTCTTGCATGCTTCCTCATTTTTCCACGCAAAACATTCTCCAATCCGTTCTAAACCAAGTTTGCCTTCATCTTCAACTTCCACAGCCCAAAGTTCATAGAACTATCAAAATTATATATATCAAATATTATGCACACCATCTTGTAATAACTCGAATATGAACCTAAGCTCTGATGCAAATTTGTTGGAAATTTACAAGTGTGAATGCACGAGACCTAATTTAATATAATAAAGGATTCCAAGATTTAATAGAGAAAGTAAAATAAATAGCAAGAATTAGGGAACCAAATAATCGTATTACATATAGTAATTGTAAGTACAAGGAGAATCAATTATCAATCCTCACAAAATCCCTCAATTGATAATTCTCTCACTTAAGATTCTAAGGTACAAGAGAATTAGAGAATAGAGAAGTCAACAGTGTTAATCAAACGTAATCATGATTATTTATAACAATATGGACGTCACTAACAACTTTGAGGCAGTAGCATAATACAGAGAAAAACAAAGACCGTATAACCGTAAACATGAACCTTGTATTTTCTTCAACTCTTAGATTCTGACAAAAAGTTCAGGTCAAATGAAAAGAAACGTGGATCGTATTAATAAACACAAGTGTCTTGTAATTTTTCTAAAAATCACCTTTCAACCTAAAAATTCATCGATCCATATCCATACATGTTATATTCTACCTCAAATATGAGTTACAAATTCACAATTTTGATATATAAGTATAGTTGTTATATTTATCTTGAAAATACTTGCATAATTTTATTATTTTATAATTTTATGAATATATACATATTAAAAAATATTAATGGTTAAAAATTGTCTATAAAATTTATGATAATTTTCTATAAAAAAAAATAGATGGAACATTAACTACGACCAAAGAAATAAAAGAAATTAAAATTTGTACACAAGAAATTAAAATATACTCCATCTATATTAAAAAGAAAGTTATTCTGTCATTTTGTATAATTTTTAAAAAAGTAATAAAAATAGTTTTAAAATTATACTAACACCCTTTATTAAAAATAATAAAATATTTACTATATATAAAATTAAAAAATAATCAATTTTTAAAAAAAAATTCTATTTTATATAAAACTTTCTATTTTGATGATATATCACTTCACTGGATTAAACGAAGCTTTGATATAGACATTTTTTTCTCCTTTATTGTTGTCCACGAATATCAAGAACACTATATATATGACTAATTCATAGAGCCAAAAGGCGATTCCCTCGCCTCCAGGGCCTCCGCCAGCCGGTCCGCCAGTCATCACGGAGGAGGTAAATTACGGTGATCCAGCGGCTGAGTTCATGGCAGGTCCGGAACCAGGGCGCCCACAAGGAGCCACCCCCACAAACGGAGGGTTGAAACTCCCACACTGCAGCTTGTATCCCGACGGAATCGAATCCGAGTACCATAGAGCCACATATATAGGACTAATTCATACCTCGTGGTGTAGTGGTGCTAATTGTGAGATAAAGGTGGCGGTGCACTTCTATAGTTCTATTTATGACGGTGACAACCTGTCATAGATTAATATTCAAGTCATATATATATACGAGACAAGCGTTCGAGTCATATATATATATACGAAACTAGCGTTCCAGTCACATAGATTACTTTTCTATTTCTTGGTGCATATGCTTTGACAACTTCTGATTTAAAATGACCGACCGCGTACCTTTCTACGTCCTGGTAGATAGTAGTACATCATTGGTTATCATTTTTTAAGTTAGCATATGTACATCAAATATTTGTTACATCGATCGATTAGTTAAATATCATACATGCAGTACCGTCAAGCAACATAAAACGGCATGCAACTGTAGTTATGGACATCTCAGCATAATTTGCTGTGATGACTTCTATTTTTATTTTTTTTATCTTCACTTGCATGTGTGGGTGAATAATCCATATTATAGTGTGACCATATAAGTTTATGAATATGAGGTAGGCTCTTTAATATTATATGGACTAGCAAATTATTAAAAAATTATTACATACATGGAAACGTATCTAATGAGAATACTATTTTAGATCTAAAAAATTATAGTCTGAACACTTAGGCTGCATTTGATAATTATCGGATTCTTGAGCAAATTGCATATTTGAATCAAAATTAGAATTTTAACTTATAAATCTATTAATTGTAGTAGTTGGTAAATAGTTGTTAAGATTGACAAATTAAAAAATAATTAGAGGTTTAAGAGGAATGAAAAAATGTTACTTGTAATAGCGTTTTCTACTAAGCATTTAGTAGTTTGATTAAAATTTACTAATATGTCCTTCTGTTGTAACAGTAAATCTTATACTAGCACCCACCTTCCTCTTCTTACCCTCATCTCTCACAACTAGAAAGCTTCTTCTCCCAATTTTAATGCTAGTAAACCTCCTCTTTTGACTACTAACAACTGTTATGTTGCTATTCTTTTTAGTTCTAAATTTTTCGGTAGTAATCATTCTTGGTTTTGATTTCATAGAAACGGAAAAGTCAAATCACCCATTCTTTTTCTACCTAGTTTCTGTCAGTCGTATCTTCTCCAAACTAGATAATTTAATTGACCATTCTTGTTCATTTCCTGCTCGAATCCTTAATTTTCATGAAACAATTTGATAAGGGACTTAAAATTGTTTAATGTTGCAAGTGACTGGGGTGTTTTCCTTGATAAACTTGCATGCATAAAAGTTGTGCAATGTGCTATCATATTGGATGATCTAAACAAGGGATTAGAATGATTGGATACGTGTTTATCTTTATTATTCTTCTCGTATGATCACCCATGTAAAACTATAGTAGACCATTCAATGAATAAGATCAAATCCCAATCCCCTATGAATCCCCTCTATACTATATATTAATACATATGATTGTATATACAAGTGATATCATCGCATCAGCCTTTTCATTGGCAGGAAACAAGGGGGAGATTAAAAGAAAAGAGCTTCAAAGTCTTGTTCATCCTTCTGCATTTCCTAAGAAACCAAAACCCAAGAAACAAGATCATTTCCCAATCACAAAACCAACCCCTTCGCAATTCACACAACCACTAGTCAATCAATCACTGTTACTTCCTCTTACCAAACAAGAAAGCACTTCAGCCTGACTCCTTATAATCCTATGAAACAATTCCCTAACTTGACATTCCAACGGTTTCAATCCATCCTTCAAACTCTCAAAAACCTTCCCGACCTTTTCCCTAACTCCAACCTCCTCCTCAATTGACAAAGAAAAAAATAGAACAATCAAAATCAAAGATGACTAGGAGGAAATGGAGAAGGCAGGAATAATGAGGACGTAACAAACTTGAAATTTGAAGAGGAAAGGAAATTGAAGCCCAACAATTATGGATCTATATCTTGTGTCAAAGATCGAGTGAAGAACGAAGGGATGGACGAGTGTGAAATGGAGACGGCGTCAGATATATGGAAGCAACAAACATGGAAATGGTGAACGCGAGAAGAAGAAATGGAGAAGGTGAGTAGCAGAGACAAAGGAGGTGAGTCAAGCAGTAGAAATGGGGAAAGTGAGCAACAAAGAGGAAGCAGAAATGGTGAACATGCAAGCGCAAGAGAGAAGAGAATTCGAGTGTAGGATCACCCAACAATTTTTATAAACTGCAGATACAGGTTGAAGGAGACCAGGGTGAGGTTTATAAACTAGTTTTTTTTTTTTGTTAAACAAATTGTCGTACCCTTTTTTTTTTTCTAAAGTTGTTATAAAAGTAGCTAAAATCTACTTTTTGTTTATTACTTTTAGAAAGTAATTTTTACTAATTTTATTTTTATATTAACTTTTTGGAAGTGAACCAAATACTTATTTTAACCTAAAATTATTTTTTATAATTAATTTTATAAAAAAACTAATTTTCAAAAGTAAAACCAAAATGATTTGCCCCCGATGGAAATTGATCATGAGATTCGGGAGCATGTGATTCAACTACACGACACTCTTACTACATAACCAATTTGACGCGGTTAGCAAAAGTGTTTCGGTTTTAAAACATCAATGCACCGAGGTGCATTAGCTCACAAGATGAGTAAGAAAATACAATACAATACAATATTATATATATATATATATATATATATATATATTCTTATTTCTTTATCATTATTTATAAAACCTCTAACAATGTCGTATTTAATTGATTACATGGAAAATATTATTTACAATTATAATTATTTTGCATGTGAAACTATATCAAATACATGAAAAATATTATTTGTAATTATAATTATATTGCATGCTAAACTAATAAAGTATGTCATATTTAATCGATTACATGAAAAATATTATTTACAATTATAATTATTTTGCATCCTAAACTAATAAAGCTATCATTTTCTGCACATGAATTAAAGGTATTGTTATGAAATCTATATCTATATCTATATAATATACATAAAAGTAAAAAACCACGGGGCTTCTATATTTTCCACCGAAAGAGGAATTTGTTGCTGTAAAATTTAAGCAGAGAGATGAGCAAAAGTCAATGAGCTGTCATTAACTTAATTAGGACTGTGACCGAGAAAGAGACGTGAGCAGAAAAGCACGTTCATAATAAAGGTGCTGTACCAGGACTCGGAGGCGTTAGGAGATAGAACTCAAGAGTGGGATGTGATTCATTTTAGACGAGGAAGCTGTATTTTTTATATTAAAATAAGATAAACTTAGAAGCTACCCAAGCAAGAGAAAAAAAACTCTTGACTTTGAGACACATTGACTGTCCTTCCCTCGTGCGCATAAGCAACTAAGCAAGACGTTTGATAACCATGTTTGAGTTCCCGTGCTCTATTTGGAGTTTCGTTGGAGCGCTGTGTTTGATGAATTTTTTAGCGGCTTGAGTAAAAAGAAAAATTATCGTAATATTTTTATTTAAAGCTATTTATGAAAATTAACTATTTTAAAAAAAAAAATTTTTATTTTCTAATATGATTTCTACCTCCTACTATTCCCTATTTTTCTCTCTTTATTTTTCAAACTGCTTTTTGATTAAATTGCATGTTTGGATTCTCTAATTTATTTCTATTGGCTAATTTAAGTAGTTTTTTATTTTATAACCTGATTTCAACAATTTTGTTTGTTCTAGGTTTGAATTTTGTTCCTTGATCTCCCTAGCTAATTAAGTTTAAGGACGGTGTGAATAATCATGAAACGAGGGATCTAATTGATAAATGACAAACAATAATAATAATCTGTTTATTGTAGTAAAATATAATGGAATAAAAGAGGTTTTTTTTTTTTGCCATCAAATCACTACCATCAAAATCAGTGTCAGCATCAACAGAGCTTCATTTAGACTCTTTCTCTCCAGGACATAATTTTTGACACTTCGCTAGAAGCTTTGTTGAATTTGTAATAGTTATTTGTACGATGAAAGTTCAAACGACAATAAATAATAAATTTATAGAATTGAGAGAAGCCGATAAAGAGAGTGGGGATATAGAGATGGGTTTCAGGGGAGAAAATTAAAGCACGTCTTATGGTAATACGGTATTAATCTCTTTTTTTTTTAATGTAAGTAGCTTGGTCTTTGCCAAAAGTAACCACTATGCAAAAAAGTAAGTTCAATTGCTATTAAAGTAGCTTGATGATTTAATTATTTTTGTTAGTTTCAACTTCACCCGTATATAATATTAAAATTATAATAATTAATAATATAATCTTATCAATTGTTAGAAAATGATTTCATAAAAAATTACAGCTCTCCACTAAGCATTGAAATAGAAATTAATGTATAATGGTCTTGGAAAAATACGAAAATAATCTCTTAGTTATCTTAGGAACATGACCAACATTAGTCAGTGTCTTAATCACACCATCATGCATCGTCACCTTCATAGTCTCAATCTTAGTACCTCTACATGAAGTACCATTACCCAAGACGACAACAATTTCACCTTGAAATATCATGCATGTTATGTTGGGACTAATATGTTAAGTGCACCAAGAATCTAGAATCCACTTATCAGTCAATCTAGTATTTCTATTTGTGGTAATCAACACGTCACCATCACCTTCCTCTTTAGCTATGGCACCAACAGTTTCTTCATCAAATATATTAGCATCTTTATATACAAATTTCCAATTAGGTTAATATTTCCTAATATGGTATTTCTTGTGACAACCAACTTGAACCCACGCTTCTTTAATCTAGACTTCTTGTTACCAAACCCCTCACAACAAGATCCTCACCATATGAGTCGAATGCTTTCTAGATAGTCTATTGATTCTCAATCAATTCTTGTTGTATCAGGGCACTCTTGATATCCTTAAGAACCAACCCATCCTTACCATACAAAATAGTCTCACAAATGTGCTTATAATCTGGAGGTAAAGGGCGCAATAACTTAATACAAATTTTCATCATCTAATTTGATATTTATATTATACATGTCCATAATAATAGAGTTAAATTCATCAAGATAAGATTTAAGATATTGTCTCTCACCTAGCTTCAACTCGTGCATTCTGCTCTTCAATATCATATGATTTGTAACTGACTTCATCATATAGAAATATTCCAACTTGAGCCATAAGGTGAACGCAATTATCTCTTTTGCAATGTTTCATGTGATCTTATTAAACATGCACAATTATATAGTAGATACATCATTTAGATTGATTTCATCAAACTTCACATCTATCATTGTTGCATGCTTCCTCATTTTTCCACGCAAAGCATTCTCCAATCCGTTCTAAACCAAGTTTGCCTTTATCTTCAACTTCCACAAGCCAAAGTTCATAGAACTATCAAAATTATATATATCAAATATTGTGCACACCATCCTATAATAACTCGAATGTGAACCCAAGCTCTTATACAAATTTGTTGGAAATTTACAGGTGTAAATGCACGAGACCTAATTTAATATAATCAAGGATTCCAAGATTTAATAGAGAAAGCAAAATAAATAACAAGAATTAGGGAACCAAATAATCGTATTACAAATAGTAATTGTAAGTACAAGGAGAATCAATTATCAATCCTCACAAAATCCCTCAATTGATAATTCTCTCACTTAATGTTCTAAGGTACAAGAGAATTAGATAATAGAGAAGTCAATAGTGTTAATCAAACATAGTCATGATTATTTATAACAATATGGACGTCACTAACAACTTTGAGGCAGTAGCGTAATACAGAGAAAAACAAATATCGTATAACCGTAAACATGAACGTTGTGTTTTCTTCAACTCTTAGATTCTGACAAAAAGTTCAAGTCAAAGAAAAAGAAACATGGATTATATTAATAAACACAAGTCCCTTGTAATTTTTCGAAAAATCACCTTTCAACCTAAAAATTTACCGACCCATATCCATACATGTTATATTCTACCTCAAATATGAGTTACAAATTCACAATTTTGATATATAAGTATAGCTGTTATATTTATCTTGAAAAATACTTGCATAATTTTATTAGTTTATTATTTTTATGAATATATGCATGTTAAAAAATATTAATGGTTAAAAATTGTCTATAAAATTTATGATAAATTAAAAAAAAATAGATGGAGCATTAACTATGGCCAAACAAATAAAAGAAATTAAAATTTGTACATAAGGAATTAAAATATACTCCATCTATATTAAAAAGAAAGTGATTATTTTATTTTGTACAATTTTTAAGAAAGTAATAAAAGTAGTTTTAAAAGTATACTAACACTCTTTATTAAAAATAATAAAATATTTACTATATATATAATTAAAAAATAAAATAAAATTTGAATTAAAAAAAAAAACTTTCTATTTTATATAAAACTTTCTATTTTGATGATATATCACTTCACTGGATTAAACGAAGCTTTGATATAGACATTTTTTTTCTCCTTTATTGTTGTCCACGAATATCAAGAACACTATATATATCAATAATTCATACCTCGTGGTGTAGTGGCGGTAAACGTGAGATAAAGTTGGCGCCCTGTGATGCACGGGGACGGTTTTGGAAACTTGTCGAAAATGTTTCCGAATTAAAATTTTTATTAAAATTATTTAATTAATATTTTTATTTAAAAAATATTATTTAATTAATTTTTTTATTAAAAAATAATTATTAATAATTAAAGTTAATTAATATAAAAATTAATTTTAAAAATTTTTTTTCTCTCTTAATTTTAATAAATTTAATCTATTTTTAAAATATATATATATAATATGTATATATATATAATTTTTTTAACGTTTCCTGTTATTTTTGTTTTCCAAATTTAAATAAAATAATGTTTTAGCATTTCGTTCCGTCCCCGTATCCCCGTCCTTATGCAACACACTTGGCGGTGCACTTCTATAGTTCTATTCATGACGGTGACAACCTGTCATAGATTAATATTCAAGTCATATATATATACGAAACCAGCGTTCCAGTCACATAAATTACTTTTCTATTTCTTGTTGCATATGCTTTGACAACTTCTGATTTAAAATGACCGACTGCGTACCTTTCTACGTACTGATAGATAATAGTACATCATTAGTTACCATTTTTTAAGTTAGCATACGTACATCAAATATTTGTTACATCGATTGATTAGTTAAATATCATACATGCAGTGCCTTCAAGCAACATAAAACGGCATGCAACTGTAGTTATGGACATCTCAGCATAATTTGTTGTGATGACTTTTATTTTTATTTTTTTATCTTCACTTGCATGTGTCATGTGTAGGTGAATAATCAATATTATGTTGTGACCATATAAATTTATGAATATGAGGTAGGATCTTTAATATTATATGGACTAGCAAATTATTAAAAAAGTATTACATACATGGAAACCTATCTAATGAGAATACTATTTTAAATCTAAAAAATTATAGTCTTAATACTTAGACTGTATTTGATAATTATAAGATTCTAGAACAAATTATATATTTGAATCAAAATTAGAATTTTGACTTATAAATCTACTAATTGTAGTGGTTGGTAAATAGTTGTTAAGATTAACAAATTAAAAATAATAGAGGTTTAAGAGGAATGAAAAAATGCTACTTGTAATAGCGTTTTCTACTAAGCATTTAGTAGTTTGATTAAAATTTACTAATATGTCCTTTTGTTGTAACAATAAATCTTCTACTAGCACTCAACTTCCTCTTCTTACCCTCATATGTCACAACTAGAAAGCTTCTTCTCCCAATTTTAATGCTAGTAATCCTCCTCTTTTGACTACTAACAACTATTATGTTGCTATTCTTTTTAGTTCTAAATTTTCTGGTAGTAATCATTCTTGGTTTTGATTTCATAGAAACAGAAAAGTCAAATCACCCATTCTTTTTCTACCTAGTTTCTGTCAATCGTATCTTCTCCAAACCAAATAATTTAATTGACCATTGTTGTTCATTTCCTTCTCGAATCCTTAATTTTCATGAAACAATTTGATAAGGGACTTAAAATTATTTAATGTTTCAAGTGATTAGGGTGTTTGCGTTGATAAACTTGTATGCATAAAAGTTGTGCAATGTGCTATCATATTGGATGATCTAAACAAGGGATTAGAATGATCGGATACGTGTTTATCTTTATTATTCTTCTTGCATGATCACCCATGTAAAACCTTTTTTTTTCTTTTTCTTTTTTGCCCCTTGTGTGAACCCAGCCTTGCAATCATCCTTCGTATCTGTAGCACCACCAAAACACCTTTCTTCCCCTTTGCCCCTTCAGTTTTGATTTCCCTACAACAAACCCTAACCCGTTCACTTGCTTCTCATAGCCCATCTCCCCCGAGTTTGTTGGTCTTCTCTCATGCAGCACCACCCAACATTAACCCTCCACCCTTTTTCCCTTTGTCTTCTTTCAAATCCCTTACAATACCCAACTATTTTTCCGTGGTTGTCCTTGAGCCTGGCCTCCGTAACTCCCTCCTTCCCCTTTTTATTCACTTCAGTTTCTTTTTTTCTTAGGTTCTACGGCTCTCGCTCCCCACCAGAACCTTACATCTCTCCCTCCTTTACTTTATAGTTAACCTTGCCTTCGAGCCCTTGGTTTTTTTCCATTTCCCCTACCTGCATTGTAGCCAGCTATTCCTCCCTTCTTCCCACATTTTTATGCACTTTCAGTAATTTAAGGGGCACTATGTAGGTACACTCATATATAAGTGAATGTACAATTTTCCTTGGGAGATTACATATCTACCTTACATAGCACCTACTAAAAGACAAAACTAAGTAGGGAATGGGAAAATCTAATACATAAACAACCCACTACCTAGTTAGACAAGTCTCCACATGCAATCAGAACGTCATGCAATGTTAGAACTAATTTAAAATAAATAAATAAATAAATAAAATATTAAAAAAATGTGCTACTCACGTCCCTCATAGTAGACATAAAAGTCGTCCGAGTGTGTTATTTTCTTACCTTAAATGCACATGACTTCTTTCTTGTATTTTGGACTTTAACCTACATGTCCGGTAATTATATTTTGAAATCTAAATTTGCTTGGTTAGCCACATAACCCTTATGGTTGTTTTTTGATCATGTGTTTTCTATTTTACAATATTTTAATATCTATAATTTTGGTCATGATAGAAAGAGTTGTTGGCCTTGTTGGGCTGTTCTTTTAAATTGATTTACTCTTTATTTGTTTTGGTCTATGTGAAATTGCTTCATTTATGGTATTTTCATTCTTTTTGTTTTTTTTCTAGCATTTTTATGTGTTTTCTATTTTATTATGTTTAGATCACACCAATCAAAAACCAAAACAATGAAGAAAGTGAAGCTAAGGGAAAAAATTAAGTCAGGATGTTTGGTCTAAAGAAACTTTATATATATATATTGTAATCTTTGTATTTAATGGATGCAAATGAGTAAAGGAAAGTAGGAATCAACCACTTCACAACCATTGCCATGGAAAATTTTGGTATTTGACTTTCAAAGAAAAATAAACTTAAGTTATAATAAGGATTAGTTGAAAAGTAAATGGAATTGGATGCGATATAAATGGCATTTATAGAAGGCATTAAAAGAGGGAGAGGCGTGATTGGGTTGGGATCATGAGAAAGGAACAATAAATTCAAGTGATGAGTGGTGGGAGAAAAAGGAGTTAGTTTATCTCAATTTTCTTATAGAAAGTGAAATAAATGGGTTGATTTAAGTTAGTTTATTTCACAGGAAAACAATGATTTTAATGGTTTTTGACATAAAGGCATTCAAACTAATTTTGAACATAAAATGGGACAATTATTTAGAGTTTCAATTTTCCAAGGAGTCGTTAAGTATAGCCTTGTGATGTAGTTCCCCCAACATCACTCACAATGCGAAGAGGAGCATGTATATGTCCCTTCTCTGCCCTACAGTGTTGATGGTCCTAATATGTCATTTAGTTATTATTATGAATTTTGTGATACTAGTGCTTTTTATGTTAATTATCATAGTAATACAAGATGGGAAAGTGCTTGGAGATATTATAGTCCAAGTCTAGATCCTACTTTAACCCTAATCATGCATACCACACTAAACGAAGGAAATGGAGGTAAACAAGGAAAGTGAGTTTCACACAAGGATGATTTGCAAAGTAATAAAAAAGCTACTAGAAAGTTTGGAGTATCTACAACGTTGCTTGAGAGACTTGATAATATGGCATAAACCATTGAAGAGAGGAATATTAGAGAATTGCATAGTAAACCCACACATACTATCATTGATTACTTATCAAAGTTAATGTGATACCAGATTTTAATATATGATTCTCCCAAGTTCTATTTTGCATGCTCATTGTTGGAAAATCAAGAAAAAAGGATAATCTTTCATGGTTTTCCAAATGACAATTCAAGAGTTGGATGGATAAGGTTTCAATTTTAAAGTTAATAGAAGTAATGGGAATGGGAAAATACCTTAGTAGATGAATATATTTTGTTTTAATTATGAATGGATAAAAAACTTGATCGATGTATGTTATGTTTATTTGTTTAGTGTACTTCAAAACTTCTTTAATATGTTTAGATTGTTTGTGTGATGATATATTTAATTATATTTATCTTGTTGGTAGGCATGAACTCTTGGGCGTTGCAGAATGGATCCTATTGTAAAGAGAACAATAATGATTTTCGGGACTTATTGGCTTGTTGGGTTAATTATATGAGTGTTTATTATACAAAATATGTCAATAGTGAGCCATGTGTGACTTCATACATGATAGAAGAAAAGTGGATAAATGAGTCTTTATTATTAAGTGCTTGTCGGGTTAGTTATATGAGCCTTTGTTAATCTATGATTTGATATGTTTAGAATGAATCCAAATACATTACAACAATTATGCATAGACTTGGACAATAATTATAGGTTGATTCTTTCTTAAAGAATGTTAGTTTTGGAGAAAGTGGGTTTGTTTCTCTATATCCTTAGTAAAGGTGCTTTGAGTTGAGATTTTCAAAAGCATTTTTAAGATTCAAGTGAAAATGTTAGTAGAGTTTTTAAAAAAGTCATGGATGCCTTGGATGGCTTATCAAGGGAGATGCCAAGGCTAATCATTTATAATTATGTTTAAGATTAAAGAAAAAATACATTTTGTAACAATCTTTCGTGTAGGACTGTATTGGAGCAATTGATAGTACACATATATCAGTTATTATTCCATAAGAGGATCAACTGTGATATAAAGGAAGAAAATGAATATCAACTATAAATGTTATGGCAACATGTGACTTTGATTCACTTTTCATATATGTCACAACTGGATGGAAATGATCAACACACAGTTCACGTATTTTTCTGAACATAATTGGAAACCCTACGTTTAAATTTTCCAAAGCTGCCTATTGATAACTTTTCAATTTTTGGTGTTACTATTATTCATGAAATTCTATGATTTATGATTAAAGTAACTCTAATTATGTTAGTGTTATCTGCACTTAGAAAAATATTACTTGCTGAACAAAGGCTACCTAAAATGCCATGGATATTTTTGACATCATACCAAAGACATTAAGTATCACCGATCAGAGTTTCGTGGTGCACCTCTACGAGGAGCTAAGGAGATCTTTAATCAGGCTCATTTGTCATTGAGAAGATGAAATTGAGAGGGATTTTGGTGTCCTAAAGGCTCGGTGGAAGATATTAAAGAGAATGGTCAAATATGTATTATAAGATCAAAATAGAATAATTTGTGCAACATTTGCATTACATAACTAAATTAGAACAACAACAATCTATGACCCAGGTTTTAGATTAATTGATGAAGAACGTAACTTCATACCTCCCAAAATATTTGTGAATGTTGAGCATAATTCAAAAAGAGAAAACGTGAAGATTCCAAGAACTTGTGAAATGACAATAATTTGTGGTAATATTACTGCTAGTTTGATGGCAGGAATAGGGCATCGATTGTAGTATAGTATTGTGTTTTTATTTTTAATAATTTTTTTACATAATTAGTTGTAATATAGTTTGGATGCATTAACATTCATAGAGTGATATATTCATGAACTCCCTTCATATTATAATTTTTTCTCATGATTCATATATTTTTGCATGCTTATTTTTCACCCTTTATAAATACTTTGATTATTACTTAACCACCATTATGGCATCAAATTGGTATCATAATGTTGTATATTAGATAAGTAATATATTAGAGCTCTAAAAGATTAAGTATAAAAAATATATATTATTATATCTAATAAATTTCATGCACCAGGTACTTCTAATATAAAGTAAAAAATACTATATAATTAAATAATTATACGATCAACTAATTTTATGAAATAATTTTATATAAACCACCAAAAATTAACAGCCGGTCAAATCAGTTAATAAAATTTAGTATCAGCTAACCGCTAATGTAAGTTGCTATTTACTATCCGTTATTTGTTTAGGACCTTAATCTATTAATCGATGAGTGAGATTAAAACACAATTATTGTAAACGTATCCTTAAATACGGCGTTGCTCTCTTTTCCATGAGATTAGACACTTTTTCTAGTATAGTAATTTGTGTTTTAATTGGGTATAGTATTATTATTAGTTAATTACGTATAATAAGGCATAGTCTAACGGGCGAGGCTTGAGTTTTTTACTGTCGTTAGTTAATTACATATAGTAATATCATTACTTTAATTACACGCAGTAGCATCATTAGTTGTTTATAAGTAGGTGCCTTAGTAATATTCTTAGCTAGTATTTTCTCGGAGCGTCATCTCCTCAGTAATTTACAATTATTTCTTTGGTTAATTACATTACATGCTATAGAGGTTTTTTTTTTTTTTTAATTTTATTTTATGTGAGCCCTTCAATATCAAGATGCAATAGCTCTCAAGTGCCCCGAGAGAGAGTTTCCACCGGATATAAGGTACGAAAACAGGCTTACAATAGGTCCGTTAACCCTTCCTTCCATCGTGGTTTTTGTTTAAGAAAATAATTTGAGGCAGTGACGTTTTTCGCGTATGCTTTAACTTTTTTTAGGGAAAAAAATGTGAATCATTATTAATAAAATTAATATTTTGAAAAAATAATGAGTCGAATTAATTAAAATAAAATAAAATAAAATAAAATAAAATAATAATTTCAGTAAGAAATGGAGCCTAGATCTTATTCATTGGGGTGTTGCATACTTTGATGCACAGGGATTGCAGTCAGGTGTCGTCCTCCATTTCAAAAACGTTTCCTTCTCTAAAATATTTTGAAATTAAAATTTATATTTAGATTATTTAATTAATATTTTTATTAAAAATATTAATTAATTAATTTTTTCATTAAAAATATTAAAAATAACTAATATAAATAATAATTTTAATTTTTTTATTTTTTCTTAATTTTATTATATTTAATCTATTTTAAAATATAATATATATATATATTTTTTTTTTTACATTTTCTGTTATTTTTATTTTCTAAATTTTTATAAAATAACGTTTCGTATTTCATTACTTCCCCGTCCCGTGCAACACGGGTTGCATATAGCAGTAGGGGTATTTACTACTTATGAATAAAATTGAATAAAATAGACTCGCGATTAAAATATTGTAATAGTATTAAGTTACATTCGAAACTCAGACGTCGTGAATTTGGCACGTAGCGACTAGGTACGGTCCAAACTGCCGTTCTCAGTGACGGACGGGTCACTGCACTGGGAGTGGTGCGGCCGCTAGCCTGCTGCTACCGCCTTTGTTTTATTGGAGTAAATGAGCACGGATTTCAAACTCTCGAAATGGGCTTTGTCGCTTTGCGGAGTGATGAGGACTTGAGGTGATTTGTTACTTGTTAGCTAAGAGCATCTGCAATAAAAAAAAAAAAGAAGAAAAAATTAGTTTTGAATCCATTTAAATATAATTAATAAGATAAAAATTAATGTAATTTTAAAATATATAATTTTAAGAATAAAATATTATATGTATATAATTATATTAATATATATATTCAAGTATATATAAATCTACATATAATATTTTTTATATGTATATGTATATTGAATACCAAAATAAGTGAACTAAATATTAAATAGATTGTTTTTAAATAATTTGATTTAAATAGACTTTAAAATAATGTTCTCAATATATATATATATTTCTATCTCAAATTTAATAAAAAAATTATAAGTATAGAATTTTTTTTAAAATTTTTAAAGAGTTTAAAGCGTGAAAACAGTCATATATTCGGCATACTTTTTAAAATTAAATTTGATTATTACAACGTATATGAAGTTTTTTTTTAAAAAAAAATAATTGATATTAATTAAATTATTTATAAAAGTATATTTAATAAAATTTAATTATATAATATTATTAATTAATATTTATAAATTAATATAAATTAAATATTATAAAGTATAAATAATTAATGATGTGATAGATAAAAATAATTAAGTAGTATAAATTTAAGGTAATAAAATATAGATTAAAAAATTAAATTGATAGAAGTACAAGAAATAAAAAATTATTAAATAATATAATTAGATACTTTAAATTGAATATAAGAATTAGATGTTCAAACCCGTGAGATCCGACCTCCCCACATATTCATTATGCAACGGAAGATGACTCCAATATCCCGTCGCATTTTCTATATATATATATATAAAAAAAAAAAAAAAAAAAAAAAAAAAAAAAACTGTGTGGTCGAAAGTGCGAATATCCGAAGCCGTACGTTAAAATAAAATAATACATTGAGATGGATGCATGCTTAATATTTTAATCGTTGGAAAATATTTTATTATAAATTATGAATTCTTTATTTAAAATAAAAAAAAAGGTAGTCAGCACAGATATGTCTCCCGGAAACAAAAAAAAATGCCGAAACGGATTGACGGAATAAAATAATAGTTTGCGGACCAAACATAGCCTCGCTCATATGCGGTGGACCTATTGGATACTTGGATCCATGATCCGCAACCTTTTTCGTTTTTCTTTTATCACTAACTTGGGCCAACCTATACGTGACTTTTCTTCGCCGTTTCTTTCTTTCTTTTCTTTCTTCCTTTAACTAGATACAAATACAAGGACATTTTGTCAAGAGCGGCGACGGGGACGGGAAAACCGAGAAGAGGAGAATGTAGAAATATTATATTTTAAAAATTTAGAAAATAAAAATGATAAAAATGTTCAAAAAAATTATATATATATATATATATTAAAAATAAATTAAATCTATTAAAATTAAGAAAAAATAAATTAAAATTAAAATTATTATCTATATTAATTAATTTAATTTATAAATATTTTTTGATAAAAAATAATTAAATAATTTTAATACCAAAATATTAAAAAAATATTTTCAGAATATATTTGGGACCGCATGGTTCACCGAGCGAGGATCATTAAACGCTTGCTAAAATGTGAAATAGTATCGTAAAAAATAATATAAGCATTGCATTAATTACAAAAATATAAGTTGATATTCTCAGAAACTCTATCCAGCTCAATGATATTTTTGTCATAAATCATAATAAGATATACAGTTAATTGGGTTAAATAATATTTTTTTTTAAATTATTATTATTATCTTTGAACTTTATATTATATTATTATTAAAAAAAATAGCAGTATAGTATCATTCAATCTAAAAATAATAGTAGAAAAATAGACACTTAAGTGTCGGCTGCCAAACTATTTCTTGTAGATAAAGTTCCTTAAAGTACTTTGTTATTTAATATAATATTTGTTGGGTTCCTCGTATTTTTAATTAATTTATTTAGATGCTTTAATATTTTAATTTAATTTTTTTAATATTTAAATAGCGAAAATAAATTATATTTTTAATTTTTTTAGGTACCAATATATGCCGTTAAGTGAAATTAAATTAGATTGTACAGATTTTTAAGTATAGGTATTAAAAATAAAAAATATTAGATCAAATATTAATATATAAAAATATATATAATTTATTACTTTCTTTTTATTGGTTTATATTGCAAAACTCTACTAGTTTTTTTTTTCCCGTTTCTCTTCCTTTCTTTCTGTGAAGCAGGTGCATGATCAAATCAATCAGAAGAAACTGATTCAATGAACTGCAAAATTCAGCAGCTGCATTGACGCAACAATTAATATATAACCACCCCTTCGTCCCTTGGTCAGATTTTTAAAGGTGTCACCGTCTTAATTGCAGCCCTTGTCTGACTCCATGCCAAAGTATTAATATCAGACCAACAACGTTTCAACAACACTGCCAGTGCATCAAGCAAATGGAGTGGACAACCAGGCAGGCAGAGGCAGTGCCATTCAGACGTCGACGGGTGAACAAGTTTGCAGATGCTCCTTCACGTAAACTTGTCAGATGTCCTGTCATCGAGCATAGCCTGATTGGCCTATATGGTAGAAGGCCTAGCTGTGGCCTGGCCTGTGGGGTGTGTCTAAGGATGACAATAATTCAAATAAAATTATCCAAGATCTATTTATAATATCTAAATATAGACTTACTCATAGCATCTAACTTTAAACTCTATCGAGGTTTATTAAAATTTAAAATTTAAAATTTAAATATATCAGATCTAATGAATAAATGACTCTTAAATAAATTTAATTATTTATTATTAATTTTTTTAATAATTTATATAGATACGTTAATAAATCCATTTTTTAAATAATGCTTTAATACTTTTAAAATAAAATAACTTAAAAATTATCTATAAAATATATATACATAAATAAAACTTAAAAAAAAAATAAACTAAGACCCTCCATATTATCACAAAAGAGGTAACACATATAGTAAATAGAACTAGCAAATCAGATCTAAAATGACTTTACACTTTCATTTCAAGCATGATCAGGAGCCGGTGATTTTACAATTCCACATGACCATTGAGGGAAAAGTTTTGAAACAAGACTTCAGATTCATATTCATATGCATTTAGAAGAACATCCAACTTCTCCATTCTAGTTGGAAGCTGTCTCCATACACCACTTCAAACAAACGCATCGCTCAATCGTTATTTTAAAAATAAAAATAAAATAAAATAAAATCCTAATTTAGAGTTCATTATCCCCATCGACATCCAACATCACCCGGACCGTATAACGCCTGCATTCTCTCTCTACAAATCATGTTCAGGAAAATTACTAGAAGAAGTCAAATTCCAAATAATTATCGGAACCTTTCTGCTCAGGTACACCAACGGCCATGCCCATGGCTGCAGCCCCTGCTGCTGCCTTCTCACTTGATGAGACGGCTGGAGCTGAAAGCCTCTCGTACTCTACGGGCCTCGGGATATCTGGCGGACTCGCACAGCGAATCAGCGCCCAATTTACACCTTCAAAGAAAGGGTGCTGTTTGATCTCCGTAGCACCACGCTTGTATGCCAGCCTATGCTGAGGTTCCTTCACTAACAAACCCTTTATCAGATCTCTTGCTTGGAAGCTCACCACCGGAGCCTCGGGGAATCTCAGGGGCTGCCCGACGACATTGAACAACGTTTGCCTATTCCCTGATCCTTTAAAAGGCGTCTTCCCAAACATCAGCTCGTACAGGAAGATCCCAAAAGTCCACCAATCAACCGCACTGCCATGCCCTTCACCTTTGATGATTTCAGGTGCCAAGTACTCATGCGTCCCCACAAATGACATCGACCGTGCCCCTGTCGGCTCAGCAATGAGTTCCGGCAGAGGGCTGACTTGGTTTCCAACTTCATTTTTGGCTCTCACCTTCTTCTCCCTCTTGGACTTACTTGAGAAGAGGCGAGGAGAAAAACATGTCGTCGGTGCTACACAGGATGGCTGAATGCAAGATGGCTCAATGCAGGCAGGTTGAACACAATAGCCAGAACTTTTTTTCAAGCCATCTGTCTCGGCAGATGCAGACTTGACTAATGTTGGGCTTACAGTACATCGAAGCGACAGATCAAAATCAGAAAGCATAATGTGTCCATCTTCTCTCACAAGGACATTCTCTGGTTTCAGATCACGGTAGATAATCCCGAGCATATGAAGGTACTCCAGAGAAAGGAGGACTTCTGCAACGTAGAACCTGTACCAAGATAACAACGTAACGCCCATTGAATAATAAAGAGAGGGATTGAGGGTACAAGGCATTCCAGAACATACAACAGAATCAGATCACAGATAATGTATCAGCACCAACATATCATGCTATTACCCATGATACTAATCCATAAATAGCGACACAATGCATCAAGTGACTTTCAACCAGACCAAAGGATTATCACAACATCACAGGGCCTTCTTAAGTTCTTGTGCTCATTTAGTGTGGATGTGAAGTATGGTAACTAAAACGCAAAGGATGCCATCTTCGAAGGTAAAGAGAGCCCGCCTATAGATTTGAGGCACAAACCATTCTTCTCATCCAACTGAGATCAGGCCAACTTGATGCAGGATGACCTATGTGGCCATAAGCTTAAGTTTAGAAACTTTGTTTTATATAATTGGGTTTAGATATTATATGAATATATTGCTATTATTATAGACTATGATATTAGTATATAACAATATATAAATCCTACACGAAGATATCATTTTGTGTGTTTAGGAGAGTAATTGTTTCCTTTTAAGCGTTGTGAAAATGTTTTTTTAAGCGTTCATCCCAATTTTATGCCAAAATTCTCATTCCTACATCAATTTGGTAGCAAAGCCCGACAACATTCCCATAAAACCTTGCAGCAAATGCCAGCAAAAGGAGGGGGGAATCAGTTCTTCATACACCCACACCCTTCCAACAAATACAAAATATGCCAATATTAGAAATAGAGCCAAATATCACCCCAAATCAGAACCTAATTGTTCAATTCAATATTCAATCAGCTCAAAATTACCAGTTCCCAACCCAATTGTAACAATTTTTGAAATTCCAAAATGGAAACCCCAGCCACACGCCGAGCGATCAAATTAACCACAATCAGTCACCATCCGTAAATATCAATTGAAGCCCAATAAAATTCAAGTCAATTCTCTTAAACCCCACTCAAACGCAAATGGAGCCCAACTTGACCCGATCTCAAACCGAATCCACAAATTCCTAATTACATCCCCACCCAAAACTGACCAAATTCGAGAAGAATTGGGAAGATTAGAGAGTTGAGCACCCATAAAAATCAGAGAAAGTGAGTGATTAGAGCAAGTTAATGAGGCTTAATTCAAAGTTTTCTATGTTCTGGACAAGATTCGCTCACCATCACACATCGCCCGTACTACTACTTCACCGCTGCATGCACCTCCATTGAGGCGTCACTTTCCGGCACCCCCCTACATTTTCAAGCTAGTACCTTGCTTCTGCGTTGTGCCACAACACAGTCAAAGTTTTACTTTGACAATTCTTACCAAGTTATTCATAAAATTGGGGGGGGGGGGGTACTTCCCCCAAAGAAAAGGAAACTCCAAGGGAGAAAAGGGAAAGATTTATTCTTCACGATTTCTTATTTCAGCATGTAGAGTAATAATAATAACGAAATGTGTCGTGAGTCGAACCATAGGTCTCTCCTCGCTTGTATTCATGAGAAGTACTACCCAGTCCCATCTAGACTCTTAGATGAAATATTCTCTAGTAAAAATTGAAGAGTTTAAGGGCTCTAATAATGTTTATGCTCACATTCAATTCAACTATGAAGATGATGTTGTGGCAGCTCTACATGCGTTTCAAGGAAGGCAACATCTGTAATGGGTGTCGTCGGATGAATATGTGATTTGCTTGCAAAGAAACTAGTACATGTATTCTCAATCAAAATTCATGTACACTTTCATTAGTAAAAGATGTATTCTCAATCAAAAGTCATGTACACTTTCATTAGTAAAAGACCCGGAGGTTCAAGAATTTCTCATGGAAGGTTTAGAAATACTTGAGTTAATGCAGAAAGAGATCTCAACAATAATAGGCTATCCTATCAAACTACTCTAAAGAAGAAATTGAACTTAATAGGCTCAAAGAGAATAATTCAAATGATGAGATTGTTGAAGTTCTAGAGACTAAGTCTAATGCTTCGGACATTTGTGATGTTGCCATGCAAGCTGCAAGTGATAATAGTGATGTTATCATTTCCTTCCCAATTGATTGTAGATATTTTTTAATGAAATTAAAACCTAAAAATAACTAATTTTTGGTGAGGCACACACCTTAGAGCCTTCTGCACGCCTCAACTCCTTAGTTGTGCCTTGCCAATATCATCTCGCCTGGGGTCAAAATAAACCCCAAACCCTCGCGCCTTGGCGTTCTCCTTTTCAAACACTACCTGCGGCTAAAGATTAAAGCCGCTGACAATGGTATATAACAACACTAGGTGAAGATAAACAGAAGGGGAGGCATTCACAGTCAGTGTGAAATGATTGAGAGGTGCTGCATGATGCTCTAGAAGGGGCGAAGCAAGATTAGGCAGCATGACAATTTGCTAATCCTGTAGCTACTTAACAGAATCATGGCAATGTATGCCCATTTACAGGACCACATAACTGAACTGAATAAACTTAAATAGATGCATAAAAGAGGATGCACATGCACTTCTATAACATCTAAAACAGCAACATAGAAACCAAAATCAAGAGTTTTGAAAGGAGAAAGAGAAAGAAAGCCTAGTCTTGCAGAATAAGCTGAGTTTTGGGCCTTTTGGCAGAAAAATGATCAGCATATCCAACCTCTCCACGCCGCTCCCAAACCCAAAAGGGAAAAAGGAAATAAATAAATAAATAATCCTCAAGACAGCTTGCAGGTAATCATGACCAGAGAGGAATTTGATCATGGAAACAGTGAATGTGAAAGAGATAAAGATGCAGTTCAATTTTCCCGTGTCCTTACATTATAGTTGCAGAATATGCTACAAGTTTGAATACAGCACTAGGCCTAGGCTGCAATTAAAGAGAAGCTCCAAAATAGATTTATGCTGCATAGTATTCCAATTATGAACATTTAGAACTCGCTAATAAGAACCCTTCAAGTGCTCACTTCATCTTCAATCCACACTAATTCAGTTCCCACTTTCTAGTCCAATTTATAAATTGAACAAAAAAACAGACTTCATTGATTGTATCAGACAACTCCACTATAAAGGCTTTGAACAATAGCAAATACTAAAGAAGCACAATATTCAGACAGATTCCTGTTTCCACAATGAAGAACTTTTCCAACAATTTCCCTCCCTTGCACTCAGTCCAGAACAGCTCAGAGAGATAGCCCAACATATTAAGTCCCGAAACAAACAGAGAGATAGTCCAACATATTTGGTACCGAGACATATAAGTCAGAATTTAACTCATGAAGGTTCCAATATTGTACAGAAGTAATATTTTTACCCACTGATAAACAATAGTAACCTAGCATGTCCATCACACTTCCTGTGCCACTCCAGACAATAACTCTCGCCACAAGCCTTATAGGTACCTTGATAATCAACTAATATAGAGAAAGAGCCCAAAGTGATATTACCTTATAGATACATAAGGCATCTTCAACTTTTTCCCCAACTCCCTTCAACCCAAAAATTGAGAAGCTACAGCAAAGGCACGACTTACCTTCCTAATAAATAATTATTTAAGAGAGCAACAACTTTGGCCCCACTAGAAGCAGTCTAACAAATCATCTAAATTATCCAATACCTAAATAAACATTACTCCTTGACAACCTTGTACAATTTAAGAGACCATTTGGAAAAAGAAAATAATAACTACGATGGAACATTTTAAGGAATTTTCACAAAACATGAAAAATAAATAAATAAATAAACTGAATTTTCTGAACAGAACAAAACTCCAAATATAAACTCACTTGACTGGAGATGATAACAATCTAAGAAGCAAGGTATCAAGTAAAGCTTCATCCAGAATTATAAAGGTCTCATGACACTGCATTTAATGTATTGCAGACAAATCACATAATATGAAGTTTTATTTAACTTCTATCATCTCCTTAACCACATGGCACATAATAAGCTTTTAAGCAGTTAAGGCATCCTGCAACTGGTCGATTCCAACAGACATGCATTAACAAGAAAAAGCCAATACCTGTTAACCGCATATTTTTGAAGACTGGAGGAATAGTAACAAATTGTTGTCAATTTTCAAACAATTACCAAAAATCTAGACACAAAATCAGGTGAAGCAGAAAAACTAGTAACTAGCTTCACAACAGCTCAAAGACCACACTATATTTTTCTGATGGAGAATAGTTCCAAGACATATCAAACAATCCATGAACCAGTGTTGCATGACAATAATGAATTTTCGTGGGATGTTGCTATTACGAAAGAGCAGCAGGAAGCTGAAGAATTGATGAGTGAAGACATGTGATACTGTAGGAAAATGAAGCTGTGAGATAACCATCGAGAAACAAGGACATACTTTACAGCCTGCTCAGTGAAATACTTTCCAGGTTGTCTCTGCCTCAGTGTATGCAAGTCACCTCCCGGACAAAACTCCATCACCAAGCATGAAAACTTATCCGTCTCAAAATGGGTGTAAAGAGATGGAAGGAAGGGATGGTCCAGAGATTGGAGAATTTCCCTCTCTGTCTGTGCCCTAAGGAGCTTCTTACGGCTTGCAAGAGATGCCTTATCCATGACTTTCATTGCGAAGTAACACCTTGTTCCACTTAACTCGGAAAGATAAACACTTCCAATATCCCCACATCCCAACCTCTTCAGCAGCCTGAAATGATTCAAACCCAATACTCCATCTCTTGCTCGAACAGCCTGGATTGCTTCCCATCTCAAGTCCTGAGATTTATGTGGTTTGTTCACGCTGCTACTTAAGCTGCTGCAGGTGCTCTCATCGCTTACATCAGTGCTTGTGCTACCTCTACACATACTACTTTTCCCACTTTCCACAAACTCTGCTCTCCCACTAGTTTTTCCACTTCCACTAGTATTTGCAAGACCCCCCATACCATCACTAACTTTAGCAGATGAGGAGCCAACTTTAACCCCTTGCCCTAATAATTTCTTCTCAATCTCATCACCATTATCTGGTGATCTCCTACTTCCATTTACTGGAGCACCAATATCTCTTGGTCCTTGTTCTTCGTCACCCAAGGACAATTTTGATTTAACTTGATCAGCTAAACCGTTGGCTGATCCATTTTGAACATAATGCAGTGAACTTTTTCCATCCGTGATCAACTGATTTTGCAAAAGTTTTTGAACAGGCTTAGGTGTCCTCTTGGAAGTAACTGGTCCGGATTCATTTGTCTTTGTAACCTGCAAAGGCAGTGGTCTACAAGAATTTCCATCACCTGGTTGCAACCCTTCTGCTTTCCTCAGCCTGTCCGGAGATTTCCTCACACCAGCCATTGAACAAAAAGTGGTTTGAGCAATCAGATTTCTGCATACCCATCAGGCCATCACTTGGCTGCCAGCCTCAACACATCAATCCAACTATAAGCAGCTCCTAGACATTTGAGCTCCACCTCTATCAATATCACGATAATTCCTACAATACTAAGAAACTGATAAACAAAATCAACCATGGACTCATACTTCGCGTTAAAATAATTTCAGCCTATGAAATGCATCAACATTTTATCATGAATATATTGTGCTGGGGCAAAAGCATCAAGAGGAGGAATGATGACTCATAATATACTCCTCAGAAGTAAAGCATCAAGGACCAGAAAATGCAGGAGAAACAAAGTTGCGACAAGGTACAGAAAATACTTTAAAATTTGATCTTACGCAAATCGCACAAAAACAAGGGGACAAGAGAAAAACAACCAAATATTTCCTTTCTTTCTGAAACATCGAATCTAAAGATTACAACACCCCCATGAAATAAAGACTTTTTAACCCCATAGGCTGTCAAAAAGTAAAGAAGAGTAAATTAAAAAGGAGACAAGAATCAAACATTGAAAACCCAGAAATAGTAAACTAAATTACAAAATTAAGCAAAAAGAAGGCAAGCAGCGTGATCGAAGCGCATCGTCGCATGCAGAGCTTGATCAAATATAACTTCAAGAAAAATAATCCACGTACAGCCACCGGATCAAACCAAGCAGATAACAACAGTCTAAAGAAATCTACCTCAAAAAGAAGACTTCCCCTCTGACGAAAAATTACTGACAAAAACCAAATTCCCAAATAAGGACCATGAAAAGCTGATCAGTCGCAGAAATGCAGCTGAATCGATTGCTCTCAGTGATCATAGAAAGGTCAATTCATAACAATGGGGGATGAAACAGCTTCAAAAAGCAAACCAAGAGAGCGAAAAAGTGATTTTACAACAAAGCAGATGCACCCCATCAATCAAAATACACACTTAATTCTTGATCAAACCCTAAGAAATGGATCGACACCCACCTCCCCGCGCCCAACAAAGGCCCAAATGGTAAAATCCAAAATGAATGCTGTAGCGAAGCGGAATAGAAAATGGTTTACAGATCAGTGGAAGGTACAAGGGGAAAAGAAGCCCAAAAGAGAGTACCTGAGTTATAGAGATCAGAACTTTAGGGTTTTTACTTCACGGTAGAGAGAGGTCAAGGCGCTAAGCAAATGTGTGGAGAGAGAGGAAGTAAGAAGCTAGGAAGTGGGGAAGAGGAAATGGTCTGAGTGTGTGGGCGAGGGGCGAGGGGCGACGAAGTGGGGAAGAGGAAAGGGTCCGCCGGTCCGAGGGTGCGTGAGAGGGAGAGGGGCAGGGAGGACTCGAGAGTAGAGGAGAGGAGTAGGACAGTTGGAAAGAAAGAAGCTGGTTTTTGTGTTTGTGGGCTACCAATAACTATCAGGAGAGAGTTATAATAGGGATGGGAGGGAGCAACTGCAGGAGTGGGGGCAGTGGGTCAAAGTTAGAGTAAAAGCCTTTTCTGGGTTCAATAATTTTCGTATAGTAATTTGTCCCAAACTCAATGGCCTGAATCAACACGTGGGGCCTCCAATATCATGCATCGATAGCGGTGCGTATATCGTGTAAGTACGGTACGACCAGAATATTTTTCTATCTTAAATCTTTTAATTTACAATATTAAAACAAAAAAATAATTATATTAAAAAATTTCTACGAGCATGAAACCTCGAATAAATATAGTTTCATGTAAAAAATATATATCACATGAAGGATCATCTTTTTAAAGTAAAATTTTCAACATAGTTATACTAAATTTTTTATATAATTATATATCGTAAGCTTTCAATTTTAATGTACAATAAATATCAAATAGCTATTTTAAAATCATCACATAAATATTGACAATAGTAATGATAATATTATTATATAATAATTGTTGAAAAATCATCAAATTTTGTTGAAATAACACATGATTTATGAAAAATCAAAATATATATATCAAAGAATTTCTATAATAATATTGAAAATTGATTGAAATGGCTATTGAAAAATTAAAGAAATATTGCATCAAGTAATCCTGTATTTAAAAAAAATTATATGATATGACCATCTTATTAATTTGGTTCTTAATTTGGAATTGGAATTATTTTTTACCAAATATGGCTAAAATACCTTCCATCACATCTACCAATATTTTTACTCATTTTCTTCTATATTTGACTCCTAAAATGAATAGAATACTCTTCTAAAATTATTATTTTTGCCCAACTTTTTCGACCATTGAATCATGTCCAATTTAAAAGGACAAAATTATTCTTTTGCACCAAATAACCCTCAAAACCTAAAATGCATCTAAAAATGTAAAATTAGCGAATTTTCTTACCTTAAAACTAAAGTGATGAAATTACCCTTTACACCAAATAATCCTAGCACTTTAAATATCTAATATGCTTGAATAACTAGAAATGACACAAATACCCTTTGCTTTAGGCTCCGTTTGGATTGGGGTGAATCGAGGTAGGGGTAAGCATTAAAAATTAACCTAGGGGAAGGGAATGGAGGTGAATCGGGGTGAATATTTTAAAATGTTGTTTGGATGATATTAACCTAACATGAGTGAATCGGGGTGAATGTTTTAAAATTTTCGTTTAAATTGAGGTAAATGAATATTAAAATAATAAAACAAATGATATTTATACCCTTGTATTAAATAAATAAGTCATATTAAGGGGTATTTTAGTCCTATCAAGTCAAAAATTTACTTATTTTAACACCTTCACCTCCGTTACCCCCGAAATCGGAGGTTAATAAAAACGAGATTAATCGAGGTGAATGGAGGTGAAACATTAAACTCGATTCACCCAAGTA
This sequence comes from Tamarix austromongolica, assembly GCA_039764185.1. Classification (NCBI taxonomy): domain Eukaryota; kingdom Viridiplantae; phylum Streptophyta; class Magnoliopsida; order Caryophyllales; family Tamaricaceae; genus Tamarix; species Tamarix austromongolica. Next base: position 14,824,882 of record CM077817.1, read on the forward strand.
AAATTATTAACCTGATATCCAAATGGGGCGAATCAATTCATTCACCTCCATTAACCTTCTTCCACCCCAATCCAAACGGAGGCTTAGAGAATCCTTTGAAACAAAATAAATCTAAGAACGACTATATTCTCCCCTTCCAACAATTAATACGTAGTCCAAATGATCAAAATATCTTTTACATCGGATAACCCTATTATGTTTCTAATGAATCCAACGGCTATTTTCTTGCACCAAATAACCATGCGATCCCAAAATAATATTCCAATATTTTTTTTAAACCTCCTTTGAATTATGTAGCCTTTTAATCCCCAAAATCAATCCAACTACTTTTTTTTATTTGCACCAAATAAACTTGTATACTAAAAATATTTTACAATGGCTCTTTTTTATTTGTGTTCTTGTAAATACCCTGTATATTTTACATCCTCACATCCTTTCTTACATAACTTTTTTTATTACTTCTTCATCTAGCCTACTTTTTTTCCCAAAAAAATAGTGAAATGTATCATATTCATCACATTCATCAACAAAACCAACACAACAAGACCTCACACCCTATATACCAGTCATTGCATTGATAAAGGTTTAACTTCAAAAGGAAGTATTATAAGTTTTCAACTTGTCAATACTTCCGATGAGCAACAACATAGCATGCAACAATGAGTTATGGAAGGTTAATAAAAGAAGGTGGATATGCACAACAAACATCAAAGCCACTAACACATCAATCAATGCAAAGAAACAACAATATATATTCAACAAATGAAAGAGGAAATCCAAAAATTGAAGCAGGAAATGAAGGTAGCACTTTAATTTTTTCAAAAGATGTGTGAATCTTTCATGATACTATATTTCATTCATATTACAAAGAGCTAATCCAATATTTTCAACAAAAAAACACACACACATATTATGATATCCCCAAAAAGACCAGAAACATTACCAAAAAAATACATATTATGCTAGGCACTTACTTACAAAATAAACAAGTTCATGGTATAATATCATGTAATATTTTCAATTATATACACCATAGTTAACTTCCTGTTTGGTTCCTGATTCTTGCACTTATCCTTACTTATAATGCCAAAACTATTGTTATGCCAAAACTGACCACGATAAATGATTCATCTCTTAGTTACACTTCTTTTTCCCTTCCTTTTCTCATTCCCTTCCAATCTCCTACACTTAGTAGCCCCTCATTCTTCAACTTACTATACGAGGCCTTAGTCAGGGATTATTAAATTTAAACCAACTATAAGAGTTTGAAACAGTGTGACTAATGTTTCTATAAGTGATGTACTATATCCGTAAGTGCACGAAGTCAGGGCAGTACTCAAGGTATTGTCCCACAAGGATTGGGTAGTGATTACTAGAATGATAATAAGACATTTCTATATTCAGATTATCACTAAGTTGATTGATGGAATTATTATTATTATTATTATTATTATTATTATTATTATTATTAGATCATAAAGAAAAGGACAAAAAAACACAAATGCAATTAGTCAATTGGATTTGAGTAGCATAAAAATAATGGATAAGGTTCCAACTCCTAACCTAAAATTTATTCTCAGTATGTCAATAAGGCTAGCTATTGTTAAGGTCTCTCAATGACAAATTCAACTATCTCTACCCTAAATTTACATAATTAACAATGTGTTAAATTAAACTATCTACCCTTTTGTTGTAGAGATTTGATTAACATCTCTAAACATGTTAAATCCTAATATCTAATTGTGTTATATTGATCTATTACCATCTCATCTCTCGATTTCAATGGAAGTTCTCTCTATCAAAAGCTGATTGGGCTTTTGACCATGACATTCAAAAAATAATGCAATCCCCATGATTACAAATTCAAAGTAGGGCATACACGAAAAAATTCAACACATCAAGATAAAAAAAGTCTCCCTTCATCTTAGCACAGAGACAATTAACAATTCATGAATTGATTGAGGCACAGTATAATAAAATCAAGAATATGCATCATATTCATAAGATAAATATATAAATAGTAAATGATAAACAGCACCCTTGGAATTGTAATTCAAACAAATTTTGATCAATCACCTTCATTTTTTTTTATTATAATTGCAATGGAAAAGTGAATGACGGTTGGATAAGAATGTGAAAGAGGGACGAGGAATGCGTGGGGGAATGAAGAACCCTAATCTCACTTTTATGCCTCCAGAAATGTCTCATTGTAACCCTCTAAAGCCCCTTTTTAAAAGTGAAACCCCTAATTTTTTGTAACCATCATAGGTACACACGAACATGCTTGTGAACAAGACTTGGCCATGTCGCTCTCACCTCATTGGTTTTTTGATAGTTTTGACATATTTTGGTATTTCAACCATAATTTATTTATTAAACCTTCGATTGAGCTAATTCAGGATGTGTTAGCATCCAACAAATAGATCTACAACTTTGATGTTGAACATGTTTCCAAAATAGGACCAAATCTTTATTCAAGTTCCACTTCTTCTTTTTTCACTTGCGTCATTTCTAAGAACACTATTGGTTTCTTTTTTGCTACAAATACTTTGTTTTTGCTCTATTTGACCTTGATTCTCTCCAAATGCCTACAAAATTGACTGCGAGTAGTAAAAAATAATAAATAGACCAAGACATACACTAGAGTACAAAAATTAATACCCAATAAGAAAAAATCATAACTAGAATTTGTATGATAATTCATACTTATCAATAGACCACTTTGTATATAAAAACATAATAGTAGTGGGATACAAATTGCTTAAGCTCTTTCCTATCACTCATTAAGCACCTATGCACATGTATGAATTGTAGTTAAATGAATTGTCATTTTCCACAACTATATAGCTTTATGTTTGAGTTAATTGTTAGGATTATCAACCTTTCCCTAACTTCAAACTCCCCCACACCAAACCTATTAACAACAAAAAATTTCCCTTTAAGAACAATATCATCCAATTGGTCCTCAATGTTAGGATAAATGCCGCATTTTTTCCACTCATCTATCATACTTTGTCTCTCTCTTATAGGGATGTAAATGAACCAATTTGAAATATCCTAGGCTTGGGCTCAACTCATTTAACTAAATGAATGAGCCTAACCGATTTTTTAACTTGTTGAGCTCATAAACCTAGGTTATAAATGAGTCAAGACAAGCTTTTTTGAGCTTGGGTTTGACTTATTTAATTAAACAAACAAGTTGAACTAAATTATTAATAAACCAAGAGTCAACTTGGCACATTTACAACCTCACTCTTTATTATCATTATCACATAATTTCTTCTTATTCATAGAACAAAAAATGTAGAAATGTGTTAGTATATACTTTACCTATGCAGAAAGTTAAATAAATATAGTCCTTCAAAATTTTTTACCTTCAATAAAAGTCAAAATAAGTTTGTGGATGTCCAAACCTAATTTTGAATTGAATTATTCAACAAAGTTTTAGGCGTTCTCTATGTTACATATAATTAGGTCAAATTAGAAGGTTTTCTGTATTTTTTATGAAATTTTCATGATATATGGATATGCTTCCAATTATATGACTTTGATGCTCTTAGTATTAGACATGAAAATATACTCTAAGTGGCATCATTTGCTACCCAACAGTACATCCTACATGCACAACAAAGTAACAATGTCGTATTATTTCAAAAGTGTAGCATTATCATGAATATCAATAAATAATATACAAATCACCTAAGCCTTTTCTCTATGAAATGTTTCTTAAAATTTGCATACAAGTGTCTATAACATATTATTTTGGTGCATTGAAGGAATATCTCATCCATTGCCTATTCAACACCCTTACAAAAAAAATGTCAAACAACGTGTAATCAACATCAATTAATGGAGTAAGTTTGTAAATACAATAAAGATGTTAATATACAATATACAATATACAAGTTTACATTTTTCTTGTCATTGACGATGGTATAATACCTATAACCAGCATCCCTCAATTTAATCTTTAAAATATTAAAAAAGTATATACGTGTGTCCTTACATTCAGATGAACAACTCCATATGTTGTGGGAAAAATCTCACCATTTTTATCTAGGACAATGGATGACAGTTTGAAACCACCGTAATAACCCTTTAAATGGCACCCATCAAATCTAATTACTGGTTTAAAATCTTGGATGAGCCCTTTAAATTGAGCACTAAATGATAAAAAAGAAAAAAAACTCTTAAATTGGAGGGTGCCATCTACCCTATAGTGTGGGTAATTTATGAAAGATCTAGGGTTGGTTTGTTTGAATACATCAAGGTAATCAAGTATTATGCCATAAGAAGAGTTCAATGATCCATTAAGGTAATCTCCACCTTTGTCTTATTCTTATCATTATACATCAATATATCTTTAATTCTCACCTGATGCACATTAGTTATAGTGCTTTGGCAGGAACATTAAGATTAGCCCCTCATTATAAAAAATCTTTCCAACCAACTACTCATAATTAGCCATAGGGTTTTCTTCTATCTTTTTACAAGTATATGTAGGGATTCATATGGTCTTAAACGTAAAATTCCAAAAGGAAATATAGAAAGTATGGTCTGGAATCTAAGGCTCTGGCCAATAGGTAGTAGGAAAGCATGAATTCTCCATGCCTCACTTGCACACTCAATTGTGTATGTAATACCCCAAAATGATCTGAGTGTTATAAGAATTGATCTACTTATTTATATCAATATGGTATACCATCCTTTTAGTGATTCTATCATAAGAAATCTACAGTTAAACATGTTGGTCGTTGATCAATTTTTAGGATTGGTGACCTTCCTGGAAAGTTTTATACATTTTCTAAACAATTCTTAAGAAGCACTTAAGTGGGGAAAAGCATGCTGAAAGGACTTGTGTTGATTTGTGAGACCATTCGATCAATCTAAAAGCGCTCCAAGGTAGCCCCTGCGTGGTCGTATCAACTCAAGGTATTATAGTGTATTTCACCTTTGACACCTTATTTCTAACCAATGTAAAACATTATTGAATGTAAAAGTCCTTAAGGACATCTAAAAGTAGCTTTTGTCCTAAAATATCATCCACTCCTTGAGTTTGATCTACTCAAAGCCCTTATTCTAAAAAACCTAATTTCATAAACTTTATCAATGTAATTTATCATCACACCATCATCCTCTAAGAATAAATCATCATGATTTTTACTTAGATTGTATCCATCAACAATCTAAGGCTTACCATCTGCATTCACACTTCTATCATCCAAATTTAAATCACTATCCCACTACTTCAAAAATCAAAATAGACATCAATACATATACAACTATTATAATAAAGATAGTCGCATATAACTTTTCCGATAAAAAGAAATATGTGAGAGATAGAGGCACTTTAGTTTTTATCAATATAAATGACAGCTACAAATATACAACCACCATCAAAATCTAAGTGTTATTTTTGACGGGTTTAGATGACAATTCCAATTTAAAAATACTACTATCTATTACAAAGTGGGATGATTTTTTTTTTTTAATTTTATGGATTTAGATGATGGCTCTAAGTTAAAATAGTTGTCTATACTTATGCAGAATTTTTTTTGGCTCTTCATTTTTAACCTCACAAAACTCCATCTTATCCTCATTCGTACAAACTTACGGAAAGATGTTTCACAAATTGGTTATTTCCCTTTATATTCCATCATTGTTGCTTTCTCTACCTTATACTTCTTCCTCTCCACCAATCTCCTTCGTAGCCATTGATGCTAGCCTTCCTTTTTCTTCTTCTCTTTCCATAGTTGATCTTCCCATAAAGGTTTGGATTTTTCATCTTCACTCATCTATATTATTGACATGATATATATTACATATCGTTTCCATGCTTTTACAGTTTACTGATTATAACATCATTTTCCTTTCTCTTTTATGTTATGTGATATGTTTTATATGTTTATAAAATTATAGCATTGATATCATTATTATTGTTGTTAGTGTATCATATAAGGAAAGATTTGCATTGTTAGTAATATTTATATAAAATATTTGATCTAGATAGTGTAGATGACTTCTTAAGGTTTGTAGTTGAACATGTTGTAGATCATATGTGGATATGGTGTCCATATATCAATTGTGGCAATAGTAAGAATAAAGGGCCCAATGAAATATAATATCATCTTAATATATGTGAATTTAATATAATTTACGCTAATTGGATAAGGCATAGAGAGTACATCGATGTCCAAATTAGTTGTGCCAAAAATGATGACTTTAAATATGATGACTTTACTAACATGGAATACTTAATAAATAATGTATAAAAACATTTAAGAGACTCTCTTGAAAAGTTTGAAATGTTATTTAATAACATGTAAACTCTCTTATAAGAAGACTGTACTAAAGTTATAAAATTATTAGTCATGTTATGATTGTACAACCTCAAGGTGGCTAATGGATGGAACGATAAAACCTTCACTTTTCTTCTCAAATTGTTGAAAGAGGAGGGCAATGTACTTCCTACTAGGACATATGAAGTAAAGAAGATTATTTTCTCTACTAGCTTGAATTATTTTAAAAAAATTTTATCCTAATGATTCCATTTTGCATCACAATGAACATATGTCATTGGATACATGTCATGAATTCCAAATGTCACGATCGAAGAAGTTTAAGGTTCATAATAAGGTGTTGTGATACTTTCCAATCATACCAAGATTATGGTGTATATTTAGTATTAGAAAAATAGGAAGAACCTTACGTGGCATGCAAAAGAAAAAAAATGATGAAAAGCTAAGGCATTTGGATGATTCTCCTCAATAAAAAATGATTGACACCAACTTTCCTGAATTTGGTCATAAAGATATAAATTTACGTCTAACACTTTGCTAGATGGAATGAACTATTTCAATGGGAACAAAAACACAATTCATAGTCATTTATCTTTTTAATATATAACCTCATTCCATAATTTTGCATGAAGTAAAAATAAATACTTTTTTTTTTTGCTTTTATTGGGTCTAAAATAATTTGTTAATGATATCGATGTGTTATCTAGCTCCACTTTTTAAGGACTTGAAGTATGTGTGGAATCATTGAGTTGAAGTCTCCGATGCACATGTCCAATATCATTTAACTTTAGACCCATATTATTTTACACAATAAATGATTTTTTAGCATATGGCAATCTTTCTAGTTATAATGTGTATGAACACTATGCATGCACACTTTATTATTGTAGGCAAAAAAAGTTTTTAATGGAAAATTTGAAGAAGTAAGAACTCTAAATTTGCTCGTGGAGCTCCACATATTTGCAAATGTAAGGGTATTATATGTGTCTTTTGGAAAAATAAAAAATAAGTAATTTCCAACAAGTTATTAGAAGAAAAGGTCAATAAAGAACTTATATGTGTGTCATTGTGTTGATGTGGTGAATATTGAGAAGAATGTATCTGATAGTATGATCGATACAATTCTAAATGTGATGAAAAATACCAAGAATGAAATTAATCATAGGTTAGATCTCATTAAAATAGGTATAAGAAAGAAAATTATATCCGTAGAAAGTGAGGACTACAACTTTTTTACCTCCCATATGTTGTACACTTTCTAAAAAAGATAATAATTTTTTGTGTGAGTGAACGGAGTAAAGGTTACTAAAGGATATTCATCAAACATCAAAAACCTTGTTTCAATGAAAGATTTAAAGTTAACAGGAATGAAATCACATGATCATCATGTTATCATTCAAGATTTGTTATCGATAGCTGTATTCTCTATTTTTCCCAATCATGTTCATAATTTCATCACTTGATTTTGTTTCATTATGAAGAAAGTTTGTGCTAATTTATTGACCCTGAGAGGTTGTACACATCGCAGGAAGATATTATTATTATTATATTGTGTCAGGTCAAGATGCATTTTCCTCCATATTTCTTTGTGATCACGATGCATTTACCTATACACTTGGTAAAGAAGGCTAGATTATGTAGGCCAATTCATTTGCATTGCATGTATACGTGCGAGAGGTTCATGAATTTTTTAAAAGGCTATGTGAGAAACTCAAACAAGCTAGAAAGATGCATTATTGAAGCTTATTTAAAGGAGGAGATGGCTAAACTTTATTGTGAGTTCTTATCGGATGCTAATACTATAAGTCTTCCTCAACCGCAACATTTAGATATATCAGATGAAGGAAAATAGGTAAAGGATTTTGGGTGATCAAGATTGATGATTCTAATGCATTAAGACAAGCTCTCTTGTATTTGTTTCATAATATTGATGATATCCAACCATTTGTGCAACAACACATGGGTATGATCAAGGCTTTAAATTCATCTAGAAGTGGGAAATGGTTATTAGAGAAACATAATAACTCATTTCTAGAGTGGTTGGAATAGCACGTGTTTGATGCCAATACTAATTTATATTAGTTATCACAACCCCTCTTTAGGAATTACTATATTAAAACTCATATATGGTTGATGGTAGTACTTTCAACATGAAAGAGCAAGATGAAAATAGTACCATTCACAATAGTGGTGTGAGTATAGTATGTGAAGCTTTTCATGTAGCAACTACTAGAGATAAAACGCCTATTTATGCCTCCATGATGTAATACAGGGTGATTGGGCATATATGGCTATTGAATTACACATTCGTCAGGGTTTATTTATTTGGCTAAAAATGGGTTGACAATCAAAATGGTATTTCTACTGAGGAAGTAGGGTTTATAGGGGTGTATCTTTTCAGACATAACAAATGACCTATTTATATTTCTCTCACAAGCTAAATAGGTGTTCTATGTTACTGATCCATCCGATAAATGATGGTGCATAGCCATGTTAATAAAGAAATGAGATAATAACATAGAAAGGGAGGATGTGGTGAGTACTAAGCTACCTTCCTCATCCAATAGTTATGATGTTTATGTGTGGAATGATCATGAAGAAGGGTTTTATATACTTGAATCAGGCTTTGTGAAAAAGAAAGGTAAGCACGATGATGTAAAATAATGTAGATGAATGATGTACGCATATATGATATAAAGCATTTCAACTTTGTGAAGGGAAGCATGCATTATTAAAATTGTATATTAAATTTGTGAATGAAATATATTTATGATCATTGTCTTGTTAAAATATATGCTTAATTATTGCATTGATGTTTTTATGCAAGAATGACATTTGATGTTTATAATGAATATTTCAAGCCCATGATTTTACAACAAAAAAAAAAGTTTTTGTTATCTTTCTTGGTATCTCTAATTCACACGATAGAGTTCTTGCTAAGCCCATAAGAACTGGAGAAGTAAATAATAATGACATTCATTTGTGATTAGTACCTTATTATAAAATGTATGTCTACTTCTATCTTATTTGAAAAATTATATTGTTTGCTCCGTATTTATGATTCATATAATTAGTTGATGTAAATAATTTTAATATAGATTGATTGATGTTATGAGTGATTAGTTGGGATGTATGCATATGTGTGCATTATATTAGGTGGATAGTTGATGTAAATATATAGTGCAAAATTTAAATTTTGAGATCACATACACAATACTAATACTTGTGTATTAGTTGGGAACGTGTACAGGGAAATATGAATGGTGCAGGTAATAGGCATAATGTAAATAATAATAAATAAATAAAAAACACTAGAGACGGTTTTTATAGCTCATCACCTGTATCTATTTATTTATGGAAATTTTTGGAGGGTTTAGAGGTGGTTATAAATCAAAATCACCGTCTATAGTGGACCATAGACAATTGTTATAGGTAAAAAAAAACTCTATATGTAGTTCAATGCATGGTAAGAGTGATATATTGGATGACGATTATATATTAAAACTATCATCTATGTGAAACCATAGACGACGGTTTTAACCAATTACTGTCATATATCCTCTCACGTAAAGTGTCATTTTTAATTTTTTTTCCTGTTTTGTTATAGACAACTATTGTTTGAACAGTCATATATAGTATAGATGACTACATCCTAAAAAAAATTGTTTACCATAGTATTTATTTCTTTCTCAATGTTGTATATGCCTCTCTCTTTTGTCGCAATGTCACTATCACGCCCATGCCCCTCACTGCCACTACCCATATAATCAAAATTATCATCTGTAATATCCTAAGTTTTATCTAATCTTAACACCAAGTAATTAATATATTAACCAAATCCTAGTCTTTACTCCAAGTAGTTTATGTTTTAACCTAATCCTAATTTCATATGATTAATATTTTATTCTTACCTTAAGTCCTTAATCACACCATAAAACCCCACACTTATTTTTTATTTTCCTTTTTCTTTCTCTTTTTCTTTTTCCTTTTCTTCTTCTCCTGCCTGATTTTATTTCTTCTCATTTGCCTTACGTGTGCCTTCTTCTCTATCTTGACCAAACCCTCTATTAACTTTTCCCAACATCAAAACATCTCGGCTGTCCTCTCCCACAAATCTTGAGATGCGTTTCATTGAAAAAATTTGCCAAATTTTCCCCCCATATCGTGCCTCACCTTTCACTTGTACATGCCTTCTCTTCTCTACTATTCATCATGTACACCTTGTAAATATATACACTGCTCCAAGCTCTATTTACCTCATTTAAATCTCAAATGACTCATTCCCTTCCTCCATTACATTCGAGCAGAACAACCCCCAAGCTTCTCATTCTTCTTCTTCCTTCTTGCCCTATGTGTCAACACCATTTATCACCAACACACCACTAACCAACAAGCACCACCATTTTCCCTAGAGGAAATGAATTTAAATGGGAATAGTTACCCTAAAGGCAAGTTTATTATCTCATTTTTGAAATGTTGAAGTTTGACCTAAATTTATGGATATGTTATTGATATTGGTATTTTGGGTGGGCATATTAATCTTTTTGGTTATATGAGCCTCATAGGGGAAGTTATGATTTATTTATAAAATTAGGGTATTGTGGGAAAGGTGAATAGTAATACTAAAGGTAGGTTATTATTGCATGTGTAAGACATTGGAGTTAGTCTATGATTTTAAGGGATGTTGTCAATAATAATATTTGAAGGATAGGTATTGAATCTAGTGATAAAATGAGTACAAGGGAAGAAGTTATACTAAACTTGTGAAATTAAGGTTTCGTAGGGAAAATATAACCTTATTCCTAGGGAAATACATCAGTATTTATGTGGTTGCGTCTTATATGTTCCTAATGTTTATGCTAAGATGTATTATGTGCCTTGAATACTTAAATGTGTGTGAGTATGACGATATTGAGTTATTCCACCATGAATAAGAAACTGATTGCTTAATGAGAAAGATTATGTGAGTTAAGGTGAAGGTATTGTGTGTCTGTTCCACTGGAAAATAATAGTAGCTCAGGTGCATTTTTTTTCGATATGTGCTTTAGACCATTACACTGTTTAAAAATAGTAGGGTTTCTCGGCTCAACATAAACCAAGAATATGATCTTGAAATAATCAATAATGAATAAGATATTTATCACTTAAAGTGAAATATTATATGAATCAAAACCAAGGAGTCGTTTTTGTTCCATTGGATGATACTAGTGGCTCAGGATCATTTAGCCTTGAGTGTTGCTTTAGAACGATTTAAGAATAGCGGCCAAGAGTGAGTTGCCCTGAGAGGTGTTGTGTTCATTCCATTGGACAATAATGGTATCTCAGGTGTGTTTGTTCATTAAAGATGCTTTAATTTATTCTACCGGATTAAGAATAGCGAGGCCCCTGACCTCAATATAAATATGAATATGGATTACTATTGTATATAATATTGGGCTTCTGGAAATCAATATTCTTACATTATGCTTCTATCCTAGTTATGTTTTATATACAACCTGGATATAACTATATTGTTACCTTACTCAGTATGCAGCATATTAATCACCCTTCTCATGACCCAGATGTTTTTATGTAGGTTAATGAGGACCCTTTGGGTAACTGTGGTGCTTATGATGCTTATTTTTGGTGGAGTGATTCTTATGTATCATGATTGGTGTAGAATTGTGTTATCCGGTTATCACTTTTAGTCTAGATATCTTTTGGGACTCTCAATTTCTAATGTATCCCATTCATATATTTTTTTATATTGTATTTGGAGTTAATCTCCAAACTCTTATCTAATACTTATGGAATATCTCCTATTCTTTATTTATCATTCTTTAAGTCTTAATTATTTTTTCTCACATTTGATGTAATGATGGCATAGTAAGCAAGAAAATATCGAGTATACCGGTAACACCTAACTATTTTGATATTTAGCATCCACTAAAATTGTAATTTTGTAGTTACAAATTTTGATGTGTTGCATCATCACCAAAGGAAATGCCATTAGGATCTTCAAGGATAGGTCTTTCCTCACTAGTTTGAGAAAGGTAGTTTTAGATTTAGGAACAAAAGTGTCAATTTCATATTGTAAGTTTGATATTAGTTGTGTTTGAGGAATGGATTTATGTAATATCCCTAATTTTTTCGAACTAAAAAGTTTTGATATAAACATACATTTGCGGAATCAAAGATTGATACACAGGGAATGTTAACACCATATCTAACATAATATAAGTGTCTAACACCTATCATATACTAGATGCAAGAATAAAATGTAACAAACTAAAACACGAACAACTTAAAATGATAATAAAAGAAATAATTAGCCATACACAAATCACTCTCTCAAGGAGCAATAAAACTATGCAAGCATAGATAATTAATTAATAACCATTAACCACTAAAGAGGTAATAGAATATAAAAATGAGAGTTAAAGACTTAGATTGAGCACAAAAGCATCCTATGCACTGGTAAAAAAAACTAGCTAAAGCAATCTACTCTCTTACATGACTATACACCTCCATATAAAGAAAATCCCTAGCTAGCGATAAAGCTTTGGTCATCCACCAACACGTATCCACATGCTTTCCCACAAAAAGTCGGGGTCATCACAATGGACCTAATTCAAACATAACAACAACATGAGTTATGCTGAGTAAATCCAATTACCCACCACATATAAAGGCTCATGGAATGCTTTGAATCATGATAAACTAAGCATGTACTCAAAGTAGAAACACATATATACATGAACATCTCATGCTTGCATGTTAACACATTATCATGCTTTTATCATGCTTATACACAATATCAATCATGATATAGAACATGGAATCTCATAACTATCACATTACCCTCAGAGAATAGAAATGTCTCCTAAGGTACCTCTATTATTTGATTATGATTATTAGATACCCTTATTCATGATCACATAAACACACCATTAAGAATTTTTATCAACGACCCTAAGTCCTCCGCCATGAACATAGATCATGGAAGGAACATTGAGACAACAAGGTTTAGGGATATACAAGTTGCAACCATGTACAAAAGATAATGGGAAAGATAAACAAGGATGTATTTTCCGCAACCAATGGTCAAAAACCAAGGAACACAACCGCTCAGGTAGTAAACCCTTAAGTGTCAACACCACATAAGAAACATCAGTCCAATAAAGTAGGAAGAGTATTAGAATCAACTCGAGTTCTAGCCCGAAGGCAACTAGTAATACTAAATAAGAGCATACCAACTTTACTAAACCTTGACTAGTTACTTTCGATAGTTGGAGAAACTAAGCTCATTCAAATTCTTTCACTTGATTAGTTAATGCTTTACAGTAGAAACAAGAATCACAACTAAATCAAATACTCCTCAGATATCAAAGAATCATAAATTTTATTCAAGTGTTATTAGGGCTAAACTAAAGTAAAAAAAATACTCAAAACATCAAAACACCCTAGATAGAGACTTTCTTAAAAATACTATTCATGGTTGACAAAAAATATTACCTTATACCAAGAAGCTTAAATCCAAAAATTGTTAAAAATATTTATTACCAGAAAATACTATTTCACCAAAAAACCATTAAATTATTATTCATAAAAGATATTATTCATGTAAATACACTATTACCATAAAAGTATTAGTTCTCTTAATTTTTTATAAAAAAATATGTTAAACCTTGCATAAACCCAAATTAAAACATGCTTAAGGTAATTAACATGAAATTAGCCTAGAACAACAAGTTATTCTTCAAAATACTTGAGAACACTTGAAAAGGCCTAAACTGCCTCAAAATTTAACCAAAATTTAGATAAACTAAACTTGCTCAGATGAAGACAACTTGTATATGAAAACTTATCTAAATATGCCTAGGAATGAAATGGTACCAATAGATTCAACCAACAACAACATCATCATCCAAAATCATCCAAAACAAAATCTTCAAGAAAATGGCCTAAAGCCCACAAATCTTTAATCTAGCATAAAATATACCTAACATGCTCAAATCAAAACACTTTATGTATGAAAATATACCTAAAATTGATAAATAATATCATGGCAATATTATAATTTAACCAAAACAATTCTAACACCCACATAAGGCTCATGGCCGAATATAACATAAAATTAACAAAAAATCAAGCTTTTCATGCTAACATAACATAAGTTATATAATCATCTTAGCATGACGTCCTAACATAATTAACACGTAAAAAGAGATAAGAAAGTTTACCTAAGCTCTCCTTAGCAACCAAGGAAGTAAATCCTACACCTACACCTTCAACTTTAAACATCAACTCTTGATTATCTTTAAAAATAATGGAAAAAAGAATAGCAAGATTAAGATAAATCAAACAAACACTTAAATCAAAGAATCAAAATGAAGGAGGTAAACGTAATGGTTAAATTTAGGGGTAAAAAGAAGAAGAAGAGACAAAAAAAAAGGAGAGTCTAAAATTTTGAGATCCCTAAGCATCACAGAGAAGATATTTTCCTCCACCTAAGGCTAAATAAGTGATGGAGAATGGTTGGAAGAAAGATTAGACAAAGTTAGAAGTGTGCAATTTGATTTTGTTAACCTTCTTGCGCCAAACAAGGCTTAAAAAATCCAAAAATGATAAACATAAATAAATGAACTTTTAAAATTATTTATAGCCCAAAAACATTAAAATAAAAGATTCCCCAAAGTTTCATATTTTTTAGATAAGTAAAAAGGCATTTTTAAAGCTAAAGACAGGATATAAGGCACATTGGGGCTATAAATAGTGCATTTTTTTTACACGAGACTTAAAAATATCTACGAATTTCAAATATTCACTCAAAATATGAATCTTAAAAGAGTTAGAAGGCCAAAAATGACTTGAAAGAGCTTATGGGGACAAAATCGTAAGAAAGGGTATTGACACCCTTAGTGAAACTTTTTGAGAACAAAGCTTTAAATTAAATTCCTTAAAAAGGGTACCAAAAATATAAAAACAAAATACCAATCCAAATAATCCTCCTCCTAAATATCTCAAGGTTTTTGTAAAAAATAGGGTATTATAATTCATAATATGGTTCAGAGACCTTTTGTTTCTTCTTTTCCACCAATCTTTTAAGTGTGGAAATTTTTATTTTTCTTAGTTGTATGGATATAATAGTGAAGTTTTTTGGTGTTTGTGTAGCAAGAATGTCAATCTCAAGTAGTGGATTAGAGGGATCACTAATAGTGGGTTTGGGAGAGGGTTGAGTTTGAGTTCATGGTGAAGATGAAGTCGGAGGGGTAGATGGAGGTATAATTGTAGGGGAGAGAGATGAAGCAACATCACTATCATGAGGGGGAGATTGTACAACTACTAGTGCATGACATTGTGATTGGGTTTTAGAAGTTTGATTTCTTTTAGAGGTTAGTTTTTTTACTAATTGTTCTTCTTAGAGGAGTGTAAGTATGTTTTACTCTTGGACATTTATTGGGTGAGTATCCAAACATCAATTTTTATTATTATTTTTTTTTTGTAATCTTTGATGTTATCATTGATAATAGTATTAATGTCATGTATTTGGCATACATATATTTGTTGGGCTCACCAAATTATACTAATAATGTGATGAGTTGGCGTCACCTACGTAAATCTCCTAATTAAAACACAACTGAATTAATGTTATTAGAATACTGGGGCGGTTATGGTTAATGTTGTTGTTATTAATAATAATAATTATTATTATTATAAGTCTACATGCATGACTCATGAGGGTGGATCAAAACGTAGACCTCTTATACCCCAGCTTCAACTTTCAACCACCACATCAAGACCTCATTGATATTATTAGTACTATATATAATTATTATGTTAATTAATATATCAAACCCTAATGTTGATTGGATATTACAGACAACACCATGTAGCTTATTTATTTATATCGTTTGATTGAGGGAGAGAGTATAAGAATAATTGAGTGTAATAATACATACATAAATAAAATAGTGTGGGACTCCTAGGATGCGTTCGAACAATGCATCACAGACGTGTCAATATATAGGATTAATATTTTTATATAGTAGTTAAATAAATAAATAAACAAGTTTCAATTAATTATCAGAGAGATATCAGTCAGGCTATACGATGTACAAGTATTTTAACTAAAAAATGCGGGCAGTTCACGTTTACCTACACAGAGACGCAATTTAAAACCAGAAGTTTCCCCCTCCCCCTCTGCCCACCCATACAGTACTCCTTTACATTGGCATGTGACTCTCTGTTGGTTCTAGCAAACAATATTTTTTTTTTTTTGGGGTCATCGATCTCCATAATCTTTAGCTAGTTTTCTGTCAACAAATGTAAATCTTATCCAATTTTTTTTATACGAAAACCCAAAACCTTACTTTCAGATATCAGACATCCAATGCATGCCACACCACGTGGAATTATATGCAACGTCACTCCATGTGCTCTGCGCTCTGCACACTGCACACTGCACACTGCACTCTGCATTTATATAAATAAGTATATATATATTGTGCATGGAAAACATCGGCCAACAATCCACAAACTAATAGAAGTGAGGCTATTAGAGCCTCCGTTCTATCAATGATGCACAGGACACACATACTAGACTGTTGCTTCTACCTCCGCATTTGTTAAGACTGTTATTTATGCACAGGTGCTAATTAATCTATTCATTCATCTAATTGGTTGGTTGGTAGGAGCCATGGATCTAGGAGTGGCTACATCTCCTTATAATTGAAGCTGGGGAGAAGGTTCCAAATTGTTTCTGAACCAACAAAAGGAAAAGGCAAAGATGGGGGAAAAAAGAGGCCAGACTCGACTCCAGTCATGTTATCATCACTGTATTCAGAAAAAAACGAAGGAAATCTCAAAGTTGCTGTACTTTTAACTCTTTACAATAAAGTTCGGCACACAATTCAAGGGAAAAAAGTTGGATCCTGCTGCATACGGGAAGGAACTAGGCTTTAAGATGGGCAATTTAGACGGCCACTCCCCCTCCCCCCAAGGGCCCCAACCAACCTCCTCTTTGGGGGGACCGCTATTCCACCTTGCAGGTCCCAAAAACCTAACCATAGGCGACATATGCCACACTGTCGCATATAATTTAGGACTTTACAACTAATATTCCAACAAATGTCATTGCTCACATGAAATTTGATCAGCACAACCGGGGATGGAAAAGTGGTGTGGGGAAGGGAGTTGCCTCATCAGCTTTGCATGAGCTGTATTAGTACAAAACCAGTAGGTCATAAAGCCCACACCTGACACAATTTTATGACGTCCTAGTAGGTTTAGATGGGCGGATGGCGAATGCTCTTCGATCGGGTAAGGAGGTTGACGGCTTAATACTTACCATCATTTTGGTCTAAATTCAGGGGAGGGGTAGAATGGGATTAAAGTTGTAACTGCGTTTTTAGATCCGGAAACAAAGGCCAGCTCCCGAATTCTAGATGTTTCAAGTTGTAATTCTCTTAGTTTCTCTATCGGTAGTATTACTAGTATTTCAAATACCGGCACCGGCTGCCGTTTGATACCGACGACACTGACGAAATGGGGCACATTTTATTTCCTGTTGGGGCACCGACAACAAGCTTAATAAGCATGCATTATTTCCTTCATTAACTATGACAATGCAGCAAGTAGAAGGCTAGGCACAGGACGGTCAAATTCAGAATGATTATATTACAATCTGGAAGTGCAAACAAAAGATCAAGACAGAGCACGGAACGACAAAACCTTGTTTCCAGATCTTGGTATCAATCAATCTATCTTTAGCCTCAAAATTGATTGAGAAAATAAGATAAAAAATTCCTCACAAAAGACCTGGACAAAGCACAGAACGACAAAACCTCGTTTCCCGATCTTTGTATCCATCAATCTTTAGTCTCAAAGTTGATTGATTGTTATTTTTTTTAATCCTTAGACCTGTAGCATGCAAGCAACGGGGTGTTGTTAAAGACGAGACAGGATTTAATCTCCTTATTTTTTATTTTATTTTATGTACAGATTGAACAACATACGCAACGAGTCGAAATGATCATAATTCATAAGAAACAAGACAAATGAATAAATACAAATAGCAATAGTAATGATCTTAATGATAAAATCCAAATCTAACCTGGCTAAGTTGTTACTTCCTAAGAACTATACTCGTGCATAAAAGGATTTTTTATAAGAAAATCAATACTAGATCATTGTCAAGAACTAGAGATGACAATCGGGTCCAATCTAGCTAGACTCAGATCTTGACCTGTTTATATTACCTAGATCTAAAATCAACTCATATCCGTTGGATCTCAAAAGTTCTAGCGGATAAAGAGATCCTAAATAAGTTCTAAATAAGTCCGACTATTTTTAAAAAATAATAATTAATAATCTATATAAATACAAATACATTTATGTTTTATATAGGTTAATATGTATTTTTTGTTAGAAAAATCCTCCAAGTAAAAAATTAAACATTTTAAAATAGTTACTTTAACTTTTCAAATGACATTTTAATGCTTTTAGAATACAGTATTATACATATTGCTTATAAAGTAAATATACAAAAATAAAATTATAAAAATAATAAGAAGTTCAAATAAGATTATGATAATGATGACAAACATAATATTAATATATATTTATATATGTACACACACACACACACAATAAACAGGTCGGGTCTAGAATTACTAGACCCGGACTCAGTTAGGTACATATGAACCCAAACTCGATCCACACTCATCAGGTCCAAAAATCATAGATCCAGACCCGTTAAAAATTAGGCGATTCTAACGGATCTGGATCGAATTTGAGACCTATTGCCATCCCTATCAAGAATTATCACTAGTACATTAATAATTTGATCGCCCAATTTTCTTGAATTTTACGACGAGAATCAACCTACCCATCTAACTTACATCTTCCGAAATTGATCAAATCCAAGCTCAATTTTAACCTAAAAAATTCAAATCCAAAGCCACCCAAATCAACCCGAAACTAACGCAAACTTTGTAAACCTGATTGTAACCCACACCTAATCCAGCCTGAATGAAAATGACTTGACTTGAAGAAAAAAACGAACGACATCCAAGCGTAAATCCAAAATTGACCCAAACAAAAATCAAATTTAATCTATAAAGATAACATTTTATTTCAGATAAATTATTACATAAACAAATAGTTAAACTAGAATAGTAAATAACTATGATAGAAATTACTTCATATAAACTACTACATAAGTTGAATTTTGAAGTGAATTTATCTAACCCAAACCCAATTCAATTTGAAATTTATAATCCAAATCAAATCCAACCCAAACCTGATTCAACCCATAGGCCCAAATCTAAATAAACCTGATTATTCATACCACAATCGGACCCAAAATCCAGTTAACTTGAATTGATATGAACTTGGCACAACCCATCACAAACTTAAATTAAACCTAGCCTAGCCCAAAATTCAATCCAATTTAACCCAACCTAAAATGACATGACCCAAGCAAAGTCATATTACCTACCGCCTCTAAATTCTAACCTCACCTTTTGGAAGTACGTGCTTTGAGTTATTCGCTCATTCATGATCTGAAGATTTTTATTTTAAAAGAAGGCATAATTGTTTAAATAACTTCCTCAAGCACCGTTTTAATAATCTAATACATGATCAAAAAATTATCTAAATTAATAATATGGTAAAGTGTTTTGTTAATGTGTGTTTGAAGTAATAATAGAGTTTGATAACTTATCTAAAATGAAATAAATTAATGTAAAATTTTAAAGTTTGATTGATGTAGTTTTACCATTTTAACCTTAATCTCATATATTTTTAAATCCAAACTAATTAACCAATAATATTATTTATACTTATTAACTATGTTTACTAATATATTATTTTAATAATGATATATAATATTATCAATAACTAATAATAATAATAATAATACATGATTATTAATAATTAAAGTATATTAATAATATATTATTATAGCTATTAATAATTAAATTATAAATACAAATATTCTAATTATATAATAATCAAATCATTAATCTACAATACTATTTATAATTACTTATTATTATTATTATTATCATCATCAATATATTATCTTAATAATAATAATTACAATAATAAAATATTATTATGAATAACTAGTTATAATTATAATGTATTATTATATACATCTAATAATAATATAGTAATATAACTATTAATAATAAAATTATAAGCAATAATGTTCTAGTTAATAATTAATATTTCATCAACAATATTACTTATAAATATTGATTAATTATTATTATTTTAACAGTAATAAGAATAATAATAAAATATTATTAATGATAACTAATATAATATATATTTATATAGCTATTCATAATGAAAGTATAATTAAAAATATTATAATTACTTAATAATCAGTAAGTATGATTCTTATTATTGTCATTATACACTTATTTATCAATTTTTTGTTATGATTAATTGATTTCTTAATATAATTTTATCGCTATTAAGTATTACTAAAAATACTAATGCCTATATATATATATGACAATAAATATTAGTATTAATAGGAATTTATTGAATGATGATATTATTAATTAATTATTTAAAATTATGAGCAATATTATTCTTATGAATATATTTATTATTATTATTATTATTATTATTATTATTATTATTGTCATAAAACATCTATTTATAATTTTGTGTTTAATATTTCTCTAAATATTTTCTTACTTATTCTTATAATGAATCTTTTCATATCAATTATTGATTTGAAATTATAGTAATAATATTTTACTTATTCATAAGGGTGAGATTGTATACAACAGGTGGGTGAAGTTTAAGTATTAAGGGTATAATTGTATGAAAATAGTTAGTATAAGATTTTTTAGGTATTTAGTTATATAAAAACGGTGGAACTCATTTATGAACTATAAATAAGTTGTGATTAGATTATAAGAATTTAAAAATAATAAGATAAATCTAACGGTCTAAGGTATATCTTATTGAATAATATATAAATAATAAGGACATCAACAAGAGAATGTGAAGTTTCAATGCTCTGGTACATGGGATTATACCATTGCATGTAGAACGCTGCGGTTGATTACAATAGAAGAACAATTACCTGGCTTTGGCGATTCGCTGCCAGAACCAGAGAAGGGAATTCCTCTTTTTTTTTTCTTTTTTTTTTCTGTTCTTTGCAGAACGGGATTTTCAATTTCCTGGGGCGTTGTTATGTGAACTGTTACTACCTTTTCGTCATCGGTGGTTACTTTTACTTCCCTCTGTCTCAACTCTCAAGCGAGGGACTAGACTCCCTTTACTTTCCCCTCCCGCGTTCTCATTGGAATATGATTCTTCCTTCCTTTTCTTCTTGGTATGATTCCCTTCCAAAGTCTCCGTTCTCTGCAAGCTTCAGGGTTTACTCCAGCATCCTTCTCGGTCGGGGACATTGGCACGTATCTTCCTCCATTGCTACAATGCTACTGTTGGCTCAAAGGAGTCGGGAGTCGGAATCATATCGTTTACTTTTTTTCAACTGCCGGAGAAAATGCAAGCTGAAACTCCTTAGTCAACGCACGAATAACCAAGTGTTAAAGAACCCCCCCCCCCCAAAAATAAAAAAAAACCCAAGAGTATATACATAACAGCATGTTCCGCCAAGCCACGATGCGAAAGAAACAGCACGGCTAACAATGTCATCGAACATAAATAATGTGGCTGCTATCAACAACGTTTGTCACAAGTGAAAGAGAGAAACGGCATTCTTTTTTCTCTTTTCTTTTTTTTCCTTTCACTCACTTTTAAGAAGGCCACTGGTTTTTGCTATGAGGATTCCTAAAACATCATCAATCATGCATAATATGGATTTTTGAAAGAGAGCCATCGATGGAAATGGTGCTCCCTAAATACTTCCTAAACAATAGATCCTCCCTGATTTTGAATCAGCATCCACCAATTCAATGGCAGCGAGTAAAAGTTGCTACAGGAAATCTAGCATGAGCTCCAAGAAAATGAGTCATAGATGCAAGTTGAGTGGAAAATCTGATCGGCCGGCTGAGTTGAATGAATTGTCTGCTTCCCCAACATACACAAGTTTGATTTATAAACACATCATCACAGGCATGGGAACTAATTTGCGCATGTAACATGTCATGCAAGACAGATGAATCCAACAAAATACTGGCACTGGCAGCAGGCTAGGTATATATCTAGATAGATGGAGATGGAGGACACTAAACAGTTTTCATCTGAGGCCAAAAAAAGGCCACAAGGGTTGGATGCCAGCCTGAAAAAATTTATATTAAAGATCTTATACCTTCTGAAGGTGAAGCACACCTTTGTATCTGTTCCAGCTTTGAGATGATTTTACTGATTCATCTTTTGATATGACTTGTACGCAAGTAACATAGCAGATGAGCTCAGACGCACAGGTCACAGCAAGATAAAGAGAAGATGACAATATAGACAGTCAAGGATAAAATAAATAGATGAGGATTTTGAAACTGCTTACCCCAGTTCCACTGCAAGGACCATCCAGCAAAATCCTATCCTGAGAGCTCACCTCCACGCCAGGACCTTTGGAAGCTGAAAAATTACCCAAGGAGAAGAAGCCATGGCATCAAACGGATAATAAAATGACAATTCTATTTATAACCCTGTTTCAGATAAAACTAAGTACTTACACATAATCAACTTAGTATACTAAGAAACCTCAAAAGTTGATATTTGAATACAGCATCGTCTCCACTCCTCTCTTTAGAGGTCCCAATTTCCTTCAAATCCTATAGGGTCTTTCACCGGCATTCCTCAGTGGTTGCCTACCCCTTTTCATATTGAATCTTTAGTTTCATAGGGACTCGTCATGAATAAATCAGAGTTTCAGTCTATCTCTCATTCTGTAACAGTTTTGCTATCTCCTTTGATAGAAGGTTCTCAGTATTATCTTCTCTCCTCTTGTAGATAGGTTGATAATTCTAGCATTATCTTCCAAAATTGAAAGTACTGTAGGCTGATATAAGATTTGCAATGGACTGCAAGCCTTAACATAAAAGATCACACATGACCGTTAAGGCATTCAAAAAAAAAACCTGATTGAAAAAGTAAATGATATAAAGCCACGACACAGATTTGAGTCTAGACATCAGTTTGAACTTAAACAGTATGTTGAATGTAAAAGGTCGTTCATATATTGAACTTATCCTTATTGTTACGTGATTTGTATTTCTACATGATAAGAAAAAAAGGACACCAAAAAAATTAAGGAACAGGATGCCGGTGAAAGGAGTAATTTTTGTCTTCTACTTTCCAGCACATTTGATCCAATAATTGAGATTTTTTGGGTCTTGTTATGTAGAAAACCAGCCCTTACTATATGGAAAACATTGAACAATATATTGTCTGATTTACCCCGTCCATGTTTTGCCCTTCACCTTCCTTTTCACCCTTCATGCAGAGCATCCTTCACTTCACTCACTGCCCCAACCTCCTCCCTTCACTTTCCTTTCTTCCTTGACGCAACTTACCCAAAATCTAGTTTTAAATCAACCAGAAGAAAAATGGAGCATCACAGCTATAAAGAAGAAGGAGAAGACCATGCTCATAGGTACGAATCAGTGCACAATCTAGATGAGGCAACTCAATTGGTATTTGATACCAATTTTAATCTCAGCGAAGAAGTATGTATTCACTTCACTATTCCACAATATTGAAGGGTTATATATATCTCTATTCTCCCATTTTTCATAAACCACTCTCATCACCTCATCCAAGTGCTAACTAATTTGCAATTTTTTTACAAGATAGAGAACATATAGATTGATTTTTCAGGAGTTTTAGTTATGATTTTTGTATGACCAATCAAATAGTTTCTAATTGTGATGACCTTGTACCGAGGGTGTGCGCTATTGGGTATAATGGTTTTAGTTATAAAATGTTCGAGAAAAGGAACTAGTAGTATAGCCGGTAGAGTATCACTTAGATACAAAAGAAGGGGTATGTATGTTACATATGTTCTAGGCCCATGGTGATAATGCATGAAATGCATCTTCAAAAAAATTGCCCTTTAAGTGTTGAAAATACTGATTGAAGATAGGAAGTAGTAGTTAACAATGGAACATACAATCATGATTTAACAAATACTCTTGAAAGGCATACTTTTGAAGGGAAGTTCAAAGAATAAGAAATAAAGTTTGTTGATTATCTCACCAGAAGCCGTGTCAAACCACAATATATCTAGTTGCTTCTTCATAAAATATTTGTGAGAAATAAGAGCATGGAAATACATATTTATAACAATCGACAAAGACTATTTTGAATGATATTGATGGTCAAACCGCCTTACAACACGCCTTGAGTATATTAATTGACAATCATTATATTCAATGGCATTCAAGTGAGCCTAGGGATGTAAACGGGACAAGTTTTACCCGATATCCGACGGATAAAACCCAACGAATATATAAACGGATATGGATAAACGGGTTCGGGTACGGATACGGGTATGGAGAAAAAAAATCCGTCGGGTTCGGGTACGGATACGGGTAATGGGTCTCCATATCCGTACCCGTTTCTATATCCGTTTTAATACCCGTCGGATAAAACCCGATATAAAATTACCTTTTTACCCCTCATATATATAACATATTCAATATATTCAGTAAGGTTATAATAGTAATTAAGTTAAATTAAACAATTAAATTTAACCTATCTAATATCTATCTGCCAAAGCCAAACCCTATCTATCAACTATCCAATTCCTGAATTCCATTTCGTTTCGCCGCCCCGCCCCTGTAACCTGTTTTGCGCCGTTGCTGTTCTTGTTCGACACTTCGACTTGAGTTTCGGGCCTTTCGGCTACCGCCGGCCGCCGCTGCCCAGCCTGCCCTGCATCTGAGACTGAGCATCTCGCCATCTCGCCATCTGGGCCATCTCCTTCCTTCGGCAGTTAACCGAACGCCAGTTAACCGAACAAGGCTTCCTTCGACGAGTCACGCAGCGTTTTTTTTTTTTCAAAATCTTGTCTTGGTCAGCTTCTCTTCTTCGTTCTTGGATGCGTGCGCGATTCTTGCAGAGTTGCAATTCTCAATCTTGTCTCCGATTAATATTCTGCTTTCAAAGGTTGACGGTCACCCTCAATCACACTCTGATGTCGGCATCCCTTACTATTAGCTCGAGTTTCGTGAGATAATTTGCAGCTTAATCGTTGGTGATGCCGAAATCAATATTAGCATTTCAGTGATTAGGGTTGAAATGATTGGAGCGTAGATTGAGCGGAAGAATACGGATTCTGGCAGGTAAAGTATAGTTTCGAACAGTTCTAGAATGTAGTATGTTTACGTCTATGTCGTTTAAGAAATCTGATAAGCCAGCGAACAAGTATTATTACTTTTGGTTTAGTGGATAGACGGGTGATTTGAGCCGGTGGAACTAATAATATTACCGGGCAATAAATGCGTATAACATGTAAAGCATGTCAATTTTCTACGGATTTCTGGTTGCTGTTTTGTTTGTTTCATCGATTTTCAACGAGTGCAATCGGTTCTTAGCTGACTTTGACCGATTTTCAGGTTTTGAAGACTTGTATTATTGTTGATTGCTTTATTGTTTGATAAATTGGTGAATGGTGATATTGATAATATGGATTTGTTGGAGCAGGTTGAAAATTTAAACTTGTTGGAGCAAGTTCAAAATTTGATCTTTAAATAATAGGTTGTTTGATTGAAATTATAGATTTTATATATCATATATAGTATATGATAGGTCAAGTAAAAATTCAAACGGGTATCGGATTTAATCGTCGGGTAATATCCATTGGATAATTTAAACGGGTAACAGATTATCCGTCGGGTAATATCCATTGGATAATTTAAACGGGTAATGGATTATCCGTCGGGTAACGGATATCTGACGGATACGGATATGGATATATTAATGGATATCCATTCGGGTACGGATATGGATTCGGGTATAATATACTTATCGGGTATCGGGTACGGGTATGGGGATACCCGCCCCGAACCCGCCCCGTTTACATCCCTAAGTGAGCCGGAATCAAATATTTTAAGTAAATTTATATTTACGCACTCTATATATCTATTAATATTTTTGTACAATTCTTTTAATCTAGTAATGGATTACATGTATAAGATAAAAAGATACACAATATCTTTACTTGATATTGTTGGATCAACACCAACACAGTTAAAATTTAGCAGTGTTTTTACTTACATGACATCTGAGAAGAAAGAAAATTATATATGGATACTTAAGAAGTTCAAGACGTTGATTGATCCTACAATCCTTTTGACCTTCATTCTCATCAATTGGAAACTTGAGCTAATTTCAGTTGTGGAACGTTACTTTTCTACCTCAAAGTATTTATTGTGCAGAATTCATTTAAATAATAATATAGATGAAAAGTGCAAAGAAGCTCGGAGTGAAGCGCTTGCATGTAGTTTTATGTCCTAATAGAAAAACATGATAAACACCAAAGATGAAGAAACATATGAATGATTCTTGTCATTGAAGATTGATTACAGAAATATGCCCAACTTGTTTTCTTATCTAAAGATGGTATGTCTACTTCCATACAAAGATAAAATCACCTCTTTTCGGATCGATCAAGTGTTACATTTTCGTCATGGTACAAAAATCATGTATGAAATATAATTTATCATTACATGAACTTATTACTTATGAAATCTGTACATATGTTAACTCTTCTTAATATAGTAGAAGGTGTTCATAGATTGTTGAAGAGGCTCTTGGAGACATCAGCAAATAACTTAAACACCATTTTACTATAGATTCACACATTATTAAATTTACAACATCAAAACACCGACACATCGCTCGAGAGAAAGCAATTAAATGTTCCTCATCATGCTACTAATGAGCTTTATGCTAATTTGAGAAGGTATGTAGCCTTATTTACATTGAAATTGTTCAATAATTTGTAGGTGTTCTTGAAGTGCTAAGTGGGTGTTATATGTGTCGCACGCACAAGATATCATATGCTCATGAAATCAATAATTACATGCATAATTTCATTTCTATCCCTATATCATTTATCCATCCTTTTTGGAAAAAACTTGATATATTGAAACTAACCAAGGTTACATACCATTTACTAAATGTTTTCAAGAAAATTGTTATAAGCTAGTCACATATAATACAAAATCACCTGGCCCGAGAAAGATTTAATATTGTCAATCTTCAGAGAACATCGTTTTTAGAACCTCAAGAACGACAATGGAGGGGTCATCTAATGAAGAACTCCCCTACAAGGAATACCTCGAGTTGGAAGTATACAAATCAAATATATTTAAGACATTCGGGATCAACTAAAGATCGAGTTACGTCATCTCCAGGTCAAAGGACCACAATCATCCTTGATGTCTAATGTAATTGGTCAAGTATAGCTCCCATACAGGAGCCAATTAAATTGACATGTATTACCATATATTCATAAATAGTATAATGTGTAGGGAGACATTTTTTAATTTAAATCATTAGCATATTTTATGCTTGGAAATGAGAATGAATGGGTTCAAATCTATATAGAGTAATACCATAAGGTTTAAGTAAGGCATCAGTTATATGAGAATGTGTCGTAATATGTAATAGTTGATTAGCTCCTTCAAAATAGTGCTCACTAGAAACAACATGCTTCATAAGCACACTAGATGAAAATGCCACATATAAAGACATGTAATTAGCCCTTAATACAATGTACTACTTGTATGGTTCTCTCGAGATAGCATTTCAAGTCTACCATTAGTGGCACAACATGATACACAAGACCTTATAAAATAAAAATGAAGTTAGCATATGTTTTTTGATGTAACACACACACACACACTATATGTCGGTATGTACTTAATTACATCTTATTCCAAATATTAATATCAAAGTCCACAAATTTCTTAGAATAATTTATTTTGCAAGTACAACTCTTAAAAACCATTCTTCTACCACCAATACATATTGTATGGCAACTATTCCATGATAGTAGGGCCTTGATATAGATGACACCATATCAATCAAGGTTTGGATTTTGACAAGGTTAAATAATGATGAGACGCATTCAACTAAACTAGTTCCTTTTATCTTCAGACAAACACCAACACGGGCTAGACTAGAATTGTTGTTGCTTTTCATTATATTATTTATATTTATATTTTAAAATATGTAGATGTAATTAAGACAAAATGATATCATCTATCTTCCTTCATATTATGCTGTTTGATCTCTTATGTGGAATTATTGTCACATGTGCTGAAATTATCACATTTAGCACTTCTTGACCTAATGTATCAATATTTGGAATCTAGCTAACAATGAGTATTATACATAATGAAATCAAACTACACAACACCACAAAACAAAGCAAGCACTATGATCATACCCACACCCTCTCCCTTGCTCATGGATATTAACTCCTAAATTACAATTAACCACCTCACATGCCATATGTTGTTTCCTGTAATCTAGAGCTAGCTAACCTCTCCAATACATACGATAGAGAGCTTTTGCTACATCATCAAGATGTCTTTTAGCTGTTATTTTATCTTTCTCATCATGTCGTGCAACCAATAGTTACTCCATCATAGTCAACAATTGCCTATGAGTCACTTAAACATACTAATCCATAAAATCGGATTCTATATTCCATGGATCCTCTACCGGTTACCTAAAAATACATGAGCTTAGTAGGTAATCATGCCTCACACTCCATTGGCCAAGCATGTATGATTAACGAACTTTATATTTCCTCATATTACATTCTCTATGTGTCTTCCATGTCGATCTTATTAGCTCATTGGGGATCACCTATGTAAACTTGAGGTAACGAGTGTCTCGCTATGGCCATATGGTTCTACTACATTCATAAAATGTATACAACCATGAAATAATGCCATTAGACAATTACTCATTAGATTTGTGAATCTATACATATCAAACATGACCTACAACAAAAGAACTAGACTAACTACTAATAACCCTATAGTAAATATATAATAACATTTTAATACATTTGAATATACCTTTTTCACGGACATAGCATCCATCACCCTTTAATAGTATTCGAGCATACGAGGGCTTTTATCGAAAGCTCAATCACACCACCACCTTTGACATTAGGGCGTGCAGAGATCCCAATCACTTTGGACAAGACCGAACACAGAAAGTGTTTGTACATATAACTTTGTTATAATAAACGTGTTAGAATTACGACTAAATAATCTAAGAATATATTATATAGATGATAGTTTGATAATTAAATGTAATAGAGATGCATATATAAGCATCGCCAACTCCAGATGCCATACCGAGTTATCTATATAAGAAGGCAAGTGCATCTAATCCCCAGGCATAATTTTTCACAACCATAAGCTCTTGGAGAAACATAAGCTAGTATGGGCTAACTTAATCATATGACGTATCAACAAATAACGACAAACCCAACAATCATAACATGTATACAATAGCTTTTGTATCATGGGTTAACTCATCTGATCTACACAGATCTTGTAGAAACGAGAATGTCAACCCACCTCCTCTAATCACTCCAATCCCATCCTCCTCATCCATACCATATAGGCCAGCCACTATATATATCACTTACAAGTGAGAATTATCCATAATGTCCATATGCAATGGATGACCATCAACATTCAACCCTAGTATATGTTGGACATATACAAGGGTGATTGTCATCTCACCCCACAATAGATGGAAGTTGTTAATATCTGTCTACCATCTCTCAACAAAAGCGAATATAAATGGTCAATCCACGAATGGAAATATGTCGAAAGGAAGATCTTCTTGTCCAATACCACAAATGAGAGTAAAATAATGATCATCAATAGTACCAATTCATTTACTTATACTCTCCTATCAAGTGTGAATCTTCAAAATTCCACAATATTAAATAGCAAAAAAAAAAACCCCCAATTATAATGAATACCTGATAGTTAACACTGAAAATAAGAAATGAGCTTACTAATTCCCAAACATACCCTTCCGAACCATATATTTAATGCAATATAACCACCAAAGCTTGTGATCACACTAGGGATCATTGGATCTCCATAATATGGTCCAAGAAGGTGTCATTTATGCCTCAAGCATATGCTTCATTCTTCTTGACTTCATCATCCTCACCCACACCATCAGTACCATCATCATCAACTTCTAGTGTGTTGTTCTACAAGCGATGGACAATATACATGGATGTATGAAGATGGTTGAGCCATGTGGGTTAAAGGATGCTGAACCACCCCTCTGCAACAAGTTACCTATTATATGGTCTAGAACTACCGTCAACCACTGTAAGAGCTGCAGATAATGACCGACCCCTAAATGAAGATGGAGTCCCTGTATCAGCCATAAAGGATGGCTGACTTGCGTAGTTCACAAATATCAACATTCTAGGCATCTCATGCTCACAAAAACTTCTTGTAGAGTTTCTTCCATTTGTACCAAAGCTTGTTCATGTGCTCATTCTACACATTTTTTGCTTCATCATAGGTGATAGCCCTCTAATGAATTTTCGTATAGCACGCGCTTTACATTAGATCAAATCCTGCTTTAGAGTTCATTCTGCTTCATTTCTACATCACACAAAAACAATAACTTCACATCCCTCAATCTTATCTAATACCTTCTCCTACTTGCGATTCATCTCAACTTCAATAAGAAAACATACTTCAATTATAACTCAAGAAAAAATGTCATTCAATACCCTTTTTAATAACATGAACGATGAAAACTACAAAAAGAACAAGTGAAAGACAACAGTAAATAAATAAAAAATACAAACAGCTTCACTTTGAATACATCTAATAGGTATTACACAAATATAAGATTCTCCATTAAAGCAACACCCTACTGTTTTCTATATAACACTCATCATTCCATTATTTTGAATATATCTGGTGTTGTTTTCTAAATAACAACAATCTTCATAACAATATTTTCCATATAGTTAACAACTAGCATTCACATATATAAAACATTATATAAGGAAGGTTAATTGAGAAATTCATATCTATTTATTGATACATACATGTTCAATTCGATAATAGATTTGAGAAGTTTATATTTGCCACACTTATGCAACCTAATATACCCTTTCAATACAATCTACTCAACTCTCCGGCACACAAGTAAATATCGGTCTTGATACATAATATCAACCGATATTTTATCAAATTTTAAGCCAGCTGATACATAAAATTAACAATATGCAATGGTTTTAGAATTTCATGTATTCATTGGCGATATATCAAATATCGGTTAATATTTGTCGATATTTTACCAATATTTGCTAATATTTGTTGCAAATAAAATAATTAAAAATAACACTGCGACAACTGCGACATATAAAATATCATTCGCGACACCCTGATACCGCAACACCATAGCCGTGACAACGGTCTTATTGCTTGCTTTGTGGTTGAAAATGCTCAACTGAAATTCATGCAGACCTTGATTCTGCAATATGAACACTTTAATTTTCCATAACAAGTAAATAGCATAAATCGAATTAGTAAATACCATAGTCTCCCACACTACCAAAAACTTAACCATAATTTTCATATGATTTCAACAATCCAATAATATATTTATGAATTTAGAAATAAAAAGAAAGGGAAAAAGTCTATAAGGCATGACCATGGACGTCAATAGTTACCCCAAGCTGCGGGAGTGGGTGAATCTGCAAGATCGAAGTTACGTGAGAATGTGACACAACTGACTATGTGTTGTATGACCAACTCACACTGCATTATACGAGCTATGTTCGCACCTCACACACACGTCCCTAATGTCCAAATCTCACAAAAGCATAGCTTAGTTGCGTTCAAAGCTCACACTCCAAACTTACAACTACAACATCCCCTCACGCTCTATAGCCATGGCCGCAACTTCCAGCCATTCAAAAATAAAAAATTTACAACAACAAATGCACAAAGTTGAAATTATAATAAGTTACTAGCCTTCGATGATGCATATTTATAGTTAAGGATGAAACTATATGAGAGATGGGGTAAGATAAAGTATTGCAAAGAGCCTAAGCAGACTATATAACTCAAGTTTAAACAAATGATAGTTAGTCATGAAAGAGAACTATTGTTTCTTGTAGCTCGCTATGTGAGAGAGATATAGGTGTGAATGGAGATGACGTTCAGGGGTTAAGCGAGCAAGCGTGAGAGAGAGAGAATTGCTTGAGGGTGGTTGGGAAGTAAATAAACCAACTAAATGAAGGGGTGTGTTCCTTATTTTATCTCAATGTTTATTTTTATTTTTCATTTTAAAGTTGAGAATTAAAGGTTGTCAATGTCCATCCTCACATAGCTCAAAGGCTCCCGAGTGAGTTTGCGTCACTACTATCGGTGAGCGTGAGCCTTTGATGTTGCTAGCTAGAGTCGATTTAAGATTCTATTAAATTTAGGTAGCCCGCATCAATAGCTAATACAACTAGTAACTAGGTAGCTTGATGAACAACCTAAATGAAGGATATTGACGATACTTCACAAATTATTATTTTTTCATTTAATAACTGAGTTATTTTTCAAATAGCTACTTCACATTTTTTCCCTGCGATAATTTTTGACTAATTGTAATCAATCATCAGATGCAATTTCCTTTTGTAAATCAACTATTCCAAATTTGGATTTAATTATTTTAGAGAAAAAAATCAGATATGCATTAAGTATCACATTATTCATCAAGTATTGAGTTATTCAATTGGGTTCAAAAATATGTATAATACTATTCCATATTAGGTTCAAGCATTAGGCAAGTGGTCACCATCTCGAACTCAACTTATGTACATCCCTAAGAAACAAATAATAATACATCTTAAATGATTGTATTACATATTCCATGTGTGAGCTTCCTACATCTCTTTTCCACTTTCCCTACTTCTCGTTACAAGTGAAGGTGAAATGAAACACCAATCTAGTAGCTTCCCTACTTCAATAACAACTTGCAAATAAAAAATTGGTAAAACTTGATCTTCTTTAGTTTAAATTGGATAAGAAAGGGAGATTTCTTCAACTTTATTCTACAATAGTGTTCAAAACTCAACAGCGGACAATCTTTAAAACAATGTCGTTGAACATAATGCATATATCCCTCAGGTGGTGAGAGAAATCACCTCTTGCATAACAATTCAAAGAGGCTTATAAATTTCCACACACAGAGTCAACTCCTTCGAAGCCAACAGACCATCTCAACTAACCTTCAAATGTTGGTTTAGAAATATTCCTCGATCGTACAAAACAGCTACCAATTGAGGCTAATAGATTGAAAGACAATCATCTTTAATCAATTGTATTTAATTAAAATGCCTGAAGGTTGATGGAGGAATCATACATCACATAACTAGGGTTGTAAATGAGTCGAGCCGAGTCAAGTTGGGGTGGGCTTGGGCTCAACTCGTTTTGGCTTGAGCCAAGCTTTTAACGAGCCGAACCAGCTCATGAGCTTTTGCAATGTAAACGAATTCGAGTTCAAATTTTTCATGCTCAAGCTTGACTCTTTTAATAAACGAACCGAACTTAAACCTTATTTTTAGACTCGTTTAGCTAAATAGTCAGTCGAGCCCAAAAAGCTCGCAAGTCGACCCTATTCGTTTACAGCCCTACTCATAACTAATAAAATGTCAACCTCTTTACTAGGGCATATTTGGCACCTTAGTAAAAGAACTCCATATATCTTCGCCAAAACATATAAGAGCAATATATATCCATGTGACAAGCAACACCCGAATATTCTATATGCAAAACTTGGATATTTTATGTGCAAAACTAATACAATTTTAGATTCACATTTCGACTTCAAGCTATAATTTTGACACAATATTTTAAGGAGGCATATGCACATGCAGCTGCTTTGAAAATCACAAACAATCCCTAATACGTGGGAGGCCCTGACAAGCAAGTACGCTCAATGTAGGATAATAGACGAACATGGTCAATAAACCATGAGCAAGGATAGAAATGTGACGAATCATGGACCCCCTCCTCCATCTCTCCCAATGAATTAATGATGCCTTGCCAATCTAAATTGTAGCAAAGCCATGCATACAAGTTCATAGCATAATTCATCATAGGCCCCACCCTCACTCATCTTATCTGGGGCTCCCAGCCACCATGCCTATTTTTCTTTCGAGGCTTGTTGTGAGGAAGTGAGAGAATCAAATAGCCCCAACTTACATTGAACTAAATTGTGACACAAGATGCTCAAGTAAATGTACACTCATAAATAGCTGAGCCAAACATGTATGACTCACACCAAGTTATGGGATAATCCAACTTGGGGGCTAAAACGTAGACTGGGTGCATGGACAAGCTATTCCATATTCTAAAATCTGCAAAGACAGAACAAAACTAGGAAGATGCCCAACTACATCGAATGTCCTCAATACCAAACAAGTGGATACTATACATCGATGTCAATCTGAGGTACCTGGGTGAAGGCCAATAGTTGAGTGCTACATATAAGCTTACAAAGGCTAAAAGATGTGCCTATCCAAACAACACTTTTGGAAGGAAACCAAACTCAAATAAAGTCTGAAGTCTACAACAACAAACGAAAATAATCAAAGTTCAGTGACAACATGAAGATGTGTGCCAAAGCAGCTATAGAGGCATCCTATAGAGATGACTTGATCTACACAACTTCATTCCTTCTAAAAGCTTTTCCAATCACAATATTGGGAGCACCTCTATTACTTGAAGGAGGAATCTACAAGGCCATGCAAGTACACATAATATGCACAAAACTACAGAAACCTGCTCAAAACTACAACAAGTTTAAACACCTGCATCGAGAGAGCAATATTTTTCTATGTTGCATAAGGGTGATAGCGACTGCTACCAATAGAACCTCCTTTACCATACCCATAACCACAACCATATCTAGCACCTGAGCTAGATCCATAACCATCACCATAGCCAGATCCAACATAACCACCATATGCATCACCTTTGTCATATCCAACTAAACTATCGCCGCCATAAGGTCCCCTAAAACCTCTAATATAGGATCCAAATTGGCTAGAGTAACCAAGAGGAGAGTCTCCTCTAAAGCCACCTAAGTAGTGCCACCGAAACCACCATAAGTACCACCAAATTCAACTCTAGTGCTATATCCAAGAATCCTACTATCCATGCTTCCTGGTGTCCTACAGGGGCCAGGACCAAGTCCACCGTTGTAGGCTCCATAAGAGCCATCATAACCATCAACAAAGGAACGACCCATATGGTTGTTTCTATATGCAGGAACTAGATTTGAGGGTTTCTTTCGTTCAGCTTTCTTGATTTCCACCTACAACAAAGCAACATAGTTAACCTAGATCCACTGCATGCATATAAATTGAATCCTTGAGCGACAGAAACTAAACAAGTCCATGGTAAAAAGGACTAAGAAAGGGTTCCTACGAAAGTTGTGAAATATGAAATGAAGGCACGCACCTCAAGACAACATGACAATATGACTTTTAAAAGAAGAGGTGCATGCAAGTTTCCATCTTCCATTCACATGCTTATTGCTTTCATGGCATAGATGGGCAACTTACCTTAGTACCAAAAAAATGAATCATATTTCCCCTTGAAAGCAAGTCATCAACAACCCCTTCCCTGTTAAATATAATAAATCCAAATCCTCTAGAGCAGTTGCTCTCACGATCACAAATAATCTGTTGTTCAACAACCTTTCCATACTCAGAAAAAAAAAAAGCTTTTGAACTCATCTACAAGTCCAAGGCATCCAAACCAGGTACAATCTCCTCATTTTTTATTCATTCCATCAAATAAGATTAGTACTCATCTGAACAAGGAAACTATTCCAAACAGACATATACCTTCAGTTACAGTGGACGGAATCCCACCAACAAAGATTTTCTTTGTCCTGAAATCTTTTGACTGCCCAACACTTTTAGGGATAGTTCTTTTGATTTCAACCTATACACAAGGAACACATGAATAGTCATAATAAGAGAGCAATCGCTAGAGAAAAGAAATACAAGTGTCAAAAATACTAGTCCCTACTTAACAATGAATAAAACCAATATCCCATATATCATGTGAGCACCCAACATGAAGTCCTATCAACCATATATGGCCTTCGGTATTGAGGAATCACAAATGGCAAGATAAAAATAAAAAATACAGCAAGCAAAATTACACCTACTTCCCATTGATGACATGGTCATCTTCCATAACTTTGTCAACAACTAAGGGATCCTGGTAGGTAATAAATCCAAATCCTTTGGGTTGTCCGATCACTCTATCCTTCATAATCACAGAGTCGGTTATCTCCCTGTACTTCTCAAAGTGCTTGTTAAATATTGTTGTTGGATCATAAAACATAGGGTATGTCAATGAGAGCAAAATAGAAACAGTACAGTCACAATGCATCTCTAACAACTAAACCAACATAATAATCCTCTAAGTTGTCCGGCCAATTGATCCTTTCACTATGACAGTATGTTATATCCCCATACTTTTGAAAGTGCTTGTTAAAAATTATTGTTGTATCATAAAACATAGGACATATCAATGAGAACATTGCAATAACAATATAATCACAATACATCTTTAATGACTAAACCGAAATAATAATCAATGACAATAATAATAAGGGTGTTAGCCCAAGTAAAGCAAGGAAATAAATCTTACAATAGAACCACAAGATGGAGCTACCTACTATATTGTTAGAGTGAACAAAAGGGAACTTTATGTAGGACTGGCAAAGTTGATCCAACCCGATCGAACCGACCAGAATTACCCAATCTAAACCCGAAAAGTAAACCCCGATTTCAACTCAAAACCCAAAATAACCCAAATTAATCCGAACCAGACCCAAATTTAATTAACCCAATCATGACTTGTGTTCGAAATGACTCAACAGAATTAACCTAACCTAGAAAGCATCCAACCCAAACCTAACCCATACCCAGTCAAAAATCCAATAATGACCCAACCCAAACATACCCAACTCAAACTAGATCCATACCATAACGTAATTCCTAACTTGATCAAAACTAAAGTCAAATTTGATCCATAAATAGAACGATTTAACTCATTGATAAATAAACACCAATAAACTATCTTATTAATAAAATTTTATGTAAACAAAAATATACAACTCATATAGTAACAAATAAAACAAAACTAGTAAGACTCTATTCTACTCATTTTATTATAATATCATTTAGCATCGATCAGATTAGATTATAGATATATAAGCATTATAAATATAAAAATTATAATTATAATATATATTATAATAGTAGTAGTAGTAGTAGTAGTAAAATTTATATTTGTATTTATACTGATAATAATGATTATTATAATTTTAAAGGTAACAACTAAAACAAAAATAATTAAATATAATAATAACAATAATTATAATAATTATTATAACAATCATTTTATTTATGTACATAACAATATTTATAATTGTATTTATAACAACTACTATAATAATAATACTAATAATGATAATAATTTTTTCTCATAATTACATATTTTATAATAACAATTTGTTATATCATTATATATATTATGATAAAATTAGTGTAATAAGCACAACAATAATAATAAATCACAAAATTTAATTTATTATATATATTAAATTGATAATAATCAATGTCAATACAAATTTTAAATTGAATTAAATTGGTTCAAATCTGATACAACCTAGAGTTTGTAGACCCAAATCCACTAATCCAAACCTGATCTGACCCAAAGTCTATAGACTCGAATCAAACCCGAGCCCAAAGAAATTTGATGTATTAAACCCGAACCCAACAATATTCTCCCGACCCATATCACCCATTTGCCACCTATAACTTCATGGCCTAAACCATTCGATAAAGGAGAGACATGATGTTATTGTGCAACTAATCTAGGATACGAAAAGTTCAAACAGCAATGATCCGTGATGGAGATTAGCTTTCCTTGCCTAGCAATAAAAGCAAGCTAAGCCCAAATACAAAATTAGAGAGAACGATGCATTATATAGCAAAGCAACATATAGATATATGTGTACCATAGAAAGATGGAAAAGGTAGGACCTCGCTCAATTAGAGATCAATTTAGCCAACATAAATTGTCTAGACAACAATAGACAAAATTGTTGTCCCGAGGTGAAAGGTGCACCTATTATCCTGAATCCCTGAAAGCTGCTTATTGTTCTCATTCCACATCTGGCACTAGCACTAGACCATATGAGAGTATTCCTTCGAAATGGCAACCAGCTAATATCTGTATAATCTAACAACCTTTT
Organism: Tamarix austromongolica; assembly: GCA_039764185.1. NCBI lineage: Eukaryota > Viridiplantae > Streptophyta > Magnoliopsida > Caryophyllales > Tamaricaceae > Tamarix > Tamarix austromongolica. The sequence goes on from CM077817.1 coordinate 14,863,449, forward strand.
AGCCATAACATTGCCTAAACTAGCATATAATAAACACTGTGTGGCTTCTGCATGGAGGCTATAGCTATGAAAGAACAACAATAATTAATACTGAACCAGCAGACAGAAAGGCAAGGAATATTGAACCAATACTCGTGCTCTATAAGTATCAAAGAATGTCTTAGCATCAACGAAGATATAAACTCTCTTTAAAAGTCAAAACAACTTCCCATCTTTGTAGGCAACATATATTCAGAAGTAATCACCAAAAAAACATATATTCCAAGGTCTATGAACAAACATAATAAACTGCCATGAAGAGATTGATCATATCACACAGCAGACAGTGAAATTATTATTACATGGGAGTCCCATCAACCTACAACAAAGTTCGAATGTTGCATCCCTACTCCAAGCATCAACCCCTTTAAACCCAAACCCTTCCTCCTTTTCTAGGAGGAAGTCAAGGCCAAAAGATTACAAACAAAAAATACAAACAATGACGTAGAATTTACAAACTAAAATAATTATCTAGTCCGGAATAATGAAATGTACAAGTATCAAAACTCACTCTTTCATAACATACAATCTAAGCAAACAAAGATGGACAAGGCAGGTCATAAAGAATAGACTACGGAGCTGCTCAAAATGTATGCAATAAGAGCATGGGGCTATTTGGATTTTCCCGAAAGACTGTAGGCAACAAGAAGAAAAACCAAGTCTCAAGCAGCAACAAGTCTCACAATTATTCAAAAAAAAAAACAAATGAAAAACTTTAACAGATAAAAATCCTGCAGCTCAATGCACACCAGAAATAAGAAAATCACTTGAAATTGTAAACTAGCTAAATAATCAAAATATGTAATCAAAAAACACAAAACGGGAAAAAACATGTACAGAAGAACAGAACGAAACTCACAGTAGGCGGCATCCTTCGGCAGATCCCCGATAAAAATCTTTCTGAAAAGCAATCAAACGGAAGAAGCTGAAACTGTAAGACCACTGAGGACTGAACGATGAGGCATGAGGAATAAAAACAAATGAATAAATAAATAGAGAGAAAGACAACGAAAGAGACTAATTACCCAGGACTTGCTCCATCGTCGCGAGGTCCACCAGCCCTGGATTTAAAATTCATTGTCTTCCGCGCAGCAATGTTCCGAATTTCCCACGATTGGCAGCACCACAAACTTTGAAGCGCTTTTAGGGTTCTTCTTCGAGAAGCAACAACAGCAACAGACTTTCGAACAAGATGGTTGAAGAATCGTAGGGGCATGGCTTGGCGCAAATTATCCTATACAACCGGTCGCAGAGGGTTTATCTTACACCTGCCATCGGTGACACGTCATTAAATTCTAAACTTTTTAATTGAATACCGACAATAATTTGTTTTTTTCCGTTATTTATCTATCACATCTAAATAGTTTGTTTTCATTATTGTTTTTGTTCAATAAATTTTATCAGCAATTTTTATTTTTTTGTCTTTATTCATCGCCATTAGTAATATTCGATTGTTTTTGTTCCTAATCACTATTCATCATCATTATTAATATTTGATTGTTTTTGTTCCTTGTGATTGTTCATCGTCATTATTAATATTTATTAGTTTTTTTCGTCACCATTACCCATTATAATTGGATTGAATGATAGTTTTTTACTTTGTTATGTTAGTCATTTGTCATTGTTTATTTTAAAATTCTCATTGTCATGTCATTGTTAGAGTAATTTTATATATTACTGAATCGTTATTCCTATCATCAATGACATTCCAATTGATAATCATTTATCAAAATCTTTAGTGATTGTTCTTTTGGTTAACGAACCTTCATGGAATGGTGATATGGATTTTTAAGTAGTTGTGATGAATACTTTGAAATGAAGTATACGTGAATATGAAATATCAAGTTTAATTATGGTGAAAAATATATTTAAGTTTAGTGAAATTTTAGATATACATTGGTGAAAGATTAATAAATTGTTAGATATAACAAACATAAAATTTCAATAATTTCTAGTGAAAAAATATGATGAAATTTGGTGAAATGTTATATAGTTTATAGTGAAAGTTTAGTGAAATTTTAACAACTCGGATTTTATATTTATTCTTTTTTTTTCTTATTCAAGAAGAGGAACATCCAATCCCTTCTCTTCTTCATTTAGTCGTCTTCTTCTAAATGATCATAATCTCAATCATCATCTTCATCATTTTCAGTATGCATTAATTGTTTGTATTTTTTTTATAGATATCCTTTATCCTCATCATGCTTTACTATAGGTTCTCCTCTCTTTTTGCCCAGTTCAATGTTGCTGCAAATTTAATCGGTAGTTCTTGTGTTGTTGTTATTGCCTCGATCATTTTGGTTTGCATCATATGTAACAATTGCATATTAATCCTTGATTTTTTTGTTGAAAGATTAATAAACAATGAGTAATGGACATAAGATATTTCTTGTTGAAAGATGATATCAACGATTGCAAATCATCAGCATTATAATAGTAAAATATGGTGCTTATGATGATGAAAGATGCTTTAAAAACTGTAAGACATTACGGTGAAAAAAGAATAGGAGTGGTGAAATATTAGATTTAACATGAGGAAACAACGGTATAATGCTGGTGAGATATTAAGCCTGTAATGGTGAAAAATCAAGTATACAATGGTGAAAGATCAATCATAAAATGATACTTTAATGGTAGTGTAATGCTGATGAAATATTAAGCATACGATGGTGAAAGATCAATATCGATACTTATCAATTTGTAACAAGAGTGTAATGTTGGTGAAATATGATACTTAAGATGGTGAAAGATGCTTTTAAAAAAACTGTACGACATTATGGTGAAACAAAAGCAAGAGTGGTGAAAGATCAGATTTAACGTGAGGAAAAAAAATTATAATGCTGGTGAAATATTAATCATATAACAGTGAAAAATTAAGCATACAATGATAAAAGATCAATTATAAAATGATACTTTAACAATAGCGTAATGCTAGAGAAAAATCAAGCCTACGATGGTGAAAGATCAGTACTACAAAGGTAAAACATGTTTATGAAAATTTGAGACATCAACTTGTAATGATGATATTTACCTTGAATAATGACGGTGAAAAATCAGTGTTAACGTGATCATATATTAGCATAAAGACGGTGAAAGATAACATATTGTTTGTTATCATTTCTCTTTTTAGTTCTTCGCTCGTATCACAATTATTGCATCTTTATCTTCTATTGTTTCACCTCTAAAGTCGAATGAAACTATAAAATTAGGGTAAAACAACAAACGAGCACTACTTTAAACTTGGTGATATTGTATGTAATGTACGATTGGAGATTGTTCAAGAGAATGTACTTATTGATTTAGAAAATATAAAATAGATTCTAAACAGTTGAAATTCACACACAACCAGAAGATTGAACGATAAATATTGAGGAAGAGTGAATGATGTTTGGATGATTTTTTTTATGTGCCAAATATCGACGCTTTCAACATATTACACCATGTTGGACGTGCAACCTCTTGTATAGTATAGGTATTGATAGTTTGGTACAAAGTAGGTTGGTTATGAAGTGGTTTAAAATAATCAAATAAATATAAAAAATTGTAATTTTTTTTATCTCCTAATTTCTTAGTTGATAAAAAAATATTTAATAATATTATAAGAATTACAATTTTTTTATTTATTCATTTTTATTTCATGCATAAGTATTAAAATTAAAAATAAATTAATTTTCTCTTAAATCAAACATAAATTAATTAAATCGTCAGATAATTATTTTTCTAACAATAAATTATTTAAAAAAAACCGCAACTTATAATCAATATAAAGGTTATAGATGTAACCTATTGGAAATATCTATACTACTACTAAGCTATGAGTCTAGTTTTTTTTAAGTGTTAAGGCTTCCTAAGCTTTGTTCAGCACGTGCACGCCTGGTTTTTCTTAAGTTGTAAGGTACAACTTTGTGCCATTTTTTGTTGATTTTATCATAATCGAGATAACTCGAGTGTTGTTTTGCTATTATTAGTAATATAGTTAATTTATTATTATCAAAATTTTACTAAACTAATTTTAAATTAATTGACATAGTTTGATAATTCTAAAAAATAAAATATTAGAATATAGCTTTAAGGATATAAAAAAAATACAAATTTAAAAATAATCACACATACAATATTCAAAATAATAACGAGAAAGCACTTAATATATTACAAAAATCCAAATAAATCTCTCTATGTATAAAAACATAATTTATGATAGCGAAAATTCCAGCCTAAATGAAATGTTCCCAAACATGTTTGTGTTGTGACGCTTTCTGAACACACAAGATAGGAACCCAAGAACAAAAAGGCATAGATGAATTTACTTTGGGATGAAACTCTAAACTATGGTCGTGCTGAGAGAATGAGGGGGTTGAAAAGTCAAAGAAAGAAGGTCGAGATGAAACTCTGAACTCCTGCTCCATTTTTTGGAGTTCCCAATGGATCTAAGTAAATCAGGGAAGAAGTCTTAAGGAATTCTCAAATTTTCCTCCCATGTCATTAAATAACATATGAAAATACTAGAATATCCTAACGAAAATAAGATATTTAATATGTTACTTGGAGTAGTAGATCCAAACATATAATGTTGAAATTGAATGGAGAATTACCACTAATGTACATTAGTGAGATTTTTTTTTCCTTTTTTCCTTTTAAAGAATGTTATTGTTTTATAGGTATTAAGTATTGTATACCTTAAATTTTTATGTGCTAGATTATTAAAGGTGAGTCTTTAATTATTTATTTGCAGTGTAAGATTGGTGTTTTTAAGGGAAAGATTTGGTGAAAGTCTCCAAATGGATAAGCACAAATCCAAGCCCAACTAAGTTAGTTGTGGCATGTTGTAGCCCTCATGCATGTGTTGCTTGTTGTTATGTGCAACAAAAACATAATTAATTGTAATAACCCTTTTTTAAAAGAGAACCTTAACTATAAATTAATAATCATATGGCTAGATATAATTATTATTTTAGGATGTTTAATATTAAAAGTGTTATTATTATTCATATTATTACGACAGTTTAGATATAAATTTAATTAGGTTAAAATTTTGATAGAAATTGGGTTATTAAATTTAATCCTAGTTTATACTCGTAAATCTTAGCCTAATTATTTTATTAATAACCTTGACCCATAACCCAAAATAAATTCCTAAAATTTATTCCCAATTATTTTATCTTTTTTCATTCTATTAGACCTATCCCAATACAAGTTATTTTCTCCGGATTATTTTTCTATCCGGTATCCTAATATATCCAAACTAAACCTAAAAATAAAATAAAATTTACCTACTTTATCCTACCATTTTTACCCAAATGAACTTACCCGTTGCTTGCCCCAATTCCCTCCCCCAATCACTCTCCCTGTCTCCTTCAGGTCCTTACCTCACACTACACCCTCTGCATGATGTGCACATACACGCTACATACACTCATGCACGTTGTAACACCCATAAAATTCACTACTGAAAAATTTCTTTTTAAATAAAAATTAGCGGAAGCAAAACTCGTAAAAGTGTAAATTTCGAGGATATTACCACTACACTTAGTACCAAACCAGTTTACTCTTACTGTTCCAGTACCAAGTGCTAAACCTCAATGAAACATTATACAATTTATACAAATTCAATTTAAAACAGAGTAGCGCATCGAATTCGTTACAAAATATATAAACCCATAATTAGTGGTTACAAAAGTAAAATCATTTTTCAAGGTATTAAAAGGTGGAAGAGAAACCCTTAGAATTTTTGGATAATCCTTACGCTCGTACCCAAGCCCTCTTGAGTAGCACCTACAATAGACCTACAAAGGACACTGCCCATTGAATAGGTAGGGGCTCACAGATGGAACCCTTCAATACTATGATACTGAGTAACCCCTTTAAACCAAATCGAAATGTAGCCCCGCATGCAACACATCATGCATAAATAGTATAAAATGATAACATACTCACTAATACACAATTCAACACCACACATACAATAAGTGATGCATAATATAACCTAACCTCCACGTACTTGGCAATTCCATCATACGCCTAGAGAGACAGGCACCAAGGCTGAACTTATATTATAACAATAGATCATGAGGATGATAGTAACTCTTTTAGTCTCAAGCCATTAATGAATACCATTATTCCATCATCATCTCTCAAATTATACCCATGTGAGTGCGGAAACCCCACTATTATAGCTGGTGGATCGGAATACACTTCAGGGCAGATCGTACCTAACCACTATTATTCGCCGGTGAACTAGTTTCCAGGGCAGAAGGCTCCTGGCCACTATTATCGCCAGTGGATAGGGCTATTTACAGTTCAAACATCCGATATTTCAGATATTTGATTGTCGGATATCCGGAATTTCGGACATCTGAAAATGATATTTGATATTTGATTTGAAATTTCGGATATTTAAAATTTCGGATCGGATATCAAATATAATCAATATTATCCGAATAAAATTTCAAATATTAAAAACCACCAAATCACAAATATATTTGATATTATCCGATCTACTCAGCAAATATTCGATCCGTTTAGCTAATACCTGACTTGTTTAGCAAATATCCAATGTTAAAACTAAAATTAAAGTTGCTACAACACGAGATTTACTATAATTCTATTAGATCTAAAAAGGGACTATATTAAAAAATATAATTTTAACTAAATTAAATTTTTTCCCAAATACTAAATCAAGTAAGTAAAAATTACACACACACACACACACACATCTAAATCTATTTATACATAGTTATATATAAAATAAAAAATTATAAAAAAATGTATTAATATTTTTCTTCGGATCGGATATTATTTGTATTTTTTTAGATCAGATATCTAGTTTGTTTGACTTTTTATTGACCGGATCGTATATTTGATTTGAAAAAAAAAATTAGATTAGTTATTTACTTTTTCGGATCGGATCGCTTCAGATGTTGGATAACATGAACAACACTACCGGTGGATCGGTCTGGCCCCAACTCACATGGTGTTCTACTATAAGTGATTAGTATTTTTTCATAATTTATTCACATCCAAGATTTGGTTTATTAAGCTCGAGATCCCCACTAGTATAGTTAGTGGACCGGAATACACATATACATCTTCCAATGTAAAGCGCTCATGGGCGACTATTATAATCGGTGGATCGATACACATGATATAATCCATTCGGACTCGGCTCAATCGTCTTTCATTTTACACGATTAGCGTTTTCCCTTTTAATTAGTACAACAGTTCCATTTATTTGACTCGAGGGGGAGACCAATAACCTAGAGACGAAAAGGTACACCGGTTACATTGGCTCATACAAGCAACTCGGTACCCTTCAACCATCAACCTTTAGATACAAAGATACCCTGGTCGCACTAGTGCATACAAGCTACACAATACCCTACCGACAAGGACGTCTAATCCATAAGTATGCTTACCCCCTAAATAGGTCCGTAGAGCTAGATAGAGTAAGATGTAGGGCTTGGTTGGGGCACTAAGGCATACCAACAAATACCAGAATAATCGTGGGCTAAACCACATCTTTAGGGTAGCGACCCCTAAAGAGTCATCATTCCTAATATTGAGGTATTCCACTTTAATTATTAGTGTCTTAATTAAGGTGACCACGAGAAGCACAACAACCACATACTTATTCACTTCCATTTGTTTCAGATATCATTAAGTACCTAAAGAAATCACTAAGGCCGTCCTTCTCTCATCCAATTCCAATTCAAGATTCATTTCCATTTGTTCATATGTCATAAAGGATTTATCACATCATGATCACAATACGATCTTAGAGTCTAGTTAGTTCACATCGAAGGATCATGGCACACGTAACCCTAACATGCTCTTAATTCACACCTGCACAATACCATGCATGATTAATGATTAAGACAGCTCATTCACGAACATGAGATAAACACCGTACTACACCCTTAATTATCCATCCAATCCTAGGTTATGCCGTGTTCTTGTGATACTTATTGATTTGTTAAATCCCCTCAATTCATTATTCAACTTTACTTATGTCTTGATTACAAAAACCTATTTAATCCATTGGCAGGTTATAAGCAAGTTATTGATTTACCCCCATCATCCTTACAGGATTACTGGAATACCCCTTGTTTGTAAAAAATTATCAAGTTGTTCCTTTTTAATTGCCAAATTACCATATACCCTTCACGTTTGCATAATTACCAAAATACCCCTTGCATTGGTTAGATTACCAAATTATCTTTCTATACTTATTAAATCACCAACTTTACCCCTCATACTTGTTAAGTTACCAATTTACCATTCTAGTTAGATAAATTACCGCATTACCCCTTTATACTTATTTAAATTACCAAATGGCCCATTAGGCTTATTAAGTTATCAAATCATCCTTCATACTTATTGTATTTACCAGATTGCCCATAAAATTACCAAATTATCCTTCCTACTTATCACAACTACCAATATACCATTTTGGTGGATTAAATTACCAAATTTCCCTTCTTATTTGTTAAATTTACCATTTTACCCCTTTACCTTACAAAATTACCAACATGCCCTTTTCTTTATGCCAAATTATCAACTTACCCTTCTCCTTTATTAAATTACCAATTTATCCCTTTACCTTACAAAATTACCAAAATACCCTTTTCATTATACCAAATTACCAAAATACCCTTCTCCTTTATTAAATTACTATTTTATCCCTTTACTTTACCTAATTACAACTTTACCCCTTTACTTATAAAATTATCATTTTACCCCCCTTTACTTACAGAATTACCATTTTACCTCTTTAATTAGTTACAAAATTACTATTTTACCCCTATTATGCCACTTTTACCAAAATACCCTCACTACAAAAATATTGATATGCATACCCCCAAACACTTCATCAAACACCACCAACTATTATTATTTATCATTAATACATATTAGCACCTACCACACCCACACATTTAGGCCACACCTTTTGCACGTGCAAAATTACCAAAATGCCCCTAAACCTCGTGTTTACATTACTTATGCACCAAATGACCACATTAGCATATCATATCACACATATACACTTAACATTATTATTAACAACAAAGCTCCTTCCTTAAGCATTATTTCTACACATGGCACATAAATTAACATGTTTTCCTTTTTATCAATCAACATATGCCACTAAATACATTATACTCAACAACATATACCATGCATATAAACATATTAAAAACCCTCATATGCTAGCATCCATTATAACACCCCAAAATTTACTACTTAAAAATTTTATTTTGTGGAAGCGTTAATTACAAGAATAATGGGTGTTACCGCCACACTCAGTATAAGCCCGACATCCTCTGCCATCCTTATACTAAGTGCTCAGGCTAAAATATCACTTTACTTAAACAACATTTATAACGTCAGAACAAAAATAGAGATTGCAAATTTATTTTGTCCTGATAAATACAAAAAGATCAGACAAAACAGTTACAATATAACAAAAGGAGAAATAACAAGGGATAGAAGAGTCAACGAAATATTTGGATCAAAAGATGTCAGAGCAAACATCGAATAGTCCTAACTCTCAACCCTATACTAGAAGCCATCAAGTTGAACCCTTAAAGTACTCCTGTAAGGTCATCACTGTTCATCAAATAGATAGGGGACTGAGAAACGGAACCCGTCAGTACTACGGTACTGAGAAAACCATTACACTAACACCAATATGTAAGGCCACGTGAGGCACAAAAAGAACATAGTATAGGTATATCAGGGAAGCATATGATATAAATGGGTATAACTGAAATAGTTAAAAGAAACCCAAATACCAAGGTAGGGTACTAAAGCAACTACTGACACAACCATCCATATAAATTCTAGATACCAAAGTAGGGCGCAAAGGTAACTACTGAATCTCATATCACAACATGTAGCGTGCAACAACAACTACCAAAAACATTAAATCTAGAACAACCCATTAAAATCTTCACACAATGATTATTTTAAATTTTAATTACTCGAGTGTGATACAATAATAACCTGGAGACATAAAAGTATACTAGTTATATCGACGCACAAAGCAACACGATACCCTCCAACCATCCAACCCAGAGGCATAACAATACTCTGGTCATATTAGTGCACAAAACAACACGGTACCCTCCACACCTAGGTCACCTAATCCTTAAGTATCGATACCTCCTATAGGGCCCGTAGGTCACCTATATAGTAAACTAAGGCCTTGCTGGGGTACAACCGGCACACCAAAAAACCAAATAAATCAAGGACTCCTACCTCATCTCTAGGGTAGATATCCCTAGAGAGAAACCATTCACAAACTCGAAGCCTTCCACTTTACATATTAGTATTTTATGAGGTGACCACAGATATCACACGTTGCATAGAAATTTTCTTTTTATACTTAGCCATTTCCCTTTATTTCTAATTGTTTAAGGTAAACCCTAAGGTCATATCCAGTTATTCGCAAAAGGTGTATTAAGTCGAAATGACCAAAATGCCCACAAACCCCTAATTTTACCATTTTATCCAAATTTTTATCAAGCAACATTATTACGAGCCATTTGTCATGAAAATGTTAAAGGATAATTATTCATGATGTGGTAGAATGTGAATAATCTTCATGTCTTAGTGACTGACTATTGCCTTGTTTGAATCTACTTACCAAAAGTAATTATGTAAAATAACTACTTATTTAAAAAAAATAGGCTAAAAGTTTCCAAAATAAGTAGTTATCTTATATAATTACTTTTGATAATTAGCTCCAAACAAGACTTATATTATCCATTTTTCATACATTTAGTAAATTATGACTACAACCCGAATCATTCATTTCTAGAGTGACATATATTTCATATAACACTCACGTATAAATCTATAGCATATTATGTCATTCAATAGGGTAATTAACATCACGGTGCAGGAAAGGAAATGCCTCAACTCTAGAACGTGCGATTAATATTTATTGCATACTAACCCTAATCATGCGTGCATGCTTTATAATATTAAATTCAACCCTAGTTATTAAGCAAATATAATCGTAGTACACTTATCGTGGTAAATTACATTATAAGGTCGCAGGGTTTCAACTTTAACAAGCTATAGGCATGCATATGTAATTTATTCAACAAAACACACATTTGTATATTATCGATCAATTAATACGTCGGAAACAAGCTAAATATTTAGTATTATGCCATTTACATTCACATCTAATCATAACACTTTCATTTTCATTCTAAAAATTCTGAAGTAAAATATATACATATATTTCTCTAAAAAATGAGGTATAAATAATACCTTAAGCACAACCAAACTGTATGTGTTACCACATGATCTCACATTTTAGTAGAAGGGTATGATTTACCTCTTATCCAAGAAAAAGGAATGATCAAGATTTACCCAATTAGTCTCCACTCAATTTTCTCAAGATCCTTACATCAACACAACCAACACACATATTAGCATACAACATAACACCAAAATTAATCCAAAATTAACTAAAATTAAATGGGAAAGAGGTTAGAGAATTAACTGGAGTTAAATGGAAGCTTAAATTGTATAAAAGTGTAGAGAAATGTGTGGTGGAGATATACTTAAAATTTAGTGGTATTTGGACAAGGTTTGGGGTGAAAATAGGGGTGCATAGCCAAAAAAAGAAGTTGCACTGCCAGGCGGTGCAAAAGTTGTACAATTGTGCAGCACTAGGCTGAGAGGAATTATGACTCACGACCAAGCGGTGTGAAAGTTGCACGGCTATGCATCACCAGTGCACAATAGGTTGAGAGAAAAAAAATGCACGACCAAGCGATGCAAAAGTTACATGGATGTACAAGAGGGAATTTTAAGTATTGCACGGTTGTGCAGCAGGCGGTGCACCAGCCATACACTCTGAAACGCTGCAACACACGAGAGGAAGAAGAAAGGAAAAGAGGTGGTGATGGCCGACGACGGCAATGCGGAAGGTCGGGGTGACCTTGGTGGTTGGTCCACCGGCCAAATGGCAGCGAGTGGTGGCCGAGGTGGTGCTCGGTGGAGGAATGGGTGGTGCGAAGCTAAAACAAGGTAGCAAAAGGGAAGAAGAAGAAGAAGAAAGAAGGAGGAAGAAGAAGAAAGAGAGGTCGGGCAGGTGATGGACGATGATAAAATGGATGGGTGGAGGGGTATATATATACTAGTATGGCGCCGTGCCAAAGAGGAGAAAAATGGTAGAGGTGGTGGCGTGTGAATAGGAAATTTTACAAAGGATGAGGAAGGGTGATAGTGGTGCACGAGGGTGATGAAGGCAACAGGTGAAGAGGCAGAGAGTGATGGGGATGGTTGTCATGGTGCACAAGGGAGATGGTGTCATAGTGCTACAGGGGCACAAGGGTGGCAGGGATGATGGTGATCAGGCAGAGGAAGAGAACTCCCTCATGCCACAAAGTCGGCGTAGGAGAAGAAGGAAAGAAAAGAAAAGAAAAAGGAAGAAGAGGTTAGGGGGTTAGGATTAGATCAGGTAAATTTAGATTATCCATAAGTAATTAGAATTAGTGGAAATTTTAGCGGGTTTTTGATTTTTGTTTACAAATTATAGTTTATCTGAGTTAAGGTTTCGGATTCAGTTAAAGTTTTGGGATTACGAAATTGGGTTAAAGCTAAAATAAGATTTCTCATAAGATTAGAATCAGATTAAGATATAATTTATACGATATTAAGTTAGCTAAAATTTAGAATATTACATTTGTATATCCATACATTTTAGTAGGGTATAACAGTTACCTTATTTCCATCAAAAATTAGACCTTACCGGTACCCTGATTAAATATTCAATCTTTGGTTAGTAAAAATCAATCCCTAAAAATAATATAAAAAATTAGCATAATAGAAGTAGAAAATAAAAGAATAATTTTTTTATATCAAAAGCTTAATTAATATATACTAATACCAACTATTTTTTATATCTTGAAATTAACTAAATTTGGGCTAAAAATAAAGGCAAGGCTCACACTACATGAGCAGCATGAGTTGCATGCAAGGATGGAAGGGGTTAAGGGTCGAAGAGGGAGAAGTGGGGCTAAGGGGAGGTTAATTCGGATGGGACTTTAGGAGTTAAGTAAGGGGCTTATGGAGGGGAGTTAGGGTGGAGGCTGGGTTCAAGGATGGAGTGGGGGTGTAGGTGGTGGTCGAGGGTCGGTGATTGGTAGCTCTAGGTGGCAGTTGCAGGATTGCAAATTTGGATGCAAAGGTGGCGGAGGAGAAGAAGGAAGGGAAAAGAAGAAGGAAAAGGAGGGGCTACAGGGTTGGGTTTAGGCCAAGGGAGGCAAGGTGGTGGTAGGGGAGGTTCCGGGGAGTGGATTGGTGGCTGTGGTGGCGGAGGAAGAAGCAGAAATGCAATGGACGGATGTGGTGTAGGGTGGAGGCGAAGAAGGGGAAAGAAAAAGAAGAAGAAGAAGGGTGGTTGCATGTGGCGTGTGGGGGTGACTTGGCAGTGTTGGGAGGTAGCAGGGGTAGAAGGAAGGTGGTGCAGGTGGTTGTTTGGGCGGTAGCAGTGACGGTTGAGGGTGGTGGAGCAAAAATGGGGGAGGAGAAGATAAGGAAAGGAAGGAAAAGAGAGCGGGTTCTGCAGGGGTGAGGGGGCTCGAGGCAAGTCGAAAATGAGCAGAAGGGAAGGTGATAAGGAGAAGAAACAGAAGAGGGAAAGGAGAGGAGGCAGGCACCGGTTGGGAGGTTATGATGGCAGGTGTAAGGTGGCGGGTTACAGGAAGAGGGAAGGAAGAAAAAGAAAGGAAGGGGCGTGCGATGCCGGGCATGTATGGCATAAAAATGGAAGGAAAGGGACGGGGGAGAGAGAGGGAGAGGAAGAAGGGTCGTAGGGGGAGGTAGGTGGCAAGGAGAAGCTGCAGGAGGGGCAGGCATGGCGAGGTCGACGGTCGGGAAAAGAGGGAAGAAGAAGAAGAAGAAGAAAGGAAAGAAAGTGGGTCGGTCAGCCGAGGGAGAGAAAGAGGAGCAGGTCGGCCTGCACACGAGGGAGAGGAGAGGAAAGGAAAAACTGGGCTGGCCTAGTCGGGGCGAAGGAAGGAAGAAAAGAAAGAAGGAAGGTGGGTTGGGGTGCCGCACGGGAGAAGGAAGGAGGAAGGGAAGGAGTGGGCCAGCCAGCGGCCCAGCGCAGGGAAAGGGATCACAGGCCTGGCAGCCCGAAAGGAAAGAAAAGGAAAAAGGAGGAAAAGGAGAAAAGAAGAAAAAGGAGAAAGAAAAAGGAAAAGAAAAAAATGGGGAGAAATAAAATAAAATAAATTTTGGAATAATTGAATTTAATATTTTTGATAGATAAATTAAATTAATAATTTAATTTATTATAATTTAATATATTGGTTTAAAGAAGTTCATTTTAGAAAAATATTGGTTTAGAAAATTATTTAAATAAAATGAGTATGATAAAATGATAAAATATTTATTTTAATTTATTAAATATTCATATCCATTTTTATATACTCAAAAATACATAAAATAATTAAATTAAATAAATTTAAAAGTTAATTTATCCTAAATAAAGGTTATTTATTAAATTCTAGGTTTTAAAATTTTTAGGGTATTACAAAAGCTTTGTTGCCAAAGTCATTTTCAATGTAAAAACTACTACATTTGCTTCAACCAAGATAGGTGAGTGTTGGTCAACTACAATGACCTTGGATTCCATATCATATGTGATAACTAATTTATCACTAGATCTAATGATAACACTTCATTTCATTACCATTTAATTACAAGCACCGTTGAGGTTATATTTGACATAGTATGTTGTAAGGGTACCCCAATGCAGTGTATGATGTTGTCACATGCTACTCATCTCTTCCCATTTAGCTATAATCCCAACTTCCAGTTTCTTGGAGTAGAATTAATAGTAGGTGGATGAGACCATTTTCTCCACATTCACCCCATCTATTCTAAAATGAACAGCATTCATGTGCTTCCATATAGCATAAAAACCACACACTGCCTTATCAAAACATTTATCATCTGCTTGTTTGAGATCCATTAATAAAAAAAATGCCATCTATTCTTCAATGAATCTTGTAAACCATAAAATTCCCAATACTATAATCCATGAAAAAATGGTATGTGGATTATTCATTTATTTTGTAGAAGCATATAACATATATTCTCAACTTCATCGATGCATTTTTTAATGTCTCCTTATGTGCTACTTGCTTCAGCTAGCACATACCCCAAGAGTAGGCACCCTTTAAGCTAATTGCTTTAGCTTCTGGTAGTTGGCCTAGGGAAAAGGTGTTGCTTGACGGTACTTATGTGCTTAAATAAAGAGGGGATGTCGTCATCATATATCCTATATATAGATTTTACATTGAGTTTTCCCTACGAGTGAAGACTCCGTAATAAATGATATGGAGGAGGGTTTATTAAGCTTAAAATTTTTTAGCACTAGTAATATGATAATCCTCGAATGAAGTAGACATTTCATAAATCAACTACACAATCCATAAATTTGGGTTACAATCCAAAAGCTCAATGACCACTATCACATTGTTGCAGTGATGTTGTGTTGGTTGCATTCTAAAATCAAGGAGTATGGGGACCCACATATCATCCCATATATTTATTGAAGCTTTGGAATTCACCTCCAAGTAAACACAGGGCCTTATATCATCCTTGACATCTGTGATTGATCTCTGGATAGTTGATTAATTTCTCTTCCTTCTTATGTGCCATTTTTACTTTTTGCACCATTTCTCTTTATCTTTGATACTTATCTTTCAACTGTTTTCTAGCCTTCAACACCCAAATAATCAACAAACTTATGAAGAATCCGAAAGGTTAAAGAAAAACTCATCATAATTAGACTCACATACTTATCATTCTATAATCATTTCCCACGTTATCATGAAATGTCCAAAATATCCTTAATATAAACATAATACCAAAATTTCAACAAAACCCCATAAGGTCGACAACATTATTTTTTGTCATTCAACTTATTACATCTATAATACCCCAAATTTTAGCTAAACCTAATCCCGAATAATTAACATTGTAACCTAATTCTAACTTTAAAAAATTAATATTTCTATCTTACCCTAAGTACCCAATCCTAAATCTTAGCCTAACCCTACTTTTTATTTTGGATTATTAATATATTTTGTAACCTAAACCTAATCCCAGATAATTATTTCATTTAATTATCCTAATACCCTAACATAAACCTAAATCTAAACCCACATGTTTCTTCTCCTTTCCTTTTTTTTTATTTAATTTTAATTCTCCCCTGTCGATCACCTCATACCACCTCTCATTTTCTCTTCTCTTATTCTTGTGTGCACATCTTCCTTGCCAATCCCATTCATCTACCCCAATCAACTTGCCCTTCCTTGGCTCCAGGGTTAGGGGTTGAATTTTGTTGCCCGATCACCTCACCTCTCCTCTCCATTTTCTTACATGCATGTGTGTATATAAGTCTCATTTAATGCCAACATATACCCCATTCTCTCTCCATTATTCTATGAAAATATTTCACCTCAATAGCCGTCACCAAAATCACCTAAGATCACCCCCATCAGCAAGCCCAACTGAGGCATCAACACCTCCACCGACATCATTTTCCATTACTTCACCCCTAGCACCGACCACCTTTGCCATTAACTCACCTCTAGCACCGGTAACTTTTTCCATTACCTCAACCCTAGCACCAAACACCTTCACTACAGCCCGCCCCCAATCATCAACCAAAACCACCAATCTTACCCCTCCATTCAGGCATTTTCACAACACACACACTACCTTCGGCTAACTCCACCACAACATTTTATTTATTTTTTTCTTCCTTGTTGTGGCAGTTTTCACCGTAGAATAACCCTTCCCCTTTTGGAAGTTTTAGCTGAAGCCTCCTCCACCACTTCAGCAACTTTGGTCGAAGCTTCCCCCTCCATTTCAGCAACTACAACCGTAACACTCCTTTCCCATTTCGGCACCTCCAACCTTACACACCACCCCACTTGGTTGCCCTATATCACCATTGCACCCTCCCTATAAATGGTAGGTTGTGTCGTTACCATCCTCCCTGTTTCGTTTGCTTCAACTGATCCCCCTTTTGTTGCACACAAGTGGGCTGAGACTCCTTCGAACATTGGTTTGGTTTTTCCTATTATTTCACCCTTCAATTACCTTAACCCCTCATTAATTATATCATTAATTATAATTATTTTTTTAATTGTTCTTAGTTGATACTCTGGAGGTCCTAGAAAAGGCGGGATAGGATAAGCGTACTTAGAGACTAGAGCCTTTTTCGTAAGGATACCAGTCTATGTTTTAGTGTTTTGTGTTAAATTCTTACATGGCTATGTGTATTATCATGATATTGTTATTATATGGTTAAATGTATCTTGTTAATGATATGATATAATAAAATGGATTAGGTGATAGAAAGAGAGTGTGAATAACACAATATGTGCTACAAAGGAGCATATTACTATGCTAGGTTGTATGTTTGTGGATGAGTATAAACTATGGAAGATTAGTATAGGTCTAATAGAGTATGATAAGTGGGAAATAAGTATATTTAATATGTATGATGATAAATATAGGATTTGGAAATAAAAATATTGGAGGTATAAGATTTTTGTAAAATAAGAGCTTTTGACTATCTATAAAGGTATTTTTGGTCAATATTGCTAATATAATAATTTTAGTATTTTAATGTGTTTGGAATATTAAAATATTCTAATAATATCATGTATAGTTATTGAAGTGATTATGATTTTTGTAAGCACCCCAAAATGAGAAAGTGGCCTTAATTGGGAACATTAGCCTCAAAATAGTAATCTTATTATCACAAGTATAAAGCGTTGGGGTTAGACCACAAATTTAATATATATTGTTAATATTGGAGTTTTAGGTATCTATATTGAATTTGGTAATTTTATGATCCTTATAGGAAAAGTTTATGACTTACCTATGAAATTAAGGTTTGGGAGCTTGGTGAATAATAACTTTTGAGATAATGCTATTATCATATGTGTAAGACGTGGGAGTTAGACCTTGAATTTCAGATATGTTAATAATAATAATAATATTTGAGGAAGGTATAGTATATTTTGTGGGTAAATGATCAATATGGGAGAAGTTGTGCCTAAATTGTAAAATTAGGGTTTGGGGGAAATAAGGATCTTAACTCCGGAGAATGTCCTTATGTTTTGCTTGATGTGCTTACCTACTTTAATTTGTTATGTACCTATGAATAAATCATGAATAAGCCATTAATAATTTAAAGTGAAAGATCATGTGAGTTGGCCCAAGGTGATATTTTCATCTTCGTTCCACTCGGTAATAATAGTGGCTCAAGTGCATTTTCTCTTATTAGATGCTTCAGTCCATTCCACCAGATTAAGAATAGTGGGGCCCATACTCATCTTGAATAATATTATGAATTGAGCAACCTAATTGATAAAACACTAATGATTTAAAGTAAAAGAGTATGTGAGTCAGGACCAAGGTGATATTTTCATATCCATTTCACCGGATGATAATAGTGGATCGAGAACATTTTGCCCTAAGGAGGTGATATTTTTAGATCTATTCCACCAGATGATAATAGTGGCTCAGGTGTGTTATCTCTGAGAAGGTGCTTCAGTCTATTTCACTGGATTAAGAATAGTAGGGTCCCTGAACTCAATGTAAATAAAAGAATGAAAATGGTTATATCTAATAAAGAAGCCTGGATCAGTATTTATCTTATAAGACTTTTTGTAAATTATATGTGTACTTATCATATGTAATGAATGTATGTATTTATCTATATCCCTGATTCGATGGTATTGTTACCTTACTCAATACGTAGTGTATCGACCATCCTTTTTATAGGTACTAATTATTCCCACGAATAGATAACCCAGATGCTTTTGTGTAAGTCTTTGAGGACCAGCTGGATAAGTGTGATGCTTTTGATGCATTGTGTGGAGAGGAGTGAATTTTATCTATATAGGGCGTTTAGACGAAGAGTTATGTTATCCAGATGATATTTTTACCCAGATGCCTTTTTGGACTCTTTCATCCATAGTATCCATTAGTTGTATTCTATTATTATAATCAGAGTTAATCTCTATACTCCTATTTGTATTTATAGAAGCTTCTCTCATTTCTAGTTACCTTGTTTTACTATGAATAATTTTAGCCTTGTGATTGATGTAAGGATAGTTTGGTAAATCAGACTTATGCCAATTATAGTGGTAACACCCAATATTTTTATTATATGCTTCTACTGTAAATCGAAATTTTTCAGTAGTAAAATTTGGGGTGTTACAATATCACCATACAACTTGACCACATTCCTTACCCACTTTCCATACTTTATCAACACCATAGATCATACTACCATATGTCGGATTGCAAAATAAGACTTATCCCAAGAGGCATCGTAGAAGCTCATGCTTTCACGAAATACCCACATTTCCATAATATAATACAACATTATCATAACATGATATTAACAACATGAATTATGATATATAATAACACCAAAAATGAGCTTACATACAAATTTAGACATAAAAAAAACCTAACTATGACATGTATTCTTACCTAACTAACACAAATCTCTAAGCACGAAAGAACCCTCAGACTCCTCCTATAATACCACTAAAAATCACCTAGAAATCAAGAATAACACATGGATAGTATATAATAAAACAACCATGGAATATATAAAGTAAATGGGGATGGAAAAGGAGAAAGAACCAAAGCAAACAAAGAGGCTCAAAGTTAAAGGAAAATGTGACATAAATGGGAGCTTATTGCGTGAGGTGATGGTGCAGGTATAGGATAACTTGTGTGAGGGAGTGATGCAACCAAGGGGCTTGTGTGAGGGATCGATGAAGGTGGGATAGGGTTGTGTGAGTTTTGTTGCAAGTGGAGGTAGGCTACATGAGGTTGTGGCTCAACCAAGGGTGTGTTGCATGAGGTTCTAACACAGGTAGGGTTGTGTTCCATGGGGTATTCACGTAGAAGAGGGCAGGTGGCATTGATAGGGTGGTTTGTGTGAAGTGTTGATGTAGTTTAGGGGTGGGTTACGTGACCTATGGACGCAGCTAGAGGGTGTAATGTGTGAGTTAGACAAGCTACACAAAGCATCATTGCACAAAAATGATGGAGAATGACGAAATAAAGTACATAAAAGTAGGGAAAAGAGAGAGGGACTTAGGGGAGAAGTTATGTGAGCCATTAAATGATTTAAGGAGAGAGAAATGAGGGATTTTTATAGTTGAGGTCGTGGCTTGAGTATAGTGAGAATGGTAGAGAGTCAAGGCATATGGAGTATCGGTAGAGATAGGGATCGGGGGTTTTGTGGAAAAATTTATTGTGACACATCCCAAGTATGAAGGGAGGTGATGGTGGTAAAGATTTTTTTAGAAATAGGTAGGTAATGGATGGATGCAAAACTGAAGGAAAAGGGTTACAGAAGGAAAAATATTCACACGAGAGTAGAATAAGAAGAAGACCGTGGAAGGAGAAGAAGAAAATAGAATAAAGAAAATAAAAAGGGAATGAGAAAAAAGGAAAAATAAAATAAAATAAGTTTATGCTTAGGATTAGAATTATGTTTAAAATTAATATTAAAGAATTAGGGTAAGCTTAGACAAATATTAATCATCTGGGATTAGGGATTAGTTTAAAATTTGAGGTATTATAATTATAATAAAGCACAAGTTCTAAGGATTTTCCTTACTATTAAAACTATATAATATACATAGATTATAGTATAGATAAATAAGAAAATATAATAACTTAAACACCAATTAAACTATTGATTATTTGATAGTCTGATCGCTCAAGTGTTAATTGTAAAGAGAGTATAAAAAATTATTGATTTAATGGGAACAAATTTAGGGATCTATAGTCAAGCCTTCAAACAAAGCTCGTAGTATATTTTATGGTGGATTTAGATCAAATAGTTATTGAGGATAATTACTTTTAAGAGGAGATTTATGAATCTTTTTATCTTAACTCTATTATTTAGAATTTTGAAACATAAACTATAATGTTACGATAACTTTCCAAATTTTCTAAGGGCTCAATCTTTGTATTTTTTCTTGTAGTATATATTTTTTTCTAAAAAAATATTTATTATTTTTTATGACCTAATTGTTTCTCAATTTTGATTTTCAATACTTTCAATGTATCATTTCAATAAAAAGTACTTTCTTTACTATTTATAACCCTCACCTATTCTTGTCTCTAATAAACTAAACCCACGTTGATTTTTAATGCCTTATTTCCTTTGTCTAAAATCAATTACTTTTTGACTAACATACATGTAGACAAAATTATTATTAATAGTCATATATATTTTTATATTATATTAGCAATTTAGTTGAAAGTATTATATATATATAATCAAAGAAAAATAAAGTTCAGAAAGTAGTATGAATGTGAAATATAAGCAAACTAATACACTATTTAAAGAAGCGCTTTTTTTATTCATTAAAAATATAAATAAAAATTAAGATTTTTTACAACTTAAAAAGTAGTAGAAGTTTTAATTTTATATAAAAAATTAATAGCAAGGTTGTTCACATGTTGACGGATGAGATTGAATTTTAGGCAACCCAATAGATGCATTTTCTTGCTTCAACTCATTTATTTGTCTCATTGTTGTATAAGAAACACTAATATAAATTGGGACATAACCCCTTCCTACCCCTTTGCTGTGGATGGTCTTATAGATTATGTTACAAATTTAATATATTTCACTTTTGTCTTTACGCTCCTTAATTATGATTATATAACAAGTTTAATTCATTAATCAATTACCTTTAATTAAGTTTCTTAAAATTTTACATTATTAGAACTTAAAAAAATTATCTTAGCTTTGTCATTAATCATGGATAATAATTTGTATTTATTTATTTTATTGTGTATTATTTTAACTATTTTGTGAAGAAGGATGAACTAGATTTTTATACAACAAAGAAGACCTTGTTGGAAGCAAATGAGAGACAAAAAGGAGCTACAATGGAAAAATATTAACTTAATGAGTATATATCATCAAAAGGACATGTTACTACCTACTGGTATTGCTATATCAATAGATATAAATCCTGATTTGAGTATTCTATTGTGAAATGCTTGAATGATGTATTGGAGCACTGAAGTGTATCTTTGTGCACATGGTGAGTTTATTTGGTATTAGCTTATGTGCTCGCGAAAATATTTAATTTTTATGCAAACTTAAAATATAAAAAAAAAACTCTCAAGATACATTGAGTATATTATATAGTTGTATGTTTAAAATATTGTTAATATTTCTGTATTGATAAGAAAAATAAAATAATATCTTAGAGTTTTATCTTTGTACACTCACCAAAGGTGACCAATCAAACTATGATGCAAAATATTATATTATAATTTGAGTGATAATATATTTAACACATTTTTTATGGTGAATTATAAAGTATTTTGTATTACCTCGGATAACAACTACTGAGAGAATGTCATAAGTTTCTGTAACCAATTAATTATTAGAAGGAGTTGGTTAATTTTTTTTTGCTAGTTAGAAAATAAAAATTTACTAAAGTAATTAATTTTGTATCAAGATATTAGAGTGTATATGTATTTATATCCATTAAAAATTTTGATTAATTTTGATACATACAAATTTTGATAATGGTAGGGAGGTAGACCTATTTGCAATGAGGAAGGAGGTTTTTCCCAACATCCTCCTATGTGTGTTGAAAATATTTAAATATGACCAATCAGAGTACTATTTGATCCCAACATTGAAGTTAAGAGGTTTTAAAAAAGCTAAAGCATATTGCCCCAACAAAATTGTTTATTTTTAACACTCAGAAGATGTCACTACAGGTTGTGAAAGCACTTTAGTCACGGGGGTCATGTTAAGGTGTCCCACGGTTCGGCAACCATATGGAAGCATGCACCAAATAACCAACAAAGGATTGGTTCAATATATGGCAAGGTCTCAATGGTGGTCTCATTTTATCTAGGTGATAGACAAGTTGAGGCATCTTCTTCAATAGGCAAGTGTGAGCTTTTTCCCATATATTTCCTCCTTTAAATGTTTGTAAGTATAAATTTATTTTGGAATGTTAGAGGTGTGGGTGCCATATTCTTTTGTTGTTATTTTGATGATTTGACTCTCTAGTTTGACACCATTTTTGTGGTTTTTATGGAGAATTGTATTAGTGGTGATATAATAGAATATGTTTTTCATAAACTTGGCTTTCAAGGAAATATTTGAGTTGGGGGCCCAAGGTTATCCTACTATGATTGTGTTATTTAGAAGGAAGATAAAGTTATCATTTTAGTTTTGGAAGCAACTAAACAGTTAATTCTTATGCGAGTTCAATTTGACCTATTGACCCTCTTTCTTTTAATGGTTGTGTATGCCTCCCCTCTTACTTTGCTTTGTTCGAATTTTTGGGAGGATCTTCATAATATTGTAGAATCAATTGATGTACCCTTAATGTGCTATTGTAGATACTCCAAATTAAACCCTGGACACATAAATAAATAGTAAGTAGTGAGTAAGAGTCGATCTCACAAATACTGTAATTCAATTTGTAAATTTCTATTATCATAAAAATTCCTCCAGTTGTTAATTAGTTAAGAATTAATTACTAATAATGAAAATAATAAATTAACAATTAAGAAAATAACCAACCAACAATAATGAGATAATAGGGGTCGGAGGACATATTCAACACAGGAACAACAACCGATCATTGAATAAAATGGTTATATAGTATTTCTAATGTTAATATATAGAGGCTTGCTTGTGTCTGTTTCCTAACACCCCCTTATGCAAATAAACCAAGGTTTGTTTATAAATTTATTTTCTAACCAAATAATAACATAGGATAAGATTTCTAGATTTAATTAATGGCACCATTAACAATTAGGGAGCACCAAGCTAGAACCATAATCATAGTCCGCTTGAATTATGTAATTCTAAAGATTAATAAACGTAGATTAAATCAATAACTTATTTGCCACTTGTGGATGTATATGTTAACAATTACGGATTAAATATGCTATCCTAGCATCCGATTATCACTCAAATTACCCAGATGGCCAATCTACATAATAAAGTCAGAATCTTGGATTGGTGATCATTAAACTCAATTTATTAATCTAACAAAAAATATACATAACAATTAAGTGCAATTTATATATTATGATTAATTATCTCGTAACCTTCAATTATCTTCATATCCCATACTAATATATCCTAGCATATTAACACAACTAGAAAATGCAGATTCTAAACGCATAAAAATCATAACTTTAATAAACATAGAGAGACAAAATAACAAATATTAAATTAAACTACACAAAATCACAAACTCAATTGAATAAGTGAATAATGGGAATTGTATTAAACACAATAATGAGTATGAAATGAATATATGAAACAAAGGAAGGAAATAACTTAAAGGATTGTAGAACCACAAACACCGTATGATCTTCAATCCCATCAATTAACTAATTAGATATAACAAAAGAATCCTAATGGTTTAGAAATAATGAAAAACGAAGTTGAAGTTTTGATGCCGGTGCTCTCC
This sequence comes from Tamarix austromongolica, assembly GCA_039764185.1. Taxonomy (NCBI): domain Eukaryota; kingdom Viridiplantae; phylum Streptophyta; class Magnoliopsida; order Caryophyllales; family Tamaricaceae; genus Tamarix; species Tamarix austromongolica. Next base: position 14,888,033 of record CM077817.1, read on the forward strand.
TCCTTTCTATTCGACCTAATATAAGTCATATATATAGACAAAAGTTTGTACGAATCCGATCCAAAATATTTTAAAAATACAGTCTGTATTCATAAATACAGGGCACCTTTACTTTTTTACTAACACTATGCATATGGTTGTAATTAATGGAGCAAATGGGAGGAGAACCAAGAAAATACGAGCTATATTTACATAAATACGAGGCACCTATATTTCCTATCTATTAATTGTCTTGACTTAAGTTTTCTTCACACGACTTCTCTTTTAGAGTCTTGTATGATGATACATTCAACTTTCCATGACTCAAAGCTTATTTATCGTATCATGCTTATTTTCCTTAGTTATCGCCCCAAATTACCTTGATCGTATCTTCTTTTTTTTTGCAAAACTAGACCAATAGAGAAAACTCAAGGAAAATGGTTAAATTAGTATAACAAATAGCATAAGCTAGATCAAGATACATCAAATAATTCCATATAATATGCACCTATCAAATACCCCATGCTTGAACCGTTGCTTGCCCTCAAGCAACATAGCCATAAAAGTTACGAGTAGTTCCAAAGATGAAGTCATATATGATCCCCCTTTCCAATAGTCAATAAGAGATATTAATAATTTACATAGAAAATGAACATGTTTCATTGGGACTCAAAACAATGAAAAGTAAACATGTAGAAAATCATTTTCAAACTCATTTGAGGCTATATACATCACAACCAAGTCACCATCCCAATCTAATTTTTAAGTCATCAGCATGAAAAAATATGGAGAATTATTCCAATAGATTCTCACTTTAGGCATGTAGGAACACTACTCTCATGTGTCTCTAGTCTATATTTACTCTAAAAAAATTCTACTAATGGTAATGATCGACCATAGGATCGATACTCTTCTCAATTTGCCACTATTTATAAACCGATGCATGCAAAAATCAAGAGGTATTTTATTTGCTTGCAACGGGGCTAGGGCCGAAGGTAGGATAAATTATAAGATTGTGGTGTGATGTCTATTACTAGTGAAGCATATGACTTTCACAATTACAACTCCTTATGTTTTACGACTTCACCTTTTCTTCAATGAATTTTCTATCTCCAATCATCACCTCGTATACTAACAACATTTACTTAAATGCTATTTTTTTTTTAACTTGAGTCATGTTATACCAAGTAAGTGTGTTTTACGCTACATCCTACCCAACACAAAGATTCAGTGATTGACAATCCACCCTTTTGCTATCCACATTGTTACCTCAAATATATATATTAATTCACTACTCACCAAACAACACTAACACACCCCATGCTTAGAGTTTCAACCACATCGACAACTCATTACCAAATTGTGCTCCACTAGCCATAGACTAAGGGACGTGATATATTAGCTACGCATGTATGTTAAATATCAAGAAAATAGGCTTCAAATCTCAACAAGTTTATGCAAAAGAAAAATTATAACCGGTACGTTATTTGGCTAGGTATTTAATAAGAATAAAAATGTGTCCTTATCATCTTGTTGTATGCAATAGTTTCATGCAGCCTTGAAGAGCATAAGACAAGTTCTAGTTTCACACACCATCGGAGAATTACACACAAGAGTGAAAAGTATATTGGATAAAAAATATATCCATCATAAAGGGTTAAAAGGCTCACCAATTTTTGTTTCTAGTAGGCCTAATCTCATTTTCATTTCCATGACTATTAAATTTTCATGTTCAAGTTCTTCGATAATGAAATGCAACCAAAACATTAATTTTTTTTCTCCAGAAGCATGCTGTAAAAATAAATTTAGTCCCGACTACTTATGCACATGAAGGCTTTCAATTAGAGATTTCTTTCATTATTTATTATCAAAGTATCATCTCTAAGACTTTTTTTATTCCTTTGTTTTGATATGTTTATAAAAGAATGTCACTAAAAAAAATGACAAAATGCAAAAAACACTAAAAAAGAATAAAATGAAAATAATGTAATAAAAGAGAATAAAATTATAAATACGTCACAAGCCTCTATAGGTAGATCATCAAAGAAATCCAGACCTAGTCTTAGAGCTATGGTTGTGATCAGGCCACCTATGGTTATATCCCTAGAGGTAGAGTTACCGACTTGCTCAAGTTGTTTGGTTAAGAAGAAACCAGTATCAATAGGTACCCCCTCAAGCATACAACATAAGAAGAAAAGTTAAGACTCCCTAGAAATACCTATACTATCTCCTCAAGCAAAGATTGTGCAAGCTAGCAATCATAAGATATATTGAAATATAGGGGTATAGATGTGGGAGATCTTTTCCTCTGTGGTCCTGAAGAGTGCATCAGAAGGCATCCTCCACCCTAGGGCTATGGAGGACTAGGAGGCACTCGGATTCCATCTAGGGGGATACTCACGTTCCCCACTAGCAAGTAAATGAAATGTTCTATAGATATCTCTCAAGGATCTATCATAATCTACATTAAATAGTTAAAAATGTGCTCTACCTCCACTCTGCTTCTTACTAGCCTCTAAACTAAAAGAACTCAAAAATTCTAGAGTTATATGATGAAAAGTGGGGATTCTACAAAATATAAAAGTGTCCCAACCAATGGTCCTAAGCAAACGATAAATGTTTACTTTTAGGCCAAGCTTATCTAGGCACTCCTCATTGAGGTAACAAGTGCCCATCAATGCTTGCTTAAAGAGGGTCTCATATCATTCCCTCTGCCAATCTTCATCAAATATTATCCCTAACTCATCAATTCTACCTAAATCTATTCGACCCCGAGTGTTGTGCTCTTGAGCGGCTCCTCGTGAGGACTCCCCCTTGTAGGCGGTCTCCTCCCTGACTCCACGAGTACTACAAATAAAAATGAGTTCTAATTACAATGCATCCTTGATTATTAAGAGTATATACCTATAACACCCTAAAATTCACTATATATATTTTTTAAACGGAAGCAATTAAAATAGAAATACTTAAAATATGTGAATTATGGGGATGTTACTGCCACACTTAGTACCAAACCGGTTCTCTCCGACCGTTTCAGTACCAAGTGCTAAGGCTAAGAAAAGATTAACAATCAATTATAAGTCAAGACAAACTAAACTTTAAATAAGCATTAAACGGTTGTAAAACAAAGTTAGAGTACGCATAAAGAATTATAATTCATTTCCAAAAAAGAAATAAGCTTACAACCAATAAAATGTTCATTTAAAATACTCAATCGAGTAATAAATCATAAGAGGGTAAATTCGATACACAAGACATAGCAGAAGAAGATAAAATAACAAGAAGAGTAAATACGGCCATGACACTCTGAACTTTGAGCCAACCACAAGCTCAACACTCAGTCCCGCTAGATGTCTCGCCCACCTGCACAAAGTCAGAAGGGCCTACTACTCGTAGGAATGAGCAGCACCCATGAAAATGGTGATCAGTACACTACGTACTGGGTAAGGTAACTGAGCACTAAGGCCAACACATAAAATCACATAAACCATGCATAAGAATAAAAGAACATAAAGACCATCATGATAACATAATATCGAACAATCATTTGGGTAGATACATAAAGGCCCATTTATAGTTCAGATTAATTATTTAATTAATCTCTGATTATAACTCATTTCACACCATACTTTTTATCAAATCCATACGAGTACAGGAACCCCACTATTATAGCCGGTGGACCGGAAACACACAAGGCATAAAGCTCCTAACCACTATTATAGCCGGTGGACCAGAAACGCATAAGGCATAAAGCTCCTGACCACTATTATTCGCCGGTTGACCGGTCTGACCCCTTCTCGCACGGTATTCCACTGTAAGTAATTAGTGTATTTTCCATGTCTTGGCACAAATATGTTCGGTTTTGTTGAGCACGAAATCCCCCACTATTATAGCCGATGGACCGGAAATGCACAGGTACAAAGCCTGACCACTATTATTACCGGTGGACCGGTTACACGTAGGACATCATGCCCTAACCACTATTATTTGCCGGTGGACTGGTCTGGGTCCGGCTTAACAATCTTCCACTTTAAGTGATTAATGTCTTAAGGTATCTTATTCGGAAAATAAATTAACCCTAGATATGCATAACTCATTCCTTTACACTTATCCTCCAACTGATCCGTTCCATATCATCGAACTCATACGCATCCCAACTTGCCCAACAACCTTTCCTCTATACTCAAGCTTACACTAGAACTCCAACACCAAAATATGGGGGTCCAGGCCCACTACTACACACCTCCAAGTCCACTCCATATCTCACTCTAAGGTTTTATCCCGAAACCCTAATTTAGACCTAAGTGGCCCATCCTACTCCACCTCACACAACCCAAATCATTTTGACACTCCACACAAAACAAATCGTAAATTCCATTCTCATAATTACATTTTAATCACCAATACACATGATCCCACAAAAACCCTAAGCAGCCACACCAAACCCTAATTTTCCACACAAACCCTAGCTCAGTCTCCTACGTACCCTTATATTGCCCCACGTATTATTTTTCATCCAAAGTGTTAAAACACCCAAACAACAGTTACATTACCTTCCTCACACCCCAAATCAACTTTTCATACGTAAACTTTACTCTCATGCAGATGCTAACCTCCCCATGCAAACCTTGAAACTTTTTCATGTAAACCCTAAAACTTCCACGTGAAACCCTAGATTCAACCATGCAAACCCTAGATCCGTCCATGCAAAACCCTAGATTCCACCATATAAAACCCTAGATTCCTCCATGCAAAACCCAAGATTCAGTCCACACAAAACCCAAAGTTTCTCCATACAAAACCCTAAATTCAATCCATACAAACCATAGATTAGATTCTCCTATGTTACACCATAGATTGGATTCTTCCCTGTTACACCATAGATTAAATTCTCCCATACAGAACTATAGATTAGATTCTCTCACATAAAACCATAAATTATATTCTTCCATATAAAACCATAAATTAGATTCTTCCATATAAAACCATAAATTAAATTTTTCCACACAAAACCCTAAATTTCCCATTTTATTCCTCCACTCATAGATCGATAAAATACTTAGGTCAAATCATTTCTCCTTTAGTCAACTTACTTCCCATTTTCCATTTTCAACCTTTTTCCCACATAATACCACTTTTATACATCCTCACATGCATGTCTGAAGGGTCACAAACCAATCATCACATACCACAATATTTCATCACATATGCATAATACACATGCCATATAAATACACAAAAACATACTTCAACTCCACTTCATACCACATACGAAATAATTATAATGATAAACATAGAATATAAAGCATACAAAATATATAATGCACATCATCACACAATATGCCTTAGTAACACCCTTACCTAAAACGACACCGGTCTTGGAGCATGCTCCTACGCGTCCTTAGGGTTTTGATTGTTCTTACCTATATGAGGAAAAAGCTAAAATTAGCTTCCCTCCTACCAAAAATACTATGAAACACTAACTTATTCTAAGACTAGGCTTTTGATAAAATACTAAAATAATAATAGCAAAAATACTAAAAATAATATGAATGTTAATATTAACAGGAATAATAATAATAGTAACAATAATAATAAAAAGGATATTATTCAAAAACAAAGTGAAATAAGGGCTTCAGCCCCCTTCTTCAGCCCCTTTACCAAAATAATAATAATGATAATGATAATAATAATACAAAAATAATAATAATAATAATAATAATGAAACAGTAATAATGATAATGATAAAAACCATAATAATATTACAAAAATGATAATAATCATAATAGTAATAATAGTAAGGATAATATTTGAAGATAAAATAAAGTAGGGTTTCTACCCCACATTGAATAATAACAAACTTATTAAATAGTAATAAAAAAAATAACACTAATAAGAATAATAAATGATATTGATAAAAATAATGATAATATTAATAATAATAAGACTTGATATTTATAGTACCACTACTACAATTCAAAATAGACACAATAGGGTTTCAACCCTATATAGAATAATTATAATATTAACATTGAAAATAATAATAATAATAATAATAATAATTGCATAACACTAATAATAATAATAGCAAAACCAATAGTAAAGTAGTTATAATAATAATAATGAAATAATAATAATAATAATAATAATAATAATAATAATAATAATAACAACAACATATTAATATTAATAATAAAGATAACAACAACAACAACAACAACAATAATAATAATATTGAATTAAAAATATAATAGGGCTTCAACCCTCAATAGAAATAATAATAATAAAAACATTAATAATTATAGTAATAATAATAACAATAATAATAGAAATAATAATAATAATAATAGTAATATATTTCAAATAAATGAAATAAAATAAAATAAAGCTTTTAAAAATATGGAAAAGGGGTTGAGAGGGTCTAGGGTTTAACCTTAGGCTGGTGGGGATGGGCGGCACCAGCGGTGGTACATGGTAGCGGCGGCGGCCGAAAAAAGAGAAGGAGAAAAGTTAAAGGCTAAGGGACAAAATAAGGAGAATGAAGGTGGGAGATGGGGTGTTTAGAGTTGCCTAGAAGGAGAGGAACATAATAAGGGTGGTGGCGTAGCCAAAGGTGGCGGCGCACGGCGGTGGCCGAATGAGGAAGAAGGAGAGAAAGAGAGGAGGAGAGGGAGGAAGAGGAAAAGAGAGGTAGGGGAAGGTAGAGGGTGGTTTGCAGAAAATAATGAGAGGTGAAAGAAGCGGCCAAAGTGGTGGATAAGGGTGGTTCGAAGGGCAGAGAAGGTTGAAGGAAGGGCTGGTTGGGAGGGCTACTTCACACAGCCGGGGTGGCTTGTGCAGGAAGAATCGAGGGATAAGGGAGGTTTAGGTAGTTAGAGGGTGGCGCAACGATGAGTTGGGTGGGCAGAGAGGGAGGCTAGGTTGGCCGGAGGCGGCGGCAACGGTGTCTGAAGGGGCAGCGACGCACAAGGGAAATATTTTGGGTAAGGAAATCAAAGGCTCAATACAGGCTATTATGGGGGTATTTATAGAGTGTAAATAAGAGGGTAGGGTTCTGTGGGTTGGTGAGGGGATAATGCAGTAGGGTTAGGGTCACTGACGACGATGGTTGGCCGGTGGCAGCAAATTTCGGGGCAGGGATTGTGCGTAGGAAAGAGAGGGAAACTGCGCAGGAAATGGGAGGAGGATTGGTCTATGCGGTCACCGAATCAGGGGAAAGAGAAAGGGAGAAAAAGGTCGGTCAAAGGGGCGAGATCGGCGGCCAAAAACTAGGGCGGGGCGGCGGTTGCAGGTGCTCGACGAGGCTGAGGAAGAAGAAAAGAAGACGAAGAAGGAGGAGGTGGCGGCTGGACCGGTTGGCTGAGAAAAAGAATGGAAAGGAAAAAAAGAAAACCGGCTGGGCGTGAGGGCAAAGGTTCTTAAATCAAACGACACGTTTCGATGGAAGATGAAGGGAAGTGCAGCGAGGTGAGAGAGAAGGAAGAGGATCGGCTGAGTGGGTTGGGCCGCACCGAAGGAAAGGAAGGAGGGAGGGAGGACTTGGGCCGCTGGGCTGGCTCAGGTCGAGGACGGTAAGGAAGAAAAAGAAAAGAAAAGAAAGAAAAAGAAAGAAAGAAAAGGAAAAAAAGAAAAAGGGAAAAAGAAAAATAGTGGGTTGGCTTAATTAAATTAATTATGATATTTGGGATATTTAAAAATAATAATATTTAAATAAAATAATATTTAAATCCCTTTTTGGGCTAAATTAGGATTATTGAAAGATTTTCTATAAATTCCATTTTAATTAGCAAAACACCCTAAATTTCTCCAATTAAATTATTTATAAAATTCCTATTAATTTGAAACTATTTTATCCTTCTTATTTTAAATAAAATAATTTATTTAATTAATTTATAAAATAATATCCTTAATTAGTTAAAATACCCAAAATTCTCCTAATTAAAATACTTATAAATTTCTTCTTGATTTGTCCTAATTAATTTCCTTTTATTTTAATAAAAATAATTTATTAAATTAATTTTTCAAATAAAATCTTATTTAACTATAATTTTTAAAATTATAATTTTTGGAGCATTTCAATACCTGTATGATTCTCAATCTAACTAAAATCCTCAACTTTCATAATAGAAAACTAGAACTTCAACTCAGTCCAAATGATTCATGAAATTCGGCCTTGTAGCCCCCATATATGGTCGATTGAAAATTTCTTTGAACTAATGTATGGGATTAATTTAAGACCACACAATATTCATATTAGCGTGCTAATTACACTTGTAGACTCATGAAATCTTACACACGAGTAAGTAGGAAAACTTGAAATAGCCATGGAGGTGCTTACCTTGAATGTGCGCTAGTCTGTAAAATTAGGAGACATATAATGGTGCAATAGATTAGCAATACTCTTAGATGGAAAATACCTCAATCAAATTTTCAATTCCTTAAAGTGTAAGGCTTGAATTGATGAGTTAGGGTTTTGAATAGTTTTGAGAAAAAAACAATAGATTTTTAGAGATGTTTATTCAATTTGAGGGTGGAATGGAAGATTAGAACAATGAAATATGTTATGAATTGATTGTAGAATAGATTTGAAACAAAGAGTTGAAGATTTGGAAGAGAAGATGAAGATTTTTGTGCATTAGGAGGTCAGCTGCAATGCTGTCGAGTTGCAGAGTTGAGTTTATAGGTTAGCTAGGTAAAGATACTAGGTGTAAGAGGACTGGGCTAATTTTGTAAGGAATAAGGACCGTATTTGTATAAATACGGACCATATTTGTATAAATATAGACCATATTTGTTTTTTTTTTCCAATAACGAACTACATGAATAAAATAAATAAAATTAAATTGTAATAATAAAGAAGAAAAGAAAAATAATAATGAAAATGATAAAAAGAATAAACTAGGTTGCCTCCTAAGTAGTGCTCTTTTAAAGGTCATTAGCTTGATCAGCTTGATGTTCATCCTTCATATGTTGGAGTTGTTAGCTCCATAACTTCAAGATCCTTCACTATCTGTCCTTCATAGAACGATTTAAGATGGTGCCCACTAACTTTTCACACTTGACCTATTTTTTCACTTTTTATTTCAACTACATCATGAGGATAAACATAAGTAACAATAAATGGTTCTATCCATCTTGATCTGAGTCTTCTTGGAAATAACTTCAATCTAGAGTGATATAAAAAATATTTTGGCCTACTATAAATGATTTCCTCAATATAAACTTATTGCGTTTTGCCTTAGTTTTATCTTTATACTTAAGAATAGTGTCGAAATCATTATTCTGGATTTCCTCTAATTCCTACAATTGAAGTTTTCTATGCATACTTGCTTTATAAATCTCCATATTACATTGCTTTACAATCCAAAAAGATTTTTTTTTCTAAATCTACTGGTAATTAACAAGGTTTTCCATAAACTAGTCTATAAGGAGACATTACTATCAGGGTTTTAAAAGTGGTTCAATAAGCCCATAATATATCTTCGAGACATAGGCTCCAATCTTTACGGTTTGGCTAAACAGTCTTTTCCAAGATCGACTTGATCTTTTAGTTTGAGAATTCATCTTGTCCATTAGTTTGCGAGTGGTAAGTTGTGGACATATGGTGGTTTACATGATATTTTATTAATAGAGATTCCATCATTCTATTGTATAAATGGGTACCTTTATCGTTAATTATGGCTCTAGGAATACCAAATATTGCAAAGATGTCAGTCTTTAGAAATTTTACTACTACTTTAGCATCATTAGTACGTGTGGCTTTTGCCTCCACCCATTTTGAAACATAATCAACTTCTAAAAGTATATATTTAAAACCAAACGATGTAGGAAAGGCCCTATAAAATCCATACCCTAGGTATAAAAAATTTCACATGCAATTATAGTATTTTGAGGCATCTCATTCCTATGTCCTAAGTTACTAGTTTTCTGATAGTTCCCACAAGTCTTGCAAAATTCACGAACATCTGTAAAAATGATAGGTTAGTTAAATCCACTTTCTAATATCTTATGGCCAGTCGTTTTAGGGCCAAAATGGCCTCTGCATTAGTATTTATGACAAAACATAAGAATGAAAGGAATTTAAATATTTGGAACACACCTCCTAATCACTTGGCTAGAGTAATGTTTCCATAGATATGGATCATCCCAAACAAACTATTTAGCTTGACTCCTTATGATATCTTTTTGAGCTTTCGTGAAAGTGTGGGAAAAATCCTTGGTGACCAAGAAATTCACTAAGTCGGAAAACTAAGGAATATCAATATCAAGCACGTGAAGTTATTCATCAAGAAATACTTTATTGATTGGATTGTCATATTTAAGCTGATTGGTTAATCTACTCAAATGGTCAGCTACGCTGTTGCCTATGACCTTTTTATCATTAATATGAATGTAGAATTATTGAAGTAGAAGAATCTAATAGATCAACCTAGGTTTTGCTTCTTTCTTATCTAGAGCCTATAAGGTACTTTAATGCTACGTGATCAGAATTGATAGTGATGTAAGTACCTAGTAAATAAGATCGAAATTTATCTAAATTAAAAAGAATAACTAGAAGCTCTTTGTCAGTTTTGGTGTAGTTTATTTGAGCTTTATTCAATATATACGAGGCATAGTAGATAAAACATAGATCTTTACCCCTTATTTGACCTAACACTACACCTACCAAATAATTTGATGCATGGCACATTAATTTGAATGGATAGGTCCAATTAGGCGGTTGTAGAATTGGTGTGGATATTAATGTTTCTTTCAAATGATCAAATGCCTTTCTACATTTTTCAACAAAGACAAAGTCCACCTCCCTCTGAATGGGTTTGCATAATGGTTGGGCAATCTTTGAAAAGTCCTTGATAAAAATACGATATAATCAACTATAGAAACATATTCACAATTAGTGGGATATCTCATAGAGTCATAAATATTAAACCGAATTGTTTCCCCATCAAATTTTATAGTAAGAACCCCATCATGCACGTAGATTTTAGTTCTAGAGTTTTTAGAAATGCATTCCTAACAAAATAGGAGAAGAGTTAGGGAAAACAAGTTCATTTATTTGCACTAATACATCTTCAATTACTCCTTCAGGATATGTGTTATATTTATCAGCTAATTGGATTACAACACGAGTTTCTTTTATAGGACCTAGACTTAGAACATTAAATATAGATACAGGCGTAGCATTTATAGAAGCTCCTAAGTCTAACATGCATTTCTCATATCTTGTGTTTCCAATTTTACAAGAAATGGTAAAAATACCATTTTCTTTACATTTAGGTGGGAGATTTCTTTGTAAGACAGCAGATACATTCACTCCCATACTAATTTTTTTTAACCCCTTTTCAGTTTTCTATCATTAGTGCATAAATATTTTATAAACTTTGCATACCTTAGCACTTGATTAATAGCCTCAATCAAAGGGATGTTTACCTCCACTTTCTTAAATATCTCCAATATCTCTTTTTCATGATCATGCTTCTTACTTTTAGCTAACCTACTAGGAAAAGGAGTAACATATTTATATGGATTTGGAGAAGTCACTTGACTTACCTTAGGATATTTTTCTTTGATCTCTTCTTCTATATTTTCATATTTGTATTTCGCTTGCTTCATCCGTCGGTTATCATAAATTTGCTTGGGACAATCCAATTGTTTACCACTTCTCATCATGATAGCATTTGCATCCTCCTTTGGATTCCTTCCTATTTGGCTAGGTAAATTGAGGAACTCGATGTTTGCAATTTACCTACAAAATCTACCAACCGACTCACCTGACTTTCTAATTTCTTTAGCCTTATTTCTTGTTTCTTGTTCAAATTAAAGAGTTTTAGTGGCTAAAGTTTTAACTATATCTTCTAGTGACATACCTCTAGATTGTTGTGGTACCAGTGGTTGTGGAGGTTGTACAAAAGGGTGGTTTTAGTTGGTTTTGAGGACGGGATAAAATCTAGGGGGCTGGTTATAGCCTTGTTGATTTTGGTACGATGATGGTCTTTGATTGTTTCTATACCTTAGGTTGGGATGATCCCTCCATCTTGGGTTATAAGTAGGATCATAGGGATCATACTTTATGTATCCTTGAGGTCCACCTATAGCATTAACTTATTGTTCTTCTTGCAAAGTGGGACATGCATTAGTGGCATGACTCACATATAAACAAATTCCACATACTTGAGTCAATACTCCCCCTTTACTTTTCAACTAAAGAAGTCAAATTATTTAATTTTTTTAGTAAGTTCTATTATACCCATCTCCTTTGCATGGTGAGATGAAGAGATAGTATTTCTAGTACCACAATATTGAGAATTAGACGCCATATTAGATATTAGCCTTTTAGCCTCAATTGGGATCTTATCTACTGATGCTTCGCCACTAGCAATGTTTACCTTATTAAGATCCATATGCATTAATCCCTCATATAAATATTGTATTAACAATTGTTTGCAAATTTGATGGTTAGGACAACAACCATATAGTTTCTTAAATTTGTTCTAATATTCTTGTAAAGACTCTCCCCCATCCTACCTAATGCCACATATTTCTTTTCAAATATTTGTATCCCTAGATAATGGAAAATACTTTTCTAGAAATAATTTTTACATATCTACCCAAGTATTAATAGATCCAATAAGCTAATCATATAACCATTCCTTGGTATCATCAGTTAAAGCAAAAGCAAAAGCATTTAATTTGAGTTGATCTACACTTACTCCCATTGATTTCATACCAGAACATGCTATATGAAATTCCTTGAGAAATTTATTTAGATCATTTGATCTAGAGGAGCTAGTATCTCAAACGCCTATAAAAATAGGAAGCACGTGCATTAATCCAAGTTTAATGTCACACTCATCATGTTCATTAAGATAATTAATGCAAAGGAGATCATGATTAAAAATCTCCTTCAAAGTTTTATTTGCCATTGGTTCTTCAAATATGTCATCCAAATTATCTTCTATGCTCTCTTCAAATGATGATAAACTATCACTTAGAGGCAAAGGAATAGTACAAACGTATTCTAGTCACCTTCAATTTTAGTTTAATATCGGAGAGGAAGATTTAGGATCCACCAATTGAATGAGTTGATGTCTATTTTCGCTAGTAAATGCTTTCAAATGTGGATTCCTAATGGACATACACAAATAGAAAAAGGTGATTTGTAATTAAAAGAAGGGATAAATAAATATATACAAATGATAATAGAAATAAGAATTAAAGTTGACAGTCCCCAACAACAACGTTAAAAATTGATGTGTTGTCGTAGACACTCCAAATTAAACCTTAGAAAAAAAAAATAGTAAGTAGTGAGTAAAAGTCGATCCCACAAAAACTGTAATTCAATTCCTAAATTTCTATTATCATACAAATTCCCCTGGTTGTTAATTGATTAAAAACTAATTACTAATAATGAAAAGAAAAAAAAAGTAACAATTAAGAAAATAATTGAATAAAAATAATGGAATAATAGGGGTCAGAGGACATATTCAACATAGGGATAACAACCGATTGTCAAATAAAATGGTTATGTAGTATTTCTAATGTTAACTTATAGAAGCTCACACGCATCCGTTTCTGAACATCCCCTTATGCAAGCAAACCAATATTTGCTTATGATTATTATCTAACCAAATAATAACCTAGGATAAGATCTCTAGATTTAATTAACTGCACCATTAATGATTAGGGAGCAACTAACTAGAACCGTAATCACAGTCTACTTGAATAATGTAATTCTAAATATTAATAAACATAGATTAAATCAATAACTTATCTGCCACTTGCAGACATATATGTTAGCAATTATGGATTAACTATACTATCCTAACATCTGATTATCACTCAAATTACCCAAGTTGCTAATCTAGATAATAAAGTCAGAATATTAGATTGGTGATCATTAAACTCAATTTATTAATCTAACCAAAAATACACATAACAATTAAGTTCAATTTACATATCACGATTAATTATCCCGTAACCTTCAATTATCATCCTACCCATACTAATCTAGCCTAGCATATTAACACGACTAGAAAATGTAGAATCTAAACATATAAAAATCATAACTTTAATAAACATAGAGAAATAAAATAACAAATATTAACTTAAACTACAAAAAATCACAAACTAAATTGAATAAACAAATAATAGGAATTGCATTAAACACAATAATGACTACAAAACAAATATATGAAACAAAGGAAAGAAATAACTTTGAAGATTGCAGAACTGCAAACACCGTATAATCTTTAATCATTCAATTACATCAATTAACTAACTATATCTAACAAAATAATCCTAATGGTTTATAAATAATGAAAAACAAAGTCGAAATTCTGATGATGGTGCTCTCCTCCTTTATATTCAACCTAATATAAGTCATATATATAGACAGAAGGTTGTATGTATCAGATCCAAAATATGTTAAAAATATGGCCCATATTCATAAATACGAGACATCCATATTTTTGCACTAACACTATGCACATGGTTGTAATTAATGGAGCACGTGGGAGGAGAACCAAAAAAATACGGGTCGTATTTACATAAATATGGGGCACCCGTATTTCCTATCTATTAATTATCTTGAATTGATTTTTCTTCATATGACTTTTCTTTTAGGGTCTTGCATGCTGGTACATCCAATTTTCCATGACTTCAAGTTTGCTTCTTATATCATGCTTATTTTCCTTAGTTATCATCCCTAATACATTACTTTTATCTTTTTCTACAAAACTAGGCCAATAGAGAAAACTCGAGGAAAATGGTTAAATTATCATAACAAATAGCATAAGTTAGGTTAAGATAATTTAAATAATTCTATATAAGATGCACCTATCAACCCTAGATAGTCAACAATGAATTTGATGTTGTAAGTTCACTTGACGAGTGGCAAGGAGGTAGCCAAAAGTAGATTAGCCTTTAGTTTAATAATAACTTATTTTGATATGGTTTATCCAATATCAGTTTAGTTGACCCCAAATTTACTTATCATGGTTGATGGGGAAGATTGTAATCCAATTTTTTTTTTAGGATAACAAGTTGCAAACTCTCATCCAAACTCAATTTCACCTCTTGAATTATGTGGTTGTGATAGGTTGAATTAGATCCATACCAAGATCTAATTCTTTATAATGAGAAGCCTTCTATTTCTCAATAGAAAAACTCTTACTACTTCTCAATGCACACAATTGAAGAAGGATAAGAGAATAAGAAGATAACACCACTCACATATTCCTCTCTCTAAGTTGCGATGAACTTTTGATTTCATTAAAGTTGGATTGTGTCAACATTCCTTGAGTACAAGGTATATATATGCATGCAACCATGCAAGTATTTTTATCAAGATTCCCATTAAGTAGCCTTATTAATGAAATAACCCTCTTAAGGCACACCACATGATATATGTTAAAGGTTACAACGACACTTTACAAGTATTACAAAGTATACAACATAAGTAACAAAACTACACAACTTAATAATGCAATACATAGATATAATCATACGCGATTAAACTTTGTAGTCTTACAGCCTTATTCTTCCTTACACTTTGTAATCTTGTAATCCATTATCATTACCTTGTACATCAAAGAAATTCAATAATCATGAACTTCGTGAATTTCTTGCAAACATTCATAATACCTGCAAGAATGAATTACCAAAACATTAGAAGCATAAGAATTTTTAAGCACAATTGGTTCTATCTCCAAGTATGATAATTCTTCTTGATCTCTATCATTAGAAGAAGAAGATTGAGAGTTTTTAAGAGATGCTCCTGCATCATTCTCCCTTTTAGAGAAGAATTTGCCATAAAATTAGCATCCCTATAATATGGAGAAAGTCACCAATGTTGAAAGTCCTACATACTCCTCTATAATGTTCAGGCAATTCAAGTTCGTATGAGTTATTTCTAAATTTTCTTAAGATTTTGAATGGCCCATCATCTATTGGCATTAGTTTATTCTTTATTAAGTTCAAAAATCTCTCTTTTCTCAAATGTAATCATACAAAATCTCTAGTTTAAACACTTGTTGAATTCTATTTTTATTCGCTTAAGCTTAGTATTTAACATTCAATTTTTTAATATTGTCTTTAATTTTTTGATGAATTTTAAAAAAAAATTCTCTCCTTGAAATCATAATTCTTTATATCTCCTCTCTTAAATGACAACATATCAATGGGTAGATATGGATTAACCCCATATACAATCTCAAAAGGACTTGTTTGAGTTGTACTAAAATAACTCCTATTGTATGCAAACTTAACATGTGAAAGCTTTATATCTCAATCTTTGGCACTCTTATTCACGAACCCTCATAGCAAAGTACTTAGAGTTCTATTAGTCACTTTGGTTTGACAATCCATTTGTAGATGATGAAAAGTACTAAACAACAACTTATTACCTAACATGTGCCAAAGTGTCTTCCAAAAGTAGTTTAAGAATTTTACATCCCTATCCAATACTATACTTTTGGGAACCCTATGTAACATCACTATTTTTTGGAAATATAAGTCTGCTACATATGTTGCATTATCAATCTTGTTACAAGGTATAAAGTGTGCCATTTTTTAAAATCGATCTACTACCACAAGAATAGAATCTTTACCCCTTTGCGTCCTTGGTAATCCTAATATGAAATCCATTTTTCTCAAACTTGATTAGGTAATGGTAAAGGAGTATACAAACCTTTATGGAAGAAGCTTTTACTTTCCTAACAAGTTACACCTCTTCCTATAATTCTTTGTACTAATTTTATCATTCGTGGCTAGTAGAAATTTTCTTGTAGTATTTCCATGGTCTTATGAACTCTAAAATGACCAGCTATACCTCCCTCATGTACTCTTTAACATGTAAATCTCGTACACTTGAATGAGGTATATACAACTTATTAAGTTTAAAGAGATAGTAATCTTGTAGTAAATAATTACCAAAGCTATCATTCTTTTTGCACATATTATATATGCCAAGAAAATCTTCATCCTTATCATACAATGCCTTTAGCATCTCAAATACCAGTAACTTAACATCCAACATGACTAATATTATGGATCTACAAGACAAAGCATCTACCACAACATTTTCTTTACCATCGAGATGCTTGATAGAAAACACGAATGATTGTAAGAAACTAACCCATTTTGCATGACTCAAAATAATTTTCTTTTGTCCATGCAAATATTTCAAGCTCTCATGGTCCGAATGCAAATTTTTTTTTAGTTCTTAGGTAATGACTCCATATTTTTAGAATTCATATGATGGCATAGATCTCTTTGTCATACATGGAACAATTCAGCCTCGCTCTATTCAATTTCTCATTAAAAAAATGTAATAGCTCATTTTTCCTATGATAATACTCCTCCTATCCCTACCCCACTTGCATTACAGGTAACTTTAAATAATTTCTCAATGTCGGGTAAAGTTATTAATGTGCATTGCATAGCTTATTATTCAAAATTTAAAAAGCCTAAGTTGCATCCTCACTCCAATTAAACCCACTCTTTTTCATGAGTTGAGTTATCGGTGCGGAAATAGTAGAAAAATTCTTGACGAATCTTCTATAGAAACCCGTCAAACTATGAAAACTCCTTACTTCATGAATGTCCTTAGGTGTTAGATAACACTTAATAGCCTCAATTTTAGTAGGATCAAATTTAATACCTTTGCTACTCATTATGTACCCAAGGAAAACTATACTCGAAAGCATAAAGTCACACTTCTCCCATTTTCCATAGAGTTTAGTCTCCTTCAATTTATCAAATGATTTCTTTATATGAATTAGATGGTCATGTTTACTTCGACTGTACACGAGTATATCATCTAAATATACAATAATGAAAACTCTGAGAAAAGGTCTAAACACTTCATTAATTAGTCTCATGAACGAACTTGGTGCATTATCTAAGCCAAAAGGCATCACCAACCACTCATAAAGACCATACTTAGTTTTGAATGAAGGTTTCCACTCATCCCCCTCTCCGATCCTCATCTGATGATATCGACTTCTCATATCAATTTTAGATAATACCTGTGCTCCACATAACTCATCCAGCATATCATCTAATATAGGCATAGGAAATCGATATTTGATAGTGATATTGTTAACAACCCTTGAGTCGATGCACATGCACCATGTACAATCCATTTTAGGGACCAGTAATGCAAGCACACAACACATACTCATGCTTTTCCTCACATAACCTTTCTTTACTAGTTCTTGGATTTATTTTTCTAGCTCCTTAGCCTCCTCTAGAGTATATCTATATGTAGGCCTATCAGGTAAGGACGCGCCAAGAAGTAAATCTATGGCATGTTCTATCCCTCTCTTAAGTGGCAATCTAGGCGGTAATTCATTAGGAAAAACATTGTGATATTCATCAAGAAGTTTATCTAACTGAGGATTGTCATTATTTCTCTCCTCTTGTAGAGATTCTTTCATGACCACAACATAACAACCCCCTTATTCCTAAATACATTTGATCATAGCCTTTTCGTGTAAGAATAAACTCTTGTTATTCTCGACTAGGCTCTCCTTATCATTCTTAGAAGGTGTTAGCTTATGCTTCTTTTATCCTTCTCAACTATATATTCATTAATAATACCATTATGAATAGAACTTCTGTCACATTGCCATGGTCTACCTAATAAGATTCCACGGGCATCCATAGGTAAAACATCACACATCACCTCATCATAGTAATTACCAATTTTGAATGATACTAGGGCTTGTTTTATTACCTTGACTCCCCTGTCCTTGTTCAACCATTAAAGAAAATAAGGCTTTAGATGTGGTGTAGTTTTCAACCCCAAATCGTTAACCATCTTTTCATTGGCTATGTTTGTGCAAGAGCCACTATCAATAATAACATGATAAACCGTATCTCCTACTCTTCCTTTTTTTTAAATATCTCCTCCCTTTGAGTAGGTGTTCAGTAGCTTGTGCTTGAATTACTCTATCTAAGACATAACAATAACTCTCTTCTTCCTCAAATTCACTAGAAACTTCATCAAAAGGCTCAAATTTAGAATTTTCCTCACATGTCTCAATGGCTTTAATCTCTGGATTAATAATACCCTTTAATTAGGACATTTGTAAGTGAAGTGTCCAAACCCTTGGCATTTGAAACATTACATAGTAGAGACTTCATTCACTTTATTTTTACCTTTCTCCTCTCTAGTAATCCTTTGTTTCTTTTCAAGATTGGTAGAAGTTGAAGTACTCACTCCAAATTTTGTTATTTGGTTACTTAAGTAGTACTCGGTGGATGGAATACTTTGTTTAGTATGACTGTATGAGGCTTAGTGGACTTACTTTGTTTTTCAAATCTTAGGAAAATTTTAATCATGTCATCTAAATAATCATAAGGACAAGTTTCTACCTTGTCTTAAATCATCATGTTAGGGGATCCTAAGAATCTAGCGCAAGTTTGTTCCTTCCTTTCATATATATCACATATTAGTGCCAACCTCTAAAATTCCCTAACATGCTCCTCATCACTTAGTAGTCTCTACCTAAGAATAGTTAATTTAATGTAGTTATCTTGTTCATATTATTTAGGAATAAATTTTCTTCTTATATGTTTCTTAATTTTCTCCGAATATTTAATTTTTGACTTGCCTCTCATTCCCTAGTCCTCTTTAGATTATCATACTAAATTTTAGCAAACTTCTTAAACTTAAGAGTTGCTAATTTGTACTTCTGTTAGTCTTGATAATCCTTAAACTCAAAGATAGCCTCCACTTCATGTAACCACTCAAGAAATGAGTCAACATCAAGCTTATCATCAAAGTTGGAAAGATTAAGCTTAATGCCCTTATCCTTCTTTTGGTGATACTTGGGTTGAGGGTCATGGAACTTCCTATTACTCTCACTTCCTATAGACTCTTCTTTGTGGTCTATTGTTGAATTCAAATACCTTCCTTTGATTAGGTTGTCAGACCTCATAGCACTACCAATTATATCCCCACAAAATTATATATGTTCTTAATCATTTTGGATCGAATCTTGTTCAATTAATCTAGACTCTAACATTTGGATTTGCGTTTGTATAGTTGGTAATTATCTAAGTTGAGCATTAGTGGCATCCAAATTATTTGAAAGTTTTTGAATGGCATCAAACATGGCTTGGAAATTTTGTTCCCCCTCTATTATTGATTATCCCTATCACAAAACACACTAGTCCCCTTTAGGTTTTAATTGATTAAAACCAAATTACCTCACCTTTACTTTAGGATTCTTAGTCGGTTCATGTGTAAAAATTTGAGTTCAATGAATCATAAACACAGTAATAAAACATAACACAAATCACTACAAAAAAAAAACACACGCGTACTAAAACAAACCTTGCTAAATTCTTATTATAGAATTATACAAGTTTTTTGAAAACGCTACTCAAAACATTTGAAATACTCGCATATGCATTCGAAGGGTTCAAGTTAAATTTCATGTAGAAACAAGTAATGCCTTAAACTGCAATAATCTCACTTGATAATATCCCAACATACTCGAACACACTTGCACAAACACACATGATATACACTACAAAACACGCGCGCACACGCTTGGTACCAACTCAAAAATCAAAGAGGCCTTTTGTCGTGTACAGTTAGAGAATTCTACCACAATATAAGATCACCACTCATGACCTAACAACAACAAATATGTCCCAAGCATGAAAGTTTCTAAAAAAAAAATTTAACTCACACATTAAAATTCATGCACATCACACACCAAATATTCTGCATACACATTCAACATAAAATTTCATATACAAAATCGAACCTAAACATGCAACCATACTCAAGATTCATGCAAGAACCATGAAATATTACACAAGATATACATGCACCACACAAGTTTTCATGATACTCAACAAGAACTCATCAACATTTAAAAGAATCTATCAAGATGAACTAAGAACCTTACTTGAACTCCAAGGCTGGTGATGAAGGTCGTCGAACTTTGGATAATTTTGCACTCCTTACAATGTTGACTTCAAAGGTGCTTTGATACCACTTTTGATGTGGAGGATTGTCTTCAAATCTTCTACAATAATCCAGGATCCTTTTTTAAGGTTCACAAGTTACAAACTCTCATCCAAACTCGAATTCACCTCTTGAATTGTTTGGTTGTCTCGAACGTTGATAAGTTGAATTAGATCTATACCAATATCTAATTCTTTCAAATGATAAACCTTCCATTTATTAATAGAAAAACTCTTACTACTTCTTAATGCACACGATTGACATAGGAGAAGAGAAGAAGAAGATAACACCACTCGTGTATTCCTCTTTCTAAGTCACAATGAACTTTTAATTTCATTAAAGTTGGAATATGTCGGCATTCCTTGAGTACAAGGTATATATATGCACGCAACCATGCGGAACTTTTCATAAATAAACCCACTAAGCATCCTCATTAATGAAATAAACCTCTTAAGACATGACACATGGTATATATTAAATGTTACAATGACACTATACAAGTATTACAAAGTATATAACAAAAATAACAAAGGTACATAACTTAATAATGCAATATATAGATATAATCATATGTGATTAAACTTTATAGTCTTGTAGCCTTATTCTTCCTTGCACTTTGTAACCTTGTAATCCATTATCATTACCTTGTACATCAAATAACTTCAACCATCATGAACTTCATGAATTTCTTGCAAACATGTATAATACCTACAATAATGATTTGATAAAGCATTAGAAGCATAAGAATTTTCAAGCACGATTGGTTTTATCTCCAAGTATACTAATTCTTCTTGATCTCCATAATTAGAAGAATAAGATTGAGAGTTTTCAAGAGATGCTCCTACATCAATGATAAGGTACTGGACAAACACATTAGCTCTCATATGGATAGGGTGGTAGCCTCTAATAATTAGGGGATTGCTTTTCCCTTTGCATTTATATTGCACTTAGTTTGTACCTATGACAATCATCTCCCAATTATGATTAATTTGAATCTAGTCTAGCCTTGATTGCATAACATAATGTTTTGTTTTGAAATTTCTTGGCATATTAACCATTCTATTTTGCTTACAGTAACTTTCCTTTGGGAGGAAAGCGGTAACATCACTAGTAAATTTGCTAAGTGTATTGCAAGCCTTCAACTTTAGAATTGGGAATCTTATAGGACAATTATTGTCTTTAAATAGAGATTGAGAAATAAACTTGCAGGCATTCAAAGGGCTCTACACAAATATTTTTCTTTTAGCCTTACTAAGTTAAAAGCTATGTTGATGAATGAGTACAATAAGGTCTTTTTTCAAGATCAGGTCCACCGATGCTATAAATCCTGTCTTGATGTGATAGCATTGCAAGACTAAAACATTAATATCTTCCATTTGACCACTTTCAATAGAAGAAGAAAATTGTTTTTTGCTATGTTGAAGAATGATGAAGGCTTCAAGTAGGCGACCTGACCACTTTACATTATTTGGTAGTGAACTACTTTAAAGAAAACTCTACTTTAAAGACTTAACACCTAAGATGCTTGATTGGCTTGTCACCAATTTTGAGCCAATTAGCAAAAAGTATTTGTGTAATTTGGTTGTAGTGGTGACCCTAGTAGAGATTAGAGGGATACTTTCTCTATGGGGAATACAAGAATATGAGTTTGGATAACTTCTAACCAATTTTCTGTCAATGTTTTTGGGAAGCAATTCACTCTAATATTTATTTTATTAATAGGGCATTTCTCTTATAGGATGTCTCTACTTATCTTAATGAAACTTTGTTTTGTTTGATCCCTAAGGTGGAGCATCCTAGTCATATCAACTCTAACTGATCAAACTATGTAATGTGGTGTATAAGATTGTTACTCAGGTCACCATTCAAAAATTAAAGCTTGTTCTAGAGCGTATTGTTATACCTAGTCAAAATAGTTTCTTCCCAGTCATCATATGCATGATAATATTGTTATTGCTCTAGAGGCGATACACAATATACATAGGGAATATGTATTAAAGGGTTTATGGTCTTGAAAATTGACCTTAAAAAAATTTATGCCTGTCTCTCATGGGGCTTCATTTAGGACACATTAGAGGTGGTGGGTATTCCTATACTGTTAATTTGACTCATTATGTGGTGTATTTCCATGTCGACCATTCATATCATTCGGAATTGTGAGATTAGTGAGGATTTTTGACCCAAGCGAGGTATTTTCTAGGGTTATCCAATCTCTCCATACCTATTTATTATATGCATGGATCGCTTCTCTTATATTATCTAATATTGGGCTTCACAAGATGTTTAAAAACCCATTACAGTTGCTAGGGGTGACACTAAACTCTCATACCTATTATTTGTTGATGACTTGCTTATCTTTACTCAAGCTTCTTTGTTTCAAGTTGACATGATTATGGAGGTTTTGGGCACTTTTAGTGCACCCTCTAGTCAAAAGGTGAGTTTGGATAAATCGTCTATCATTTTCTCTAATAATGTCCCCATTTGAGAGGTGCATGGCATTACGTAGTGTA
The DNA here is from genome assembly GCA_039764185.1 of Tamarix austromongolica. Classification (NCBI taxonomy): domain Eukaryota; kingdom Viridiplantae; phylum Streptophyta; class Magnoliopsida; order Caryophyllales; family Tamaricaceae; genus Tamarix; species Tamarix austromongolica. The sequence goes on from CM077817.1 coordinate 14,911,505, forward strand.
CACATGTTTCCCACTCTCATTCTTTGAGTGTTATTTGGCAACTAAAATATGCTATGGTAAGATCTCTAAGGGAATTTTTTCTATATTTGTTTTAAAATTTCAACGTAGGCTCTTCAATCTGAAGCCTTGTTCCTTCTCCCTTGCATGCCATGTCATAATTATTCAGTTCACCTTATCAACTTTATTGAATTATACCATGCAAAAATATGTGCTTCTTAATGAGTTTGTGAATCTTCTTGATAGACTTAATCACTCTTTTCTTTGGGGAATCATGGTTAATAAATGCTGACCCCACCTTCTTTACTCGAATCTAATCTATTCAATGAAAGTATGTAAGGGTACTGGCTTAACAGAATCAATAAATATGAGCATAGGTAATTTTTTGAAGCCCGATTGGGATATTCTCTTGAATATGGATATGTTTTGGATTAAAATGTTGAAAGAAAAATACTTGAAGCATTCATAGTCTATCCTACATGTAGTGTGCCCTTCTTCCAACTCCCCTATGTGCTACCAAATCCTTAATTCTCCTGATATGCTTCATAATAATATTAATTGGGTTATCCGTAGTGTTAAATTCACCAACTTTTGGCTTGATTGGTGGGTGTGTGACATGTCGCCCATTCACTTCCTCACCATTGATTTATAGTAGCTAGATCTAGAGGATATAATGTCTAATTTTATACTATCAAGTAAATTGTGGGTTTGGTTTAAATTCCCACACCTCTTCTAGATGAGGATTTTACCTTCCATTGCTAGTACTTTGATACCCTTTAGTTGCAATGACCTATATATTCTTACCTGGGGACTAATTAGGGATAATAAAATTTTGGTTTCTTTAGCGTATGAGTTGTAGTAGGAGATTCCATGGATCAAAGCATCAAAATGAGACAATATTTAGTATTTGGAAGTTTGTCAAAGAGTACATACCTTTATATGGCTTGCTTCGTATGATGATATTCTCAACAATGCGAAGTGTACTCAATTCCATATCTCTATGTACCCTGACTATGATTCGTGTAGCGAGTAGGATTCACCCTTCCATATGTTGCCCAACTACCCTTATAGTTAGCGATTCTGGCACTCTTTCACACTAGAGACCATGGATTATGAGTTCTTATCTTATGAGTTGATGGTTAGTTAGCTTGTAACTTAGGCAAACAACTCCTTCTAGCTTATGATCTCCCTTCCTGGGCTTCGACATTTTCTCTATGCATCTCGAAGTTATGGAACGTAAAAAATATTACACATTTTGATGGGGGCACAACCCATGCTTTATCTTATGGCTCATTATGTTCATGATTTAGTTGCTCATGATTACGCTGCTTGTTTATAGGTTTTTAATCTCACTTTTTTTGATTCCCATTACCATTTTGCTACATAGGTTGGAATGCGTCCTCACAAAAGTTATTAAAGTTAATGTTGATATAAACAATCTAGGTAATCTTGATTCCATTGCCATCGGTGGTATCGCCCGAGGAACACTTCGAGTGGTGGCCTTTTGGGTTCACAGCTAATCTTGGCTTTGGTTTGATCTTATTACCTAAGTTGTGGGAGATTTACTATGGTTTACTTAAAGCAAAGATCCATGGGTTTTCCCGTGTATGCATCTCTTGTGACTCTTTCACAATCCTTTGCCTGGTTCATGGATGATCTTTCACCCAACATCCTATTTCTTAGATTTCTAGGTGCTTATCAAGGCTTGATGGGTGTTCTCGACTTGCAGTGTTGTGCACGACTATAGGGAAGACAATGTTGTTGTAGCTAAGCTCGCTCACATGGGCCATAGAGTACCACTGGGGTTAAAAAGTTTTGATTCTCCTTCGGCTAGCATTTCAGATGATTTTTTTTATAGGACATGGGTCATTATCATGCGTAGTTGTGTGAGTCTTAGTTTTGTAATTGATATTTAGATTTATGTATCCTCCTGCCAAATCTAAAAAAGGAGCGATTTATTTATCATTCATATTTATGTAGATTGATGATACTATACCATGGTAATCAATAATAATACATACTTTACTTGATTTGAAATATAAGTCATTTTAACATTATATGCACATGTTAAATAGTTTTATATATCTATGGGCTTGCCCTTATTTTGAAGAAGATAAATATTTAATAACAAATTCATTAACTATTGAGAGAAGATGGGGATGAATAAAAAAATATATGATAAAATTATGTATCGAAGCTTAAAACGACTTATATTTTGAAACACATTACTTTACTAAAATGAATTTTATTGGCCAATATTGATAAAGATTGTATAGAATTTCCAATATATCTAAGTAGCTGTGGGCTACAATGGAAAAATAGTAGATGTATATAGACACTCAAAATGTTCCGTCTATTGTTTTTTCTTCATTCAACATTTTTGTATTATTTTATGCTATCACATGTTGTCATTAAGTATTAACGACTGTTTGATTTTTAGACATTGTAAAATAAAGTAGAAGTGACATATTAGCATTGATAAATAAGTGAGGAAACATACTTTAAATAACAGCAGATTAATTTTTTAGTAAGTGTACACATTCTTAAAAGTTTTAATAGAAGAAATGTATATTTTTATCTTTTTAAGTCTATTAATTGAAAAATATTTTGTTGCACTTGTGATAAAATAGAATAATAATATATATTTTTAAATAATGAGTTACCTATGTTTGTTTAAGCGAAGTCATGATTTATTGTCGATAAACTTACTTCAAGTTTGACAATTTTCATATTCAATTCATCATTTAAAAGTGTTTACATGGTAAATACAACAGTAATATAAAGTTAGACTCTTTAAAAAAAAAACAAGATCCATTAGTTGTGTTATCTAGTAATAATATCTATATCTAACGTCACGCCACACATTAAAAATGTAATTTATTATCTTATAGATTGTGCTAGTATATTACTCTATTTTACTATGAAATTATGCACGGTAAATATATTTTCCCAAACAATGATCAAAACAAGTTGAGATTAACGAATAGCTAAAGAAAAAGTTGATTTGATAAAACATTTAAAGCAAACAAAGTTGGGGCCTTGTGAATAATTTAGATTCCCTACTTTTTATTGGATTTTTATTACCTAAGAGAAAATTTAATGTGTTTTTATAATTATATAAGAGAATATATACTTAAGCCACATAGTTTAAATATAGTAATTTATTACTTTTTTCGTAGGAGCATTTAAAGATAAACACAATATATCATATTCCGGAAAAGTAGGAATTTAAATCCAAAATTTCTAATATCATAGTACTTGACCTGTTGACCGTAAATCTATAATGTTACTTTTTCATGGCTTAATAAGTATTTATTAAAAGTAGTTCAAAAGTTACCTACAATTTTATAAATTATTTGAAGTAGATTTTTAAAAATTAGTTTATAAATTATTAAAAAGCTATTTATCTAGTATAAAATCACTTATCAAATATTTTTTTTCTTAAAAAAATTTAATTTTGATAAATCATAAGCTAGTTTATAAATAGGATTTAGCCTGGCCAAATACACTAATAAGTGGAACAATCTATTTACCTCTTGGAATTACATTCATCTCTAATTATATGGGGTAGATTTATTGTTATTGTTCTAAAATTGATCCTCCCACCCTCTTTAAATTCTCTACTACCCAAAAATGATTTTGAATTTTTGCTAATTTCACGCATATGAATAATTTTCTTGTATCTCAATTTCGGCTTCATGTAACATGTATTTCCATCAATAGAACTGATCCAAAACCCCGTCCTCCCACAATTGTATCCATTTCTTTATACTGGAGCTATCATTTTCGTCTGAATATAAAACCCTCTCAATTAGTACAAACTTTTCCTCAATTTCTCTCTCTTCACCATACTCCCTCTACTGCAAATCTCTCTTCAAAATTTCTCCTTTCTCTCTCTTTGAAGAGTCATTCTCTTCTCTACCCGCTCCTTTCATTTCTCTCTATAGCCGCAGATACCATGAGCAGAAGCGGTCCCTATTTTAGGGTTCCTTCGATCCCAGAAGATGACCTGAAAACCGTGCGGTACATTAAGGAGATCGCTAAAGACCACAGCGATGAAGACATTTACGCAATGCTTCAAGAGTGCTCAATGGATCCCGCTGAGGCTATTCATCGTCTGTCGCATCTTGGTATATCTATCACTTTACTCTTGCCCCCTCCTTGCTATTTTCTGACAAACTTTATGCTTGGGATTGCACTATATTTGTCCCGAATCAAAGTTTCGTCTTTGAGTTGATTTTCATCATTTCGAGTTAGGATCTCGCAGGTACAGTATAATTGTGTTTTAGGTGTTTCATTGTCATTTCATTTTGGTGGAATTTTATCCTTTTTGGATGTTGATTACCGCCCCCTTTTATTTTGCATTCTACTTGAGAAATCGTACTCTGAGGAGCTGGGAGCTGGTTCTTGATTTACTTCTTCAGCCATGCTGGAATTATCACCTTTTCAGACAAAATCTTTTAGTATCTCTATTTCAGCTGTTAGTAAGTTAAAAACAAGTGGCCTTTCTCGAGTTTACTGTCAGGTTTATCAGGATTGTGGATTAGCCCAAATATTGAAGTAACGTGTTTAGATTTTTATAGTCTGAATTATAAGATTGTAATGGCATGATGGTCTATTTATGTGGTGACTGATTTGGGTTGGGGGAGGGAGAAGGTTCAGGAGAAGGATAACGTTATGTAGTTGTAAGGATACTGAGACATGGCAAGTATGTTCAGCTTCCGGTGTGCCTCTGGGGTATTTCTGGCGGACTGGACCTATAGTTCATTAGTTTGACATAAGATTTGAGACATGGATGGATGTCCCTCCCTTAAACTGGTGATACTACAACATGCCTACGTAATGCGAGGGGACACTAATCTAAACCAACCGGGTTGTGTTTTATCACAAAGAAAGATTGAAAGAATAGGAGACCTGAGATTCAAGTTCATTAATATACGATATGTTCTATTTTTGTTCGTTGTCCGAGACCAGAACACAATGTTGGGTACTTTTAACTGTTAAATTGAAGAACTGTCAAGTCCTTTTAGTATAGGGTCAATTTTGGTGAAATATACGCCTCAGTTTTAGTGGTTGAACCATTGAAAATTTGAAAGCGGTGCAAAAAATGTACCTATATGTTTTTTATTTTGTAATATATTTATTATAATGATGGTTGATAGGAGTGAGCTTTGTCAAAACACAAACACACACACACACACACACAATTTGCTTAGTGTGAATGTGCTTAACACATTTACCTAATGTGAATTCAAATATACTAAAATTTTCTGTAGTAAAATGTAACATTGTCGTCACGTTATGGCGTCACTTTTTGTTAATCAATTGAAAGTTCTGTAACTTCTGTTCAATTTTGCTAGCTTTTGTTAATACTAACCCATCCTCCCTGTTTTCAGAAGCATTTGTCCATTCTTAATAGGAACTTTTGTTTATTTAGCCATGCCCCTTTCAACTTTAATTCATGATGGTAATGGTTGATCTGCTGATTTTGCAGATACCTTTCATGTGGTGAAAAGTAAACGTGATAAGAGGAAGGAGGTAGTTGACACATCTATGCATCTATTCTCTCTCATGGATCTGCGCGGATAACTTCTAAACTGGATTTTTGTACATCATTTTATTTGATTGATCACGATCGGTTTGAATATTGTCTTGGAGCAGAGTTTATATTTATATTAAAACTAAAATATTGTTCTAGTATTTATAAAATAAAATCTGGTATAATCATTATGATAGGTCAAGAGCTTTGCTAAATTTATGTGGTGGAAGAAATTGATAATATTTAGGAGACAAAATGTACTTGCTGCAATTGCAAACAGCTATTTTCAACTGTAAGAAGCATCTTAAATAATTGTCTATTTAGATAGTTCATAATTGGTTGTTTTCATACGATGCTATGCTTTCTTTCTAGATTGGGTATATTATATATGGGCATAAATTGGGTATATTAACTGTAGGCATAAAATATCTGTTAAAATTGACATCTGCATGACATCATACTGGCATCATAGGTATGCATAAGACCTAAACCTCATGGGTTGCACTAATAATTGTCGATCATGTGATTCATGATATGATAATAATTCAAGTTCTAATGGTCCCAATGGTCAAAATTTTCATTTGCATTGCAGCAAAATTATAATTGAGGATTGCTGTTGGATATATGGTCATACATGTGTGTTTGCATTTTTTCTAATATATTTTACACATTATGTACTTTTTCATTGTGCTTAAAGTTTAGACTATATCTGCAGAAAACCATTAAAGTTCCAGAAGAGCCTAGGCGTAGACCAGGCAATCAAGGGCGAGGTTCTAGGAGCGGTCGGGGGAGTGGTTCTTCTCAATTTGTTTCTCCAGGTAGCTGAATGTATAATTTCCGTAAGGTTTCTTGCACCCAAGCCCCCTATAAAAAGGAAAAAAAAGGAAAAGAGAACAGTCAAAAAGATGAAGAAAATCTTGTTCAATGTCTTATTTGGATTGATAGTATGTTGATAATCTTTGAGCAATGACTTGTCTGCTGATTGTTCTTTCATATAATTTTGCACCCATTGTACCTAATGTATCCTTCTCCTTTTAGCTTCCTTCAAAATAAGGCACACATGAAATTCTGTGGGACAAATTTCGTGAATAAGAATTATCTGAATCATCTCTCAAAGTCACATGTCCTTTTTTAGATGCTGGGGGTGGGAGGAATTCAGCAGTCCGAAAAGAAAATGGACCAGTGGAGAGCAGAGACAAAGGTGCTGAACCCTCACCATTGCAGAAATCGAGGGATGTGGATGGAAAGACTAACAATCTTGGAGCAAAGTAAATATCCTTGCAAATGCTGTAAAATATTTGCCTTTTTATTTCACTGCAAATTTCACTTTGAACATCCAGCAATTTGGCCTGTGGAAATTGAGGTGCTTCAGGATTCATGTTAAAGTGATGAAGATGGTTTTCATTTTTAGTTTCTGTCAATTGTTTACAGGTCATCATCAGTCCTTGTCAATGGCCCAGTGAAAATTCCTAATGATATTGCTAATCTTGGGGATGACAAGAAGGTGCTCAATGTCACAAATGTAACAAAAGGTAATCCAGATGTTGGAGCAGAAGATCAGAGTATGTTGTCTCAGCCAAATGCTCCTGTGGAACATGTCCCTGCTGCTTCAGATCCTATGCCATGCTCCTCAATTGATTCTCATCTTCTTACTCCAATGGCTGCTATCAAAAGTGAAGTTCGCATGCACTGCATAGCTGAGCCAGCTGCCCATGTCTCTGCAAATCGTGATATTCAACAGAATCACACTGATGAGAATGTTCAACTTCCACCTTATCCAGACCATGAGGGTGTTTTGGTTGGTAAGCTTTTGTAAAGTAGTGGTCTGTCAAATGTAGTCTGTTGTTCCCTGCTTGAAGAGCTAGTGTTTCTTTTGATATGTGATCTCTTAGTTTCCACATTTACTCTTCTAAATTGCACTAAAGGAATTACCTTTTTCTGTGTGTGTGTTTTTTTTTTTTTGGGGGGGGGGAGGCTAAATGTTCTATTCACGTGCTATATAAATATTTTCTTAATGTAATAATTATTTCTGTGTACTTTTCTTTAAAACTCAGTATTCCTTCTCTATAATGCATGCTGATGCATATGAAGGAAACATTATTCAAGTCTGTTTTGGTGGCCCTCACAGTAAGCATTTGTCTTTTTGTTTTTGAATGAAAAATCTCAGGATTTTGAAATTTTCATTTTAAAATCATGATTTGGATCAATAGGTGGGGACAGTGTCTGTAAAAATCTACTTGCTATGTTCATGTAAGCATTGTCAGGTGATGGTTATTTCATGATGTTTAAGAATGATTAGTTTCATAAAAAGGCTGCAATCATCCTTGCATAATTTCTTGTACTCTATTGTCTTTCATCTCGTTTTGTTAATCTCCCTACCTAAACCTTTCCCCCAGCAAGATTTCATAATTGGTAGTCAGGAGTTAATTGTTCCATCTAAATTGTAGGCCCAAGTAGTGACTATGGACAAAAACCTGGAAAAAGTGGGCAGTCTGAATCAAGCATTGGATCAGAAGCAGTGGCGGCCTTAGTTGAAGGCAGTTCTTCAAGTGGACCAAATACCTCTCTTGGGGAAGAAGAAAATTCAAAGCTAGAGAAGTTGAAATTCTTTGATGGCCAGCATGTCATTATTCCAAACCACATTCAAGTACCAGCATCTGTTAAAAATGTGTTGAGTTTTGGAAGCTTCGGTGCAAGTTCTGATGTTGAGGTGAATGATATAAACAACTCCGAGGGCAGCAAAAGCTCTGATACTTCTGCTGATGCATCAGCTGATGAAACTGCTGAAGAACCTCCTCCATGGTTGGTAACTTTTCTATAATTTTTTATCCTTTTTCTTAGTATGGAAATGTGATCCCAAGATTGTCAAAAATGTCTGATATGTTTATACAAAAGTACATATTAGGTCACTCAAGACTAATAATTTCTTATAAAGGTTTGCTAACATTTTCTCAACATATCGTGTCTCTCAATAACATATTTGTGGATATGGGATGGTACTTTTGTGTGATTTATCTTCTAAGTGACCAGATTTCACTCAAACAACGTCGGCCGATCTAATTTAGAATAAAATTATGGAAGTGACGTGATAAATAATTGGGCCTTTAATCTGGTGGCCATGTTTAGTACTTCTATAATCTTGAAAAGGAAATGTGCATGCCTGTTCTTCAACCATTGTTATACCTGGTGTCATACAAATCTGTAGTTCTCTGTATGGATATATGGTACAAAATGCTTGGGCTTCATTGTTGCTTGCAGATTATCTAAACTTTTGATATTTATTATATATTGATTTCAAGAATTCTTGGAAGACTCATTCCATCGTGTTTTAACAAGTCTGTGGAGCTGCTGGCATACTTTGTCGATAGATTTTCTATTCTTTTTTTTGTTGACAAGCTTTTTGGTGTTTTGGATCTAGCAGTCAAGATGCAGCTTCAACTGGCCATGAAGGTAACTCCCATGATCTTCCACAAACCTCATCAGATGTACCAGAGAAAGCTTCGATCTTGGAGAACCAGGTTCCTTCTGCTGTAGTTCTGCAAGATGATCAATTGAAGCCTGTGTTACCTTCAGTTGGCCCTCCGTATCCAAATGTTACTCCAGGTTACAATTTTTTCATGCCTACCATGATTGGTAATCCATTTGTCCAACTGGAAGGGCTTGATGCTCAAGCGCGCCTTTCAAACTCCGTGGTATATCTTGAACACTGGACTTGTTCTTTATTATTGAGAAACTGTATATATTTTGAATATTCTGCATTTTTTGGTAGTCAAAAGAGTTGTTTTACTATTATCTTGTCATGATCCTTTAAACATTCTAATATGTGATTGCTGAATTGTGCTAGGGTGTCAGGACTATTCTTTGCAACAAATGAATATGTTTTTGTCTCATTGAGAATGTCCAAAGAATAATTTGAATTTTCTGCCTTTGATGATCATAAATTTATCATTTTCTGTATCCATGGGTACTTCTGACAAATTCTCTGGTTTATTATTTCATATTATCACTTCATTTACCTATAACATTTTGGAGAAAAATTAAAATATCCTTACTTTTTATTAAATTTACTGTAAAATGTTTCTAAAATAGATAAATAAATTAATTTACGCACAATACTAACAAATGTCAGCCCACATCGTTTTGCGTTATCTTTATTTTCCAAATGTATGCTTAGAGCCTGTTTAGGTAGCCACATTATCTATATATCTTCTAATAATATAGATTTCACCTTGTTTGTTTTACCTCTTTATCACTTCATTATCTTTATATTTACATATTATCTAATAATATAGACTTCTCTTTGCTCATTTCAATTCAAATTAATTATCAAACAATATTATTACTTCAGCCACATTCATATATAAATAATTTGTGTTCTATTATATTATTAAATCAGATACTAAGTTATCTAAACAGGCTTTAAGTTGGCCCAAGGCTGTTTTTTGGCGGGACTTATTCACTCTTGCGTAAGTTCTATAATTTATATGAATGTAGAGTTGCTGCATGGCCATAGAGTTCGTTTCTTCATTGTGCCAGAAATTCTGTGATGCAATTCCCATATTTGATATTTTTAGATTGGAGCTGTACAATGGTATTGGACATTGATCCCTTCTGTCCAAAATTTATCATTCTTGAAGCATTATACTTGGACTAATATGTATATGCGTATTCTAACTCATGTATATCTTAATATTTAGGGTGGGAGTTCACAAACAACTTGTACTACGGCCCCAATACCACCTCCTACACAGTCTGCTGGAGTTGGGCAGAGCTCTGTATTTCCACAGCATGTTCCTCTGATACGGCAGCCTTATGCACCAAACTTTTACCCATACAGTCATTTCTTCCCTCCATTTTACATGCCCCCAACTCCTCAGTTTTTTGGCCAAGGTGGGTTTATTCCACAGATGCCAACTGCTAATATGTACCTGGCATCACCAGCAGCAGCTGCTGCAGGGATGAAGGTTACTGCAGGTCCTTATAAGCCGGGCGCCAATCCTGGAAACCAAGCACCTTTGGGAATGCCATCTGGCTTTGGGATTTATGGCTCCTCTCAGGTTGGCTATAGTCCTAGTGCAGCTGTGACATCTGGGAATCCCAGTACTATTGAGGACGTGCCACCCTCCTTGAAGGAAAATAATATATACGTGGGAAACCAGGTTTGTTTCGCAATTTTATTCCTTACTAAGCTTCCATTTTTTCTTCTTGCATAACATCGTCTTTACTGATGTTTCCCATCCTTTTCCCTCTAAATGCTGCAAAACTGATGTCTTTTGACATTTTCGCCTGTCATTGCAGGGTGAGGGCTCTACCTGGATGCCAACTGCAGGCCGAGATGCATCCACCCTGCCACTTAATTCCTTTTTCAATCATCCTCAGTCTGGTCATGGAACCTTTACAGTTTATCCTCCTCTACAACCGATTGCCGTTCCTGCTGTACCTGATAATCCACTTATGCAGCAGTCTCAATCCATGGCAGGATCAGCGGGATCGGTTGGACCACCTTCTAATGCATATCAGCAACCTCAACGCCAGCAGATGAATTGGAATAGTAATTTTTGATTGGAACTTATTGTTAGGAACAGTCATGAGACGGTGCATCATCTGCAATATCGTGAAGCTTTTGATAGACTTTGACATCGGAGGCCTGATCTGAGTGTAAATACAGAAATGCAGCCATGGATGTATTGCAAGGGAAAAGGGAGGATGGGACAAAGCATATTGAGTGTAAAAGAGCCTTGGGAGTGAATTCAAGATCGGCCTTTTACTATTGAGAAGAGATAATAGGTGCAATAGTTGATTCTTGCTCATCCTAATTTTGTACTTTACCTTTTTATCCCCTTTCTAGAGTTGCCAAGGCCTTGCCATTTTGGAAACCGTTGGTGGCTTATAGGAATTTAATCAGTGTCAGTGAGGAATTTGCTTCTTTATAAGTGTTGTCTTACTTGTATATTGGGAATTTTGGTAATAGCAGATTATGCTCATTAATCTCCTCAAAGCAATTGTTGGTTTTTTTTCTTCTCATTTGGGGAAATTTTTGGTCTTGTCTTGCAGCCATTTCCCTTTTGCTCTTAAGTTTTGAATCATGTCATCGATCAACAGAAAAAGGAAGAATGTATTAACTTCCTTGACATTAGAGTATTTTACCATCACTATAATCAACGAGATGTTGCAAACTTGCAATGCTTGAATCAAAATGGGTAGTTTTAATCACTTAAAAATGCTGAAGAATGAAATGTGTACGTTATTAGCGTTTCTGTCAGCACAGTAGGTTCCAAAAGTACCAAGACAAAAAGAAAAGCTGCTTGTCTACCAAATACCTTGTAGATTCTTCTGCTACTCCAATCTATCAATGTTATCCGCCGATTTCCACGAAGGCCTTCGTATCTTCCTCCATTCTCTCACTTTTTGGTTCTGCGCAAACTTCAGGGAACCAATTACGTCTTCGAGCTCGAGCCTATAGCTGCAATCCATTTCTGCAAATTCCTATATCATCTTTTGATACTGGATACACTTTTGACGTCTTCTGTCTCTATATCAACTTCAACTTCAGATTTAGGTTTGACAGCAGCAGGTACATTATGAGCCAGAATCTGTTGCTTCGCAACATTACTTTCAGTTGTCTCCTTCATACTGAGAGATGTATATATTGACATCCCACATAATGCCGCTACTGCTCCACAAAGGCTTAGAGGTCCAGGATCAGAATTGAAGAGCAGGTACCCTCCAAGAAGTATTACACAAGTCTTGAATTGTCCTAGAGTGACATGAGCTGTAGCGGATGTGGCTCTGCATTAAAGAGGAAGCAGTTCATTCGATGTTGCGAGACATAGCATGCCACACTGTTGTTGCAACTAAAATCTGATGCCACCCGATAGTCTTTGTGCCATTTCGGTTAAAGTGAACTAGAGCCAGAATAACATGGTCTTTTATAGGGAAGGCACACAGGATGCTACTGTAAAAGGATGAGTTGAATAGTGGACGAATATCTAAGAATAGTTTGACATTAGGGGTTAGCCATCTTACCCTAGTGCTAAAGCTCCCGACCATTGGAGGAGGAAACCAAGAACAGCAGATATAAGAACTGCACAACCATTGCTGACATCCCACTTGAAAGAAAGAGCACCAGGAGGGTCCGTCCATGGCATCAAAGCTAGTAAGAAGAAAATTGTTACTGGAGTAGTCTTCCACATTAATCTGCAGTCATTCAAACAAAATCATCACTTCTTTTGTCTTTAAATACCAACAAATTTCTGAATAAAGTTGTATTCTTCATTACTAATCAACAAAAGGTAACAGAGTTATCACTCACGCTATGGCCGTCCAGTTTCGTTGTTGCTGCAAATCAGACCAGAGGATCTTATTCACTGCGCTTGGAATGATCCAAGCAACAGCAGTGATAGCACCAAAGAAGTTGAATTCTAGATCAGTCACTGTCGCCATGGCCACACCCATTGAAACAACAGCTAAAGCCAAAACCTTAAAGGTAGATTCCTTTGATTAGTTATTTATTTTATGAAAAATAAAGAGAAATGTAATTTGAAAAAAATCAAAATCATGATCACACCTTCTTGTAAGATATGTTTTTACCAAAGAAAATGAACTCTAACAGCACAATTGTTGGAGTAACCGCAATCTTAGCCATTTGATAGAATCCCACACTGTCAAAATATATGTAAACCCAAAACATGAGATTATAATTAACCTGATGCATCTTAAAAAATGGCATGGTTCTTCTCATTCCTTAAAAACAAGCTCCATGAAATATGGATAAAGAACAGCTAGCTAGAAGAATACCAAACACTAGAAAAAAAAAAACGCCACAGACACGACCTAATACTGCTACCAACCTGTTATGTTGGAGGTTAATGTTGGCAAGGCCAGTGGCAAAAGCCATAACTGCACCCAAGGTGAATAGAGAAGTGAAAGGAGTAGTCTTTGAAGGAGGAGGAGAAGCTGGTAGCCAAGACAAGGCTTTGAAGAATGCCATGAACACCCAAGCCACAATATAATGAATCAATGTCAGAAAAATTGGGAAATTGAATCCCACTTTCCCCATAACCTGTAACAATGGAAACGAACTAATGATCAGTAACTCATGGAAAAAATAATACATGAATCTAACATTTTGCATTTTAAAAAATAATGAATAAAATTACCAGTTTGTTTGTCAAAATTATGGAAACAGCTACCATGAAGTTGAAGGTCATAGCAATAGCAGGGCCACAAAAACGTTGTTGAAGGCGCTTAGCCGAGTCCGTTGTCCGGAGATCATTGTAGAGGGAACCCCTGAGTTCTTCCAGGGCTCTACCTGAGAATGGGAACATGAAAAGTTTTACGGAGATTTTTAACCAAAACATAAAAGTTCTAAAGAACATTAAAAAAAGAGAGGAAAAATCACGGCTTCATGGACATAGCCGATATTCACTGGCTTGCACTTTGAACAGCATTTGATCTTCAAGTCCAATGGAAACATGTACTCGAAGCCGCAAATATGATGAAGTTACGTACTTTGATTTATACAATGCCGTGGCCTATGAGCTAGCTACGTAGTATAAAATTATTGCTACAACTTCCATGGATGAACATCTAGAACTCATATCAGAATCCATTGGCTCTAATAAAGAAATTTAAAGAAGAGTGATACTATAATCATGGCAAAAGGCTAACCCAGAATGATAAATCGAATTCTAAAACTGCCCACTTCAGAATGAAGGCAGAATTGTTGTAATAATTAAAGAAAAAATAATGACTCTGATCATTGATAGTTACACATTGGCAATTCAGATGGCAAATTACGACCAAAGTTACAAAAGGCATCCCATTCAGGAATTTTAAGTGGCGTCAATCCGAATTAGTATTAATTAAACACATAATTAGTCGAAGTAAGGTAGTTTTAAATTGAATAATAAATATTTTAGTAACCGAGTAGGAGTATTAAAAAAACGAAGTTGAACTACCCGCTTCACTAGCATCACTGTCTTTCCTCTTAATGAATATTTTCGTTGTTTTCCAGAAGCTCATGGTTCTGAAAATATGGAGATGACGAATGAGAACGAAGGAGGATATTTATATGGGTACAGAAACCGAATAACAAAAATGATAAAGAAGTATCTTCAAGTACATTTTTGAGCAGACTGATTTACTATCGCTCCATTTATTTTGGTGTACCACTGTACCCTACTCCATTTAATTAGCGGTACTCTTTTCTGTTCCTTTTTTCTAACTGACAGATCTCAAGGCCATTGATTTCTGTATGCCCATTCTCTAGTCCAATTGTAGTAACCTACAAGCAAAGGCCTTAATCCCATTTCCCCAAAAGTGGACACAAAAAAGGGTGGGCTGTCGCTCCGTCACATATTGTTTGGGGTTTTAGGAATTCCAACTTATCAAGAACACTAATTATTGTTGGCAATTAAAGTTACTTTTTCAAATTATCTATATTTATTATTGGCAACTAATACCGATTAAAAATGGTTGTACACATTGAAATGACATTAGTAAATGCAAACAAAGGGTAGTTTTAGAAAATTCAACTTATTAAAAAAAATTAATTATTATTGTTGACAACTAATAGAGATTAACAATGGTTGAACAAATTAAAATATTAGTACTTCATCCGTATCGAAAAGGAAGTTATTATGTCATTAATTTTTTGTATAAATAAGCAAGTCATTAAAAAAAAGTAAAAGTTTGTTTTTCATTTTTACCCTCACTTTTCTTTTAATTATATATGCATTAAATGCTTTGTTATTTTAATGAAGGGTGTTAGTGTAATTTTAAGACTTTTTATTACTTTTTAAAAAAATATAAAATGATAGAATGACTTCCTTTTTGATAAGGAAGTAGTATTAAATATAAACAAAGGGTAGTTTTGTAAATGCACAAAATATTGGTCATTGAATGAGTGTTGTTTAAAGAAAGTGGACAATTATTTTGAAACATCTATAAAACGAATAACACTGAAACAAAATGGGACAAAGGGTGCATCAAAGTCCTTGAGTAGTGTATGATTTGATTTATGAATACATGAGTAGGGTTTGATTTTTGAGTCCTAATTTTATTATCCCACAATATACATTTATCTGATTAAGGGACTATATTTTTCAGGATTAATTTCATCAGAAAATATGACATTTGGTTCAATATGTTATTGATACTTCATATCATTAACAATTTTACTTCCTTAATTCTGAAAACAACTATTTTAGAATTAAGTTTTTATTTTAGAAAAAAATTATTTTGGAAAAGTTAAAAGGTAACTTTCATTTTTATACATTTTTTAATCTTTCATTATCTATACAATAATTGGTCTAATGTTTCTCAATAAGGAATATAAAGGTACTATTAATATTACTTTTATTAGTTTTTTTTATAAAAATGTACAAATTATTACAATAACTTTCTTTTTGAAACAAATGAGTATTTAATTATCATAAAATTTTAAATTATTTTTACTTGAATACTCAAATGAGTATCCGAATGGAATTGGTGTGACTAGAAATACATACTACTACCCATAAAATATTAGTAGATCAATTATATATAAGTATATAAGTAGAATTTATCTTTTTTTTTCCTGAGTACTTGAGTTGTGCTATAATAATGCTACAAAGTTACATACTATTCCTCGAAGTTAACCGAAGTTTCATCGTGTTTACCAAAAACAACTGCAGCTTATCCTTCCCAGTATGATGCAACTCAACTTCTCAACATCCTCCTCGTATCAAAATATAATAAAATTAATTTAAATTAAATTGTTATTTACCAAAAACCTCTCTAGTTAGGATTGCGGAGTGGATAGCTTAACGAGTGATGATTATATTATATCACCGACCTTAGGTTAAAACGTCTACCGGTGTTAACCTAGGTTCCTTGTAAAAACTACATTATTTTTAAATTGTTACCTCATCTTATTTTACGTGACTAGCTTTTTCAAAATTTTTTGAAGTTAATATCTACTTTTTGTCACAATTTTTTTAATAAAATACTACAGATAAATACTCCATTTGCCTGAAAAAAGAAGTCTATTTACTAACTTATACATTTTTATAAAACTAAATTCAATATTCTAAGTACACTATTTATACATAATAAATGAAAGAAAAAACATTAGGGTAAACATACAAAATTTATACGGATTTGTTCTCCAAAATAACTTTTCTCCTAGAAGGATGTTTTGTTAATGAGAAAGTAAAAGATATTTCCAGGAACTACCATGCAAAAACTTGCATGGTGTCACTTGACATCATACTACAATTAAAGAAAATTAAAAATAAAATATAACGCACATAATCACTTTAGTTTCAATTTTTTATTGATCAAATTTGAATAGAGAATCGTGTGTAAGAGATTTTCAAATTGAAATATAGGTTAGTTATAGGTAAAAAGGTACATTCATCAACATAGTTCTCTTAGAAAACTAACCTAATTTCTATGTACGAGAAAAATATAAATCACAATTTCCCGTATTGATTAGAATCAAAAACTTTTAATTTAAATTGGTAGATCAAAGATAAAAAAGATTGTATTCAAACATACTGCTATAGTCGAATAAACTATTATCAGTTGACAAGAAACATACCCCTAAATAGTTAAAAAAAACTATTCTAAGTAGTTAATAAAATTATAGTATTTGATTGTAAAAAAAAAATACACTGATATTTTTATAAATATTCATATTTTTTAGATTATATAGGAAACTACTTTCAATATATATATATATATATAATCTATTTAATTAAGGGATAATTTTGAGTTCTCTAAAGTATGATTACCACTTGATACCAGGCCCGACCTATACGTAAAGCCAACAAGGCATAGGCCTAGGGCCAAGAACAAAAAAGGGCCCCACATATATATTATATAGTGTAAAATAATTCAACTTATGCATGCGTATGGCTGTTGCTTACTTTTGTCATAGAAATGACAAAAGCCTGAAGCCTTATGTCGATGAAAATCGAGAAGCCAAAGTAAGGAAGAATACGAAACAGAAACAGAGAAGAAAGAATATGAAACAGAGAAGAAAACCAGAGAGCTAAAACATGGAAGAAGAAATAATATGAAACAGAGAAGAAAAAGAAGAAAGAAAATGGAACATTCAGAAGATCTGAAGATGATATATTTGTGTTTTTCAGTCTCAATTCAAGCAATAACGGGCGACAAAAATCTGAAACGGGAAAAGGTCAAAATTTTTTTTTCTGCTGATTGAGATTCAAATAAGCTTATACAATAAAATCAACAGGTAAATTTTTTTCTTTCTCAGTTTCTCTTGCTAATTTTAGTATCTTTGTCTATCATCAACGGAAAAAAAATTATGTTTACTTAATATAAATATCTGTTTCAAATTTCAACTCACCATTTACAAATTACGATTCTCATATTCACATATCAATTTTAGCTAACCTTGTGTCAAGAACGAAAAAAAAGATCACAGATTTACAACTTGTCGGGAAGAGAAGTAGAGTCCAGAGAAGCTGAAAATTTTTTGTGCTCATTTTTGTTCATTGTTGCTTGCTTCGAGTTTTAGGACAGGAGCTAAGTCAGGCAGTGGGGCATTGCATTGGGTGGATTCACACTCTTTAGCCTTCATCTGTTCGGTTCATTGTCTTCAATTTTCTTCCCGACTTCCCCAAATACTAAATCCTTGCTACTTTTCAAGACAAAGATCAGGTGTTACTTTCCAATTTCTATTTCATTAGATTATTCATTATTGTAAAATTTTGTTATTTATGTTACTTTGTGTTATTTATTTTTATATTTACTGAAGTGATGTCTACTAGAAAATATGAATCAGGATATGAAAAACGTAAGAAAAAGAGAAAAATTGAAGAATTTATTCAATCTCAAAAAGGTGCACTTGATAGATTTATTAGCACTAGTAATCAAAATACTTCAAAAAATACATGTGAAAATCTTACAAATGAACTACATATTAGTGATGATAATATTAGTAATACTTTAGAGTATAATGAAGAAGTTAAAGGATGTGAAGAGAAAAATGAATGTATGGAAATAATGGATTCATATGTAGATGTTGATATATATGATCCTGGAAATTGGAAAAATATTAGTAATAATTTGAGAGATTTGATAATAGAGAAGGGACCTATTAGATATGACAATAAAGATTTTCCAAAAGATGAAAACTTAAGGCATTTTTCCATAATACATTATACTAGAAAATTAAGGAATGGAGAAATACATGATCGAACATGGTTAGTTTACTCCAAGAAATTAGATAGAGTATTTTGCTTTTGTTGTAAATTATTTTCAAAGTCAAATTTTAATTTTCAACTAGCATATGACGGTTGCAAAGATTGGAAAAATCTTGGTGCTAAGCTTAAGACACATGAAACAAGCAACAAACACATCATTAGTATGACTTCTTGGATTGATGCGAATGCAAGATTACAAAATAAAAAAACAATTGATAATAGGCTACAAGATCATATAAATAAAGAAAAAGAACACTGGCGAAATGTATTATTGAGAATTATTGGTGTCGTGAAAATTCTTGCAAAAAATAATTTGGCATTTAGAGGAACAAATGAAAAAATTTACGCATATAGCAATGGAAATTTTTTAAGTCTTATTGAAATGATTGCTCAGTTTGATCCTATAATGCAAGAACATTTTAGACGTATTCAATCATGTGAAATTCATGATCATTATCTTGGCCATAGGATACAAAATGAAATAAAATGCACAATTGTAAGAAAGGTTAAAGCATCAAAGTATTTTTCTATCATACTTGATTGTACTCCTGATGTAAGTCATCAAGAACAAATGTCCCTTGTATTAAGATTTGTAGATATTTCATCTCTTCCCATAAAAATAGAAGAATATTTTATAGAATTTTTGAATGTTAATGATACATCAGGTCAAGGACTTTTTAGTGAACTTAAAAATGCATTAAACAACCTTGGCCTTGACATTAATGATATTAGAGGACAAGGGTACGATAATGGCTCTAATATGAAAGGAAAACATCAAGGTTTGTAAAAGCGGTTATTAGATATAAATCCTCGATCATTTTATACTCCTTGTGGATGTCATAGTCTTAATATGTTGCTTTCTGATATGGCTAGTTGTTGTTCTAAAGCTATTACATTTTTTGGTGTGTTGCAACGTATTTATTCAATATTTTCTTCTTCTACTAAAAGATGGAAAATTATGAAAGAACATGTACCTTCTTTAACCTTGAAACCACTATCACAAACTCGTTGGGAAATTCACATTGAAAGTGTTAAAGCAGTCAGATTTCAAGTTTTACAAATAAGAGATGCCCTATTTGAATTAGTAGAAACTAGTAATGATCCTAAGACAAAAAGTGAAGCTTATTGTTTGGCTACATATGAACTTGAAAGTTTTGAATTTTTACTCGGCATTGTAATTTGGTATGATTTATTATTTGCTGTTAATGCAGTTAGTAAAACCTTACAAGCCAAAGATATGCAAATTGATGTTGCTATAAAGCATTTAAAAGGTCTTATTTCATTTTTAAAAAATTATAGAGAAACTGGGTTCACAACAACACTAATTTCAGCTAAAGAATCTGAGATGAATATAGAACCTATATTTTGCGAAAGAAGAATAATTCGTAGGAAGAAACAATTTGATGAAAATAATACCAATGATGTTTCACATTCTCCTGAAGAATCATTCAAAATTAATTACTTTTATTATGTGATTGATCAAGCTATTTCTTCTTTTGAAAGTAGGTTTGAACAATTTAAACTATATGAAGAAGTTTTTGGTTTGTTATATGATCTAAATAAGTTAAAATCATTAGATGATGAGAGTTTGAAAACATGTTGTCTTAATCTAGAATTCTTTTTGAAACATGATACAATTTCAGATCTTGATGGTTTAGATTTATTTTTTGAACTAAAAGTGTTTAAAGAAGTTTTTCAAGATGATAAAAAAGGCCCATTAGGTGTTATTAATTTCATACAAAAATTAAATTCATTTCCACATGTCTTTATTGCATATAGAGTGCTATTAACTATTCCTATTACAATTGCATCAGCAGAAAGAAGTTTTTCAAAGTTAAAATTAATAAAATCTTTTCTACCACTACTACAAACACGGGAAATAATAACGGTAGTTCGAAAACCGTTGTCAAACGCGTGAAAATTATCGGCGGGAAGTTTTGATAACGGTTCTAGTTAAAAACCGTTATTAAAAGGGCAACGTTAAAATTTGGACGGATGTTTTATAAACCGTTATTAAAAGAGGATTTAATAACGGTTTTATATAAACAGTTATTAAAAGAGGATTTAATAACGGTTCATATTAGAACCGTTGTCAAAAGTCAGAAGCTTTTAATGACGGTTCTTGGAAGAACCGTTATTAAAACCCTAAAATCAAACTTTTATTTCGCTCGGTTTTGTTTCGTGCCAAAGTTTTCAGACTCTCTGCACTTTCGTTCTCTTGCTCTCCTTCTCCTTGAAAACCCTCGCACCACCACACCGTGCACCACCACACCAGCTCCTCTCAAGTAAAGGAAACCCTCGCACCGCCAACTCTCCACCACGCCTCTGCCATTGTTCTGAAGCTAGCTGGCACTTGCACCTTCATCCTCTGTCGTGTTTGAAGCCCTTGCCTCTGTCAACATTCTCACCGTCGTGTTTGTAGCTAAATCACTTTATGTATGTGTTTGTTCTTCCTCTCGTAAATTTTTATCTACTTATATAAATTCATGTCGCCAGGGTTTCGTTCGAAAATGTGTTGTTGAATGTGTTGGCTGAAAATTTTGCTGTTTGTTGTTGAATTTGTTGCGTTATTGTTATATATTAACAAATGCATGTGTTGGCCGAGACCTTTACATATTATTGTTGTATGGAGAATATAGATTCAACATTATTTAGAGCTACAACCATAATAAACAAAAGAGAAGACATTATTGAGGTTATTTAGAGTTAGATTCAATTGTAAACTTTGGAGGGTCATAACTTTTTCATGGGACCTCGGATTTAGGTGATCTAGGAGGCTATTTTGGGTATTTTTTTGAGATCTACGACGTAGAAAACAGCGAAGCCGGTTTGGGAAATCTGGGAGCCCAAAAAAGGCCATTTTGGCCTCTAAATTGAGGTTTTTTTTGTTACATACAAGTGATATAACATTTTTAGGGCATTTTTTACAAATTGAACCTTTAATTTAGACTATCCTGAAAACCTTTTTCACATTTTAGGGTATGATGGTGTTATATAACCTCTTGATTAAAGTGGTAATACATGTTGCCTACCTTTGTATTATTTTGTATGTAGGGTAATACATGTTTTTATTTATTTTAGTTTTTACTTTTATCAGAATTGTTTTTCCTCTATTGTTTATCTCTTTATCCTCTATTGTAATTATGGATGAGATAAGAGCTTTAGGTACCTCCAAAATTGAAGATCTTCGAGATAAAGGAACTTAGATGATGGTGATGAAATTGAAGTTTTTAAGGGTTCAAGTGAAGAAGACGAGCAATGGATCTTATAGTCTAGAATAGATTGGTCAACATAGATCCAAGCCATGTATGTTTCCTTTTCCATATTTTTCTATTAATTTAGACATACCTAATGGCTAACTGTATATTAATTGAAACATGGGTGTTGTAGTTTTTCACCGATGACTATGCACGAGGCCAGCAATATAATGTTGATGAAATTGATGAAGTTAGAGATCAATGGGCCAAGCACGTGCACTCATTCATTCGGTATTAGGTAGCGATCTATATATTCTACATGCATTTTTAGGTTTGTATTTCGTCTACCAGCCTAGATCTGTGAACTCTTTACTTTAGGGTGTAGAGCTACCAAGTTGTGGTATGCCCACTAATTTTATTGCTAAGTATAGTTGGTGTATTGAGACATGCATACCAATTATAGATTGATTGAAATTATGGTGTGATTGCAGATTTGGTATGAATTGATGTTGTTTTACATTGCAGATTTGGTAATTGTTTTAACATACAACTGTGTATGTGGGCAGGAACAAAACTGCAAAAAAAAGTGGAGTTTTAATAACGGTTCTGATGAAAACCGTTATTAAAACTCCAGCTTTTAATAACAGTTTTTCATAAGAACCGTTATTAAAACCTACGTTTTAATAACGGTTTTCATCTGAACCGTTATTAAAAACTGGAGTTTTAATAACGGTTTTTAAGTAAAAACCGTTATTAAATATGAAGTTTACGCACATATTCGCGGGTTTTTGTGTATTTTTCATGACGGTTATGAACCGTTATTAAAGATTTAATAACAGGCGATTCAATAACGGTTGAAAACCGTTATTAAAACTATAAAATAACCGTTATTAAAACCCCTTTCCGTGGTAGTGTACGGTCAACCATGTCTCAAGAAAGATTAAATGGATTAACCATTATATCGATTGAAAAAGATTTAGTATCAAAACTTGATTTTCAACATCTAATAAATGAATTTGCATCAAAAAAAGCAAGAAAAATTAAGTTTAAATAATTTTCTTCTATATAAATATTTTTTTTATTATATTAAAAATGCTTCGTTTGATATATTCGCCTAGGGTCTCAAAATACCTAAGGCCGGCCGTGCTTGATATGATATATATGTACAAACATATAACCTTTATGAAAAGTGATTAATGTGAGAACCTAAAATGTAATTTCGCTTAGGAAATTCTTTCTGTATCTAGATGGGGATAAAATAGGATCCTCTTCATATTTCTAGTATTTGCACAGTCCTCTCAATGGTTTCTTAATAATTACGTCACTGAACCATTCCTCGAAAGCATCAGTGGTATACCTGTAGCATGCTTGGCTAATGTACAGAGACGTAGAGATGAATGACACCTTGTCTTTTTTATGCTCCCACAAGTATATATAGGCTTTTATTTTTATGGCCATAATTTAATGTTTATTTCAGTTAATACCTGAGGACGATGAAGGTTTTAATTTGATCCACATACATGATCTAACAGTTCAACGAACTTTCCTTGGTCTGACCGGGCTTGACAAAATTGAAAATTATCTCTTAAATTTCAGATTTCAGGACCCAGAGTCAGTAACGGTGAGCTCAAGAAGTGAATTCAACCCATGCTGTTTGGAGCTGGCATAGGGACGGGGATGACGAGCCCCATTTATGTCAGATCAGGTACGGATACTATCTTTAGCCAGTGCAGATACGATTGCCTTCGTGAGAAAACACCAGGGTTTTTTTAGCAGCTATGTTGCTGTCAATTTCTAGGACTCGGTATGTGCTTAAATGATCGGTGGCTTGGAGCTTTGTGTTCAACCATATGCACTCGCGTTAAGCTTCTACCACTGGAACATAAGGCGTGGTTGTCCTTTCGTCCTTACGTTAAGGTCACTACCGTAAAATCTTTATCTTGAGAAAAACAGACATAAGCATTCCTAACTATGATTAAAGATTCCTTTGATTTCAACACCAAAATTTTGCTGTTTAAAGCAGGACCCAATTATTTTGATGCAGCAGCTAGTTGAGTGTTGTTAATATCTTCATGCTAGAACATTTCTAACAACTACATTATGAGTTTTGACCAGATATTTGAAACGCAACATAACATTGTGGTGATTCGTACGGGTATTGGAAAAATTTAAGTGTAGAACAGGAATTATGTAAGAAATACATGGGTCCTACATTTATTAATACGAACCACGTTTTTGATTGAAAACTCTGATGTGTTTTTTGAATAAAAAATTCGAGAGTAAAATACACAAGGTCCCGTATTTTTTAAATAGAGAACACGCTTTTTCTTTATTTTTAAAATATGTTATTTTGTCCCGTAGTGTTTTATCTTTTATAAAAGAATATATGATGTGACCTTAGCCATTGAAGTCATGCGACTCCTTAACTTCTTCATATTCTCCGGTAAAAGAGAATTGTAGATTTGTATAATTAATTGATCGATTAGTTTAATCATCCAATAATTACACAAGAACAATAATAAATATTTCTATTTTTTCTTCAATTGTTCAGTTTTGTGATTGAATCCTCAATCATTCATAGTTTTGTTAATTTTAGTTTTGGTTTTAGATCCTTTCAATCCACGGTATTCAGCGACAAAGATTAGTAGTTGTAAAATTGAGGGAAATAAAAAAAAAAAGGGAGAATCAGCAATGGAAAAGAAACAGAGAACAAGAAGATAAGTTATAAAGCCGCGTAAGATGAGGGAGATAGCTGGCCCTCTTATTTGTATGAAGCTGATTCGGCTTTGTGGAGAAAAATTGACCCTGGTTGATCTATAGAATCGTTGAAACATTAAAGAGTTTATTCCTTAAACCGTGAACTTGTTTGTTTTTACTTAGAAAAAGTAGTTTTTTAGATAATTAATTATAAAAAGTAATTATAAATTAATTATTATTATTTAATTTTTCTTTTTAAAAGTTATTTTTAAAGTTAATTACTTAAAACTATATTTTATAAGTTATAATTAAGAAGCAAATTCTAGGTACTTATTAAAATTAGTTTTATCATTACCCCATATGGTACATAGTTAAGTAAAAAAGTAGTTTAAAATATACTGAACGTTTGGTTCAAGGTGCAGCTGTCTCTGCATAGTTCGTCCGTTTGAGTTGGGTGCCGTTTGGTTGATAATAAATAATAGTGGTACTGGTAACAATACAATGTAGTACAGTTGTGCAAGTAATGCAAGGAGAGGAAGACGAGTAGGAGAAGCAGGGGAACTGAGTTTCAAGCTTTCACTGAAAGGAGCTAGCCTGGCGTCAAGGACGGAGCCGAATGGTCTTGTCTAGATTGAATATTTAATATTTTTTCTTATTCGGTGATTATTTATTAATATATTTAATTAAAAAAAGAAATATTTGACTGTTTAGATTTGATAATAATTATTTTATTACATATCTACAATTTTTAATCAAATTAAAAAATAAAAAATGTACATGTTTAATAAATAATAAATAAATCTAATTTAATTTAAATAACAAATTTCTATTTTATAAAAGTGTAAAAGTTTTGGATTTTAGAAGAATTTATAGTTTCTTTAATTCACTATTCTGTACCCTGTTATGATTAATTTAATAGTACATAATTTATATAATAATTATTACTAAAAGATATATATATATAGGAAGTTAAAAATTGAAGATGCAAATAAAAAAAGTAAATTTGTAGAAAAATAAAAACCAAATATTAATGGGGTACAATAAATATTTTTTTTAGTATTAGTCACTTGTACAACTAAAGTAAAAACAAACACATATTTTACTTGGTAAATTACTTTTTATAAAGTAGATTTATAAAAGTAATTTTTATGTAAAAGTAATTATTAACAATAAGTAATACCAAACGATACCATAATTATAAAGTATTACTAGTTACATTTCCCCGTGCATTGTACGGGTGTTGTATTAATTATTTATATATTATTATATAAGAGATGAATATTTTAACAATTTAATTAATATGCAAGAGATGAATAGTTGGCTGTATATGTTCAAGTAATTAATTAATAAAATACTTAATTAATATGTATTGCTCGACATATGTACACAGATGAATAGTTATATATATTTGTTGCATGTAGGATATGAATAGTTGTGCTGTATTAATGACAGAAGATGAATAGTTATATGAATTTACTGTTCAAATGAGATGAATAGTTGCATTCATATGTTCATTAGTTTGACAATTCAATTAATATGCAGGAGATGAATAGTTGGCTGCATATGTTCAAGTAATTAATTAAGAAAATACTTGATTAATATGTGTTGTTCGACATATGTGCAGTAGATGAATAGTTACATTCATATATTCAGTAGTTTTATGACTCAATTAATACGTAGGAGATGAATAGTTGGCTGCATATTTTTAGATAATTAATTAATTAGTAATAATATATGACAGTGATAATATATGATTAGTAATAATAGGTATAGTTTAGGCAGAAAAATTTGTTTTTATATTGTCTGCCAAACAACTCTGTTTTTATATAATAACCAATGTTGTCGTTCTGTTATTAGTTTTTTTAATAATAATTATGTTATTAATCATGATAATTTTCATAATAGTAATAATCAATTATATTAATATTCATTATTATCATAATAATAATTATCATTATTATATTATAAATTATGATAATAGTATTTATCAAAATTATATAAATAATCATATTAGTATTAATTATATTAATAGTTATAATTATTATAGTTATATTAATAATAATGGTCATATTATTAATAATAAATAATACAATTATTATTATTATTATTATTATTATTATTATTATCATATTTGATTGATGTTGATCTAACCTTATAAAAAATACTTCATTAAAATTAATTATATGTATTTGCTAGTTGCATTGTATTAATGGCAGCATATGCATATGTGTTGGTCGATTGGTTTATGTACTTTATTTGGTGTATTAATTATTTATCAATTATTTATATATTAATATATATGATATGAATAGTTTGATAATTCAATTAATACACAGGAAATTAATAGTTGACTGCATATGTTCAAGTAATTAATTAAAAAAATATTTGATTAGAAAATATTTGATTAATACTTTATTAAAATTAGTTTTTCAACATATGTACAACAAATGAATAGTTATATGCATTTGCTGCATATAGGAGATAAATAGTTGCATTGTATTAATGGATATATGCATGTGAAGCAAATGAATATGCACTTTGGTGTATTAATTATTTATATATTAATATGCAAGAGATGAATAGTCCGACAATTCAATTAATACGCAGGAAATGAATAGTTTTCTGCATATGTTCTAATAATTAATTAAGAAAATATTTGATTAGAAAATATATAGTTAATACTTTATTAAAATTAATTGTTTGACATATGTGCAGCAAATGAATAATTATATACATTTAATGCACATAGAAGATGAATAGTTCCTGTAACACCCCCAAATTTCACTCCTGAAAAAAATTTTTTTTTGAAAGATTAAAGCGGAAGCTAGGAGCGAATTTGGGAAATGTTACCGCCACATCTAACACAAGATAAATGTCAACCATCTATCTCATGTTAGATGCAAGGCTAAAACCTGTCAAACAATTAAATCTGAATTTCAAATCCCATCAAACAATTAAATCCGAATAGTAAACACTTATCAGAATACGAGAAATTTAAAGTCAATTACAAAACCCTTAGAAATCTGAAACCAATACTTGCAACTTCCAAAGGTGAATACAATTAAACCAAATAAATCCCGAAGGATAAATATCCGGATCGCCTACTCACTCAGGTCAAGCCTTCCACCCCAAAACAGTATCCGATCATAACCTGCACAAGAGGTCTGCTCCCCACCATCGGTGGATCATCACAGGACCCATTCAACCAATGTAGTATCAGTACGGGTCCAATACTGAGTAAGTCTCGCTACCCTACCTTATAGGAGAGATATCATCAAGTGCATATTGAATCATTTTGCATTACGTTGATACAATAGTATGCCTACTCAAACCCACATCACAAGTCCTACCATACACATATAATAACATGCGAAATATATGTAATATCTTAAACCGATAAAAGATTCAGATAAACCAACCAAGCATTTATGGACAACGCCAAACCAAACCAAGCCGAATCAGGCATTTATCAAACGGGCATTTATGGGAAATGCCGAACCAAACCAATTAGGCATTTAGCCTCGCGGACATTACTTAGGGACATGTCCAGCCTCGAGCATTACTTAGGGACATGCTCAGCCCCGGACATTACTTAGGGACATGTCCAGCCCTGAGCATTACTTAGGGACATGCTCAGCCCCGATCGAGTAGACTCGTTCTTTAGATCTCTGGTAAATATAGTCGATTCACATCATAGTCTTTATCAATTCATGTGAGTGCGGGAACCCCACTATTATAGCCGGTGGAACGGTCGCGAGGGTAATATACCCTGCCACTATTATTTGCCGGTGGACCGGTCTGGCCCCGACTCACAAGGTATTCCACTGTAAATATTAGTATCTTTCCATGTCTTATCACTTTTACGTTTGGTTTGTTGAGCACGAAATCCCCCACTATTATAGCCGGTGGACCGGAAGATATCGCACAGGGCAAAACGCCTCTGATCCACTATTATAGCCGGTGGACCGGAAATAAACGCACAGGGCAAAACGCCTCTGCTCCACTATTATAGCCGGTGGACCGGATCACAGGCTCGGCTCGACATCTTTCGCTTTACGTGATTAATGTCTTATCGGTGTCTTATTAAATCACACATCACCTTTGACATACATGTCCTAGAGGGCCGTATCAACACAACATAATCTCACACATAAAACATGTCATGCTCATATCATAGAAACACACACGACGTACCTCAAATTTCAAGTTGCGCTACACATGAGACAAGTTATCCATAAATCATATAACACACTTTAGCATGGTATACACAACAATCAACACGTCACCTCACACATAACACAAGGCCATAGCTTCGTCCTTACTAAACACCCACAAGTAGAGGTAAGTAGAGACTTACCTGGATCCGAAGCTAGCTAAGCGACGTAAGAGGGAGAGAGATCCCTAGCTCGTGGATCCACGAGAAAGCTTTCCTAGATCCGATAGAAATCGAAAACTAAATTAGAAACTATCCTATCAATCAATAATTCACATACTCTAATTAAATACGCACAAACAACACAAATGATCTCTCTTAGAAAACGTGTCCAAAGCTTAAAACTTAAAAGCATAGCTTTGTTAAGATTTAAGGTTAAAACCAAATAAAAACGGATTAATACAAATATCCCTTGGGACACTTCAACTTAATTTGGAAAGCCCGAAAAGAATAATCGATCATAAGTTAATTTATCGAAAATAACTTATTTATTAAATTTTATAACTAAATAGGTAATCCAACCGTTTACATAGAACCAAATTCAAACCGATTAGGTTAAAACAGAATTTAAATGGTTTAAAGCCCAAAGATAGAATTCGATTAGATAAATACACGTAGCAAAAATCAATTTTATAAAATCATCCCCGAAAATTAGGGTTTTTAATACTTAAACCACAAATCGGCCAAGTCACTTTGATTACCTCAAATTGATAGTTTAAAACACAATTAAACTAATTTTAGATAAATCTAGACAATCAAATTCAACAAACGATATTCCGATAAATCAATTCCAAATGATCAATTTTCAAAATTAGGGTTTTAGAGTCTACGACATAAACACGGGTAATTCAAATCAATTAATTCTAATTAAAGGTATTAGAATACAATTAGGCTCATTTCAACTACTTTTATAAATTTAATTTTAGAAAACAACTATACAAATAACCAATTTCATAATCTCACTTAAAAATCTAGGGTTTTAAGCCCGAAAATATGATTCGGTAAAATTCTATAAATTTAATCAAATTGAATGTTTAGAAATGAAATTAAACACATTTTATAACATATCAAATAATCAATTGCTCAAAACTAATAAAAGAAATACACAATTTAGCCCAATTAGGGTTTTTGAGCCCGGAACGCAAATCCGATTAATTCTTGCCAAAGCATATCAATTGAAGGTTCGGAAATGTAATTAAACATATTCTAATGTAATTTATATAGTCAATTAAATAAAATAACTCGATTACACAATCCAATTTAAACTCGCGGGAGTTTTGACCTAAAAATCCAATTCCGGTCAATTACGCACAATTTTCCCAATTCAACACTTTTAATATAAAATTAAATATATTTTAAACGATACTATAAAATCAATTGAGCGGAACGGCTCAATTATACGACCCAATTTCATTACACCGAAAATTTGACCTAGGAATCAAATTCCGACAAAACCTGCATAAATTTCTCAAATTGACAGTTCCAAAATGAAATTGGATACATTTTAAAACATATTATATAATCAATTTGTCCGAAATCGCAAAAACGGGCGGATCCGAAAAATTTGGGCATAACCCGGCTAAAAATCCAATTTTTCCAAAATTCCAACACAATCACACAATTAACCTATCCAAATCAATCTTACAGCACATATATACACAATCAAACAATCAATTTAGCTTTTTATAAGCTAATTCATACCCAATTAATCAAAACAAGGGTTAGGGTTTTTCGGAAAATATACCAAACGAAAAACCGACAAATCGGAACAAGGGAAGGTCGGGGAAGCTTCGCTGGAGGTCGAATAGTGCTCGCCGGTGGTCAGCGTGGCTCGTCGGTGGCCGGACGGTGGCGGTGTAGCCTGGGTTGCCGCTCGTCGCTGCTGCTGCTGCTCCCGCGGCTGCTATGGTCGAGCTGGCTGGTGTTGCGGCTGTAGCTTGCTGCAGCGTGTCGGTCGCGTCGCCCGTCGCAGCTCGTTGGTCGGCGGCGGCTAGCGAGGGAGCAGGGAGGAGGAGAGAGGTGAGGGAGGTCGGGGCTGGGGTTTTCCGGGCGCAGAGAACAGGGAGGAGCAAGGGGGTCGGAAAAGATAAGCAGGGAAAAGGAAAAGGAAGAGAGGGGGTCGGGGGCACGAGCTGGGTTTGGATGCTGCGTTTTTTTTTTTTACAAATACAAGCACAATATAAAATAATGAATATTTAAAATTTATTATTGGAAGAATTTTATCTAAAATTTATTTAACGGAAATTATTTCGAACGGATCCGAAGGCTTAAAATTAATAAAAAGCTATATAAAGAATTTTGGAAACATTCTCGAAAGAATTTACCAACGAACATAGAAATTTATATTATTTACGGAAATGTATTATAAGGCCTCGAAAAATTATTTAAAAGCATATAACAAAATGTTTAAGTCAAATTCTAATAAATCGAGATTAATTTAAATAATTTCTGAAATCGGTTTTCCGTAAACCAAAAAGCATAAAACGAAAGGGAATTAATTCCAGAAAGAATTTCATAAATAAACTCCGAAATCTTTTTAAATTAAACTTTCCGAAAATATTAACGATTACCGAAACGAATAAATTTAAAGTCGGAAATATTTTCTACGGATAAAATCATTAAAATAAATTTAACTATTTAAACGAAAATTCTATAATTAGATAATATATTTCATCAACGAAATATAACTCCAGAGTAAAGTCAAAATTACGCGACAAAGTTATAATCGAAAACAAATCTAAAATATTAAAAATAAAAAAAATATGAGAAACAACGGAAATACATATTTTTAACCGAGAATCAAATTCATAAGAATATAATAAAATCATTGTCGTGAACGAATTTGTCTAGAATGGTTCGCAACGACAATGATTAATTACATTCAATTATGAATTCGAAAACATCGATAAATCCGTAAAACGAATCGAAATTAAAATAATTAATTGTTTACATCAAATTACGCTAATAAAATCATTAAGCTTAATAAATCTGGATTTTAAAAATACGGGGTATTACAGTTCCATTATATTAATAAATAGTTATATTAATTATTCCATCTTATTAGTTAGTAATAATAATAATTAGCAATAATATATGGCAGCGGTAATATATGATTAGTAATAATGGATATAGTTTAGGCGGAAAAATTTATCTGTATATTATCTACTAGACAACTCCGTTTTTATATATATTTATAGATAATTCAAACATTGAAAACACAAAAATCAAATATTTATGAGGGATGAATTTTGAAGACTTTAAACATGAAAACTATGAGAAAATAGAGAGCATACACGTCAACACGTGCAATTATAAATGATAAGTAGTTAACTTTTTTTATTATCTTTTATCCTCTCAATCATTACGGATTAATTGACTTGATATAACTTACTAACTAATATAAAGTATACACGTTATAACTTAATGATTGAATATATAAGTTGACATTTATTAATTTATAGATTGTCATGCTATTAAGTATAAAAAGTCTTATATTAAAAAATTTCTAATCATTCCATTAAATTTCTCCTTCACCTACATTTTCTCACTTATCATAGCCTATTGATCCCATCAGTCGATCTTTGATCATCGTTCTTGGTTTGTTGCCCTTTGGCCTAACTAATAGCTTATGGTCGCTGCTCTTTGCTTTTAGTTGTCGACCCTCATCCAACGCCTCTTAGAATTTTGTCCTTTTGACGTTGATACTACAGAAAAGAGTCCAGTAAGCTTAAATATAGTAAACATATCATTAACTTTATTACTACCGCATCATTATCTTTATTTATATAGATTATTACTTTATCTAGCGTCTCTTGTTTAATTTGTATATAATTTTTAGAGTATTATTATCTATATTATCTGCAACGTATTATTATATAATAAGTTAATCTCACTATTATTACTAAATGTTTAAAATATTCTACACCACTACCGTTATACCCTTATCCACCCACTATCCACCAATTTTAATTTCAATGATAAAATAATATTTGCAAATATAATATTAATCATATTTATTACAAATAATGTTTTTTTATAATTATAAAGAAATGATAATAATAAATAATAAAAAAAAATATCAATACTCATTATAATAAAATAATCAATATAAATGACATTTATTATAATACAAAATCATTAATAAATAAAATAATATTAATCATAAAGATAAATTAATAAATGATATAAATGATTTAATCATAATTATAAATATATAATTAATGTGAAATATATTAATAAAAAATATAAATAGAATATTAATAAGAAGAATATTAATTATTAATTATAATTATAAATAAATAACTAATAAACATATTATTTAAGAACAACATTAATTAGAATTATAAATAATAATGAATATGATAATTATAAAAAATAATTAATAAGAATAATATTATTTATAATTAATAAAATACTATTGGCCTTAATTGGAATTAAATAATCAATGCAAAAAATATGAATTGTAATAACAGTAGTTAACTAAGTTTCACCAATAAAAACTATTAATTGTAATGATAAAATAATAATAATTATAAATAATTAATTAATAAAAAATTTCAATAGAAAATTGATAAATATAATTTTAATTATAGTTACAAATTAATAGTTAATAAATATATTATTAATTCATAGTATAAAATAATGAATAAATACAAATAATATGAAATTTGATAATAAAAAAGTATTTATAAGATTAATATTGATCACAATAAAAAATTAAATTATAAAGGATATATTGAATAGGAACAATACTAGTTATAATTATTAATTATCATTAATTAAAATATTACTAGTATTAATATTATTTAAATAATCAATACAAATATTATTAATCATGATTATAAATAAATAAATAAAAATTATAATAATAAATTAATAATTACATAAAGTAATAATAATAATAATAATTATAAGTAATCAATCAATAGAAAAATTACTAATTATATCCTTGTGGAAAATTTCCCCAAGTGTTGAGCATCCTTTCATTTTCCCTCTTCTCCTCTTCGTTGAGAAAAAAACATAGGCTTTCTCTGATTTTCTTCCTTCTTTGTGCAAGCATTGTATTCCTTTATCTTCTTCTAATTTTGGTTTTAATTCTCTCTTTCTTTCCTTAATCAAGGAATAATTAAGGTTGAGAAAGGCTGAAGATTTTAGCTCTTTCTTTAACACCTTATTTTTGAGACAAATGTGGTGTTTTGTGTTCTTCTTCTTATTCTAACTTTTCTTTGATTTAATTGAGTTTTGAAAGATGATTTTTAATGGTTTTTACTTCGATTTTATTAGAAATCAAAGTTCTAGTAGATAAGCCATCTTGTAAGAGTTTTGTGCAAGAAGAATTATTTCAAGGTAAGGCATTCTTATCTTTAATATAAATAAGTTTATGTAGTATATTGGGGTTCCATGTGTTTGGTACTTATATGAGTATGATCTAATTTTGTTAAGTGTTTGAGAATGTGGTATAACTCTTCCCAAATTAGTGTTCATCGGAATTCTCTAATTTTGAGCATAAAATGGGTTATTTGAGCATGATTTGTGTAAGTATGTACATTACCATATATCCATGTGATTCTATGTGTGCAATATGTATTTTTATGTGTTTTTTGACATAGAATCATACTAAGATTAATATGGTAAAGTTTGGTAAATGTTGGTATGTGTTTCGCAAGTTCAGGTAGTATTTTACCTAAACCAGTCAATCGGTTCCTCAAACCCATTGAATGGTTATGCGAGCAGTCGAATGGTTTGGAGTTTTGGATCAATTGGTTGCAAGATCAGTCAATCAGTTGGTCAAACCCATCGACCGATATCTCTACAAACCAAAATGGTTTGGTCTCTACTTAGACCCATCGATTGGTTGGACCAAACCAGTCGAGTGGTTACTATAACTAGTTGATCAATTGGTCAAACCCATCGATTGGTTTCTTTGTAGGCCAAAATGGGTTGGTCTCTGCTTAGACCCATCAACCAATTAAACCAAACTAGTTGATTGGCTCTCATGAACAATCGATCGCTGAGGCCAACCAGTCGATTGGTTCTCTGGTGTTGTTTTGGGTTACGTCTAGTACAACCAGACCGATCGACTAGTTCGAGGTACCGATCGACTAATCCTACTAGAAGCCGACTGTTTTGTTATAATTTTTTTGTATGTTTTTGGACCTTTTGTGTTGATACTTCCATGCATTTACAACATTTTAATTATGATTTCAATTAGGATTGACTTAATTTAATATGAATCACCATGATGGTATTTGGGACTTGATTTTGGTTAATTTTTGTGTCATCTTTAAACACCTAAATGATGGCTTTAATGCCTTGTGATGTGTTTGGTGTTATCACTTGGAAACACCCAATCTGGTTAAATAATGGAATTTAATTGTGTTTGGTGTTATCACTTGAAAATACCTAATTTGGTTATGTGTGGACTTATTGTGATTTCTGATATCACTTGTAATCTAATTAATGGTTTAATATTTCATTCGAGCATTTTCTCCAGCTCTTGGGGTAGCTACCAAGAGTTAGTGGTAGGTCGCTTTTGGTTATACTTTTTTCATTCAGTACCTATTTCCTTCTCTACCGGATTGCGATCGCTAGGGGGGTATACACATATCTTTGAGGTATAGGTATATACTATGGTAGGCCGACATGGCATTAGTGTCCAGCTCGGGTGGGTGAGGTATCTCAACTTTTTAGCCCTTGTGGTGGAGACATTCAAGGTGTGGTGGGTAATTTTTCCCAGCACAAGCTCCCTTGGTGTACTTCAACCACGTGTGGTGGTTGTGGTATTCCAGTTTGTGGTAGGTGCACTTAATGTGTAGTGGGTGTGGTATCCCCAAAGAAATTCCCTTCGATGTATCATGACCTTGTGTGATGTGTGTGGTATCCCATTGTGATTATTTGTGCTATCATGACTTTGTTCATGGTAGAGAACTAGGTGTGGTCGAACGAACTATCTTATTAACTATAACTTGTGTGGTCACTAAAGGAAGAATTCTAAAATAGTTTATATTGTATGGATTGCACATATTTATTGTATTTCTATACTTCCATGATTTTCATGAAAGCATGCCATGATATACTTGAGTTGTACCGGTATGACATCACTAGGGTTGTTCACGGTTCAAATATCCGATTTTTTGGATATTCGATATTTCAGATATCTGAAAACGATATTTGATATCCGATCCAAAATTTTAGATATCTGAAAATCGGATATCCAAAATTTTAGATTGGATATCAAATAAAACCGATATTATTCGATTGGCCTTTGAAATATAAAAAAAAATACCAAATCACAAATATATTTTATAAATATCCGATTTGTTGAGCAAATATCCGAACTGATAAACAAATATCCAATTAAAGAGCTACAATTAAAGCTACTAAATCACAATACTTGATCATATTCTATCAGATCCAATTCTTTAAACTACATTACATCACCAATTAACTTATTCTAAATTACCTTCCTTAGTACATAAAACTATCCAACAATAAGCATAGTTAAATAATAAAAATATAATCTTGCATGCTTGTAAATCATCCACTCAATGCTGCAGTAAATACTAGGACTGTGCAAAAAATCCCTAATCCGATCCAATCAAAAATAATTTTTTTCGGAGCGGATATCTGATCCGATATTTTTTCGGATTATTCGATCCAATTAAAATATCCGGTGTATAAGAAATATATTTTTTAAAAATAAAATATATAAATATTTTTTGATTAAATAAATTATATATATAATTATTTAACCTAAATATTTATGTATGTAAAAATACATGTCTATGGATACATACCAACGGGCAATGGCAACACCGGCCGTCCAGCCCATTAGCGGGCCTAGTCTCACCCATTTTTTCAACCAGTCCGGCCGGTCTACCTATTCTTTTTCCACCTTCGCAGTCTGGTTTGGCTTAATTTGCTTCTCCCGAATCCTACGTGCGTCTGTCTTCGATTCTTCAGCCTTCCCTTCCTTTCCCTTCTTCAGTTCTTCTCAAAGACTCACAGTTGCAGGCTCACCAACCACATCAACCCTCAAGTCCCGAGTCCCGACCATGTAGCTGCTCTTCTCCCACTCCCAGGCAGAGCAAGCACCACCAGTCGGCAGCCACCGCCAAGTACAGCCGCCACTCGTGAGGGGTTGTTTCTAATTCTTACATAATCTAAACATTGTCTAACTCTACCGTTTGTAATTTTTCTTTGTAGGGCATTGTTCTTGTTTGCTGATTCTTCCTTGAAGGCTTGTTTTTCCATTTAAGGTATGCCTTAATTGTTTGTTAATTTTTCTATTTTTCTGTCACATATTCAATTTTCCATGGTTTTTTAGGGTTGTGGAAGATGAGGTCGGTTATGCCAATTTTTTTGTGTGGGATTATGTTTTTGTTAATTTTTTGTTAGGGATTCGTTAGTTTGGAATTTATTTGTCCATCTGATCTTTTGTTAGGGTTGTTAGCAACTTAGCAGGAATTTATTTGTCCATATGATCTTAGTAGGATTTCGTAGTTTGAAATCGACTATGGGATTCAGTAGTTTGAAATCGACTATGGGATTCTGTCACTGATTGTCCATGTCTTTGTTTTTCTCAATTTATTTGTTTTATTTATTTGCATTTGTTTTGTTAGGACATCGTTTGGTAGCTGATACCCATTTTGTTAGTTCTGTTTTGTAGGTAATAGTATGCTATACAACATGATACTTATAGCATATTTAGACAAACTTGTAGAAATAAGTTTCTATTAATAGAAGCCAAGGGAAGAGAGAATATCAACTATGGCATGTTTATCCGCAACATACCCTGGGTCTTTCTGGACCCGCTTTGACCATGAAAGAACAACATTTTCTAACCTACTCTTCTCATCAATGGCTTTCTTTTCAGACATGGGATCTGTGTCAGAATTCTCACCACCTTCATTCTTTTCTCCATCCATAAAAAAATTCAAATTTAGAGATAGGTCGTGTATATCTCGTAATGAATCACTTGGTGAATCAGGTTCGGTATTGTCATGACTTCTTTGCCATTGTGGCTGCCTTGGTCTGCAACTGGCTATTTGATATAGATGAGTCTTGCAATGCTTTGGCCATGAGTATAGATGAATGTTATTTAATGCATTTTGTCGGCATTTTTCCCACAGCTGCTTGTTTTCCACAAGCTTTAATAGCTGCACAGACTTCATTTTTTATGGGTATACATTTTTTATGTGTCTCATCTTGTCTCATCTTCCCATTTGAAAATTTTTTATGAACAAAAATCTTGATTAAAACAGGTTTACATATATATATATATATATATATATATATATATATATATATACATATGTGTGTGTGTGGGTATGACTGTATGGGCATATAAAAACATATCTCTCTCTATATATAAAGATACTTTCCTTGATTTTTTTCCATTTCTATTGTGTAAAAATAAATAGGTTTATAAATATACAAACATAAACAGGTTTACACTAATCCTACTAGTAGTATGATAGTATCTGCATTTAAATTTATAAACATACAAATATATCTCTGTTTCTCTCTCAATTTATATTTTTATATTAGTTAGTTGTATTTGCATTTAACTAGTAACTAACTACCAACTTCTTTGGATCATAATATAATCCAACACAATATCTATCTCTAATTTTTTTTATATTAGTATAAATAAATACAGCTTATGATGATCAATATTTGTTCATAAGTATTAACTCTATTTTATTTTTGTTCATAAAATGTAATTGTGACAGCTAGCAGCCTAGCACCGACATTAGGGATCTGGCAGGCAACAACAGCATGGAATTAGTGAATGAGATCGAAAATGCCAAAAGCGGGACACCAGGTATTTCACCAGAAATGACTCCTCCTTTCCCATGTCCTCCTATGCCCCTATTAGAACCTGTTTCAAATAAAAAATCTGAAGGTTCTAAAGAGAGTAGGAATGAGGGTAGGCCATAGACAAAAAAGTATAGATCATGGGTTTGGGATCATTTTGAAAAAAATACCATGTGATAATAAAAATGATCAAAAGGCAATTTGTATTTATTGTAACAATCAATATGTGGCTTCTCCTTCTAAAGGCACTTCAAATTTCAGTAATCATTTAAAGAGTTGTAAGAAGTACCCCGTGAATATAGACAAGAAACAATTCATTTTAAAAATAAATGCTTCTTATTGTGATGGTGGTCTTCCATCATCTGCGATAACTAGTGTTACTAATTGGAAATTTAACCAAGAAGATCATAGAAAAGCATTGGTTGAAATGATAATTTTGGATGAATTACCCTTTTGATTTGTAGAAAGGGAGGGATTTAGAAGGTATATGGCAAATACACAACCTAGAGCAATAATTCCTTCTCGAACTACTATTGCTAGAGATGCGTTACAAATTTTTATGGGAGAGAAAACAAAGTTGAAGGCATTTTTTAAGAGTTGCAAAAGTCGAATTTGTCTCACCACTGATACATGGAATTCTTGTCAAAATTTGAGTTATATGGTCCTCACAGCTCATTTTATTGATAAGAATTGGAAATTGCATAAAAAGATTATTAATTTTTGTCCCATTGCTGATCATTCTGGTGAGATTATTGATAGACCTGTTGAAAGATGTTTAATTGATTGGAATATTGATAAGGTGTTAACTTTAACAGTTGATAATGCAAGTTCAAATGATAAGTGTATTGATTATTTGAGAGAACGACTCAATGGTTCGGGTGAGTCGATTTTAAATGGATCTTTATTACATATCAGATGTATTGCTCATATATTAAGCCTTGTTGTGAAAGAGGGGTTGAAAGAGTCTAGCGATCATATTCTTAGAGTTCGATATGCTGTGAGATATGTGAGATCCTCTCCCTCTAGATTGAGTAAATTCAAGACTTGTGTTGAGCAAGAGAAATTAGAGTCCAAGAGAATGTTATGTTTGGACATTGAAATTAGATGGAATTCTATGTATATTATGTTGGATGCTGCCTTTAAGTTTAAGAAAGCTTTTGATTTGATGAAAAGAGATAAGAAATATCGTGTTGAAATGGACAAACTAAAGGGCATGCCAATGGATGATGATTGGGAGCATGTGCGTGTGTTGCTTCCTTTTTTGAAATATTTTTATGAGACAACTTTGAGGATATCTAGTTCTTTGTATGTCACTGGTAACATGTATTTGCAAGAGATTTGTGGTATATTGAAAATGATTAGTGTTGCTAGAGATGGTGATGATTTTGACATAAGTGTGATGGCTTTGGGTATGAAATCAAAATATGATAAATATTGGGGAAGTGCTAGAAATATCAATGTGTTGCTATTTATTGCTGTGATACTTGATCCTAGGAGAAAGATGAAATTTTTGCGTTGGGAAATAAATAAGTATTTTGAATCTGAACTTGCAATTAACATGCATGCTAAGGTTGATACAACTTTGAAAGAATTGTACGCCTTCTATGACTCTAAGCTTACATCATATTGAACCCCTAAGCCATCTTCAACTATGAATGTAAGTGAGGTCACTTGTGAGCATGGTGATCCAGTTGGTAGAGAATTTGAAGAAACAGTGGCAGCTGAGATTACCTTAGCTCATGGAAGGAATGATTTAGACAAGTATTTGGAGGATAACTTGCTTGTTGTTGGTGCAAGTTTTGATATCCTTAGTTGGTGGAGGGATAATACTATAAATTATGAGGTTCTTGCTTTGATGGCTAATGATCTTTTAGCTATGCCTGTATCTACAGTTGCATCTGAGTCTGCATTTAGTACGAGAGGCCGCGTTTTTGATCCGTTTCATAGTTCTTTGACTCCTAGAATGGTAGAAGCATTGGTTTGTACGCAAGATTGGATAAGGTCATCTTCGGATCATCCTCAAGTAGAAGAGATCATTGAGGAGATTGAAAACATTGAAGCTGGTTTTCTTTTATTCTATTTTATCGATACTTTTTTTTTAAAGTATTTCATGTGTTTTAATTTTTAAATTTTATCTTATTTATTTTTTAAGATATTGTAGGCTTACCGCTTATTGTGTAGATCGATGAGTCGGATATTTCAGAGTTTGAAGACATGATATTATGATGATTGATGCCTTTCTAAGTCTTTCTTAGTTGGAAAGTTATTAAGTTAATTTTTTTCTTTTAATTATGGATTTATGGACTTTGGATTATTGTTGTATTTGTGTTATGGACTTTGGATTATTGTTGTATTTGTTTTATGCATTTTTGACTTTGGACTAATCTACCATAGTTTAGTTAGTATTTTTAGAATTTATTTTAATTTAATTCTAGCAGATTAAAATATCCACATTTGGATATTTCAATGCGGATATTTGGATATTGGATATCGGATACCTGAATTTAAATTATCGGATTTTTGGATATCCAGTCAAAAACAGGTCTTTTTGTTGAAAAATAAATATTTTTCAGATAATTTGATGTACCGGATATATCCGATATCCGTATCTGATTTTTTGGATATTTGATTGTTCGGATATCCGCTACTAATGGATACGGATACGGATATAGGTTACTAAATATCTGATCGGATACGGATATCCGATTTTGCAAAGCCCTAGCAAATACATCCTAACCCTGCATAAATAGTAAATACACACTTCATTAAGTGTAGAGCTAATGAAACAACAACAATAGTAGAATCCTTGTGATCAAACAATAGTTACACCATCATTCTAAGTTATGATCATCGTAAATGAGGAATTAATTCAACAAATACCTACTCGGACTTATGCAAAGTTTCTTGAGCTCTTACTCTTTAATGTGTATAAGTGGTAGAGTTATACTCATCTTCTCCAATTATACAATAAAAAAGAATTATTCACTATGTAAATAAGTATCTCATAAGAATTAATCAACTACAAAGGAAAAAAGATAACTACAAAATTACCTGCTTCAATTGTTTCAAGATCCTCCAACTTTTCTTCCAACAATAATGGCTATTGTGATCTACGAAGCCAATCTTGTGAGCAAATCAAGGCCTCCACCATCCTTCTCGTTAAAGAACTACGAAAATGGTTAAGCACGCGGCCTTAGGTGCTAAAAGTCGATTATGATGCAACAATAGAAATAGGCATAGCTAGGATATCCTAAGCTATTACACTCATGATAAGATACCTTGATTCATTCTTCCTCCACCAACCTAACATATCTTTAGGACTAAGAAAACTCTCAACTTTCTGACTTATTCCTTGATTGACCTTCACCAAATTCTCCTCCAAATACCTATCTAATTTAGATTTCTCCTCAATATTATGGTTTTGCCTCATCATCTTAAATATTTTAGCCATTTGTCTTCTTACTTCATGCACATCTAAATTAGATGCTAGTGAAACATTTGAATGACTAGTAGAGGAGGTCCTTGATTTACTAATAGATACTTGTTGTAACTGACAAGAAGAATATAATGCAAACAAATACCTCAAACACTTTCTTACATCCTGATGTAAATATGCACTAGAACAACTTTGATATGTTCCATATTCATCAAAATCAGAAAAATCATCATTCACATCACCCAAATCACCAAAATATTCATTAATAGCCCAATCAACATAGACC
Source organism: Tamarix austromongolica (assembly GCA_039764185.1). Classification (NCBI taxonomy): domain Eukaryota; kingdom Viridiplantae; phylum Streptophyta; class Magnoliopsida; order Caryophyllales; family Tamaricaceae; genus Tamarix; species Tamarix austromongolica. Next base: position 14,953,906 of record CM077817.1, read on the forward strand.
AATTTACTACCGAGATCAAGAACTGCAGCAACAAACACCAACAAATTCATATCATATTCTTTTTGTTAACCTAATACTTAGAGAACTTAGCTTTCATCCAACATGCCGTTGCTTTCACATTTTCATCACCACTATCATTAATACAAGAATCAATTAGTGTACCAATAAGTGAAACTTCTTGCAAATAAACATTTCCAGTGACATAAAGAGAACCCGAAACCTCAAAGTAGCTTCATATAGTATTTTCAAGAAAGGCAACAAACAATGAATAGACTCCCAATCATCATCTTGAGGACTACCCTTAATATCATTAAGCTCGTCAACATACTTCCCATCCTCCCTCAACAAGTTAAAAGCCTTTCTAAATGCTACAGTAGAATCAAGCATTAAGTAAGTAGAGTTCCATCTTGTTTCAATATCAAGACAAACCAATTTATGGGAACTCAAATTGACTTGTTCAACACAAATCTTAAACTTTTCCAAACGAGCGGGAGACGATAACACATATTTCACAGCCGACCAGACTTGAATAATATGATCAATGTTTTCTTTTAAACCTTCTTTTACAACCAAATTTAGAATATGAGCAGCACATCTCATATGCAAACAATTTCCATCCAAAATTAGTCCATCACCCCAAATGCCGATTCTTTTCTTCAAGTATTTGATGCACAAACCATTAGAACTAGCATTATCAACCGTTATTGTCAAAAATTTGTCAATTCCCTAATCAAGAATACATCTTTCAAAATTTTTGCCAAGAATCTCACTAGAATGACCAACCACTTGACAAAAATTAAGAATCTTTTTTTTTTCAAATTCCAATTTTGATCAATATAATGACCATTCAAGCACATATAGCCATGATTTGGACATGAAGTCTGTAAATTAGTAGTGAGACTAACCCTATAACCAGATTTGTGAAAATACTGTTTTAGTTTTTTCTTCTTTTTCACAAATATTTTATAACAATCTCTAGTCACCGTCACCCTTGAAGGCATAATAAAATTAGGTTGAATAACCTTCACAAAATTTTTGAACCCCTCTCTCTCAACAAACCTAAAGGGAATTTCATCTACAATTATCATCCTAGCCAAAGCCTTTTTACCACCCTCTTGATTAAGTTTCCAAGAACCCAAAAGTTTCATTGAACCAAGATTTGGAATATTTGATCAATCACTCTCTTTTCTTGCTTCATTTGCACGAAGAATGGCCACTAATCTCATATTTTTGTGCTTATTAGCTGGAGTTTCTTTGCAAGAATTAATACAATTTATCATCACACTAGTTCCTTTTTTTGGATTAGCAACATAATCTTTTCCACAATAATTACAAGTAGCTCTCAAAGCATTAGCACTCATATTTATAAAATTTTTTCACACCCAAGATCTTTTCTTACCTTGAGATGCTACTTGTTCAGCACTACTTGAAGCTGGAGAAGGAGAACTTGTATTCTCTTCTTCATTATTGGCTGGTAAGTCCTCACCAATTGACTCCAAAAATAGAGATAACCTCTCCACCTCTTCAGCAGGCACATTCCTCACATTACTACTGTCGGCCATTATTGATTAGAGCCAGAAATTAACAAAAACGGAAGAATATGAACATTTCTTCCACTCAAGACTCACATTTCAGAATATAGTAGTTAAAACTAATTACACCGCATTAATTGAAAAGGTCAAAATTGATTTATGGAACAACACATTACTAATCATAGCTAATCATACTAATCTTCCAAATCTGAAAAATATTAGAAGACTAATTTTCTGTGAAATATTAACAATTTGTGTGAAATATGCAATATTCAACCAATAATCTAAGTCATTACTAATAGAAAATAGCTAGTAATACAACTCATTCAAATCTGAAAAATAGCAGAGACCATATAACACATACTCAATTTAGGGCATAACAAGTCAAGAGTCCAAATTTTTACAAATCAAACATATACCACACAATTAATCCATCCAAATCTAACATATAACTCGTAAATACTAAACTGGACCGGTAATCGAACCAATATCATAACTGGTTCACTAATTTAGTGGTTATAACAGTGGTTTGTATTGGTTGGACTGTGGGAGCACGTAGGAAGGAGGCGATTAGTTTTGAAGAACTGTAGAAGAGAAAAATGGGAAAGCAAAAACAGAGTAGAGGGAATTTTTTTTCCTGAGGCATGGGAAGTGGGGATATGGGTGTGGGAATGTCGATTGCGTAGTGCATACTACACTACTACTAGTTAAAAAAATTGAAATAAATACTATAGCACCAAAGACTAGAGTAGTGCGTACACTGCGTAGCGTAGTCAATAGTCAGTAGTGCATACTGCGTGTTGCTATAGTGCTACTATGCACTATGCACTATGCATTGTTTACGCACGCGTTGGGGGGAGGGGGTTAAAATAAATATTCTAAAAAATAATTATTTTAAAAATATAATTTACACTAAATTAAATTTTGGTCTAACTAATAAATTAAGTAAGTAAAATTTATATATTCATTTAAATTTATTTATATATAATTATATATAAAATAAAAATTATAAAAAATATATAAATATTTTTTCTTCGGATCAGATATTATTTGTATTTGTCGGATCGGATATTTGATTTGTTTGACTTTTTGTTGATCGGATCAGATATTTGATTTGAAAAAAAAAATTGGATCGGATATTTATTTTTTTTTGGATCGGATCGCTTCAGATATTAGGTCAGATAAGTAGATATCAGATAACATGAAAAACGTTAGACATCACCATGTTGTTATGTGGTTTCAATGTGTTGCATGAGCCTTACCACATTTTAGGTAGTATGTTTTACCAGTACTTCATTGTATTGATACTGTACTTGTGTGGTCATTGTGATGATCTGGCTTTGATCCGGGGAGCAGAAGATGATTTGCAGGGTTAACTCTCAGTTAGAGTATGTTAAGCGTGATGACGTGGGCCATTGGTGGGCCATTGCTTGTGGTTGGAGGGTTATGATTATGCCTAAGAGTTAGGATAATCGGTTATAAGTATTTTACCCATTGTTTTGGGAAGTTTTTGTATTTCTAATTATTTAAACTCTTGGGTTGATTTCCTATACTTGATTTTGTAAAACTATCAAGTTCATTCCATCTATAATACTATTCTAGCATTTATTATCTTATATTGTCACATTAATATTTTAAGCATACATTGTTTTATTCCTTGCTCTGTTTTACCTTTCATCAGACATGTGTTATGTGATAATCACACCTCTTTTAAGGTTGATGTGGCGGTATCATTCCTAGGTTTTATTTTTCAAAAAGATTCCGTATTGTCTTAAAAACAAAATTTTTGGTCCACAAAATTGGGGCGTTACGATTATGCACAATAATTTCACAGTAATAAGAGAGTGACATTGAAAAGCTTGAATATAAAAATCATTTCTTGTTCCCCATCAAAATATTATATAAAGCTTTTTAGAAATAAACATAAAAAAGATACTATATTACAGGTTGTTCTTTAAAGACATTGTACACTCCATCCTTTCTATAATATAAGTTACATTTGACCTAGGCATATTGGTTAAGAAATGATAAAATTAAGGATATAAGATGTCTAAAATAACTATTATTTATATCATTTTATAAATATAATTATAGAACTTGATGTAACAACCCATTTTTCACTATAAAAATACCTTATTTTTATGTGATGATTTTACAAAAGCTAAACCAAAACAATGATGTGCTATATTGAGTTCTAGATTATATAAAGCATATAGATTTGTCTTAGCTCAAGTGAAAGATACAAAATCCTTTTAGTGCAACATGTTAGACTTTGACACTTCATATTTTGGTAGCTGCTTTGGAAACTTTAGTAAAGGCAAAAAGAGCTTCAATTGTTTTTTAGAGTAAACATTCCCAAATAAGGCATAGATAAATGATATCATTTCAAAGGCAACTACATTGACTATGGAAGGACACAAGTCTCTCTCCTAGATTTTATCATCATTAAAAAGTTCAAATTTACTTGAGGCATAAGCGAAGGAATTACATTTGCGTCTAACATGGTTCCGATGTACATGCTCAAACTGCATAGCTAACCTATAAATTCCTTCAAGCACAAAACCTATTCTTAATTACACCTGCCTTTCTGACTCGATTTTGAAAATTAGATCCACACAATCAAGTTATACTTTAAGGGACTCAATCTGCATGGTTCTGGCTTTCTCCAATGCAAGCGTGTGATTTAAGCTTTTAGCTTCTCGGATGGACCAAGGCCATCTTATCACACATGACACTACCCATAGAATGTGGCCTTCAAATTGTCTACAAATTACCACTTTAATCTAGACCCCAAGGAAAACCAAGCCTGCATTAATGCTAATCTTGAGTTGACCTTGTTGTGGTGCACTCTACTTGTGATTGATCATATCATTGGTTGAAGGAGAAATTGATGACACCTACATATATATTCCCCTTTCAAGCAAGGGATAACTCCTGCAAAAAGAAGGTGAAGATGGGGAATAGAAAGAGTAAGGAGACTATTTGGGATAATAATTTTCCAATTCTCTTGGGCTAGACTTGTTATTTATAAACAAAGGTGAGGATTACACCTGGATTACATCACCATTCATAAAGGAAAAATGCTTTTAAGGTAATTAAAAGGATAGGTATGAGTTATACAACACACTTATAACATAATTGCAACCCTATATCATAATTGCACAATGAGCCTCTCAGGTCACCAAATAATCTTTGAGCCTTATAGGTTGGCCTGCATTTATCTTGGGCCTAGTTCCACTTGGTTGTGCATCAACACTCCCCCCTTGAAGAGCAAACTTTTCCTCAAGGTTGAACTAAGGAAATATGATATGCAGTTAGTTTCGATCTTCCCATGTCGCCTTTTTAGGACTAGAGTTTTTCCACCAGATGAGTGCTTGTTTGATTGAGTGCTATTTAAACTTAATGACCTTGGTGTCCATAACTACAATTGGTTGATACACGGGTTGTCCTTCGATGCTAGTGAGTGGAAGCGAACCTTTGATTGTTTAATCCAGGTTGGAACATGTCCTTAAGACTGGAATATGGAAGAATGGGTGGATCTTAGAGTCGGCAAGAAGTTAAAGATGATAGACAACTGACCCAATATGCTCCAATACTCGAAAGGGACCAAAATATTTCTTTCGAAGCTTGTGAGAAATAAAATGAGCTATAGACTACTAGAGGTAGGGCTGCAACTTCACAAACACCAAATCTCCACACTGAAACTCCTTATCACGACGATGTCTATCATCTTGGTTTTTCATTCTCACTTGTACCCTAAGTAGATTGACCTTGAGGCAGCTAAGTAACTCATCTTTGGTCTTGAATTCTTATTGTAGTGTTTCAACATCAGTGGAGCTAAGTAACTCATCTTTGGTATAATTAGCAAATTTGGGCTTCAAGAGTTGGGTTATAGACCAAAATGTCATAAAAAAAATACATGCGGAGGTGAGGCCTAAAAATATCATTTATAGTGGTTTGAAAAGTGGACGGGGCATTAGAAATTACAAAAGGCATTATGAGGAATTCATAATGTTATTCATGGGTCTAAAAGGTAGTATTGGATATATCAAGTAGGTGGATACAAATTTGATGGTGTCCACTTCTAAGATCCAGTTTAAAGAAGATGGTGGCCCCATGTAGCTCATCCAGCAACTCATCAATAGTGGGGATCAAAAATAAGTCTCAAATTATAATATAATTGAGTGCCCTATAACCCACACATAATCACCATAATGCATCCTTATTTCAAATAAGGAGAACCAGTGAGGAAAACGGGTTGGAAGAGAAGTAAATAATATTTTCCTAAAGCATTTCCTTAACTTGCTTCTCAATCTCCTCTTTTTGGAAATGCGGGTATTGGTAAGGCTTCAAATTGACTGGCTAGGCTTGTGGCTATAGGTTAATATGACAGTCCATGAGCCTTGGGGGGGGGGGTAGGCCCTTTGGTACACTAAAAATGGACTCAAATCTCTAAAGTAGCCGACAAATCTCTGAGTCTACATTATTATAGAGTTTTGCAGTAGAAGAATCCTCACTTTGGCCCAATTGCAAATAATAATAATGGGCATGTGAGTTCTTGTGGAGTCATAGGATTTGATTAACTAATATTGGGTTAGGAAGGGAATGACATCCTATAAACTCGTTGGGATTCTCTTGATGCTAGAACTGCATGGTCATGTGCCTGTGATATGTGGTGACTGGACCAAGTGTTTACAAACACTAAGTTCCCAAGATCACATCGACACTAGTGAAGTTCAACACATAGAAATCAATGTTGAATGCTTCTGAGAGTACGAAAATGACAACGTTGGTGCACTGACCCTTAGTGGTCAATCTTTCACCACTACCGACCACCACTGATAGATTTCGTCCATCCTTTACCAACAATTTGAGGTATTTCACAAGCTGAGGGTGAATATATTTGTGATAGCTACTTGAATTAGGGATGCCAACTGGACGGGTCAGGGACGAGGACCCTAGCCCCATCCTCTAACCCGATAAGAAAAATAATCCCCAAACCCGACCTAATCCCTGATTTTTTTTATCGGGGAATCCCCGACCCAATTCTCACAGGGATCAAATACCTATACCTAACCCAATCCCCAATTTAATTTCCATCTCCGATTTATTCCCCGACCTTGAAACCCAATGTGAAATACCCCTAAAACCCTAATTTAGGAAATCATGGCCGAATAGGTAATTATTAGGAAATTAATTAAAATAAACTACTTTTAGTAAAATATAAGGGAATTAATTAGGATAAATCAAGAAGGAATTTATAAGTGTTTTAAATAGGAGGAATTTTGGTATTTTAAGATAATTAAGGGTTTTATTTAGAAACTAATTAAATAAATTATTTTATTTAAAAATAAGAAGGATAAAATAGCTTCAATTAATACAAACTTTATAAATAATTTAATTGGAGAGAATTATAGTGTTTTGTTAATTAAATGGAATTTAAGAAATTTCTTTCAAAAATCCCTAAATTAACCTAAAAAGATAATTTAATTATTATTGTAATATTTATATTTTATTAAACATCCCAATTAACCAGATTATGCTAATTAATCCAACAACTAAATTCCCTTTTTCCTTTTCTCCCTCCTTTTTCCTTTTTCTTTCTTTCCCCTTCTCTTCCTTATTTCCCCCCGACTGGGCCGGCCTGCTAGGCCCAGCACCCCCCTCACGGCCCAGCTCCCTCTCCCGCGCCCCTCCTCCTCCTTTTCTCCCGGCCGGTTCGGCCGCCCCTTTTTCTTTCCTTCTTTTCTTTTTCGTTGGACCGCCGGTCCAGCCTCTTCTTCTTCTTCCCCCCCTGCGTCATCGTCTACCTCTCGCCACCTGTAACCAAAAATTTCGCTGGTAAATACAGCCTTCAACGCCACGCCACAACACCCGTCATTTCGTCTCCTCCTCGTTGTCTCCCCTGTAGATTTGACTAATCGATTCAGTCTTTCCCCGCACGAAACCTCCCTCTCTCCCCGACAAATCTCGGTCTGCAACTGCAGACCCCTATGCTGGCCAGCCTCGCTGGACACGCAAGAACCTAACCCCCTAACCTCCCTCGAAGCCTTATCGTTTCCCGTCCCAATTTTCCTATAAATAGCCCTAACCACCGCCTGAATCGGGTTCGAAAATCTGGAACCCAGAGAAATCCCAACGCACGCCGCCCCACCTTCAACCGCCCTTTCCTCCGCCTTCGGCCACCGTTGCCGCCTGCCCGCGCCACCAATATCCTCCCTGCACCGCCCTCTACACAACCAACCCCCATAGCCTCCCTGCCTTACGCCGCACATGCCGCCCTGGCCGTGCGAAAATTCCTTCCCCAAAACGACCCTTCCAGCCCTGCGCCACCTTCGCGCCACCGCCACCGGCCATACCGCTACCACCCCCCAAAACGATCAGGGAACCCTGCACCTCCATTTTCCCCTACTTCCCTCTTCCCTAGCCTCCACCTCCATTTTTCCCCTCTCTTCCCTTCCTCCACCGCCGCCGCAGCTGTTGCCGCGCCGGCGCCGGCGCCACCACCTCTCAGCCAGGTTGCCCAACACCCTGAACCCTAAATCTTAAAAAAATAAAAGTGATTAATGATTTAATGTTATTAACTACTATTATTAGTATTATTATGATTAATATTAACATTATCATTATTATTACTAATATTATTATTATTACTAATACTACCACCCTTATTATTATTACTAGGACCCAATCTTACCCTAAGAACCTCTAATTAATGGTGTTAATTAACTATAAGACCTTGTTAAGTTATTACTTATATTACTATTATTACTATTGTTATTATTATTATTATTATTATTATTATTATTATTATTATCATATTTGTTACTTTGACTATGACTAACATCTTTAGTATCTTTATTACTATTATTATTATTATTTAAGTAGTTTTACTAATACTAGTATTGTTACTATTAATATTACTATCATTATCATTATTATTAATAATATGGTTATGGTGGTTGTAGTTGCCATTATTGTATTATTATTGTTCTTACCCTTAGTATTATTATTATGACTAATGTTATCAACATTATTATTACCGTTCTTGTTATTATTATTATTACTGTCATTAACATTATTATTATTATTATTATTATTATTATTATTATTATTATTATTATTATTATTATTATTATTATTATCATTACTATCGTTATATTTACCACACTTATTACTTTAACTACTATTACCATCATTAATATCCTTATTATCATTATTACTTAATACTATTACTTTTAGTACTCTTATTATCATTATCTGCATTATTACTAGTATTATCGTTATCACTGTTATTGTTATTAATATTATTCTTATTCTTATTCTTATTATTATTATTATCATTATTATTGTCATTATCCTTATTGTTATTATTATTATTACTACTACTATCGTTATTGCTATCACCATTATTTTCACTATCATTGTTATTATTATTATTATTATTATTATTATTATTATTATTATTATTAGTACTATTATTATTATTATTATTATTATTATGTTATTGTTCTAACCCTTAATATCGTGGTGTTATCCTTATTACTATTATTATTACTATTTGCACTATTATCATCACCAATATTATTGTTGTTAGTATTATTATTATTATTTTTACTATTATTACTATTATTATGATTATTATCAGATCATGGTTGTTGCTATCATCATCATTATTATTATTATTATTATTATTGTTATTATTATTATTAGTATTTTTACTATTACTATTGGTTTTAATAATAATATCGCTATTAGTGATAATGAAACCATTTACCTTAATAACTATGGATTTTACTATGGTGTGTCTTGGTTAGTGGTCATTTGCTTAACTACCTTGAGAATAATAATAACCCCACCTTTTTAATTATAAACTACTATTATAAATATTAATTATAGTACTAGATCAGGATAGGGGTAAGATAGGAAATTATGATAATTCAGGTAGAGGGAGATTGACCCTTAGTATTTCTTCCTTATAGGTGAACAGGGTCAAACCCCAGGAGGTGTAGGAGCGTGCTCCAAGCCCGGCGCCGATTTAGGTAAGGACGTAACTAAGGCCACCTGTGTGTATTGCATGTTTTACCTGTCTTGTATGCCTTGTGCGGTTGTATGCTATAATCTGTATGTTATCTGTGTATTTATGTAGTGCAGTGTGGAACTGAGGTATGTTCTCGTGCTCTTGTCTGTATGTACTAACATGGTATGGTACAAAGATGATGTGATGTGATGTGACCCCTACGACATGCATGCTAGGTGTTTTGATGAGGAGTTGTGGAGTGGGGGCTTGAAAGAGAAAAATAAGCAACTAAAATAACCAAGGGGAAGTACGCTGGTTAACGTAGGTATGGGCGACCTAGGTAATCTGTAATCTGGGAAATGACGAGAGAAAAGGGGAATTAAATAAATAGAAGAGTGGGAGAAAATAAGGTTGCATGGGAGAAACTAGGGTTTGCATGGGAATGATAGAGTTGGCATGGTGGAAATGATAGGGTTTGCATGGGGAGTTTAAGGTTCGCATGGGGCGAACCTTACGTATGAAAAGTTACTTTGGGACGTGGGGAGACTAATGGAAGGTTTGTTTGGGAGTCTGGAGACTCGAGGTGAAAAATAGTACGTAGGGTCGTATAAGGGTACCTAGGGTTTGGAAAGGAAACCCTAATTGCAGAGGGTGGAAACAGAAAAAGAAAATAATAGGAATAATTGAGGAGGAGCGAAGTATGAGGAGGAGTTGAGTCTGAGAGTCGTGATACGTGGGGCGTTAAGATAGTATGAGTAGACTCGGGGTATAAGGTGGTGGGCCCTGTCCCACACGCCTAGAGGTTGGGTTTCCAATGCGGGAAACGTGTTAAGTCTGATAATCACAAAGGGTGTTTAGTGTCCTAATATAAGTGCAGGAGATAGCTCGCTAACCTAACCCGAGGAAGGATATAGCTAACGCTGAAAGGCGATATGTATCCTACGTGCCGTGGATGTTCTATATGAGTTATGTGTCGTATTTTAAACGCCATTATCTTATCTGTTCCATGTGTAACGTGGCTTGGAATCAAGAAGTGTGCTTGTGTCTCATTACTATGTGATAGTACGAATATGTCATCAGTTTTTATGTGATGTGTTGAGGTCTCTGGCCATGCATGACAAAGGTGAAATGCCCTCGAATAATATACGTTAAAACACTAACTACTTACAGAGAAAGATGTTGAGCCGAACCCAGACCGGTCCACCGGCTATAATAGTGGCAGAGTATCTTACCCTCGCGACCGTTCCACCGGCTATAATAGTGGTAGGGCATGTGCCCTCGCGACCGTTCCACCGGCTATAATAGTGGGGGATTTCGTGCTCAACAAACCAAACGTAAAAGTGATAAGACATGGAAAGATACTAATATTTACAGTGGAATACCTTGTGAGTTGGGGCCAGACCGGTCCACCGGCAAATAATAGTGGCAGGGTATATTACCCTCGAGACCGTTCCACCGGCTATAATAGTAGCAGGGCATGGCCCTCGTGACCGTTCCACCGGCTATAATAGTGGGGCTCCCGCACTCACATGGATCGATAAAGACTATGATGTGAATCGTTATAATTATCTGAGATCTTATAAGAAAGTTGTCTGATTCGTAACCAACATTGTCCATATGTGTTATTGCTTATTATTCATATGCTATGTCTGCTTGTTCATGTATTTCTGTGTATGTGGGCCTTAGTGCATCTGTTACCTTACTCAGTACGTAGCGTACTGATCACCCGTTTTATGGGTGCTGCTCATTCCCACGAGCAGAAGACCTGTCTGAGTTTTCCAGGTAGGGGACGATGTCTGTGACACTTGGGGGCCGAGAGTGACGTGGCCGGAGAGCATCCCCCGTCTTGTTTCTCTGTATCATCGTGCTTTGTTTTATTTCGTTATTTTGTGTCCTCTGACATTTGGTATTTTAAACTGTACATCAGATTGTAACTTTTGACTTTCGCACTCTGATTCCTTCGAGCTTATGCGTTACTAACAACTCGTTTTTGGTGTTATTCTTATTTAGCCTTAGCACTTAGTATCGGGTCGGTAGGAGTAAATCGATCTGGTACTAAGTGTGGCGGTAATGCCCCCGAATTTACACTTTCATCTATTCATTTCCGCTAAACTCTTTTAAATTAAACGAAATTTTTCAGTAGTAAATTTGGGGGTGTTACACAACGTGATCCTCGAAACTCGACTTTATACTCCATCCCCGATCCCTTCCCCTATCCTTAAGCCTTTTTTATATTATACTTTTAATTTATATTCTATAAAACATTATATATTATACTTACATATAATTATATAAAAAAATTATTCGAGAGTTCGGAGATGGGGACCCCAAACCCTTCCTCGCCTCGTCCTCAAAAAAATCCCCGAACTTGAATCCGATCCCCGAATTCTCTCCCCTAACTCAAACCCAAATAGGGAATCGCCGACGAAGCCCCAAACTCGCAGGAAAAATTGACATCCCTTACCCGAATCCCCGAGAACAATCTTGGGGTGGCCATGGATTTGTGCCGTTAGCCGAAATGGCTGGGAGTATGTAGCTCTAATTATCATGTGGAAAGAAACTATGAATTTTAGAGTATTTTCTTCCTCAATTTTGAGTGCAAATTCCTCATCCATAAAAGATCCATCAAGTGGTTCATCTAAAAGAAGGAAGAGCATGACCTGATATTGATGCCCCTAGCCTATATTTCTCATCATAGATATAACACAAGCCTTGAGCATGTCTTGATTTCATCTCTGTCGGGGTAAGTTGCTTTAGTGTTGTTGGGTTTGGATTAGGCCTCTATGGGTTTGGAATGGGGAAGGGCTGATAGTGGTGGTTTCCGTGGAGGAGGAGGGGACTATTGTGGAAAGTGGGTTTGGATTGATTTGACTAATTGAAAGGATCTCTCTGATCATGAAGTTTTTCTTCGATGAGATTAGCTAAGGCTAAGGCAAAGGCAATAGGGATGGATTTGGGTTTCAGGACAACTAGTTCGTCCCAAATCTTGGATTTTAGATCGGAAATGAAGCAATCGAGAATTTCTTTAGAGGATAAGTTTGTCATTTGATTACATATATTCTCAAATTGGAATTGGTAATAATATATGGTACCTATCTGTTGGATTTTGAATAGTGCGGTCTGGTGGTTGGCATAAGTCGATGGTCCGAAGCTCTGCTCAATCACTAGGGAGGACCAATATGAATTTTTTTGGTTCTAGTGCATCCATTGGAACCAACTTAGTGCTTGACCAGTCATATAAAAATTGGCAATATCAATCCTCTGCTCATCAAGGACCCCATAGTACCTAAAATATCTCCCAACCTTAAAGATCCAATCCAAGGGATTCGTGTTATAAAAGGTGTTAAGGTCGCAAAACACGGGTCTAAGGTGATGATGTGGTGAAGTGAGTTGTGGCATTATTATGGGTTGTTAAGGAAGTATAGGAGGCATTAGTAGTAGGTTCTATGGAGTAGGTAATATGGGTGGGTTAGAGTGAGTGATCGATGCCCAAATGGGTATGATATGGGTCGTGGGAGTATTATTAGAGGATTGGCATTAAGCAAGCCCTCTAATAAAGAGAATCTAACTAAGAGCTCACTCATTGTGGATTGTTGAGCAGCGAAGGATTGGGAGAGGTCAGTTATGGTTTTTTGGTTATTAAATTTTTTATTAAGGTCAGAAATAGCGTCTCAAGAAGAATCACGTTGTGGCTATGAATTCTCCTCAGTGTTGCGAGGTCTATTATAAACTCCATCCACCACGGTACTCTCAATGAAAGCACCATTGATGAAACCTATGGATATATTCCCCTTTTGAGTAAGGAACAACTCCTGCAAAAAGAAGGTGAAGATGAGAAATAGAAAAAGTAAAGAGAATGTTTAGGATAATAACCTATGGGATCTCTTGGGCTAGGCTTGTTATTTATAAAAAAAAGGGTGAGGAGTACACCTATATTACATCACCATTCATAAAGGACAAACTCCCCTAACAATCGAAACAACTTAAAAATAATTGAAAGGATAGGTAAAAGTGATGCAACACCCTTATAATAAAATTGTAACCTCTTAACAGAAATGCACAAGTAATATCTGCAAAATGAGATAAGAACATTCGAGGCTCTCAGGTCACCAAATAATCTTTGAGCCTTGTAGGCTGGTTTGCATTTCTCTTGGGCCTAGTTCCACTTAGTCGTGATTCAAAAATCAACTCTTTCTCCTAGAAAGTTAAATGTAGCTACTCTACATAATATTTGGTATGTATTAATGCTAATATTTTATCGTTGAAGAAAAACTCAATTATCCTCCACCAAATGATCTATATGTATGTTATGAACTAGGCTACATATATTTCATCAAAGTCACATACATGTTCAATCCATAGTTTCATATAATAGCCCTAATATATAAATCAATCCTAATAGCAACACTGCCACATTGCTTGGGCTGCTGGATATTTGACAATCGAGTGGAAGTTTGATTCAGCCTTGCCACATTGTTTGTATGAAATGTAACCTTAATGTCCCTTTTCTCATAGATTTTTTAAAGTTAGTAATATTACTTTGCAAGAACCCCAAGCAAAGGGTTTTGCTCTAGACAATGCAGGTGCCTTTTTTATTTGATCCCACACATTCTTAGCTTTCCCATTTGACCCATTAGGCATCTTTACATGAGCCAAATCCTAAAACAAATGGTTAGCGCTTCAAACCAAGTAATTTCCATCCTTAGTGAAGTGTTTTGTAAGCCTTCCATAAGACTTGTAAGGGTGGATAGGGATATATGGGATTTTTTCAATGTCAATAAGCATAAGGATGTTATACCATTTGTACACATCCCATTGATTCGAGTTACCCTTCAAGAGATCAACAAATCGTAGGTCCTCATTCTTTACTCTACACGGAGAAAAAATTTTGAAGGATAAGATAGAGGGCAACCATCCATCTTTAAAGAATATAATTTGTTCCCCATTTCCTACCTCCCACTATATCCCGATCATAATAACATTTTTTTCCTCCCGCATACTCCAATAATAGTTCGGTTGGTGTCCCAAAAGAGATTCTATCACATCACACCTTGGATAACATTTTGCTTTCTATATATGTGATGGACGAGATTATTCATTGACTAGAAACCTCCACACCTATATTCCCAACATGGATAAATTAAAGAGGCTCAAATTACAGAATTCCAAATATCCTATTAATGTCAGTTTTCATAGCTTCATCAAAGACAACCAGTGAATCCCTTTTTTACTAGATTTTTTGCTCCATTAGTCACGTGCCATTGCATGTCAAATTTCCTCACAATGTGTTGCGGACAACTTAAAAGTACTCATGGTATAGGTGGGTATATCTTGAATAAGCACTTTCAACAACACCTATTTCCCCGATCTAGACATCATTTAGTTGCACCAACTCATCAACTTCTGGCATATCTGCTCCTTCATGGATGAAAAAATCTATTTTTTTAATCGAATGAAAAGTGTCGGTAGGCCTAAATTCATGTTGTATATTTTATCCTATGAAACTCCCAAAGTAGTTTTGATCTCATCTCTCCTAGCTTAATGAATGTTTTAGCTAAAAGTCACTTTAGTTTTTTGAAAATTTACCTCTTGTTTTGAGGTTGAGGTGTAGATTTGTAGGATATCTTTCCAAACCATCACCTCCTTTTTTTTTCTTTAGCAAAGATGATGCCATTGTCTACAAAAAACATATGGGATATGCTTGGGGCTCATGTACAAATATTAGCTCCATGAATAAGAACTTTCTCCATTATATCATTATTAAATCTAGATAAAGCCTCATCACATAACAAGAAAAGATAAAGAGAATAGGGTTACCTTGTCACAATCCTGATTATGGAACAAAACTAGGCTTAGAACCCTATTAAAAAACACCGAGAAGGACATTGAGTGCACACATGTCATGATGAGCTTTACCCACCTCTCATCAAAGCCTAACGCATGCATAACTAGGGTTTTTGACAAACCGAGTTAGCTCGTGAGCAATCTTGGTTAGGCTCGAATCATTTTCTTAGAAAAATAAAACAAATCTAAGCCTTATTTTGAGGCTCGTTTATTTAAAAAGCCGAGCTCGAGCCAATGGAGGTTCTGCTCATTTGTTCACGAGCCATCTCAAATTCAGCTCATTCATTAATAGAATGAGCTTATATAAAATTTATATAATAAACGAACCAAATATTTAAACAAGCCTTTAAATAAGTTGAATAATTAAACGAGTTGATTTGGTTGATTTAACTTTCAAACGAGCTAATTCACGAATTAAATCATGATAAACGAGCTAGTTTGATTCATTAATTTTTTTTTAAAAAGTTAAACAAGCCGAGCTGAGATGGCTTGTGAATCTTATCAAGCTAATCTCGATCCGACCTTGTTTGTCTCATTTCAAATCAAGCCTAAAAAAAATTAAACGATTTGAGCTTGAGTTGAAAGGTATTCAGCTCATTAATAGCCATATGCAAAAAGTTGTTCCAAAAAACACCATTCCACTCTATAGTAAGCTTTGCTCATATCAATATTTAGATTTATACCCCATTTTCTACCTCTTGTATTATGCTTCATCATGTGAAAGACTTCGAAAGCTACCAGCACATTATTTGTTATAAGTATTTCTAAGATAAATGTAGTTTGGTTCTCGAATATGATAGCAAGAAGAATATATTTTAATCTATTGGCCAACACTTTGGAAATTATCTTGTACGCCACATTACACAAATTGATGGACCCCACTTATGTTATTTTTTTTGTTGCTTTTCCATTTTGGGATAAGGGCTAAGAAAGTGTGATTAATACCCATCAATATCGTGTGACTCTCTAAGACATGCATAACACACTCTATAATATCCGTACCCATGATGTGCCAATAATTTTGATAAAACAATGCACACATGCCATAGGGGCTAGGGGATTTTGTTGGATGCCTTTAGGATAAGATTGCATGAATTTTAGCACTCATAAAAGGAGATAAGAGTTTACAACTCATCTTATATGTATCTTTCTTGTTATTGCCCACTAACTACATGTCACAAATTTGTTGGCTCTTAGTTGAGAATAGCTTCTTGAGGTAGTTGTCTACCTCCTCCACCAAATCTTCCTCCTTGGTCCAAACCTTCCCACTATCATCCTTTAGCTTTAGAATTAGATTTTTTCAGTTCAAGGCTTTGTGATGGAAGAATTGTGTATTACAATCTCTATTATTCTAAACCTTTGATGCCACATTACTTCTTCATATGTCAATAATTTTTTAAGCTTTACCATGCATGCATTCCTCTCATTAAGGATGTCTTATTTCATCAAACCCTCATTTAGCTACTTCAATTGGCTTATGTGGATATTATTTTGGTGTGGATATGCCTGAACTCATTTTTCTCCTAGAGTTTGAGATTACACGCAAAAGCATGTGCCTTACTTGACACCTTTAATATTTCCATGCAATTTGTTGAAATATAAGCTTTCCTTATGATCTCCTCACATCCCTGGTGTTCCACCCACATCTTTTTGAACTTTAAGAGTCTTGGCAAAGAGTTGTGATTCTTCTAGGACTGATTAATACACATTAAGGCATGGTCAAACTTTTCTCTGCTCATATGAGTGACTGTGTAATCAGTGAATAGATCAACCCAACTCATGCTAGGAAGCTTGGATGTTATCCTCTCTCTTTCCATTATTATAGGCAAACTCATATACAACATAACCAAGGTCTTGAATGGAGGAACCTTCAATGTTTTCCCAAAAATCTACCATCTTTTTCTCATCCTTTAAGGGTCCACTCTACTTTTCAAATTTGTACATAATCTCATTAAAATCACCACTAATTAGCCATGGAAGTTTCCATGACTTGTTCAAATGGTGAAGAATATGTTGGGAAGGATGCCTCTTATGTGTTTCAAAGCCCCCATAAACCCTATGAAATGATAGAGGACTCTACTTGTACTATCCTCCACCCTCACATCAACATGAGGAATTGACATAGACAACAAGGGGACACCCAATCCCTTTTTCTATAATAATTTCAATCCTCCTATCCTTCCTACACTATGTATTATCAAACTATAGTAATCATACATGAAAAATATTATTTTATTAAATTTGAAATAAGATAATGTGGTATATGTAATGAAATATAATTTGGGCTTGTTGCTGTGGATAAAATCTTGGAGGTAAAGAAATGAAGAATAACTACCTAATCCTCTCTATAGTTCTAACAAATTATATCCATTACACCTCCTAATAGGGCTCATCTTAAGCTTTTCCCACCTTTTGTACAATCAAAGCAGTAGTTTCCTTGCCTAAACTAGTCACCTTTCCTTTTTTTTCCTCTCTCTCTTTCTTCAATATCAACTTATGTTATGTTGCCCTCTACCTATGGAACTTTGCACTTTTCCACTTCCTTCATCACTCCTTGACTAGCTTGTCCAACTTTTCTTATGCATTCTCTCTTCTAGTAGACACTTTTCATTATTTCAGTCTTTTTTATCACAAACCTAATGCAAAGATAATGAGTTGTTTGCTATAGTCCCCTAATTTGGTTGATGGCTCAATTGAGGCATTCTTGCTCCTAGTAATTATTGTTGTGGTTGGCCCCTTAGGGTCCCTTAGGGAGCTCACCCTATGTTTCCTACCTTTCTATGCTATGTTACTTTTTTTAAGTCATAGACTATCAATCTAGCTTTGAATTTTTACTCAACATCACCCTTGATACTTGAGAATTCCCACTCCCTAAGATAGATCTAGAGTTGTTAAGCCTTTGTGGTTGTTTGAATAGGGCCTATATGATATACTTGATATCTCCATTGCTAAACTCTATCATGTACAAATATCATACTCTTTTCATAGGTGAAGCACACAACCACCCCAAATGAAGGTTCCTTCTAGATCGTTTCAACCTCAAACATCTCACATTCCTTGTCTTAAAGCCCCATTTGACCATAGACAAAACAACATCACAAGAGCTTTTTGTATTTTAGATGAACTATCATTAGTCCTGATATAACATCCCCGTTTTAGCACTTAAATATTTTATTTTAAAAAGTTAATTATGGAAGCTAAAATATTCAAAATGTAGGGTGTTACAACCACATTTAGTATAAATTTGGTTTCCTCTATTATTCTTATACCAAGTGCCAATGTTAAAATGCTACTCTGCTTAAATTAATAACAATAATCATAAGAATAGAATAGAGATTATATTATAGATTAACATAGTTCCAATAATATAAAATTGGAAAATGGGTACAAAAGTTAGACGAAAAGAAATACTGGATTAGACACAAAATAGTTCTAACTCTCAATCTTAAAAATACTAGTAAGCAAGTTGCACTCATAAATGATCTTGGAAAGTCACAACTGCTTATTGAATAAGAAGGATGACATAAAATGGAACCCATCAGTACAACTGTATTGAGTAAACCACTATATAGTACTAAATATGCAAAGGTTGCATAGAATACATAGAAGGTATCACAGAAGAAACATAGTATCAACATATGAAATCATACATGCAATAACAAAATACGATAACCATGCTAGATAAACGCTTATCACCAAGGTCACATGCTCCATATATCAGTTCACTTAAACCATAATATGAAACTTCATTGCTAAAGCATACTAAGGGTACTTCTTGGGGAGAAGACCTTGAACCATTATTAATAAATTTCCATAATAATCACATTATATCTCATAAATCTCAATTGACCATACTATTAAGTTCTACAACCATGTAGGTAGGTAAAATATTTTGGAGACGTATAAAGTAGCCCGGTCATATCGACACACCATGGCAACATAGTTCTCTCTAACCAGACCATAACATCAATTCTAATTAAGGTGAACAAAACAAATATGCCTCAAAGACGTGTAAAGTACTCCGATTATACTAGTGCATGAGGGTGACGCAATACCCTCCTAACCATTCCATCAAATGAATCCATATAAACCATTAATAGGCATTAAGCCAACAATTGAACCATTAATCAAATACATAACTGATAACCATACACATTAGTTACTTCCATTTTTATCACTCAAGAGATACAAGAGATAACCCAAAGATGTATAATAAAGTATAGTGCTCTTATTGGCACACAAAAAGCAAAATAATATCTACTCAACCATATAACCCGAAGACATATAAAGTACATCAGTCATACTGGCACACTAAAGGCAACATAATACCTTCCAACCTAAGTCACACAATTCTTAAATATTGATATCCCAATAGGGCCCATAGTTCACCTATAGAGTAGACTTAGGCCTTACAAGGGTACTAAGGCACACTAGTAAAACCAATCCAAAATAAGGACTCCTAACTTGATACCCTAGAAAGAAAATAATTTTTAAGTCTTGATGTCTTCCATTTTAAATATTAATATTTTATTCAGTGATCACAAATATCACACAATACACAAATAATTTCAAATTCCTTATTTAACTACTTTTTCTCATTTTTCATTTTTCAAGTCAATCATAAGGTCAACAGTTAAATCAAAGTTAAAGTCAAAACTGAGATCAATCTAACAATTGACTAAGGCCATCCTAAATTCAGTTATTCACTTTTAGATGCTTTAGGTCAAAATGACCAAAATACCTTTGAGACCATAATTACTATGCTATATCCATTTTAAATGCTAATTTCACTTCATTTAATAATTTATCATGAAAAAGCTAACATATGATGATTGAAACATTTTAAAATGTAGGTAAATTATGAGACATGATAGGTGACCATTTTGTCCCTAGATATGATTTAGTACGTGAAACCCTAACATGAATATCTAGTTCATCATAAACCATATACTTCTATACTTAATATCATATAACAATGGTTAGACATACATATTGGGAGTGGAGGCTAAGAATTTATTTTAGCTTACTTATATTTTTCTATCGTATTGACATTAAGGTAGCCCATATGCCTTACTAAATGTTAAAAGTTTTATAATAGAATACTAGGGTATTGATGTGTTAAGTTGTAATTATTATCCTAAGCATGGCTTGTTATGTTGTAATTATTTTTCTAAGCATGCTAGCATGAAGTTTTGTATAATGGGGCATGTTAAATTGTTTATAATATAATGTGTATACAAGCATGCTGTAATAGGTTTAATGTCATGGTCTAATATGATAGGTTATGCATGTTTAAGCTTATTTTCACATGGTATTATTATTTGTGTGCCTTAGGGGTAAATTGGTCTTTTAAGTATACAATGTTTATTTTTTCTCTTCCTTTACCTAAAATAAAACCCAAAAAAAAAACAAATTAGTAACTAAACAACTAATAACATAATAGCATTACCAATCTAACAAAACTAACTAACTAAATATGATTAACAACAACCTTACCTATGAAATGGGCGCCAAATGTGAGGCACTCACGCAACAGGGGTTGGGTTGCGTGAGCTGGTCACGCTCTAAGGGCAGGGATGTATGAGGAGATGGCATTGCATGGCTAGGGCTGTGTGAAGGGATGGTGTTGCACGGTGGTTGGTTGCATGAGCTACTGGAGGGGCAAGGTGGTGAAGCTATACAAGAGGATTGGGTTGGCCGGTTGGTAGCATGGAAAATGCAGGTTAGATGGGTACAACAACATGAAGGAGGCTAGCAATGGATGTTGGAAAGAGACGAGGATGGAGGCTAGGTTGGTTCTCGAGGCCAAAAAAAGTATAGGAGGTTGGGGAAGTCACCAAGAAATGGTGGTGGTTGCAAAGATAATGCGCAAAACTAGGTGGTGGTGATGTGCAAAGTTGAGGGGAGGTGCATGAACTAGAAGGACAAAGGAGGATTTGGGAGGAAAAGTTGGTGAGATTGGTAATGTAACACCCCCAAAATTACAGTTGAAATTTTTTATTTAAACAAACAAATACAAGTACGAGGTGCTACCGCCGTAATCAGTATAAGCCCAGCCCCCAACCAGTCTTGTACTAACCACAAGGCTAAAGAAAAGTTATCACCAAACATTAGACAAACTTAAAACAAGGATTCATAGAAAAATTAAAATTTTCATTACACGAAAATCAAAGTGCACATTAAAAATTTATTACAACCCAATAGAGTACATAATTAGAGTTCTCAAAAAGGATAAAAGATACAATACGATATAACAAAGCTGAAAGAAATCAAAGCATAAGTAAGCTGAAGTAAAATAGAGTCCATCCAACATCACTCCCAAGCCCCCATGCCAAGTCCAAAGGTCAACCCTCAGCCCTGCCCTATGCCTCATAAGTATCATAGGCATCGAAGATGGCGTCTCCTATCTGCACAACCTCAGCAGGGCCCTCTACTCGTGGGAATGAGAAACACCCATGAAACGGGTGGTCAGTACGCTATATATTAAGCAAGGTAACCATGCATCTAAGGCCATATACAGAAAGGCATATAATACAAGCAGAACCATATAGATAAACATACAAGAAATACAGATAGTAGAGGCCGTGTTATAGTCTAGTTAAACTCAATCATTAGATCTTTAGGCAATGTGCTCATTTCACACCATGCTCTTTATAAGTCCATTCGAGTACGGGAACCCCACTATTATATCTGGTGGATCGGAAACATATAGGGAAGAACGCTCCTGACCACTATTATTGCCGGTGGATCAGTCTCCAGGGCAAAGTGCTCCTAGCCACTATTATGCCGCTGGATCAGTCTGGCCCCGACTCTCATGGTATTTCACTATAAATACTTAGTGTCTTTCCCATATCTTATCATAACTTAGAGTTTGGTTTATTGAGCTCGGGATCCCCCACTATTATAGCCAGTGGATCATAAATGCACAGGGTAAATGCTCTTGACCACTATTATATGCCGGTAGATTGGTCTCCAGGGTACCCTAGCACCTGGCCATTATTATGCCTGTGGATCAGTATGGGTCTGGCTCAATAATCTTTTGCTTTAAATGATTAGTATCTTAACTATGTCTTATTCAATATATGTTTTCACGTTAGACATACATGTTCTTTAGATTACCCGCTCAGACAATCCGTCTACTCCCATTCTTCTGAGAGGGGCCCGTCTCATATCTTGGGACTTCTGCATTTCCTAACACATCTAGACATCTTTTCCCTCTTCTACTTACTTATCACGAATACCCAACTCCTAAGTGTGTGGGTCAAGGCCCACTTCCTTATACCATCTAAGGTCAACTCACTATCACCCTCTAGGGTTTTCCCCGAAAACCCTAATTGGGCCTATATGACCCATCCTTCCTCAATCTCACACAACTAAACCTCCTTTACAACCCAACACATCACCTCACTTAGATTCAACCCCAAGCATTCCACTTACTTCCCATTTGCACATGTGACCGTGAAACCCTAGTTGGCCACCCAAACCCTAGCACCTCTCTTTTCCCATATATCACCTCTCCATTACTCACCTACCATCCTTTCTTCCACATAACACCCACACTCACCCTCCATGTGGCAGGCTTCCATTCCTGCCCCATATTCCACTCCCCTCCATTATTTTTCACTTCCACAATCTCCTCCATTTAGGGTTTTCCTCCCAAACCCTAGCCAAGTTTCCTATACACCCTTATACCAACCTACGTACTATTTTTCACTGAAGGACTCCAATCACCCCACAACTCTTCCGTTGACTTACTCACACCCCAAGGCACATTTTCCCACATAAGGATCATCCCCATGCAAACCCTAGAATTCCCCATGCAAGGTTCAATCCACTCTCTTATTTTGTCCATATTTTCCTTTTATTTGTCCCCTCATGGGTCATAAGATAATTAGGTCATTCTCATTTCCCTTTTAGTCAATTCATTTTCCCTTTTTTTTATTTTCATCCTTTCACCCCATATCATATTATTAAAACATCCTAGCATGCATGTCTTAGAGGGTCACATCACATAACACCACAAGCACAACATACATATCATTTTACACATGCCATAAGGAGGTCACATAAATGTACCTCAACTCCGAGCTACGCTACAAGTAAGTAGTCAATATAACATAAGGTACACCAACATAACATAACACATGGCATACAAGACACATAACACACATAATCAGCCTTAACTACATCCTTACCTAATACGGCACCGGGCTTGCCTCCGTAGGGTTTTGACTTGGTTCACCTATAAGAGGGAAACACTAGGGTTAACTTTCCTCTTACCAAAATTATCATTATTTCCTACTTTACCCTTATCATAACATAGGATTAGGGTTAATAATAATAGTAGTAGTTTTACAAGTAAAAATAAGGGTATTATTCTTAAAGTAGCTAATCATACTACTACTAGTCAAAAATAGGTCTTGGTAGTTATATTGATTCGCGTTAAATTATTATTAGCAATATTTATACTACTAAAAGATAATAGCTTTAATAATGATGATAATAATAATAATAATAATAATAATAATAGTAATAATAATAATAATGGTGATAATACTAATAATAACCCGAATAATAATAATAATAATAATAATAATAATGGTGATAATACTAATAATAACCCGAATAATAATAATAATAATAATAATAATAATAATAATAATAATAATAATAATCTAGAGGGGCGGTGGTAGGCTGGCGCCTGGCGGTAAGGTGGTTGGGTTGGCGATATGGAGCAGAGTTGCAGGTCACCTGCAACGCATAGGAGGGAGAGGGAGGAGGAAGAAGAAGAAGGGGTCGATCGGCTGGTTTGGGGGAAAAAGAAAAGAAAGGAAAAAAAAGAAGGGATCGGTAGGCAAAGGGAAAGAAACGATGCAGGCTTGGGTCGCACAGAGGGAGAAGGGGGAAGATTGGGCTGCAAGGGGTGTAGGCCCAAACCGGGAAGAAGGAAGAAAGAAAAGAAAAGGAGGAAGGAGGAAAAGAGAAAAGAAACAGTAAAAAGGGAGGAAAAGGGGAAAAATAAAAAATAAAAAATGGGTTGGTTGGGGTATTTAGAATATTTTGATATTTTTAAATATTTCAAAATAATAAAAATTAGTAAAATAATAATTAAATTCACTTTTTATATTAATTTAGGATATTTTGGGTAATTTTTCCTAAATTCCATTTTAATTAGCAAAACACCTAAATTTTTTCCAATTAAATTCTTTATTATTTTCCTCTAAATTTTTCCTTAAGTACTTCCCCTTATTTTAAATAAAATAATTTAATTAATTAATTTTCCTAATAAATCCCTATTTTAACATAATTTTCTAGATTAGGATTTTGGGGTATTTCAGGTAAGGCTGCACAAATCACATACATTAGGAGGTGGGGTGAGTGTGAATGGTGGCTGATGGCGATGATGGAGGGTGCATGGGGAAGGTGAATTTGGTGGTGAAGTGAGGTGGGTCATTACAAAACAAAGGAAACCATAAAATATGGGGATTGTTAGTTGGGTGTTTGACTAAGAAAAATGGAGGGGAAAGGAGGGATGTTGGGTGGTGGTGTTGTGAAAAAACTAGGAATAGAGGGTGTTTGGGCTGGATAAAAAAAGGAAAATAAAAAAGGATAAAGAGTTATGTAGGGTGATGGTGGTGCATGAAAGAAAGAGGAAGGGGAAGGGGGTTGTTGCGTGTGCAAGAAGGGAAAGTGAGATGGAGATGGGGTATAGTACTATAGAGAAAGGGTGGTATGAGTGGAGTGTTAAACTAGGATTAATTGGTTTAGGTTTAGTTTGGTTAGTTTATAGTTTTCCGGTTAGAAAACCAAACAGAGAAAAATAATTGGCTAAGGGATAGTAAAGAAAAAGTAAAAAGATGAAAATTAATTGGGATAAAATATTTAGGTCACGATTTAAGGGTTAAAAGAAGTATTTAAGGTTATATTTTGAATAAAAAGCCAATCACTAAAAAATAAAGGTTACAAAATTTCGGGGTGGGTGTTACTATAATACCCTAAATTGAGCGAAGTGATATAAGAATTGATTTGGGTACTTATATCAATATGGTATACCATCCTTTTGGTGATTCCATCCTAAGAACTTCACAATCAAGCATGCTAGGCGTGGAGCAATATTTAGGAAGGGTGACCCTCTTGGGAGGCTTCTAAATTTTTTTAAAAATTTCTCTAGAATCTCGTGAGTTGGGAAAAACGTGCTGAAAAGACTCGTGTTGATCTGTAGGGTCAATCGATCTATTTGAAAGCACTCCAGAGTAGCCCTCACATGGTTGTATTGACTTGGGGTGTTACAAATGGAATCAAAGCAAAACTGCGAAAGTGAGTTGAACTTGGATAAGCCGGTCAGCCACTTAGCAAGACATTTCTTGGGATAAACATTATTGATAACACTTCTTGGGATAAATTGTATTGAGACAATTAGTGATTGATGCACAACGAGGACATTGTGTTCTTTGAGTAGGGGTGAATGTAGTACCCTAAATTGAATGGAATGTTATAAGGATTAATCTGGCTACTTATATCAATATGATATACCATCCTTTTGGTGATTTCATCCTAAGAACTCCATAGTTAAGTGTGCTAGTTGTCGAGCAATTTTTAGAATGGGTGACCCTCTTGGGAAGTTTTGAAATTTTTCTAAAAATTTCTCAAGAAGAGCTTGAGTGGAGAAAAGTGTGTTAAAAGAATTCATGTTGATCTGTGGGGCCAGTTGATCAATCCGAAAGCATTCCAAGGTATCCATCATGTAGTCATATCGACTAGGGGTGTTACAGTTACACCCACATTCCTAATTTTTTCCTCATAGGTTGGGGGATTGTCAACTCTAATTCTTACCCTTAACCTTATCTACCAACTCTAGCCTAGGGTTACAAATGAGTCGAGTCGAACTAAACATCCTCGGACTTGAGTTCAACTCATATAATAAATAAATTTGAAATAATGCTCATGCTTGGATCATTTAACTAAATAAATAAGCGAATTAGATCTTAAGAGCTTAAGTTATAAATGAGTCGAGTCAAACTTTTTTAAGCTTAAGCTTGGCTCATTTAATAAATGAGCTTGAAAGTGAGGCTCTGGCTTGGATCATTTAATTAAATGAATGAGTTAAATCGAGTATTAAATGAGTGAAGGTGAGTAGCTTGCAAGCCGACTTGATTCATTTACAAACTTGCTCCAGCCTGACGCTAAATCCATTAAAATCAAGAAACTATCCAAAAATATTCCCAATAAACTCATTGTATTAGAAAACACATCTATTGAAGAGCATATCATAGATTTGAATCTAGAATTATACTATTAAGAACTCTATAACAACTAGTTACTTGTCCTTCTCAATAGGCTCCAACATTAGCAGTTGGTTATCAAAATTTCATGGCTTGTTGTTCAACAAACCTCCCTTATTTTTGTGAATTCAAAGATTTAGTTCTAGCTCATTCATAACCAGGTCTCTATTCACATGCTAGACCACTACATTTGTAGATCTAAGTGCCTAAGGGTTAAAACCCTTGTTTGTTAGAAGTTTTCCACTAGGGTTCATTGTAACTTTTTGCCTGTAGCATCCTCCTTAATGTTAAATGAGAATATTAGGCTCTGGATTTCCTCCAAGTGATAGTTTTTTACACTTTGCAACCAAATCTTACACCATTGTAGAAAAGAGGCAATGGGCACATAAGTTTTTGAAAAACCACCATTCGAACAAGGCATAAGAGATGAGCATATCAAGGGGTTTAGGTTAGGTGACAGATGGAATACCAAGTAAAATAAGTGGAAAAAGGTGAAATTGCATAACTAAATTGGGAGATAATTTTGTTGGAGCCCTACGGAGGGTTAGACAATGCACTCAAGCAAATAGATGGAAGGTTACTTCAAAATTAGAGCTTTTCAAGTTAATAAGAAGATTATCAAGCTTCGATTTATAAGTAGGAAATAACGTAGCAAATTATCGAACAAGAGTAGGGGATTCTTTCTAGACATTATTTATTAAGATATTGCTTTAAAATCTTGGTATAGAACTAGCTAATCCTTCCTTCTTTTTCTTTTCCCTTCTTATGTACCTTATTCTTAATACCTTCCGATAAAAGTTCTATCCTAAAATTTCTAAAAGGAAAAAAGAAGACATTATTCTTCAAAGATAACATACATTATAAAGTGTATGATATTCCTTAATCCAATTGTTTCTTCCTCCCCAAGTTTAAGATTTTCTATTGGTTTCAAAAGTTTGCTAAGTTTTAAAATTCAAAGCCAAATTGATATGATGGTGTCTTGTACAGTATTGTTAGTATTATAAAGTTCACGAGATTTTAAAATTTAAAACCAACTCATACAATGACATTGTAAAATATTATTAGTATTATAGAAAGAAAAAAATGATTTAGGATAATGGAGAAAGAAATTAAAATTCAATATCTTACGGTTCGAAGGGTAAAAGGAAAACAAAGTAGAAGTTAAAAAGCTGACATAATTTGTTCAAAGGATTGATCTTAACCTTACGTAATATGACTCTATTATGTATGTATGTGGCGCGTTTAGGGAAAATATGTTATTTGTAATTATTTCCTTTGATTAGTAGTGTGTAGGACTATATACATGACACTATTATTATGCAATTAATCAAATTTCAATGAATAATTGATAATCAAGTGATATTTGCATTTTCAATCAGTGGGCCAAACCTGCTTTGTGGTTGCTAACCCAAGTGTTTTGAGAGTTGGAATAACCGCCAACATTAAAGCAAAAATTCCAAGTAATTCTTGCATGACTCGACTTTATGGTAACTCTTACTCACTATAATACAAGGTTCATAGTTGGACCTATGTATTTCATGTTAGAAATTGGTCATGAGATGCAAAAACTTCGAAAAAAATACACCCACTAATAAACATACATTTTCACTTTAACCAACGAATGATAAAGTAATCTAATTTTATAATCTTCACCAAATTAACCATCTACCGACGTATATGCAGACGTAAAAGTCAACGAAAATATAATAGTGATACAAGTACTGTACAAGGGAGAAAATAGTACAATGCAAATGCCCACCTAAAAATGCTTCAAGAATTTAATTGTAAATGAACCGAACCGAATATCCCTAAACTCGGGATCAACTTATTTATTTTAGGCTCGAGCTTGACTTATTTAACTAAACGAACGAGTCTAGCCAAACTCACGAACCAAAGCCAAAAAATAAACCGATGCTCACTTTTTTAAGCTTGCGCTTAGCTCATTTAATAAATGAGCTAAAAAATAAGGCTCGGATCTGACTCATTTAACTAAATGAACGAGACAAACCGAGCTTTAATCAAACCGAACCAAGCTAAATACCGAACTAGTTTAACTTATTTACACCCCTAATCAATAATTATGCACAATCTTGCCTACTTTCCAATTGATTAAAAAAATTCAATTATTAAATCATTTATAATAAAGTCAGATTAATTGATTCATCCTTCAAATTATTTGGTAGAGCATATTTCGGACTTTGTCGGACTTTCTCCATTAATAACTGAGTCATATTCATTCTATGATGTATAAAGTTAAATAGAACAAAAAAAAAACATAAATCGAACAAAAGAGCACATAGATCGTATCGAATATCATTTTCCTGCATTCACTTGGAAATTATCATAGCCTGTATTCAAAGGTGGAAGGGACGGGTGGAAATCCCACTTTGAGGTACAATTTTTTTTTTTTTTTGTATATATATGTTGAGCTGCACAAAAAATTAAAAATCTAAAACATCTAACTGACATTTAAGATATCAAATTTTTTAAAAAAAAAATACCAAAATTTTGCTTGAATGATCCAGTCCAAAAAAATATGCAATATTTTTTTAATTATTTTTATAATATATCACAATATTATAATAATTTTTTTAATTTAAACATTTATAATATTTTAATACTCTTTTTAGACGAAATAAAATACTCATATGAATATAAATATTAATGAATATATATTTTTTATTTTCAAAAATTTATTATAGAAGTTATTAAAATTACTAAAATAATATTTTTATATAGATATTAAGTATATCGAGTATCCGTCCCGCAGGACGCATAGTAAATATCCAATCAGGTGGATATGGATGTCTCATTATAAACACCCCTATATATATATTGTAGATTTGTTTTAACAGTTACAAAACAATTGCTTGAACGTATTATGAGGAATATAATTTTAGAAATGACGAAGCAAATAAGAGTGAATGGAAGTTCAAATCTTTCTTAGCTACGAATGAGAGGGCTGCTGGCCGCTGCTTGTGGTTATTGTCTTCCTTATTTTGTTTCAGCCCCTTGTCTTCCTGATTTTGTTTCTCCAACCTGGTTCGACAACCCCGACAGCAGGTATAGCCAAATTACGAGTGTATTAGCTTGAAACAGTATCATTAAAACTAGGCATCACGTTCCCCTTAAAAAAAAGGTTGTTTGTAAGTTGCACAAACAAATTGCGCGACCCCGACCACCAAGCATAACCAAATGAAATGCCAGAGGGAAAACAGGTAACAAAATCAGCATAGAATAGTTTTGAGGATAAGAAAACTAGAATAGAAGTTTCTCATTACTGTAGTGCAGTGTATATAAATGTAATCCGTTCGACAAATGCGTAACCATACCATCTTCGGTCATTTCAACACACTGTAACCATACGAAGAAGACAAACAGCTAAAAGCTACGAACTTGAAAACTAGATGAGCTAGAGTCGTAGTTAGTCGCCACTCGCCAACAATCCAATCTCCGTCGAATCTACAAGGATTTTTAAGCCCTGGTCTGAAACAACAAATGAACCAGAAGCTGACATCCTACATTTGCATATTCCGGGCAACCTTCCTGCAGACTTCTCATTCCACCGAGTTAAGGATGTCAATGGGTCGGTCTAGCTAGATTCAGACTAAAACCCGATCCACATCCTTCAAATCTTAAAAGTTCAATCGCAGACTCATAGGGCTGTTGACAAATCAAGCCGGCTCGCTTGATTAGATAAACAAATCAAATTCAAGCCTCAATCTTAGGCTCGTTTATTTAACAAGCCAAACTCAAGCCTAGGTTTATTCGGCTCGTTAGCTCGCAAACTGGCTTGATTCGAACCCGACTCGAATTCGGCTCGTTTGCTCGTTTATCAAATAAATTTTGAGAATATATACAAATATAAAATAAAGTTAAAAGAACTAATTATTTTTTTTATAAATAATTATCATAATTTAAGTTTTTTTTACTAAAAATAATTCTTATAAGTTTTTTATTTAATAAAAATAATTTTTATAATTTAACCGGTTGGACCGCTGAATCGTTGGAACCGGGCACAACGAACCGGGCGGGACTTTCAAGCTGATTCAGCAACACAGCGGTCTGCGACTCAGCGGGATTTTTTGTTTTGAATTCCCGTGAGTCGTGACTCCCGTCCCCACTCGGCGTCTCGGCCACTCACCTAGCCCCCAAGTCCCCATCGTCAAGAGACTGTGAACAACGTCAAGAGTCAAGACTCGAGACTCTCGACCCCGACAGTCACCTAGCTGCCAGCCCCAGCCTCCATCACCTCCCCCTTCTCCCTTGCCCTCTGCTCCAGCGATCGGCCTCCTCCTCCTTGCTCCTCCTTCGTCGGGCGACATCCAACACGAGCAGGCGACAGCAGCAGCTGACAGCGACGTGCCGCGTTGGTTGCGCCGTCGTCCGGCTCCAGCGAGCAGCTCTGACCACCGGCGAGCCACCCCCAGCCTCCGACGAAGCTTCCCCGACCTTCCCTTGCCTCGAATCGTTGATTTTCGTGTGGTATAATTTTCTGAAAAACCCTAATATTAATTTGTGTAATTGAGTATGATTTAGCTTGTGATAAGCTAAATTAATGGTTTGGTTATGTATATATGTGCTGCGGAAATGATTTGGATAGTTAATTGTATGGTTATGCTGGAATTTTGGAAAAATTGGATTTTTGGTCGGGTTATGCCCGAATTTTTCGGATTCGTCCGATTTAGCTATTTTAGGTAAATTGATTATACAGTATGTTTTAAAATATATCCAATTTCATATTAGAACTGTCAATTTGAGAAATTTACGCAGGTTTTATCAAAATTTGATTCGTATGTCAAAATTCGGATGTAATGAAATTGGGTCATATAAATGAGTCGTTCCGCTCAATTGATTTTATAATATCATTTGAAATGTATTTAATTTCATATCGGAAGTGTTGATTTGGGCAAATTGTGTGTAATTGATCGGAATTGGATTTTTAGGTCAAAACTCTTACGAGATTAAATTGGATTGTGTAATCGGGTTGTTTTATTCAATTGACTATATAATTTACATTAGAATACATTTAATTACATTTTTGAATCGTTAATTCATATATTCTAGCAAGAATTGATCGGATTTGCGTTCCGGGTGCAAAAACCCTAATTGTGCTCAATTGTGTATTTCTTTTATTGGTTTTGAGCAATTGATTATTTGATATGTTATAAAATGTGTTTAATTGCATTTCTAAACATTCAATTTGATTAAATTAATAGAATTCAACCGAATTGTATTTTTGGGCCTAAAACCCTAGATTTCCAGTGAGATTATAAAATTGGTTATTGTATAGTTGTTTTTCTAAAATTAAATTTATAGAAGTAGTTGAAATGATCCTAATTGTATTTGGGTGGAATGCTTAGTTTGAGAGAGTAAGCAATCCGGAATTTGATCTATCGGGTTTATCTTGTTTAACTGTATTCCTCTTTGGAAGTTACAAGCGTTGTATTTGAAATTTCAGGTTGGAGATGTTTGGAGATGTTTTCAAGCTCTTGTAATTGAAAATATCAATAAAACACTTGGTCAGTAGCTACTAGATAGCAGCATATTTTGATTCTTTTCTACTACATTATTTTATAAATATTTTGTTTAATTTTATGTTTTTAAATTGAGCAATAGCATTATTATTTTATTGTACTTTTTCATTTTGTTAGCATGATCTTTTCTAATAATTTCTTTTACTTTCTTATTTGGTGTTATGATGAACAATTTTGTTATTACGTTATTCTTAAAAGCCACATATGTTATATTTGTTGAAGTTTATCAAAAATGATTTCTATATTAAGACTTTGAAGGTTAGCATTTTACATTTTTCCCTCAATTTTATTTGTTATCAAGTTGTTTTTATTTGTACATATTAATACATCACACATGTAACTTTTTGTTTTCCTTTTTACTCAACTTGGAATTTTGAACTTTAAAATTTTCCCATATATTCTTTGTTTTATAATGATCTTTTATTTTGATTAAAAAAAAATAAAAAACCATGGTGGTGATTATTAATTATTCATAGTTTTATGTGTTATTTTTGCTGCTACCTACTGCTAGTCTGCTACCTTGTGGTTTTTTTTGTTGTTTTTAGTTCAAACTTATAATTATGTCAAATTTGGTAACTTCTGATTTTTCTTCTAAACAAGGATCTTCATCTTCCGTATCATCGCCATCTACATCAACAAGAAGCCCAAAAATGGCAGATGACCCTAATATATTTGAAGTTCCCAGATATACTTACATTAGTGATCGTGATGAAGAGAATGATTTTGAGCCGACCAATAAGCTTGATGAAGATGTTGATGAGCAGATTAATGAGGAGCAGGAAGTGAATAATGAAAATAAAAATGATGATGATGAGTGTGCAATAACGAAGAAGGCTCGCAAGAAAACTTCACATGTTTGGGAAGAGTATGAAGTGGTTACTTTAAAAGATGGGACCAAAAAGGCCCAATGCAAGCATTGTCGTAGACATCTATCAATTCTTCCTGGGGGCGTAACCAGTCATTTTATCAGGCATTTGGAGTGATGTACTAGTCGGCCATAAAAAAAACAAAGGGTATTGTCTCTTTCTAAGTCCACTGGTATTAGTGTTGCTCCTGTATTTAGATATGATCATGAAAGGATGATGGAAAAGTGCGCTCATATGATACTCATGCATGAATATCCATTTAATATGATGGAACATGTAGGGTTTAATGAATTTCTTTGGGCCATCTCTGATAAGTATCAGCGGATTACTCGTCATGCTGCTAAGGATGCTTGTTTTACTGTGTATGAATATGAAAAGAAGAAGGTGAAAAATATTCTAAAAGATGCTAATAAGATTAGCATAACAACAGATCTTTGGAAATCTGATGTCCAAAAAATTCATTACATGGTTGTAACAGCCCACTTAATTGATAGTAATTGGAATCTTCAAAAGCATGTTTTGAATTTTTTTCACTTACCTCCTCCTGGTAGTGGATTAAATATATACAATGCTTTATGTGGCTGTTTGGTGGAATGGGAAATTGAAGATAAAGTGAGCACTATTACGGTGGATAATTGTAGTACAAATGATGTTTGTGTAAGGCATTTGAAAGATCATTTTAGTTTGATGAAGAAGCTTTCTTTTGCTGGAAAAATATTTCATGTTCGATGCTGTGCTCATATTGTGAATCTGTTGGTGCAAAATGGTTATAAGGAGATCAGTAATGTTATCTCTAATATTCGCACAAGTGTGAAGTATTTGTCTGATTCTGATGCCCGTTTGATGAAATTTAGTGAGATTGCTAGATATTTAAAATTGCCTGCAAAAAAGTTGATTCTTGATGTTTGCACACGTTGGAATTCTGTGCATGCTATGTTATCTGCTGCATTAGAATTTAAGGATGTGTTTCCAAGATATGCAGAGCAAGATCCATCATATAAATGGGCCCCTTCTGTTGAAGAATGGAGACAAGCTGAAATAGTATGTGAATTTTTGGAGGTTTTTAGTGAGGTAACAAATATAATTTCTGGAAGTGAGTATCCAACGGCAAATCTGTATCTTCCTGAGGTATGGAGAATTAAAGCAGTATTAGATGATAAGGCTCATTCTGAAGAACCATTTATTCAAAGGATGGCTTTAGTCATGAAAGAAAATTTTGATAAATATTGGGGTGAGTGTAATTTATTAATGGCTATTGCAGCTGTTTTAGACCCTAGATGTAAGTTGTCTTTGGTCGAATATACATTTCCCAATATTTTTAGTCATGATGAAGCTGACAGACATATTTGGCTAGTTCGTGATACTTTACGAGTTATATTTGATGATTATGCTCGAGAGCATACACGTAACTTGGATAAATCTTTAGTGGGATTTGAAATGGATGAAGGGTCATCTGCTTTTAATACTGGGGCAAAGAAAGGTGCAGGTTTAGGAAGGATGGGATTTAAGCAATTCATTAGGCAATCTGGCACACAACTTCCTACAAAATCGGAGTTAGATATATACTTGGAGGAGAGTGTATTTATTTGTGATGATGATTCCGAATCTTCTTTTAGTGCCTTAGAGTGGTGGAAGGCAAACACTTTAAAGTTTTGTATCTTATCACAAATGGCACGTGATATCCTGTCCATACCTATCACCACAGTTGCTTCAAAAGCTGCTTTTAGTGCTGGGTCAAGGGTCATTGATCCGTATAGAAGAGCACTATCTACTGATACGGTTGAAGTACTTCTTTGTGCAGGTGATTGGATTCGTACAAAAAAAGGGCTAAAGAAGAAGGTAATAATATTTTTATGTTTTCATTATTAATTTTTGATCTCTTGAAATTTTAGGAATTAAATTCTAATCATTCATACATATATTATTGTTGCTCTCTTAATATAAGCAGGTTGCAGATGCTCCAAGCATGAAGATCATAGATCTTCTATAATATGGTATTTTTTTTTAATCAAATTTAAGGTATAATATAATCAAAACTTATGGGATTGAAGTCTTTCTCAAATAATTATTACTAATCTAGTTCTCTTATTTATTCATAAAATTATCCTTGCAGATATGAAGGTTAGTGGATTTTGGTGCCATATTTTGAGATTCGGTGTAGAAGTGCTTATGATGGATTGGATGAGATGAAGGTTGCAAATTTGCTATAATTCTGGATATTGGAATTTAGAATTAAGGATTGAAGAATATTTTATTTTGTAAAAGCATACAGGGTTGAAGGCACAATCTTTGAATATTTTGTATGAATGATTTGATACTGTACGGTCTATGGTCTTATTTTAGTATTTATAATCAAGCCAAACAGGTCTTTATTTGATATTTAATTTTTATTGAAACTTACAGGTTTAATCGGCTAAATTTTCTAATAAACGAGCCGAACAAATCGAGCTGACCAAACCGAGCTCGAATCGAGCCGACCAAACCGAGCCGGTTTGGCTTGTTTAAAATTAAACGAACCGAGCCAAACCGAGCCACAAATCGAGCCACGAACCGAGCCTAACGAACTGAGCCGATTTGGTTTGTTTTCAATTAACAAACCGAGTCGAATAGCTCGCGAGCTTTTTTCGAGCCGAATCGAGCCAGAGAAGGTTCGGCTTGATTCGGTTCGTCAACAGCCCTACAGACTCATCTGATTTAATAGGCAAATGAATTCTAAATAGGTTCAGCAATTTAAAAAAAAATATTTAAATACTAATACATTTATATTTTAAATAACTTAATACGTAATTTTTATTAAAAAAATCCTCTGATTGAAAAAATGACATTTAAAAGTAGTTACTTTACATTTTTAAATAGTATTTAATACTATTAGAATAAAACATCACATATAAAGTAAATACACAAATAAAATTAAAAAAAATAATTAAGGATCTCAAACAAAATCACAATCATAAAATTAATATGTATGTATGTATATACACATACATATATACTAAATAAGTTTGGTGGATCAAGTTTGGGACAAGAATTACTAGATCCAGATCCGTTAAGGTATATATAAACTCACACCCACTTAAAATGAGACAGATCTAGGTCGGAACCCATTGTCATCCCTACACCAAGCCTAATCTAATATTGGTCCTATCCATTTTTCCTTTCTTTCTCCTTGGTATTAATTCATTGCATATACTAGGATTTTTGAAGTAACAAATCAGAATAGAAACAGAAACCAACAGCAGAATCCTACGAATTCGAGAAGAGCGTTGTACAGCAGGAAACAGATGGAACTGTTTCAGTGAAGCCGTCACAATTCCAGAATATTGTAACATGGATGATAATTGAGCCAAATTTGAAGGTGGAACTCTTAAAATTACAATGCCAAAGAAGTGGCCCAATGATGTAAGGCTGAGAATTGAAGAAGAGATTGAGAATTTAGAAAAGAAAACCAGGAATAGAAATGGGAAATTGAGAGGAAATTATTTTGATAATTTTATTCATTCAATGATACTAATAATAATGACATGCCTAAGACCTTTTATATAGCCTAAGGGTCTTAAAAGATAAAAAATATATAAATAATGATGAGACATATATATCTAACTAATAAATAAGATATAACATATCTATCTAACTACGAAGATAAATCATATCTAGTTAATAAAATAAGAAAAGATAATAGGTAAAAAAGACATAAAATAGGAAGAAATTATTTTTTATTCCCACAGAAATACTTCTTCCTATAAAATATTTTCTATCTACAACATTCAACCCACCATCCACTGCTCAAGAATCTAAAGGAACCCAATTGCCACCACAAACACAACAAATTTGACCTCTAACACAAGCTCAACCTCTACCTTTAATTCTACCCAACCTCGACCCCAACCCCAACCTTACCCTAACCTCAACCTATATCCCAACCTCAGCCTGAACATCAGCCTCAATCTCAACCGGTGCCTCATGCCTTACCCCCATCTAAAGACAGCAGCTAAAGAGGCTTCATCACAAGAGGCAGCACCACTTCCCATTTCTGAGAAACAAAAGCCTGAAACAAGAACTTAGCAAACAATCCCAACATTCCCTTTTGACATCCCCAAAAGTCAGCCAAAATTACAAAAGAACTTAACTCAAACAGGTAGCAAATGTCTGTCGTAGAGTTAGAGGAGAGAAAGAACCACTAAAAAGAGGTTGCAGCTAGAAGTAGCTTAACTACTTAAGGAGAAAAAAGAAGGGACACAAGGATTGCTCCAAAGGAACATGCTCCCTATAAGCAGATGCCTACTATGAATCAACAAAAGCTGTTGGTAGAAAGCAAGAGCAGATGACATAAGCAGACACAAAGGGAACATTCAAAGTTCAAGATTACAGGAAGGCACGGAAGGGACTTGCCAGAATTTAAATGAAGACAATTTAAATGGGTGTGGCTGCTCTCATACTTGTGGCACTCAGGACACACACACACGCGCACACACACATATGAATAATCAATGGATTGATTTCTTTCCCTTTGGTTTGCATTTTCTATTCATAAAAATGTACTTGCACAAAATATTATAGTCTAACTATACATATACACCTACAGACTATAGAACACTGAAATAAGAGATTCTAAATTGCTACAGATTGATTTACAATCAGTATCAGTTATCAAAAGTATCTGCTTCAGAAAGAATAACATCATGAACAACAATTTGGCAAAGAGCGCTGTTCATTCTTTTGTGGTATAAGCAGCTTAAGATGAAAAATGCTTTAAATACATGTGATTAGCAGTTACATAAATAAGTGTATCAATACCTCCGAAAGTTGATCAGGTTACTCAGATCAGGATCTAGGACGTTTAGCTCCAACAGGGAATGAGACTCTTTGTGCAGCCTGTTGTTGGGGCATATCAGGCTTTGGTTCATGAGAAGAGCCAGGAGCATCAGAAACAATCGCTGGGGCATCTTCCTCTTCTGTTTCTACTAATGCCTGAGCTCTCTGGTTCTGTGGCAGCACCAGTTGATAGTTAGGACTGATCAACGTGTCCTCCTCAGCCGGAAGAGGGATTCCAGGGCCTCCTAATGTCTTCGGTAATGGGATTTTATTCCTGTTCTTTGCCAGCTCCAATAGCACCTGTTTAATAGTTGAATACATTTGACAATGCCGGTGGTTAACTAGAACATTTCATCTAATAGCATTAAAATTGAATATGACTGACCATTACAATGCCCCTAAGAAATTAATTTTTATTCTTGTGGCTAAAATATTACCTCACGAGGCGGAGGTTGAGAGAAGCTGAAGTTAACTTTAGATTGGATGGCTAGCTTGACATCATCACAATCAATGGCATCTTTACCAGCATGCTCAGAGTAGACTTGTGCATCCGTCAAAACATCAACAACATAACGGTACCATAATTCAAGAAACTGATGTACCACACGAGGCTCGTACTCCTCAACCCCCATCGATTTTAATAGTGATTTTACGATCTTTGCATCCCTAGGCAAATCTTCTTCTCCCTTGTCTGCCATCACCGCACAACTGATCGCCTACAGTGAAACAATGAGTCAAATAGGTGCAATTCAGCAATTTGTAACTTGTATAAACCAGGAAGGGGAACGCTAGAAATTTCATGGCAAAAACAGGTGTAATTTACTTATGTTTTTGGGTT
This sequence comes from Tamarix austromongolica, assembly GCA_039764185.1. NCBI lineage: Eukaryota > Viridiplantae > Streptophyta > Magnoliopsida > Caryophyllales > Tamaricaceae > Tamarix > Tamarix austromongolica. The sequence goes on from CM077817.1 coordinate 14,992,637, forward strand.
AATTTAAGAAGCATTAGAAGTTAGATGGAAGACATAATCCAAGTTTTCAGCAAACCACAGTAGACAAGAAGCAGAGCCAGAGAACATACTGTGCTAAAGTTTGTGTGGAGGTTGGATGGAGCAAGATGTAGCACGATGCCCAGCGCATGGCAACTTGCTACTGATTAAGAAAAAGGTAAAAGGCTTTCATGGGCTTAGTTGAATCTCGGTTTTTTAGAGCTTACTCAAATCAATGTGGCTCCACTCAGAAGCTTCGTAAGCTTCTTATAGATTGACTCATTTGTACACAAATGATGCGAAAGGACTTGATTGTCATCAGATTGTAAACTCTTATTATTCGTAACTAGTTTTCCCAGTGCGATGCATGAATTATAATTTAGTATTAAATCGAGTAATATGTAAGTTTTGTCAATATAATAAAAAAAATGTCTCAATTTATTAATACTTTTAGTTATATTTCATTTAAAGCCATATTAAATCTCATATCGAATAGCATGTATTCAGAGCAGAGAGGGGCAGGGTGACTGTCCAAGCCCCCACTTTGTGGCGCCACATATTTTGTGTGTATGTGTGTGTGTATTTATGAAGTACAAAACAATTACTTGAGGTGGAACGCCTCAAACCATATGATAGTAGGTTTTATTAGGAATGAAATTTAAGAAATAAGGAAAGATGTAAGAGTGAGGGGAAATTCAAACTTGTATTCAACCTTAAATTCAGCTTAGTTACACATGGAAGGGTTGCTACTATTTATAGCATGACACCTCATTAAACAATGATTAGGCTATGCCACCATGCTAATCTGATGGCTGCAATTGATTCTGTAGATAAGCCTATCATAATATCTTATATATTTTGCATACGTCTAGGCTATTCTACACAAATATCTAGATACTCTAGCAAAAATTCTAATAGCTCATCTTATAAAGCCCAAAATTGACAGTAATTTAATTTACTTAGCTAGCCCAATTATTTGGGTTGAGTACATAAGGTTTTGCAAAACTGGATATCGATATCCTAGGATATTGGATATCCTAAATTTATATCTGTATCCGATTGATAACAGGCAAACCCGATACAAATACTGGATATGTCTGGTAATATCCAAGTATACAAATTACACATTTTTAATCGAGGGAAAACAAAAAACCAAATATTTTTCAAGAGATCTGAAAAATCTGATACGCATAATCCATTAACCGGTATCCGATGTCCTGAAATTGCAATTCGTCACAAACTGATCTGGATATCCAAAATAAATAGTAATTCGGTAGTTTTAACATGTTTTAATTAAAAAAAAAATCTAAACGTATTAGCTAGGCTATATTAATCTAAAGTCCATATAATAGCAGTTTCATTACAAAAAAATAAAAATAAAAATGCAGCAACAAGCTGCAACAGTCAAGCAACAAGAAGCAACATCCTGAAATAGTGCATAAGAGCAAGATCAAGAAGTTGTCATTGTGCAGAACAAAAAATGCAGGAAGCTGAAATAATACGAACAACAAAAACAAGAAGCTCCAACAGTTCAGCAACCGAAAGTGCTGAGGAGAGACGATAAAACAGAATCATAAACATAAGCCTCTAACAATATCATTCCAAAATCCCTGCAATTATCACAGTTTCCATACGCAACTTGACACAAATATATGAGAAGGGAGAAATAATAAGGAAAATTAGCAAAATAATTAGCGTAATACCTTAATAGCAAATGGCGAAATTGCGAGGTCGAAGGCTGTAAGGGACTCGAGAAGGAGAGACTGAATCTAAGCTTGCACGATAGCGAGAAATGAGGATGAGAGACGATAAAAAGAAGGATTAGAGCGAGGCGACGAGATCTTAGAGGGACGAAGAGGCGAGCGACGCAGGGAAGAGGGGCGACGAGTCTGACAGCGAGCACCGGAGAACGGGATGGAGAAGAGAGGAGATAGATACATCAGGTGTGTCTTGACTCTTGACCCTTGGTTCTATTATGATTTGTTTGCATTGGGTAAGCCCGGTTTGCTTTATCTGAATTTTCTGATATGATCTGATTTGTAAATATTTAATGTAATATTATTATTATATTATAAGTATTATTTTTATAATTTATATTATTTTTATTAGTATTAATATTATCATTATAATGATTATTATTAATTTTATTGTCTTTAAAATTTTGTTAATCTAATCTATAAATAATGTCAAAAAAGGGCCTAAATAGGGTGAGAGTAGAGATGACAATCATGCGGATTTTATCTTAAATTTGACATATTTTATCCATTAAATATATAAATGAATATGAATGCGGATATGAAAAAAGGAAAAAAAATATCGGTTGGATTTGAATATTGATATAGGTATTGAATCTTCAAATCTGTATTTCTACCCGCATCAGTTTACTTAATATAAAATTATTTTTTTACCTTTCATTTATATGACATTCAATATATTTTATAAAGCTAGAAGTAGAAATATAATTAAATCCTAACAATATAAGTATCTAATTCTAATATAGGAAGATTTTTATTTTAAACCTAATCGGTTTTACCCTAAACCTGATGAGTTTTATCCTAAATCCAACATATTTTACCCAATGAATATACAAACAGATATAGATATAGATGAGGTAAAAAGAATACCCATCGGATTTGGATATGGATATAGATATTGATTTTTTTTATCAGGTTTGCATTATGGATAGGGAATACTCGATCCATTGTCATCCCTAAATAAGAGTAAACATTAAAAATTCATAGGGAAATAGAGGTGAACCAATTGTTTTGGTCTCGTTTGATTTAAGGTGAATTATGGTAACTAAAAGTTAGTTTTAACCCTAACCTTTGATACTCTCCAAAAATAAGTTTAACAACAATTAATGGTTCATAAGGTGAATCGAGATATATATTTTAAATGAAATGAAAATAAATTGGAATGAAGATGCCTTTGTTAAAAATTTATCGATGTAAGAGTAAACATTAAAATTTAACTTAAATAAATAAAATGAAGATGAATTAGAATGAATGTTTTAAAATATTATTTGGATAGTAACCTAATCTAAGTAAATTAAGGTTATTGTTATTTTAATTTCGTTTAGATTGAAATGGATGAAAGTTATAAAAAAAGTAAAAAAAAAATTATATTTATACCCGTTTCTTCTATAACACATATTAGGGTGGGTGTATTTTTATCTAACTAGATAAAAGTTTATTTACTTTTCTTTATTCACCCCAATACTCCTAAAATTGGAAGTTAATAAAATTGAGAGAAATTGGGATGAATAAAGGCAAACTTTTTTATTTATTTTTTCTCCAAACTGGATAAATAAAAGTGAATTAGCTATTCACCCCAAACCAAACAACCTATAAGGCAAATAGGGGTAAATGAGGGGATTGATTCACCCTAGCTTAGTAAAGATAGTTAAACATGTTCCCAAATGATGTGAATCTAGGTGAATGAACTCAAACAAACACTTACGTATTATATACATAGTAGTGAAGAAAATGAAAGAAAATAAAAAGCAACATAGTTTTTGATCAAATTAGGCTATTTTTTTTTCTTTGAGGGTAAGAACATTGGGTTGAGGGACTAAATTTTGGGTCAAGTGATGTCATTTGTCATATAAGATAAAAAATAAATATTAGTTTGAATTAGTGTTTCTTTTAGAAGAAGGTGTTCCATTAACCTTAACAATTGATAACAAGATTCTCAGAGATGAAGGCTAGGTAGGAATACAACCACTTTTCATTGGACATTAAGGCTATAACATATTTGCTAAGGCTATGATCAACCTTGTTTGCACAGTGAGGTACATATCAAACAACAAAGTTGTTTAAGTTAAGAAAGTCCTACCTTGTTGAACAAAATGCGATATATGTTATGAGGGTATAGCAACATTACTATGGTCATTTAATAGAATTGCCAAAGTTTTCAAGTCAGCCTCCAATACATAGTGGGTGATGTCTTTGCTAGTTGTTAATTCCATCCCCATATAGCAATCTTTTGCCTATTTTAGGATAGGTGATGAATTATGACTAAACTTTCGTGTTTCATCTAACAATATTGGAACCACCACATGGGTAGGGACAATAACTCTCCCCATGAGTTTAGGATCCCGTCGAGGATTTTATTCAAATTTGAGGGGAAATTTTGGGGAACAAGTTCAAGTTCGGGGATATTTTTAGGGATGCGTTGGGGGTCCCCATCCCCAAACCCATCAAGAATAATTATACACACATAGAGAGAGAATCTAAATTAGAAGTACATTGTAAAAAAAATGGAACTGGTTTCGAGGATGATATTTAGTATCAAGGATGAAGTTAGGTTTTGAGTATTGGATTGAGTTTCGAGGGCAAAAAATGAATTGGAAATGGGGAATAGATCGGAGATTTGGTCGGGTATGGAAATTTGTATCATATCATAACCTAGGCGGAATACTAACTTATATAGCATGTTCAAATAAGATCATGCTTACAATGATAATAATAGCTTCATGACATAGTCATGTAGTCGCATCCAAGATACTTAGCACGCATGTTCATGACAAAATAGATGAACCGTGTTATTTAGATAATATCCCTTAAACAAGTGATCATGAACCCATGTATAAGATAACAATAAGCCATAAAGACACCCCATACTAAGATCAGGCCATTAGGGTACGATAATGGACCTTGTACTCTATCATATATAATAAAAACCTAAGATAAATCATGCTTTCAATATCAATAAACCTCTAAGGCACCAATGAAAAACCAAGCCACTAAGGCACCAAAGAAGACACCAAATAATAAATGGGATACTCAGAGATACATAATTTAGATAGAAATATTACGGTACAATAAAATACACCAACATAATTAATAGAAGATGACAATACATTAGGGCACCAAATACTAAGGAAGACACCAAATAATAATTAGGATACTCATGAGGCATGCTCAAAACAACTTAAGGTAACATAATATGATAGAACCAAATCACCAAGATAGCCAACAAAATATAGTAACCCATTAGGGCATTAGACAACCAAGACCACACTATGCCAATCTACAAGAGGCATAATGATAGAAAAGTTACTCATGAATGCATAATACATATAGATAAAAATATTATTCACACAAAATACTCGTCATGATTGATGGGAAATATTTTTTTTATACCGAGAAGATTAAATAAAAAAAAAACATCAAAATATGTATTACTTGGAAAAATACTATTCATATAAAATGCCTCTTCATGTCAAGAGACTATAAATGTTTATATTAATATTCACATAAAAAATACCAACTCTATACAAAACTTATTCACATGAAGAGACTATTCATGTGAAAAGAATATTAACGTTAGTGGTCTATTAATGTTGAAAGATTTTTAATGCTAAAGTACTATTCCCATAAAAATATTATTGCACTTAAATATCCAAAAATTGCTAAAAATTTTACATATCAAGAATTAAACCCAATATAGCCAAAATATAGGCATAAATGACTTAAACCATTTGAAGATCTTGAAAACCTCCACAACACATAAAACAAACTGAATATGACCTATTATACTATAAACTTTAGCTTAAATAAAGCAAATCAAACATGATTAAATCACAATATGTTTTGTATCAAAATTATCCTAAAAAATCCATAGATAAACATGGCAACATTAGATTTTAGCAATAATAACATCATCACCCAAAATCACGATGAAAACAAAAATACCAATGAAGGAGCCTAAAGTATCCACAACTTCAATCAAAATTAAGGCATGCAAATCATGCTCAAATAAGGATAACTTAGAAATGAAACTTTGTCTAAGCATGCCAAGGAATATCATTGTATCATTATATTCGAATAACAATAACAAATCCCAAAAATCTTCCAAAACAAAACATACCAAACCAAAAGGCCTAAATCCTTCAAAACTTCCAACAACTAAATCAAGTCCTAAACATGCTCAAATTAAATTCATCTAAGCATGATAGGTTAATTAGAAGCATCAGAAAATATCATAGAACCATTATAATTAAGAAAAACAATCTATCATCAAAATAAGGCCTAGGAATGAATCATCACAAAACCCACAAAAATCATGAATTCATTCTTAACTTGAAACAAAAGCGTATAACATAAATGGATTCTATTTACTTAGGGTTTAGGAGGTTAACCTCTACCTAATATCCAAGTAGAGAAAGAAAGCCCAAATAACACTTCACTATACCCAATATTTAACCCACTTTTGCTTAAAAAAACACAAATGGATTAAATCTAAGGATTTAGAAGCTAAAAGCTTGCAAATCCATGGAGGAAATGGAATGGCTAGCCACGAAATGGAAGGGAGAAGAAGACGAGAAGGTAGCGTCCATCAAGGGAGGAAAGAAAGAAAATAATCCAAGTGTTGGAAGTTAACTTTGATCATGAAAGATTTAGGGGTAAAAGGGTAAAGTATTAGCTATTTTAATGCTTAAGATTGTGGAAGATATTTATCAAAAAATATCAAGGGCATGAAGAGGCATGTGGCACAGTTTGTCCAGACATGCCCACCACAAAAAGCAATGGCTACGAAAAGAAAGAAGAAAGTTTAGTAAAAGGAAAAATGGTAACTTTGTGTATTAGGAAAGCAAAACTCAAGTTTGCTATAACAATGACAGGGCCACAAAATTAAATTGGCCCGAATAAGTGGTTTTAATCAATAATAATTAATAATGAAATACTAGGATTGATAGGTGTGAGATTAGATGAGAATTAGAAGAAGAAAAATTGAATTTGGTGACCTATATAATCTAAAAGTATCTAAATAAATCCAAATTTTATAAAAATAATAACAAAACACTTTTAAATAACACAAACATAAATTTTTATAGTTTATAGATAACTAGAAAGAATTTTCTAGGGCTTAAAACACAATATAAGGCACAATGGGGCTATGAATACTTTAGTCATTTTTGTCAACAACTTGATTTGATATCTTAAAAAATCCTAGGAGATTCAGAAAAGTGTGAGGATTTCAAATATTCATACGAAAGAAGAGTCTCAAAAGTGTTTAGAAGCCAAACATGACTCAAAAATCTTAGAAATGTCAAAATCATAAGAACAGACAATAAAAATAAAATAAAATGTTTAAAAAAATGTAGCACATTCAAACTTTCTAAATGATGCAATAAAATGTATAAAATAATATAATTTTATTTTTAAACATTTGAGCGCTTGAATAAGTAACTGTTTTCAAAAAATAGGGTATTACACCTATCATAATATCTTATATATTTTACAAAAGTCTAGGTTATTATCCACAAATACTTAGATATTTAGCAAAAGTACTTTTAGTAAATGACCCACATTCTTATCTCATATTCTAAAGCCCAAAATATATAATTATGTCATTTAATTAGCCCAGTTATTTAGAGTAAGCATATCATTCTATATCATCATGTCATGTACATCATTGGGTATTACCTTTGACTGGGAGGTCAATTAAGTTAATAGCTATCTTAATTAGATTGTTTGTTAGAATTATATAAGTTATTATTTTTCCATATCTCTGTATACAACAATTCAAGACCAGACTTCTTGACTTTATTTTCCTATGTTTAACTTACCATAAGATAATTTTAATTTCTCATTTTCCACTTTGTTCGTCCTCTCCCTCCCAACTTTTATTTATTTATCATTTGTTATGCCTGCAACAATGAACACCACACTCTAAATCCATCAAAATTCCAACTTTCGTGCATAATAATGTTCTACGTTCATGCACAAGCTGTGTTACTACCAATTTCTAATTTCTATGACTTATTATGTGTTCAATTGATTGGTGGCCTGCAGCTTTATGTTTAACCTTATGCACTTGTGTAAAGCTTCGACCATGGGAAAAGATGCCGTGCTGGTCCTTTTGCTATATTTATTTAGTGTTTACGACTGTAATTCATTGTTCTTACGTTAATATGACTACCGTAAGATCTCTATCTGGAAAGATAAGAGAGATACCATTTCGTGCTATGATTAACATTTCTTTTGATTTCAGGTCCAAAATTTAATGTTTCAAGCAGTACCCGTTTTCTCTGATGTAGTAACTGGTCGAAGTGTTGTTAATACCTACATTGAAGAACATTTGTACCAATTATACCTACATTGCAAAGCCTGAAATTACAAATTGATCTTGTTCACTATCAAACGATCGTTAAGATGAGATGAAGCTTTTCAGAAATTTGATTCAGTTCCAGTGAAGGCCACAAAAGCCTTTCGGTGCAGCAGGTTGGACTTTGACACTTGAATAAACTTCAAAATGATGGTGCCAAGCTCTGCCCCCCGGCCCAGAGCCACTTCAAAAATTGCAATTTCCCAAACACTATCTAAGAGCTGTTGACTTCAACTTGTTTGTCTTGTTGATTTTTCCTTCCCCTCCAGAGAATAATCTGTTCATCCTTGATTAATATAGGCACACAAGGTACTAAATCCTGCAACAATATTATATATCTTGTAAGATAAAAACAAGTTGGAGAAAGATGAAGAAAATACACGAGTACTAGGAACTGTACCCTTAGCTTGACTCCGATCCCTTTACAGTCACTGGTTCCAACATGCATGCAGTCTAACCTCACCACTTCCTCCCTCTCAAAGGCCTCCCTCACTCTTTGCACCACATTTACGTAGACGCCATTCCTAGCTAATGACAAAGCACAACAATCAACAGAAAATGTTCAAAGTACATCATTGACTAAAAGGACCCAAAAAAAAAAGTCAATAGTTGGAACCACTTACAGAGTTTCATGAGAGCAAGAGACTCTAAACCCCTGCTTCGCAATTCTTTAGTTTCTTCAAAGCTCAAGCCATCAGCTACATTCTTCACAAGTTTGGGGTATATTGGAGCATAAGGTTTCCAAAGCATCAGAGGAACGACAGGTCTATTCTTGGGATCATAATTCCTTCCTCTATATAGAATCATAACATTGATATGGCGGTAGATAACTTTTCCACCTGATTTGTCCTATCAAAGGCTCCAAGCATAAGCAAGCTTGTGAGCAAATAATAATAATAAAGGAAACATGATATAAAAAGATAATCGTTGGTCTGACCTCAAGGTGAAAGCACACATTATCCATGTCAAGAGTAGGTACGCCCAAGCATTTGATTCTCACAGCTTCAGCTCTCTTCCAATGGTTATGGATATCATCCAACATGTTGTGAGTAACTCCACTCTTCCCTACAGAGGTGTCATATATTTTTTTTTCAGTGCAAAACTCCTTTTTCTCTCTTTCATTTTTCGCTAGTAGGATGCATATAGAATATTTGTTCCTCCATAAAAAGCTACAAGCCTACAAACTGATAGAAAGTAATATAAACACACGGAAAAATGCATTTAATGTTTACAGACTCAGTTCTATATGACCCATCTAAACAATTCAGGGAAAATACAAGTTCTTGTTCACGATGAAACCAAATCTTTATTGTTGTAGTGTCTTTTCATGTAACTTTGTTAGAAGATTAATGTCTCTAGATACAAGCTTGGACCGTTGTCATGTTCTGTCATGTTCCTGGTCAGCAGCCAGCGGGAGTATTGGCAGCGGATGTCAGCAGTTAGTAAGAAATGAGTTGCAACTTGCAAGTGTTATGGTGGACACTACAGCAAGGAGGTAGTTTGGTGATTGTTGACTGGTTTACCAAGTTTGCACACTTTTCTGCCCTCTCACGCCCCCATATGCTGCTATGATAGCTAAGATTTTCATGGATGGAGTTTACAAACTTCATGGACTGTCCTCTACCATTATTTATGATAGAGATAGGGTCTTGACTACTGTACTGCAGAAGGAGTCATTCCTTTTTCCTGGAAGTGCACTACTCCAGCTGGATTTGAGTTCACCTTATGACCCTCAATAAAGAGCGCCCGGAAAATAATAGAGGGGTTTCAATTCTAGTAGGCCTAGGAAATGGGTTCAATGGTTGTCCTCAGCTGAGTTTTGTTATAATACAGACTACCTTACCAGCTTAAAAAAAAAGGAACCCTTTTGATCATATGGTTAAATAGCAGTGTCACTATAGTGTAGCGACTGCTATTTAGCAGTTTTTGAGTCAGCCGAGACTTGAAATTATCGATATGCTAAGGTTTTGAAATTCACATGTATCGCCGGTAAATTGGTATAACCGACAAATTGGAAAATATTATCAATAAATCAGTAATTTATTGAGAATTCTTAAATCTACTAAATAAAGCATGCATGATAATTTTTTATTATTCATTTACTATATATATATTGGACCAAGTTACTATTGAATTATATTAAAGTATTGTTATTTATTACTTTTACATGTACTATTAAATAATATGTATTTTTTTTTATTCTAAGGCAAATTTAGGGTTATTAGGACAATTTAGCATATAATAACTCACTTAAATACTTCTAATATAATATAAAACACTAGTTTATTGAATATTTATATTGAAATAATCAATATATAATAATTAGAGTAAATGGTGAAATAAAAATAAAAATTCACGCCGTGACGATTATGACACATAATTTAGCATTCCCGATGCTTCGATACTGCAACACTGCGATCACAAATGTGACTGCAACCACAGTTTTGTCTCCTACTTTTGATGCTCTCTACGGGTACAAAACTGTACAAGTACCAGGGTTTTTACATAATTACTTAAATACTTCTAATGTAATATAAAACAATAGTTTATTGAATATTTATATTCAAATGATCAATATATAATAATTAGAGTAAACGGCGAAATAAAAATAAAAATTCACACTGTGACGATCGTGACTCATAATTTAGTATTTCCAACGCTTCGATACCGTAACATCGCAATCACAAATGTGACTGCGACCACAATTTTGTTTCCTACTTTTGATGCTCTCTATGGGTACAGAAATGTACGAGTACCAGGGTTTTTACATAATCAAACATCTAAAGGTAATTTGTATTCTTGGTTGGCTGTTCAGCAACTTCAAGGGCCCATTTCCCTGTAAAGAGACTCGAGACAGCAGCTTATGAACCTGAGTTACCAGCTGGCTCACAAGAGCACCTATTTTTCATGTCTCTTTGTTGAATAATACAATTTATGAAAATGTTGTTTCTCAGGATGAATTGTTCCCAGTTGATACAGATGGTAAGCCTAAGGTGGAATCAGTGGCCATCATTAAGAGGAGGATGGTGAGAAAAGGAAACAATAAGGCAGTTCTACAAGTACTAGTGGAATGGTCTAACATAGGTTTTGATGACACTACATGGGAGGATTATGAATCCTTCAGCAGGCAGTTCCCTGACTTCAGCAATTTCTTCAGGCCAAAAATCATTTTGACGAGAGGGCAATTGTCATGTTCCAAGTCAGCAGCCAGAGGGGCCATTAGCAGCAGCAGTTAGCTGGAAATGAGCTGCAAGTGTTACGGCCCATGCTAGAGTAAAGAATCAAGACGAGGTGCAGTTCCAAGTAGTTAGTTCAGCTGGATCATGAATTGTTAGTAATTAATTTAAAGATCTGTAGTAACGACGTCTGTAATCTGTTGAAAGAGTTGAGCTGTGAATTTGTTGAATAAACACAACATTTGCAATTGTAAGGGGAGACATTGATGGTTCGTTTGAATTGGGGTGAGTCAGAGTGAGGGTATATATTAAAAATTAACTAAGTAAAAAGAATAAATGTGAATTGAGGTAAATATTATAAAATGTTGTTTGAATGAAATTAAACTAGATTGGGTAAATGGGGTGAATATTATTCTAATTTTGTTTGGATTGAGGTGAATGATGGTTAAAAATAAAACAAATTACATTTATACCAAAGTTCCTTCTATAGCACATATATTAGGGGAAGGTATTTTGTTTAATTAGGTAAAAGTTTATTTATTTTACCCTTTTTACTCCCGCTACTCCAAATTGGAGATTCATAAAAATGAGAGAAATATGGGTGAATGGAGTGGAAAAAAAAATCATTAACAATCATTAATCTAGGTGGACTTTCTATTTTTTGTATCGAAACAGGCCTAGCCAAACAGACTATGAAGAAAAGGAAACACACTCAGATCTTCCTCCCGAATAGTTCGGCAATGGACAGATCATGCCAACACCTCAAACTCAAAGTGATCAACATATAACCAATCTTCCTCCTCGGACTCTGATAGGAAGCCATTTACCCTGCCGTCAAGCCAGACTAGAAACACATAAGAAAGAAGGATGTTCTACATTCCTCCTGGGAAAAGCACACACAAGATAGTCACCATCAAGCACAAGTCATCAATCCAACATTGATTCCTAATATACGAAGGGAAGCTATTAAGCGAACATAACAAATTAGAGCCACACCTTTTCATTTGCATTCATCCTTTGAATTACCCAACATTTTCCCATAGCAGGTTCAGCCAAAAATAAACGACGAGCTAAAGAAAAATCATATATTAAACAGGCGGAAACTAATAGCAGTAAAATTACCGATATTTATCTGGCGATTACAATCATTGTGCCTATACTTCTCCACAAGCTGAACAACTTCCTCTTCCGAAAGCGGCTCACCCAGAACCTTGTCCCTCTCCTTCATCCATCTCTCCTCATCCACCTCCCTGTCCACCGCCGGAGCACACGTCCCGGTCCAGCTGCGGTCAAGCCGACCTGGACCGAAGGGAGAGAATCTGGGTGGTTCGCGGAACCCGATAGGTTGGAGTTTCGGGTTGGACTCTGAATAAGAGTACTTGAAGTCGAACGGTAGGTCGGAATGCGCGGGGAGTTTCTCGGGTAGTTGATTATGGAATTTGGGTGGGTCTTTTTCTTTCTGTTTCCTCTTCTTCACCGTCTTCTTGCTGTTAGCGTTGTTGGGTTTTGAGGAATCGGTGATCGGAGAAAACGGAGGGTCGTCGTCCCCGGCGAGGGACAGAGAGTGAAAGAAAGAGAAGAATTGAGAAGCAGGGATCTGGGTTCCGTGTGTTAGACGTCGTTGCTTCAGGATCCTTAGCATTGGCTAAAAATGGTTTATTTTTGTTATCACCTTCACCTCGGCTGCCTATGTCTGTCTCACTGTTTCTGTCGGACGCGCTCAGGGGTGCTGAATAATTTTTGATATTGTTCCTGGTTTATCGGTGGCCGCCGGTAGTGGGTTTAGCTCTTTGAGTATTCCGACACGCTTCAGCTGTATTTCCCCATCAAACGATTCGTCAAACCATGGCTGCTTGTAGGGTATTCATAATACGGTATAAAACAGGAAATCAATTGGAATCAAATCTTAATTTGTGGTTTGATTTAATTTACAATTTAAAATTAATAATTTATTTTACTTATAAAAATAATTCAATTGTGGTTTTAAAATTTAAATTATGATTTATACCTTGTTAACAGTATATATAAATATATATAATTTTGAATATTTTTTTTCATGTACCAATTTATCATTTTTATATAATAAATTATGATATATAACTTTATAATTTTTTATATCTTTGTATACGTACACTATTTTTTCTTCTAATATAATATGGTATGAAGCTTTTTTAATATTAATATCTAACAAACCATTATAAATAAATGTTTAAATTGACAATAATTTTATAAAAATATATTATAAAGTTGAGATTAACATTGATATTGAACGAACCATTATAATAGAGTTTGGCACTTACTTTGAAGTTTGAACTTATGACATTGCTATTAGACTATTAGTACGGATCAGATCTAACTTAATAAAAATTAAATTTAAAATAATAATATATTATTATTACATTAGTTACAATAATAATGATGATAATTATTATTATAATTAAAAATAATGACAATAATAATGTTAATCAATATTATAATAATTATTAAAAATTTATATTTGTAAATATAATAATCATACATACTAATTAATATTATTATAATTATTATTTTAAGTTATGATAATATTAATATTATTACGTTCATACAAATAATAGTTATTATGTTAATTATTAATATAATTAAATGTATAGTAGTAATAATAATAGTAGTAAGTAATATAACAATCATATTATTATAGTTAAATTTATGATGAAATATTTATTATAATTATTGACCATAATGTTAATATAATATTATTAATATTATTGTAATTTTAATAATAACAATAATAACAACACTAATACTATTTTTAAAAAGAATTGTAATCATATAATTGCATTTCTCTTAATAATATTATTATAAATAATAATATTTGAAATTATAATTTTTTGTATAAATAATATATAATTATTGTAAATAATAATCATAATTATTAATCTGATCTAATATAATTTAATAATAAGGTAAATAAGACAAGGCCTAAGCCTTGATCTAAACCCAAAGGGAAAGTAACCATTATCTTCGCCTGCGAATTGATTTGTTTATTATCTTCGCCGATGACGACCTTTTTCCCCGATCAAGCTCCGGAGAGCAGCAAATGTTGTTTCCTATGACGACCTTCGCCTATCGAGCTTGTGCGTGCATTTGCCTTTCAATATAAAAAAGGATTCGCGCGTAAGCGGGCGGCCTCTGATACAGAGGCATTAAAAAGATAAAACTCCGTTAATTAAATTCGGATATTTTTACAAGATAGGACACAGAATGCCGATTTCTTAAGCTAGTATCCGTTGGAATTGGATCGAATGAGCTCATCAGCAGCAGTTTATTACGGTGTCCAAAAAAAAAAAAAAAAGATGAGTTTCGAGCCAACTACTACACTTCCGAAAGGATCCATATACATGCGTGCCGATCTTCCTCGGCATATATACGTGTACATATATATAAACCATGAATTGATATCATTGGTTCGTCCTATCATAACTTCAGGCACATTTTTTTTTAACTAACTTGACACTCATATATCCCCTAACCTTTTTCACTTTCCAACCTATCCATCTCATTTGAATCCCCCTCCCAACACTCCTCAATTCTTCCTCTTTTTTCATCCCTTCGTTCAACCCAAGGAAAAAGAAAGCATTCATTAATAATTATATACTATTTTTACACTCTTGATCAATAAAAATTAATATACATCTAATTTTATTCTTAATTTTTAATTTTTTTTATAGAATTACTTTTTTCAAACTTAGGTTCGTATGGAAAGATTTAGTGCTTGATTTTTTGGATTTAGTAAGCTATCTACTTGTACTAGTTTCTTGTATGTATAGATCGACATTAAGTAGTTTTATATTATTATTTTTTAATTTTAACATTTGAAAATTTTATAAATTTAATACATCATTTTTTTTAACGTAAACTTTAGACCATATGGGTGAATCACCCATTCCACACCCTTCACTAACATGTCATTCACTTTTAAATACCTCCCTTTGATGGGTCACTCACCCATAAGGTCCCAAATTTGGCTACCCACCCACCTATGGTGCCCCATCCCCAACAAATCAACCACTTATAACACCTCATCACCAACTATCCACTCACCCATAAACCCTAAATCCCTACCCCTACACCCATAACCTTTGATCACAGACCCTTAACCCTAACCCCAAACTCCTAACTCTTCACCCTTAATCCCAAACCCCAACCCCTTAACCTTTGACCCTCAACAATATCTCTTCTACAAAACCTATACATTGTGCCTTTTCAATGTGCACCAATGATTTTTTTTATTATCACTATTGTATTCTATACACCTCCTACAACTATAATAGAGTTATTTGAGCCTTCACTACCTAAGTTTTACATGCGAGGGCCTTTCATCAACATATCACTTGCATTCTTACATAGAGGAGCTTCTACCAATTAGTTTTCCTCTCACAATTGAGGTTCAACAAATGGAGAGCTCGTTTAATATCATATAAGAATATTAATTGTTTATTGGTTAGAGAAATCTTATCGTTCGTAGTTTGATCCAAAGATAGAAATTTTAGAATTATTTTGGTCATTCACCAAATCTTCCCAATTTTTAGTGTCATTATCCAAAGAGCATAAAAAATCCTATTGAATACTAATATGAGCGTTACATGATTTGCTAACCTCTATAGCTACTATTTATTGTTGTTTGGTGTTTACTCCAAAGATAGAACTTCATAATCATTATGATTCTTTCTCAAATACTCCCAAGTTGTCTACTCAGTACTAATATGATTTTTACAAGACTTGCTAGCCTCTACAACTAGTTTTTATGAATTCCATCAACATTTCCTATCCTAAATATCTTTACAAGACTTGATGGCCTCTACAACCCTAGAGGGTATGATTCTTTGTACTAGAACCCATAATGATTACCAAGAAAAGTAGAACTAGGGGAAAAATAGTTGTTAAGGGTATTTTAGAAAATTTTGTTTATTCAAAATTTGAAATGAGATTTAATTAACACCAAATCCTTAACCCAAAACCCAAAATAACTAACCCTTAACCCTTAGTCCCAAACCGCAAACTCTTAATCTGTAACCCCAAAATATGAATTATTGATGAATAAAAAATAATCATTATTTATGTAGGGGTATTATGAAATTTTTTATCTACAAAGAAATAAAGAGCAACATTCCAAATAATGAGGGCATTTAGAAATTTTAGTATTGACATAAAATCAAAATAAAACTTAATTAAAAATAATAAAATATTAATTCCTTTATTTAAATAATAAATGTTAATATTTTATGAACGCTATTAATAAAGGGTATTATTGTTGTAATTAATTAAAATAAAACATGTGTTAATATGTGTAAAGATAATAACCAAAAAGGAAAGAGTATTGTAGTTTATTCATTTTATTTGTTATTCACTAAATGTTAAGTTTTGTTATTAAAATAATAATTTTTT
Organism: Tamarix austromongolica; assembly: GCA_039764185.1. Lineage (NCBI taxonomy): Eukaryota > Viridiplantae > Streptophyta > Magnoliopsida > Caryophyllales > Tamaricaceae > Tamarix > Tamarix austromongolica. Next base: position 15,009,346 of record CM077817.1, read on the forward strand.
TATTCATCAAATGTTAATTCTATTCATTCAATGCTAATTTTTTTACATATTAATAAAATGAATAAATTATAATACTATTATTTTTAGTTATTATTTTTACACATATTGATACATGTTTTGTTTTAATTAATTACAATAATAATTCTTTTTATTAATAAGGTTTGTAAAATGTAATAATAAGGATGTGATATCTGAGTAATTAGCCCATTTAGGGGGGTTGTCAATGGGTGAATGACCCATGAGAAGGTCTTAGTTACAGATGAGTGACCCGTTAGGAGGGATGTCATATATATAGGTGATTTTTCCGTTGATGAGGGGTCTATGGGTGACTTGCCCATTGATTGGGGAAAATGGTGGTTCACCCATAGGATATAAAGTTTACTAAAAAAAAGATTCCAAATAAATGGCCCCCTTTTGAGGGGTTTGATTTTATTTTTGATGGAACCATGAATTGATTTATTTAAAAAAATTATATGAGTTACATGTATATATACATATATCATAAAAATATGATATTAGATAAAGTAAAATAAAAAACCTTAAAAGACGCACTTTAGTAAGGTCATGTATAGCATGATGAGTACTATAACTAAATAAGCCGAGAAGAAACTGCAAAGAAGTTTCCCATCTTTAAAAATGAAGCATTGATAGTCAGGGTCTTTTGGACGAATGTGATCTTACCCTTTGAAAATGCCTGCACAATTGGGAAATTTCCTAAGGCTATAAATTTAAGCCTATATACTAACCGTAAGCTTGCGGACACTAATGTATCCAATGAAAAAACAAAACAAAAAGATGCAGAACTGTTATCTTATAGTACTGCTTAGGTAATGTAAGCAAAACCTAGCTACACTGTTATAAGGGCCCCGGCCGGGATCAATTTGTGTATATGAAATGAAACTTTATGCAGCAACCTAGCTTTCTAGGGTGCTACTGGGGAGAGTCGGACGCATCCATCGACCAAATTGGCTTCTTGTTTGTGGTAACATTCGTATTGTCGAGTGCTGCTATCTGCCACTTTCGTGGATCATTTATAATACAATAATCTTAGAAGAATTGCATAGTTGGGACTTGTGATTTAACTAATATTCACCCATAGGATATATATTAAGTGTGACGTATTGAAGGCACATTTGTACGTCCAAACTTGTTTAAATTATATGGCGGACGTTTCTTTTGCGCCAGCAAGTGAAGCCAGCCCGCCCGCACTTCATTGCAGCGTGTCCCTGAGCGTGAATAATGTGTGTGTATATATAGATGGATACATATGCAGCAAAAGGAATGAACTTATGAGTGCCAGAGCCTGGTAATTAACTAGCTGGATGGGCAAAGTCTCTCGTTCGAGGCACAACAATGGCTCCAGTTCGTCCACTTCTACTGTCCCTTGGAAGGACATGTTTCGTTCTGCTTCCTTTCGAATGCCAAAGCATGATCCATTTTCGCCGAGGGGAGAGTCATCTGCTGGCACTTCAGGCCTAAAATCTCAACGGCGTATCCAACATTGCAATTCCGAGGTACAATATTGATTTTGCTTACATTAAGCTAATTAATTAGATCGAGTACGCTAGCTATACATGCTGTCTGTCTGTGATTGACAGATCACAAGTGGTGGACGTATACTCTCCATGGATCGCAATCCTCGTTCAGACCCTAACTTGAGTGGTGCAACTTCAGCTTCATCTACCGTGCCGTGGCAAGAAATGGTCCGATCGGCTTCTTTTAGAAGGCCTGCGGATTTCTCACCACGGGATAGGAATGGCATAATTGTAACGAGGGAAAACAATCATGCTCAGCCGCAGCAAAACCGTCCAAGAACTACAGCAGCAATAACAAGAGAAAATAACAGTCATGCCAGACCCCAGCAGAACAATCCTGATACTGCTGCAGTGACGACAAGTGGCGAAACTAATCTCGTTCAACCACGGCAAAACAATCCACGCTCTACTTCTTCATTGATGCGTGTTGATTCCATACAGATAAGGCCTGATCCTCGTTTTACCGACGCAAGTCGAGTTATGTCCCTTGAAGGTCGGGATATTTCACCACGAGATGAAACCGTTGATCGTGCCCCAGACACAATCCAAGCTGAGCAGGTTTGGTTTCTAACTCCCAGCTCCAGGTGATTTATAATCCACTCTTTAAACTGAAGCATAGGCGACGTTTGTTTATGTCTAGCCTCTCTCGTCTGTCTTCTAGCTAATGGCTTACGTATATAAACTTTTCTCTTGCAGATAGGAGGCGGGAGTTCATCCTTGATGGAAAATAACCTTAACCTTAACCTTGGTTCACAAAACCAAGATGAAATACAGTTGGACGACCAAGCCTTATCTGAAGAAGACAATATCACTGCTAATTCTCCACGAATAATATCACAAAACAACGACGTAATGTTACCTAACATCAAGCTCGTTACTTTTCCAAAAGATCCTCATCTTCGTATGGCCCTCTACGTTACCATGGCTCAGGCAATACTGGCCATTTTACTTGTCCTTTTCTATGGCGGCCTCAAGTTGCTTGAAGAATACCTTCGTCCAATTTTATGGGCAGCTTTCTGTTCCATCCCTATAAGGGGAATCCAAGACACCCTCGTCGAGTTTTGGTCCGAGCCACTAAGACTAGGACTCATCGAAACCGTCTTAGCGATACCCGTAGCTGTTCTGAAGGTTTTAGTTGGCACGGTCGTCGATGCTCAGGAAGTATACGATTGGATCTTTCACGGTAAGGAGTTGGTTTTGTCAGGGCAGGTACCACATGGACATGGTACTACTAGTGGCTTCTTGAAGCTGTTTCGTAGGCTCGTATCTTTTGGGTTCTTTGTGTTTGCGTACGAGCAGATTGGTAGTTTTGGGATTTTCACTCTCCTCGGCGTAGGCTTCATGTTTAGCACCTCCAGTCTTTACCAAACGACGGTGTCGACGATTTCTTCCCTCAGAAGCGACAGTTTTAGGCTGAGGACAGCTGAGACCAATGTGGATCAGAGCAGAGTCGGTATACTCGTTGCTCATTGGATTTTGAGCAGATTGAAGACCATCCTGGCTGTTGCATTGATCTTAGGAATGATGTTTGCATTCTTGGCAGGAGCGATCTTCTTCTCCTATAAGATCGGAGTCGAGGCTAAGGACGCGGTTGTCTCTTTAAAGTCTCACTTAGAGGAGAGTAACTTTGAAGATCAGAAGCTTGGTATCAAGCGATGGATAGAAGAACATGAGGTCATGGAGACCGTGGAGTGGTACACCAATGAATGCTATGAGACGCTGTGGCAGCAGGTGGACATTTTGTCTGCAAGGTACAATATAACCGAGTTCATGAAATTAGTCAAGCACTTGGTGATATCTCCACCCAACTCGAGTACCAATCCTCATCAATATCCGGTGAACTTCTCTGGATTGAGAAATCTGAAGTCGGTCATGAAGGAATTGCTGGTTACCAAGGAGGAAATGTTTGAAAAGGCCAAATGTTTAGCCACTCAAGGAATCGATGAGTTCCTGCATGCATTAGGCAGCAGTCGGTTTATCCTTGACGGATTCTTAAACCTCGTGCTCTCGATAGGCCAGTCCATGGTCTATGGAGCAGCAGGGTTGCTGAACATTGTGCTACAAGTCATGGTATTCTTCTGGGTCCTATACTATCTTTTAACATCAGAATCCGGAGGAGTGACCGAGCAAGTCATGAAGATGATTCCAATCTCTAAGCCAGCAAAGAAACGCTGCATCGATGCTCTAAATAATGCTGTTTCTGGTGTTTTAGTTGCCACAGCTGAGATTGCTTTCTTTCAAGGGTGTTTCACATGGTTACTATGCAGGCTTTACTCGATACACTTTGTGTATATGTCAACTATGCTAGCTTTTATTAGCCCTTTACTGCCTATATTTCCACCTTGGGTACCGGCACTACCTGCAGCCTTGCAGCTGATTTTGGATAGTAGATACGTGATGGCTGCTAGCTTCTGTGTCACGCATCTTGTGCTTATGGATTATGGCGCTTCTGAAATTGCAGAGGATGTACCTGGTTATAGTGCCTATCTTACTGGAGTTAGCATCATTGGCGGCATGACTCTGTTCCCATCTGCTTTGGAGGTAATCTACATAATTTTGGTATCCTGAATTGAGTTTATACGTTTTGTAAATGACTGTTGTCTTGTTGAATTTGATTAGGTGTCTTTTTCATTGAAGTTTTGTTTGACTTTTAGGGTTAGTTTTGACTTTTGAGGACAACAAACGAAGGATTATAAAAATTATATAATTATTAACTGCTGACCATGAATTTTAAGACAGAATACATACTAGGGCCCTATGTATTTATACTATTGTATGAAGCTATCATTTCTTATATAATCATCATAATATTTTAATAATATTTAAATATACATAATTAAAGAAGATATATATATATAGACACACACACACACAACCATTTTTAAATACAAAAAATGTAATTAGTGTTAAATACTTTAATACATTTGAGAGAAATGACTCATTTATCTGTATCTTAGTATATTAAGGTGACACCTATTATGTAAACACTCATTTTATTTATTAAATTATGAATATAAGAAATAAAAATTAAACAAACTCCAGCACATCTAAAATTATATCCTAAAATTTGGAATTTTTAGATATCAAAATATTAAGATATACCACATATAGTTAAGAGTTTTACATTTTAATATATGAAGTAAGGAAATATTTGCACTCGAACATATGCACTCGGTATTTTGATATATCGGTGCATTTCATACCCCAACTGATGGTCTTCAATTTTTTCATCTTGACAAGTTCTTAATATATGTTTAGTAAAATTTTAGATCTTTTTTATTTGAGGACCTAAATACGAGTCTACTATTATTATAGTCAGGGTCGATCTTAATTATTAAAGCGATTTATCTTAGAAAAAAATAAATAACATTGTAAAGATTAAAAAGGTGGACATGGATCTCCTATAGAATTGATAAATGTAGCAAGCAACGATACACTTTATAGAAGAGTTTTTAAGGGAGAAAAAAATATTTCAACTTTCAAGTACTTTTATTAATCTAAATGTAGAAGAATACGAAAACATACTAACTATTATTATGTCATTCCTAGCAAATATGTGATCCCATTCGAACTTAGACATAATTGAATGATATTTATGTTAGTGTGTAGCCAATATATATTAACAACTAATCATGATTATATCAAAAATATTTAATTACTCTATAAGGTCTGTTTTTCACTTTATCTAATGATAATTTAAGCCAGAAAGGTGTCATGTATGCGGGCAAGCAGATTGAGACAGTTAGTGTTGGGGGTCAAAAATAAAAAGTAGGATATTTTTACATTGCCACGTTTACATTACAAGCCTCCGTTGGATTTATTTATTACGAGCAACCTCCGTTGGATATTTAAACCGGAAGGTTATTGACGTCGACGGGAACACGGTTCACGGCAGTTATCCTGCGGTCCAATCATTTTATCATTGATTAAATTCTAACTTTTTTTTCTCAAGGGCCCCAAAAAAAAACTTAACTTTTAACGGCCGTATTCAACTCATATGTGGACGCCACCAGGACAAAAGGCACTTTTCCTTCATCCGACACATTTACTCTTTCTTCTCTGGCAAACTACTGGTCAATCTAATCTCCAATCCGCGGCCATCCCTTTCCGTTTCTGTCGATTTCATCGTTCCGCCGAAACTCCAGGTGACAATTTCTCGTTTAAGACTCAGAAACCAAAACACTATAAGGAATAGTAGTCTCACAAAAAAGTTCAATCATTTTGATTGAATCTGCTCCCCCTTTTCCCTCTCCTCAATGTGATGGAACTCATTCCTTACTCTGACCCAAAGAGCTCCATCGGCACCACCACCCCACCTTGGCAAGAAATGTTCCGATCGGCCTCAGTCCGTAAACCAACACAACCCAACGATTCCAATGGCTCGCCATCATCCACCGCCACTAACGCCACTTCATTCTCGGGAGATCCTCAGGTTCGACTCGCCCTCTACATATCGATGGCCCACGCAGGTCTCCTGTTCTCCATTTTGGTCCTGTATGGTGTTTGCAAATTGCTTGAGGAATATCTTAGACCCCTTCAATGGGCAGTCCTCTGCTCAATTCCTCTTAGAGGAATTCAACAGACCCTTGTCGGGTTTTGGTCTGAACCCTTGAAATTAGGACTGACGGAGACGTTTATGGCCGTGCCCGTTGCCATTTTTAGGGTTTTTGTGGGCACAATTGTTGATGTTAGGGATGTGATTTCTCGGGTTGTGTTGCGGAGACAAAAGAATCCGAGAAAGTCTAGGAAGAAACGAACTGGGTTCTCGACTTTATTGAGGTGGCTTATGTCGTTGTTTATTTTTGTTGTTGCGTATGAGAGGCTTGGACCAATGGGGTCACTGGCGCTCCTTGCATTTGGGTTTCTATTTAGTCCTAATAGTGTGGAGTATACCATGGATGCTGTTTCGTCGTTTAGGAGTCATAGTTTTCGGCGGAGTAGAGTTAGTGCGTTCTTTACTCGTGGGATATTGAAGAGGTTGGAGACAATTGTAGCAATTGGATTGATGTTTGTCATGATTGTTGGATTTCTGTCGTCTGTCATATTCTGCACGTATAAGGTTGGTGTTGAGAGTAAAGATGCAGTTTTTGCCTTGAAAACGCGTGTTGAGGAGAGCAACTATGCAGGCATCAAGAAGTGGATGGATGACAACGATGTTGCTGGCACCGTGGATAAGTATACTACACAGTTCTACGAGACTGTGTCCGTGCAAATTGATGATTTGGCGATGCAGTATAATCTGACAGAGTTTGTGACTGGCATTAAGCACTTCGTTGCAAAGCCTAGTAACTCGTCAGTGCACTCAACGTCTTTGGTCAGTCCGTCCCCTTATACGGAGAAGTTTATCAGTTTAAAAGTAAAGTTTAAGGATAGGGACTGGGGAAACATTTATACAGAACTAGATGGTATCGTTAGAGAATTATTGGCAACTAGAGTTGACCTGGTTGAGAAGGCTAAAGGTTTTGCTCTGCAAGGACTCGATGTCTCCCAGCGAGTGTTTGCAAGTAGCACCTCCGTTGTGGGTGGTGGTGCGAAGTTTGTGTTTGCTATATTACATTCAATCGTCTCAGGAGCAGCTGGGTTCTTCTACTTCTTATCCCAGTCCATGGTATTCTTTTCGGTTTTGTATTACCTGATAACATCAGATTCTGGAGGTGTCACTGAGCAAATCATAAGCATGTTACCCGTATCAAGTTTGACCAGGACTAGATGTGTTGAAGTTCTTGATAATGCGATATCTGGCGTTCTGTTGGCCACTGCTGAGATTGCGTTCTTTCAAGGCTGTTTAACATGGCTTTTATTTAGGCTATTCTCAATACACTTTTTATACATGTCAACTGTCCTTGCTTTCATCAGCCCTTTGTTGCCAATTTTCCCATCTTGGCTGTCAACACTTCCTGCTGCTGTCCAGCTGCTGCTGGATGGAAGGTATATCTTGGCCATTATTTTGTCTGTTATACATCTTGCGTTACTGGAATATGGGGCATCAGAGATCCTAGAGGATATACCAGGTCATAGTGCATATCTCACTGCACTTAGTATTATTGGTGGAATGACCTTGTTCCCATCTGCTCTAGAGGTAACTTCCGTGGAATTTTAAGGTTTCTATCCTACATTTCATCATCATGATTATGCATTATGCATCTATATGTGCTGGTGAGACAGTTTGTTTCCCATGCTTGCTCTGCTTGTTTGTGTCTTAAGTTATGTGTTTAACATGCTACTAGAGAATTAAATTTGGAGGTGCTTCATTGCATGATTATGAGCCACGAGCTTCGATTTGCAAATTAGTGTAATGTACTATCTTTCTTGTAAAGTCAAATTTTTTAGATCCAAAAATTGACCTTGATCTAATGCATATACTGTGCATTAATCTAATGATAACTTCTACATGCACCAATTGTGATGGTTGTGGTTGCTTCTTTTCCTCTTCAACTAATTTTTTTTGCAGTACTTTGCCCCCCTTTAGCTAGCCATGAACTTATCTCAACCTTTACTAATTGTGATAGCTATGAGTTATTATGACGGGAACTGCTCTTGCTCTCTAGATAATAAAATCTTAGCATATAGTTTTGTTGGCTAATTAAATTAAGAGTATACTTAAGGTGAATTAACTTTGTGTCTCTCGCCCTCTCTGTGCAGGGAGCAATAATGGGCCCCCTGATTACTACAGTTGTCATTGCTCTCAAGGACTTGTACACAGAATTTGTCTTAAATGAGCCAAAAGACAAGGACGAGTAGAAGGCATTACGTCTATTTCAAATTCTGGTTCTTGTTGTCGACGGTAATTTTGAGAAAAACCTCACACTTCAATTGCTAATGCTCGCAAGTGTACATCTAGCTCCAAGCACAATTTTTTTTGCAGATATGTGCCTTGCCCTTCCCTCCATCCTTATCCCCTGCATATGCAATTTTTATTTATTTTACTTGTGTAATTGTAAGACTTTCTCCGGGTAGTTCTGGGAATAGTATAGTAATGGTTGTCTGTATGTATCTACTTTATGGTTAGCAGTGATTCAGAAAGAAACAAGTTCATCTTTGCTTCTTGTATTTGCATGTGTACTCTTAAGAAGTCTTGTTTCTAGTAAAGTTATATCAGATGATTCGGATTTTTGTGCTTTTTGTTGAGCAATGTTGTAACGAAGTATGTATGTATATGACTTTCTTCTTCTATGAAATCAAAAGATATATGACAGTTGAAACAAACTTTGTTTTGTACATCATGTAGGCTGAAGTGAGTAGTGTCATTCATCAATGACACTTTTTGCCTTTCTAATTGATGCCATATCAAGTTGATCAGTATTAGCTAGCAGGGGTCTTGTTCTTTCCATAACTGCTTTCATTTAGCACCCGTTTCTCCATAATTACAAGGAGATAAATTCTCTAGTTGGCACTGCAGATTTCAGGAATCCAAACCTTTAGCTGACATAATGTCAATATCAAGTATAAACATTAATGCTATTTGTTTCTCTTAACAGATAGTCCATGGAGATGTTTGGTTAAGGACCTCCTTTTCTTGGGGAGGTGGCATTTGTATTTTAATATATTCTGCCCCTGCTGATGCATCAACCCTTTTTTGTCCTAAGTGGGTGCATAGCAATAACAGTGCTATAAGTTGAAAAATGAACTCATGGACATATTTCCTTAGATGAAGGTGAAGTTGTAAGACTAGATGAATCAGAGTTTTTTTCTCCTGTCAGTCAACAAGAGCAAGTCATCTTATTCTAGTGTAACACCCCCAACCTACAGCCTAGGAGGAAAGTGTTGCATGTTGCAAACTACCTGACGAACTCATATAGCTAGTAAGGCTAAGCAAAAGAAACTGAGATAACAACACTAGTAATTGAATTATTGCATAGAAAAGAGATTCTAACAAGATTACAATTAGATTTTATTTAAAATAAAGCTGATTCGACAAGTGTTACGTTATTATCATAGACTCTTTATTAATCCATTCGACTAGCCACACACCATTATATTCGATTCCTGACCTTTAGATCATGTTTCAGAAGACTCACCTAAAATATTAAAGGGGTGAGCAAACTACAACTCAACAAGTAATTGGCCCCACCGGCCAAAACAGGAATCAAATTAAATCTATAAATTACAAAAAAATAATGAAAGGAATAACCATAAAAACATGGAATACAAAGGGTCATTAAAAGCGTTTAAGAGTAGACATTGCAAACCGCAAATGAATTAATTGTTCACAAAACCATGAAGGGTTAGTAGGACCAATAATCAATTCAATAACTAATCACATAAATCAAAACAATTATTAAATGGAGTAACTGTGGCCGCTAGGGGCCCTAAGGTTAGGGAACAATAACGACAACTATCGACGGTCCCTCTGTCGTTTGTTGAGAGTTAATAGGATATTTTACGTAGTGCACTATTAGCAGTCTACTGAATGGCCCAATAAGGGCTTACCCTGCCCTTTGGGGCACAATTACAAAACAAACAAAATATCCTACTAACAAGAAATACAACATAAAACAATTATATGTCAAAGATGATTAAAACAATCAAATACAATCAATAAAATATTTGATCCCAATTTAGTAAAATAAAATATAGAGAAATCAATCATATTTAATCCGTAAGTCATTTTCTCAATATTATTTGACAAAAATAGAGATTAAAAGCTGATTATGAAATAATAGGTTTATAAATGGAATGACTAAGGGGTAAGTCACTCATAAACTAATATTTTATAAACCAATGAAAATAATAAGAAAATTATTGTAGACAATATATATAAAACACACACACACACACACACACAAATGATAAGGTTGATAGTCTAGATACTTACCTGAATACGTTATCTCAAAAGTAATGAAAACGATATCAGATTTTTAGTCAACCGATCCTCAGTAGTGTTACGGTACAATAAAGACTATTGAAATATCAAAGTAGGCAGTAGCAGGGAGGAGGGAGAAAGAAAAGTGGACACTGAGTGTCTGACTTAGGCGAAGGAAGAGAAAACTTGAGCAGAGGTAAAGTAATAGAACTGAGGGAAAATATAATAAAGCTTTGATGGATTAATTCTGGACAATTTATAGATAAAAGCAACACGACTGATCGGACAGACATGTGAAAAGTTCAAGACCCCTCACTTATGTTTGAATAAATACTAAACTGGTAAACCATAAGTTAGTAACTCAAATTATCATATTAGTACTACAAGTCTACAAAATGGAAATTCCAGAAGAACATAGATTATCTATAAACTACCCAATAACTTATTATCAATAAAGGAGGCTAATAATTACCAATATTTAATACCATAGTAAATTCTATTATTATTATTATTATTGAATTGAATGAATCTAACGTAGAAAAATACAAAAAGATAATTCACTCAAAATTCCATTACCATTCGTTTTCCTACTTAATGCACATGTACTAATCGATTATTATTATTAATAATGTATATTATTATTTTATTATCATCATTTTTTTTGGGGTCCTTACATCCTCCCCTTCGAACAAAAAGTTTCGTCCCTGAAACTTGTATACCTTAGTCCAAAAATAAATTTAGATACTTATCTTTGACTTCATTCTCTTGCTCCCACGTAGCCTCTGTAGCTAATTGGTTTCTCCATATACTTTAACCTGTGGAACTGTTCTCGATCTCAAGACTTGTTGCTTCCTATCAATGATATTGATCGGCTCCTCATCATACGTGAGGTCGGACCTCAATTCTAATGGTTCGCACTAAATCATGTGACTGATGTTAGGCACATACTTCTGGATCATGTACACATGGAACACATCATGAACCCCACTCAAAGTTGGTGGTAAGGCAAGCCTATAAGCTAGCTCGTCCACTTGGTCTAATATCTTGAACGGTCTAATAAATCTTGGGCTCAGCTTGCCCTGCTTTCCAAAACACATCACACCCTTAGTCGGAGACACGTTCGAAAATACATGGTCACCGACGTTGAACTCCAAGGGTCTCTTCCCAACATCGGTGTAACTCTTTTGGCAGCTTTGAGCCGCTCGTATCCTTTCTTTAATCAGCTAGACCTTGTCTGCCATTGACTTGAAAATTTTTTGGGCCCAACCATTTCTTCTCACCTATATCATCACAATAGATAGGAGACCTACACTTCCTCCCATATAATGCTCAAACGAAGCCATCTTGATAGAGGAGTGATAGTTGTTGTTATAAGCAAATTTGATTAATGGCAAATGATCCTCCTAATTACCCTTGAAATCCATCCTCCTAAGCTTTTAGCTTAAGAAAACTTCTCTCACAATCTTAACTCCGTTCAAATTTAGAACCCTTTCTCATAAGTCGAGTCAGTGGAGTTGTTATCTTGGAAAATCCTTCCCCAAACTTCTTGTAGTAACCTGCTAGGTCTAGGAAGCTTCTACCTCTATTACATTAGTAGGCCAAGCCCAATTTATGATGGCTTCCACCTTCTGTGGATCCACTGAAATACCATTCCCTGAAACCACATGTACCTAGAAAAGACACCATTTCCATCTAAAATTCACACTTCTTGAACTTAGCATAAAGCTGGTGCTCTCGGAGTGTCTATAGGACTATCTTTAAATGTTGTTGATGATCCTCTCGACTCATAGAGTATACTAAGATATCATCAATGAACACGACCACGAACCTATCCAAAAAAGGTTGAAATACTCAATTCATTAGATCCATAAAACCCGCTGGCACATTATTCAAGCCAAATGGTAGCACCAAAAACTCAGTGGCCATAGCGAGTTCGGAAGGTAATCTTGGGCACATCCTTGGGCTTAATCTTCAATTGGTGATAGCTAAATCGTAGATCTAGCTTGGAGAATATCTCAACTCCTTGCAACTAGTCAAATAGTTCATCTCTCCGTGGAATCATATAACGATTCTTCACATTCACCTTGTTTTGCTTCCGGTAATCTACACACAAACGCATACTACCATCCTTCTTAACAAACAAAATCGGGACACCCCATGGTGGCACACTAGACCTGATATGCCCCTTCTCCAACAATTCCTGTAGCTGCAACTTAAGTTTCTTTAGCTCTGCTGGAGCCATCCGATATGGGGCATTAGATATTGGTGTTGTGTCAGGGATCAATTGTGTCTCAAAATCAATTTTTATATCAGGTGGTATTCCAGGTATATCGTCAGGAAAGACATCTACAAACTCATTTATCTCCTCGATGTCCTCCAACTTCGCAACCTTGTGACTGACATCTTTGACTGAACATAAGTACCCCATACAACCTTTCTTCAATAGTTTCCCATCTTCCAAAGCAGAGATAAGAGGAAGTGGAGGACAAAGTTTGGAGCCGACGAACTGAAATTTGGGTTGTCCCAAAATTCTAAAGAGTACACTCTTCGAGTGATAATCAGTGATGGCATGATGGAGGGGCAGCCAATCCATACCGAGTATGACATCAAAGTCGTACATATCTAAGAGGATAAGGTCGGCTAATAGGTCCCTACTATCAATATCTATAGCACAACCCTTAATTAGCAATTTAGTCACAAAAGATTTACTAACGGGTGTGGCTACATATAGTTCAACATCTAAGGGCACGGGCAAACTATCTAGCTTCTGAGAAAAAGTACTAGAAATGAAGGTGTGGGTAGCACCAGGGTCAATAAGCATATAAGTAAAAACATCGACAATTTGTAGGGTACCTGTGATGACATCATTAGATTTCTGGGCATCCTCTTCGGTGAGTGCAAAAATTCGTCCGCGGCTTGTCTGTCCCTTCCTGATATTCTCTTGAGGTTGTTTTTGTGGAGCTAAGCCATTACCGTTCCTTTCATATTTTGGGGGAAATTAGCAATTTTGTGTTGCAAGCTACCACATTTGAAGCAAGCTCTTGTCTTAAGATAACATTCTATCCCAGGGTGGAATCGGCCACAACAAGTGCACTTCGCGTTCATTGTATACCTCCCACTCGATGGACTTGTCTTAGGCTTTTTCTGATCGCTTCGATTGGGTCGGTTCCTATACTAAGATTCCATCGGTCTATCCTTCCTCTTATGTTCCATCTGTTAGATAGCAAACTGCTTTTATTCCCTCTCCACAACTATAGTTGTATCCACCACGCCACGCTATGTTCGGAGTTGCATAGGAGCCGCCTGTCTTCGAATGGAAAATTTCAACCCGTCCTAGAACCTCATAGCCTTAGTAGCATAATCAGCGATAGTGTACGGAGCAAAGGGTGAGAGGTGTGTAAATAGCTTAACATATTCTGCCACTGAAATATTCTCCGATAGTGTATGGAGCAAAGGGTGAGAGGTGTGTAAATAGCTTAACATATTCTGCCACTGACATATTCTCCTCTTGTTGTAACTGGTGGAATTCGGAAGCCTTTTGGTCCTTACATACTTTAGTAAAGAACTCTGCATTGAATAACTCTTTAAACTCATTCTATGTGGTCCCAACTTGACCAACCTTCGTAACCCTCCACCAGTCCATTGTTTTTTCTAGCTTGTGTGTAGAAAATAACACCTTTTATTTGTCAAACACCCCACAGATTCAAATAATTCCTCCGTTCTTGAGAGTCAGTCATCTGCCTGCTTTAGATCACCATCACCTGCATAAATTGGAAGCCTCAACTTCTCGAACTCAATGATAGAGCGTAGTGCTTGAGGTGCTCCATTTCCTGGTGCAGGTGCGAGAGGTATTCTGCCTACTTGTTGTCCCAATCAAGCTTGCTAGCTGCTGGAAAATTGCATTTGTGATTATCTGTATTGGATCCTCTAGTTGCTTTGGTGCAAGATGAGCATTACTTGTCCTGGCAGCATTGTTCGCCTTCCTCCTCGCACCATGGTTACCCCATTGGGCAAGAGGGACATCATCCACAAATGCTTGTCTACCTAGAGCCATCGGAACCTAACACAGAATAAACTCATAAGCACCTTTGTGCCCAATATGAGATCATCTATCAAGTGAATCCAGCTAGAACACACCTCAACTAAGGCTGATAAATCCCTAATTACCTAAAACCTTGCTTTGATACTATTTCTATAATACCCCCAACCCGCAGCTTAGGAGGAAAGAGTTACACACCTCAAACTACACGAGGAGCTCATATAGCTAGTAAGGTTAAACAAAACAAACTGAGATCATAACACTTATAATTGAATTATTGCATAGAAAAGAGATTCCAACAAAATTACAATTCATATTCTATTCAAAATAAAGCTGACTCAACAAGTTTTACATTATTATCATAAACTCTTTATTAATTCATTTGACTAGCCAAACACCAATTTATTCAATTCCAGGCCTTCAGATCATGCTTCATATGACTCATTTGAAATATTAAAGGGGTGAACAAACCATGACTCAGCAAGTAACTGGCCCCACCGCCCAAAATAGGAATCAAATTAAATTTATAAAGTGCCAAAATATAATGAAAGGAATAACTATAAAAACATGGAATACAAATGGTCATAAAATGATCATTAAAAGCGTTTAAGCGTAGACATTGCAAACCACAAATGAATTAATTGTTCACAAAACAATGAAGAGTTAGTAGGACCAATAATCAATTCAATAACCAATCACAAAAATCAAAACAATCAATCAATGGAGTAACTATGGCCACTAGGGGCCCTGCGGTTAGGGAACAATAACAACGATTTATCGACAGTCCCTATGTCGTTTAGTGAGAGCCAATAGGATATCCTACATAGTGCGCTACTAGTAGTATCGATTAACATTCTCACACTACTAAATAGGTTAATATGGGCTTACCCCATCCTTTGAGGCATAGTTACAAAACAAATAAAAGATCCTACTAACAAGAAATACAATATAAACAATTATACGTCAAAGACGATTAAAACAATCAAATACAATGAAAAAAATATTTGATCCCAATTTAGAGAAATAAATCATATTTTATCCGTAAGTCATTTTGTCAATATTATTTGATAAAAATAGAGAGTAAAAGCGGATTACGAAATAATAGGTTTATAAATAGAATGGCTAAGGGGTAAGTCACTCGAACTAAAATTTTATGAACTAATAAAAATAATAAGAAAATTATTATAGACAATAGATATAAAATATATGTATACAAATAATAAAGTCGATAGGCTAGATACTTACCTGAATACATTATCTCAAAAATAATGGAAACGATATCACTTTTTGGTCAACCAATCCTCAGTAGGCTTACAGTACAATAAAGACTATTGAAATATCAGAGTAGGCAGTAGCAAGGAGGAGGGAGAAAGAAAAGTGGGCATTGCGTGTCTGACTTAGGCGAAGGAAGAGAAAAGTTGGGCAGAGGTAAAGTAATAAAAACAAGGAAAAATATAATAAAGCTTTGATAGATTAATTCTGGACAATTTATAGATAAAAGCAACACGATTGATCGTACAGATATGTGAAAAGTCCAAGACCCCTCACTTACCTTTGAATAAATACTAGACCGGTAAACTACAAGTTAGTAACTCAAATTATCATATCAATACGAGTCTACAGATGGAAATTCTAAAAGAACATAGATTATCTATAAACTACCCAATAACTTATTATCAATAAAGGAGGCTAATAATTTCCAATATTTAATACCAAAGTAAATTCTATTATTATTATTATTGTATTGAATGAATCTAACGTAGAAAAATACAAAAAGACAATTAACTCAAAATTCAATTACCATTTGTTTTCCTACTCAATGCACATGTACTAATCGATTACTATTATTAATGTATATTATTATTTTATTATAATTATTTTTTTCCCAGGTCCTTACATCTAGTATTGCATCTTCTGTTCATTACAGTGCAGCTGGACTAGTCTACTTGTATATTGGTTAGTAGGGGTTTAAAGCTATTATACACTATCTGGGTACTTTTTAATTATTCTTGATCGGTGTCAAAGTTGGATTAAAATTATACGGAGTTTTTTTCTACACTAGAACTTTCATTTAATTTCCAGGTCATTATGTTGGTGAATTTGTTTAGAATAATCATAATGGTTGCAATTGCTTCCTTGAAAATTCATTTGCCTGTAACCTGGAAATTCGAAGTTTAGTTTAGTACTTGATACAGTGCTATTGGCTAAAACATATACATAGTACAATGGGGGCTACTTTTTTTTTACCCTCTATGTATGAGGGAGCTAAATCAAATTAAGGCAACATAACAGCCTCTAAAACCATTCCCCTGTTTCGCCAGTTATGGCATGATCCACATCAAAACACAAGTCTCTTCGTATCCAAACAAGTGTGCATGACATCACCTTCCTGTTTATCTTTCTGAAGCTGGAGCAGTATACTCCGGTGATGCCCATTGACGTCTTGCTTACCTGATACTTTTGCCCATGCTGTTCTCATTTTCACTGTTTGTTTTCCTGGGGCTTATGTGAATTACCATCCATACAGGAAACCCCTGCTAAATTTTGTTCTGAATCTATAAGATCAGCCCTCAAAACAACAATAGTGGCTGCATCCATCATATTTGCTTGTGTCCTTCAAATCTTCAATTGCCTCTAGTGATGTTTTCATGTTGACACTCTTAAAACTGGATGAATACATGCAACTTGAATATGTTTTGTCTATCATAGAGGCTTCATGTTCTGAAATTTACTTGTATTACCCTTTTGGATAGCAAAGAGCGTTGAAACAGCAGTGGCAGGTGGGTTATTTTACTCAAATTATTGGATGATTGCCCTCTGTGATGTTCTTTTCATTTAGATAGGATTTAATGCAGAGAAGCAGTTCATTTGTCCTCAAGAAGTGGATGAATGAAAATGATGTGCCTGGACTGTTTGATACACTGACAAGTAACATGACAAGATCTCCATCAAACGAGTGGTTGCATAACAGCATAATTTAACAGAATTCATGGGCTGAATTAAGCAGTTTATGAGAGACTCCGGACAATTCATCTGAGCTGCCGAATGCATTAAAGACGTTGCTACAAGATAGGAATCGGGGTAGATTTATCTACAAATTGATGGAATTGTCAAAGATATAATATCCCATAATGCTGAATTTGTTGATAGGGTAAAAGAATTCTCCATTCATGGCATAAATTTTATTGCAAATGTTTTGTTTTAGGCATATTGTAGACGGAGGCATGAAGTTTATCTACCGCTGCTCACCTGTTGTGTCTGAAGTGGCTGGATTTTTCCACCAAAAAACTCAGGCGGTTTTCTTTTCAGTTCTATATTATCTGATTACATCAGTATCAGGAGGGGTGACTGAACAAGTAGTGTGCTTTTGATTTGTCAGACTATGGAAGTTCTTGATATGGCATATCTTACATTCTGTTGTACATTATTGAGATTGCGTTTTTTGAGGGGTTTTAACCTGGCTCTTCTTTAGACTGTTCTGGATCTGTTTTTATACATGTGAACCCTGATTCTTTGATTACTCCCTTGTTGCCATTTTCTCCATCTTGGCTGTCAACAGGGGGACAAATATGTTTTTTTTGTTTTTTGTTATTTTTTTTCTTTTGCTTTTTTCGTCTTCCTCTGTCATCCATCTCAGCTCACGGGCATCTGAGGTTTATGGATATATATGGTCACAGTTTATCTTATTGGGCGTGAATATCCTTGGTGGCGTGGCTTTGTCATACGGTCCTGTACAGTATGAAAGGTGCCACCTCAGCATTACAAAAGAAAAACGAAAATTAATGGACGGATCGTTGTGTCTCCTTCTTCGCCTCCTCCTCTGCTCTATTTTTCTGCAATTGTTGATTCTCGAATCCCCTATCAATTTCAATCTCTGAGTTTGAAACCATGTATCGATGATCAATCTAGTAGAAATATGATGATAAATCGGATAAGAAAGTATAGGAGGAAAAATCGGATCAGAAGAATAAGTATAAGCAGCTACTAAGGAGTAATTGGTATCGCGGGATAGTTAATTTATTGAACACGATTCCCCTTTGCAAATAAGGATGTTAGATAACCAGTTGTGGGTCTCTTAATGTACGTGATGGGCAAAGGTTGCCTTTATTTTTTTGTATTGATATAGAAACAGGCACACGTCATTCAGGGGGAGTGGAGGCAAAGAATTGTCGAGTGATGAGGAGCATCATTCCTAAATGTTAATTGAATGAGCGTGACACTCTTAACACAAAAATGCCTATGTCTGACATTCTCTGTCAGACGGAGACATTTTCTTGCATCTTTAACTGTAGAGACAGAACCCACAAGATTTAGTGAAGCAGTCGGAGATCCTCGTTGGGAAGATGCCATGAGACAAGAGATTTTGAGAAATTGAACAACGAAAAAAGTTAAAAAATTATAGAACTAACCCGAAAGAAAATGAAATTGGAGAACAAACCCAAAAGAAAATGAAAAGAAATCAAAAGGAGAATGAGAAACTAATTGCATGATAAAACAAATCAAAACCGATCGAAGAAAAATTGAATGATGGAGGAGGAAGAAGAATATAAAGGTAACAGAACGTGCTGCAGGGAGAAGATGAGCGGATGAAATTTCACCTTCGGGTCAAACTGAGCGAACAAAAAATGAAGACGCAGACGCTAGCAGTAGATGATGAGGAAGCTGATTTTCAAAGTTGAAGGATGACGTCTCTGCCGAAGATGTATAGTGGTCGCCGCGGAAGATAACAATTAGTCCAGTATTTTAGGTAAATATTAGGATATTATTTAAATCAAATTATTAATTATTAAGGAAATCCCACGACTCGGGCCTTTAGAATAGCTAAATCCCGGTTGCTCTTCCTTAATTAAATAAATTATAGAAGCTTATGCCTTAAGTAGAAAAGCTAATAACTTTATGCCTGTATTAAAAAAAAATTGATAACGTTATGTAGGAGTCATTATTTTTGCTTATTCTATGGCAAGATGTTAATTTAGTTATGTTGAATAATCATATTTATATATTGTAAAATATTAAATATATATTATGGTGAAAAATTGATTCAATATTAGTTAAGTTAGGGTAAAATATTATATTCATATATTGTAAAATATTAATTATATTTTATGATAAAATATTAATTCAATGTTGGTAAAATATAAGTTTATGTATGGTAAAATATTTATTATATTATATGGTCAAGAATAATTACAATACTTGTGAACTACCATTATTATATATGATAAAAGATCATTTTATATATAGTGAAACAATAATGGTGAATGATATGTATAGCAATAGTGAAATATTTATATAAATTATTTTTTAAGTTAAAAGTATATTAATATGGATGCATTTATAACAAAAAAAAAATCAAAAACATTATAAAATATTTTTTTCCATTAATTTTGCTCAAAGATATTTCCAAAATAATAATAATTATTATTATTACCATCATGATAACATCACTAGGTTGAACAATAAAGAAGTGTGCGCAGTTCCCACGATATAGGTATTGCATGATTTGCTTGTGTACCGGAGGAAACATTTGTCACTTGATTGATTTATTTATTTATATTTTTACTTTTGGCTTGCCATGTTTTGCGATTTATGGTCATTATTCCCACCTTCACTTAAACATTGCTTAGATCAGACCGAAAGGTGCCTTTCATCAAAAAATTTGACTATAATGTCTCAAAAATACTAATTTCTTGTTTATTAAAGGACTTGAACACGTTCCAAGTCTATCTCCCCAATTTTTGCTCGTGCCACAGGCCATATCTTAGCTGCCAGTAGCTGTTTCAAAGTATCCTGTGTCGATTAGGATCCTTTTGGTAAATAGATGACGTGCAAATTATCGCTATCGATACATTTCAGCTGCTGTAAACTATTGCCTTCTGGAATATTCAAAACCAATTTTTTTTAAACAAAAAAATACAATGAAAGTGTCGATTTTTTTTTTAAAAAAAAAAGTTGTTAAAATATAAAGCTAAAAGAGTCGATGTCCATCATTTTTACACTTTAAGCAGCTGAATAATTTCGTGACAAAACAAAGATTACAGATAATCGCATCGCGCACCGAAATGAAAACATTTCTGAAAGCGATTCTGCCAGCTGAATAGTTCAAAGATTCCGATCAAACACAAAACTTTAGGGGCGAATACCAAACAGTAGCAGCATGGGAGGCAGCCACTGTAATGCAACAAAGTTGAAATTTCATAGAATACGCATTATATGACATGTACTTAGCGTGCAATTGAACTATTGAGTGCTTACAAAGAGACCGCCACTGTATAGCAGCAAATGCATGCTCAAGATCAAGACCGTATCGCGTACAACATAATAAAACAGTAACATTTTCCTGGGTTCTCAAAGTTACTTCATGTACTTGTGCAAAAACTTTCTGTGGAAGTCACTCCGAATGGTATCATTGATGAAGCGCTTAGGTGTCTTGGTTTCACCACGAGCCTGATTCTTAAACACAACATCATCATCCCACCTGATGCACATGGAGAAAGGTTTTAAAACAACCAATCAATGCAGTTCTACTTACTAGGGTGAAGAGAAATTGCCCTTGGATCAAACGAGCAACTAACCTCCTTTTCACGCTGAAGTTGGCTGTTGCACTATTTAGATTAAGCAACGGGTTTCCTCGCATAAGCTCTGCCTCTTTAACTTTAAGCTCTTCTTCTTGCTCTTGTCGTTCCTGTAAGGGCACAGGGAAATTATGCTACTCAGTCAACGAACTCTTAGGGTTTCACACAACTACAATTCCATAACAACGAGGGAACGAACACCATGATATTCTTCTTTTCGTGCATGAGCATACCCACTCTATCTTATTATTATATGATATTTCCTTTCTTTTTTATGTTCATTTTTAACAAGACATTCTTTCAGTAATCAAACATGAAATAGTCAGTGCCGACCATTCAATTCAATATTGAATAGGAAGTTCTACAAGCAAGCTGAGTTTGGGCACTTTTGCTTGGCAGCCTCAAGTTCTACAGGACTCATTGCATTAAGGATTATATCTTATTTTGCCTAGTCTAATAGGGGTATTCTAAACAAGCAACCATGGTTGTACGTCTCTACACTTTTCTTTGTTCTGCCAACGTTTAGAATACCCCTATTAGACTAGGCAAAATAAGATATAATCCTTAATGCAATGAGTCCTGTTAAACAAAGTAGCAGCTGGAACTATTATGGCTTGTGTGTGAATATTTCAAGTGTAAATGATCACCACAGAGCGGAAATTGATAGCAGAGGTTCTTCGAATGATATTCACTATTTGAATGTACATATAAGGCCAAACCCAACAGCTGATATCCATTGTTGGACCCTAACGGACGCTAAATATGTTATATAAAATAGAAACAAAGGCAACACCCAAACTCAAAAAGCAAAACGTACTATATGGACAATTTCTCCTAGCTTGACAAAAGTTGCCAAATATTATAATAATATATCTCAATTAAACAGTTATAGTATAAATCTTACCTTGCGCAACTTCTCCTCAGATCTTTCTTTCTTTATTTGCTCAAGCTCAGCCAAGAGAGCTTCTGTGTCATCCTCATCGTCGTCGTCGTCGTCACTGAAAAACCAAAAAGGAAGTTGACACATAAATACAGCTCCAAAAGCTAATGACAGACAAGAAATGGCATACAATAATTCATTTATGAAAAGTCCAAACATCATATGCAAATGCAAAATTAAACCCGAATTTATATCTTGTAATAACATATTCTTCACAATCAATTTTAGAAACAAATTTATAGTTCAACTGTACATATCAAGATGATCGCATCAAAAAATAACAACCCAGACCTGCATGCTTTTTGACAAACAAATAAAAGTGATATTTGACAAACAAGAAAGACAATTGACAGCATAAACCGATGCTGCTTAATGAAAACAGCTCTACCAACTGGTGAGTTGTAGCATGACAAATACAATAAGATAAGTGATAAAGTCAATCATATCTAAGGTTGTTGACGAGCCAAACCGATTTGATTTGATTCAATAAAGGCTCACTCATTTAGTTAAACAAATTAAACGCAAACCCTACTCTTGAGCTCATTTATTAAACGAGTCAAAGCTTAAGTTGGGTAGGTTTGGCTCGTTTGTTCACGAGCCGGCTCGTTTATAGTTTTGTTTAAAAACTCAATTAATGATTATTTAAAAACTTGTTTGAGACTCAATTTGATATTTATTAGTCTTATTTATAAGTACCACATTATATATATATGTAACACTTATTTGTTCTTTCACAACAACAAATTTCGAACTATGTATAGTGTTATAAACAAACTAGCTGAGTATGAAGAAAATAAAAATATGACACATCATATTAAAAATCTTATGTTCAATAAAGAATATTTGTAAATTTCAATCGAGCCAATAAACAAGCTTCTAATAAAATGAATTAAAAAAACTCAATTTATTTCTAAGCAAGCTTGTTTATAAACAAGTTGAACTCAAATACCAATATTTAAGCTTAGCTAGGTTTGTTTAATAAACGAGTTAAGCTCAAATATTGAAACGTCGACCCAATTTGACTGGTTAACAACCCTAATCATATCACGATTATTAAGGGTAAAGAAGACAACATAGTAATTATGTTATATAAAATTGGAAAGCATGCAGACATTTTGAGACATCCTAAGAAGGAATAAGATGCAAACATTATATACATACATATATATATATATATATATAATCCTGCTGAAGACATTACTGTATCGGTAGCATATAAAACCTCATTGAAACACCAAAAAGCTGTTTCTTGGCTGAACAATGAGTATAGCACAACATCAATAACTGAGATCCTAGCAATAACAGAAAGACAAGTGAAGTGAAGCTACCTTTCATCATCACTTTTAACTTCTATATCAGAATCATCAGCGTCAACATTGCGTGGAACAATCCGATCCTCAACATCCTTCCTGGTTCCTGAAAACATGTCATTAATTCTTAAGTATAAGTCAAATGACAGCTTACTAGTATTTTTATCATGTTGGCCAGTCTTTGGTACAAAATGAAAGAAAAAAGCTGAAATCTACCTTCCAGTAGAAGTTGGCTTCCTTTTCTACGATCTCTGTCATCTACAAGACCGCATAAGATGTTTTCCGTCGGGAAGGTGAAGCAATAAAAGAAACAGGACATAAAAGGCAGGCATATATGAGAAAAGTTCTACAGAAACACACAAAAATATATCATTTACCACTATATCTATCTCTTGATGAAAAATGCCTGCGCTCACGCTCTTCAAGTTCCTCTCGCAGGTTCCTCTTATGCAATTCCTCCTCACTGTCCTGCCCTACCTTTCTGCAGCACACCACCACTTGATTAGGCGGGAGGGAGAGCAGACAGAACTAGTGGCAGAGATGAAAAAATTCACATATGTACAGAGACAACAGATCAGAGACAAAAAAAAATTTTGCTTGGTGAGGGGAGAGATAGGGTCAAATACAAAAGACAAGAATCAGCAGCATCAACAACGCATCCATCCACATTAACATCACATAAACAAAGAGGAAAAAAAGGAAAAATCCTATAAGTTCTGACACCAATTCGAGATTGTATAGGCCAAAACACAACATAGAAGTAAATAGTGGATCCTTTCATGATTTAGCAAAAGGCTAGCACTGAGGTTTGATCATCGCAAAGGAACATCCTGCTCTGTTTGTACTCAGAATGTCTTTCTTGGCCATTGCCATGGTTTCGGGGCTATAACCATAAATAATGAACAGGCGATGATCCAGCAGATTAATCTTGTAAAATCTCTACGTCAAAGAGATTACTGATTTGTTCCAGAGTGCTATGGGTGTAAAAATCTTGTTAACACTAAGAGCTCAATGATGTGAAGTGAGAACAGACTATATCTGTCTACCAGGAACCCAAAAAAATGAATGGATAGAGGAAATGTCATTAAGAGGCTGCCAGAGATTGGCACACCTGCTCCTCTGATCATGCTCATTTCTCTGGAAGAAATAATAAAGGTCTATCCACTCTACAAGTGAGTGTTGAAATTTAAGATAGGGAAAAAAATTGCTGAACCAAGAATAAATACAGGATTGTCTTAAGTCACTCATAGCTGAACACATAAAGGGCCTATTCTTCTCGGCTTACTTTTGCTACTGTGATCTACTCAGAACTGGTTGATCTGAATTAAAAATGTAAATGAGTTATTATCAATGTTGCATGGAAACAGGGATGCAGACACAGAAACAAGTAGGTAACAGCACCTTAAAAAAAATTAGGAAACATTGAAAAAAATTGTATATATGCATTTAATTTTACCTTTACTATATTTATATTAATTTATTAATAAAACTCTAGTCCACTGTACAATTTTTTTCAAGACAAACTTAATTGTTTTATAGCAAAATTTAAAATAGAAGATAACTAGTAGAAAAAAGATCAATCTTCACTATCTACTCTACTAAATTAGTAAGGAAATAAAAAATGCCACTAAAAAGAGCCTTCTAATCTTTTATGGGCATGCTCCTACGCTAGAAAAACAAAATGCCACTCGCTATCTGCAAAATGTTAAGAGCACAAAACAATTACAGCCACAAGGAATCAAATGATTGAGAGAAAAAATTGGGGCAGTTGTATTGATAGATAGAATGATGATATTCCAGGGATTCGATGTCCGGGGAGCCTCCCACACTGGGCCAGAAAATATATCCCCTGATACCATCTATCCCCCCTTCTCTATTTATTACATAACCATACTAAATTATACTACTGACTCTCTCTCCTATGACTCATTTTTGCCTAATTGAATCTTCTAACAAACCGGGGAAATAAAATGACACAGTACTAATGGCTGTCAACAGCCCTCACAGCCTGACAACTAACCAGGTAAAATCCTCCTGTATTGGCAGCCCCAGGGAAACCATCCTTAGCAGCCCTTCTACGCACATAGGTGTATTTAACCAGTGGCTTATCACAAAACAAAGGTGAAGAATGCTCAAGAAACTGGCCCATCTTCTCTTTCTATGCCCGCAACCATCTTCCATATTCCATCTTCGCATCTCAACATTGTGGTTTCAATGGTAGTCAGAGACGACAAGCAATGCAAACAACGATCAGGGACGCCTAAAGATGGAGGATGAGAAATGATATCAACGGAAAAAGGTACGAGAGGTTGCCGATGAGATACAAAAGACAAAGGTAGTCACTTAGAACGACAAATTATTACCCATGTTTGTATGACTGTCGGTTAAACTGAGACAACAAATTATCACCAATTTTGTTAATTTTTTTATTTTTGAGTACTAATTGTTTCCCTCGCATTTTCTACGTTTTCGGAGATTCCATTCCCGAAATGTTTTGGGACGCAAAACATGAGGTCCTGCAAATTTCCATGCAACACAGGTTATTATTACAGTTTTACTATTATTATTATTATTTTCATAATTAGTACTTTCTTTCTTAGTATTGATACTATTGTGATTATTACTTTCATTATTATAATAATTATCATTACTTTTATATTTGTTTTATTAATATCATAATTTCATTCATCTGTTCTAAACTGATTTGATGAGTCCTAAACATAAGCCGAGGAAAACAGGCACAAACAGTATTGAGAATTCATTAAGGACTGATGGCAGCTGGAGACTGAAGCAACTTCAGCAAAGACAACTAATTTCTACTAGGAGATGAGAATGATGAAGTGTCATTGCTCCTCAGCCGTAAATGTAATGTTTGAGTTGTTAGGATAAGTTATATACACCAAGACTTGGTCATAGAAGGAAAAACCTCCACAATCTCTTTTCTCTGCTCCCAGAACTCTGCCCAGGCAGCACAGTACCTCTCCTTCAGACTTGCCTCTGAATCACATAATTTTCAAGGGACATAATTGGAAAGACTAGTTGTGGTTACGTAAATCTACAGGCTACACATCAAATTAGGGAGAGGGAGACAGAGAGTAAAAGAAAAGGAAAAAAAAAACTTCTTATAGGCTGCAGACATATTTTATAAAAACTGTGCTAGGACCTTGAAGAAAACCCTTGAAGTATACTAGGTTCGGTCAGGGTGATTATTTCAGAAAGTACAGGGAAGACATTGAGTGGCTTGAAATTTATAGCTTAATCTAAACTAAGGAGCTCCCCCGAAGCAAGAAAATTACTACCATTACTAGTACTTTAGCTCTAGACACCTCCATCAACAAGCTCTACATCAACATCTCCACAGCCATAGCAATCAGGTGAGCACCCAACATCTCTTTAGCAATTTTGGCCAACATGATTAAACAAAAGTAAAGCCAAGACATATCTTAGCCAACAGCAGACAGTGTAAAATGGTATAACCCAATTCACGATGTTAAGAACACATATTTACTTGCTAAACAACCTCTACAAAGACACATCAGCTTAAGCTCACAAGCGATGCAGAAAACTAAAACAAAAGTTTCACCTGGGCTTTAATGCTGTATGTGCTGCAAGATCCCTTGAAGAATACTTCTGAGAAGGGCCAAAAATCCTTGTACCACCTTGTTCATCCCCACCCTTAGCAGGAGCCCACGTCGGTCTAGCTGCAGTAGTCATCTCTTCTTAACTATGTCCAGGGATAGTCTTGATGGTATGGTAGCCTGGGGCAAAAGAGATAATGGGGGGTTGTTTTAAAAATAATGTTAGTGTTAAAAATGCCTTCAATATGATTTGAACACAAATAAACAACTTAATTCAATAACACAATAAAATTCATGAAAATTCATCCTCAAGATCGTCATCAAATAATATCTTAAAATTCAATAGAAAGTATAGATTAGGGTAGTTAGTGAACCAAGAAAAAATGAACCCCCGTAGCTCGATCTCGGCTTGTTTACGTAGTTTTAAGGCTCAATCTCACCTCAAGCTTGAATCAAGGTAGACACCTGAGGCTCAAGAATTGCCCAGCTTAGCTTGTTTAACTAGCATGAGCCAAAACGGTTTGTTTATATATGGCTCATTTAACTGTATGGATTATTTGAATAACAATGGTCACTGCCACTGCCACTGCCTCTGCCTCTGTACTAAAATTGACACCATACCCACCTCCAATTCCTAAGCCAAAATCAACACACTTACTCGGTAACCAAAACACATACAATCCACCAACCTCATATGTAACCTTATCCAATCAATCTCTTTCAATTCCTACAAGAAGTCCATGTTCAAATCCTCCAAAAACACACCATTGGTCACACGAGAGAGCAAACATGACAGGAAGCTGATTTCCAAATATATTAGCTATATCCACTATTCATGACCCCAAAGACAGAGAGCCACATCAGTCATGTACAGTCATCAATGAATACACATCAACTTGCATAACCTTAACTTACCGCAAAAATACCCTAGTTAAAAAAATTGACACAGATAATATGAGAAGAGAATTAGAAACTGATAAGAAAGAGATTAACCTGAGAAGAAATAAAAATAAATCTCCACGAAGTGAGACTGAAATAAAGTAAATCGAAGCATTAACCTTAAATTGAAAATAAATCGAAGTTAAATCAATCTTAAGAACATAAAACAAAAAGTTAAAGAGATTGACCTAATTTCAAGGAGAAGTCAGGATCAAGAACTGCAAGACGCTCGATCTCACGCACATGCAGCCAGGATACGACGAAAAGGAGAAGCTAAGCTGGTGAGGAAGAAGATGAAAAATCCTACAGGAGAAGCTGGACGAAGAAGAAGGAGACGCGTCGACGTCGGCAGTCAGGGACGCAAGAAGACGAAGGAGCTGAAAGAACTCTACAGCCACAGATAATAATGTGATCAAAATAATAATAACATTTTATTCACATGTTTTATTTATGAAGGAAAGTTATTAATTAATAATAGTATTTGACAATTTATTTTATTTTAAATAAACTAATATATATTAATAATTTTATACATATTTATGTTTTTATAAATATTTTATTTATTTATAAATTTAATTTTATACATTTTTCTTATTGATCCTTCATTAATATAATTATAAATAATATTTGTCATATTTATTAATTACTTAATTAAAATTATTTTTAATAATTATTTATTTAACTTTATGATTAACATAAATTTTATAAATAATTTATTTATTATTAAAATTAATATTATTTGCATTGATTATTTATTTATAATAATGATTAAGAATATCTTTATTATTTATAATTTAACACTATTCTGCATACTATTCTTATTAAATTTCATTTTAAAATTATAATACAGATTTTATATTATTTAAACATTTATAATTATGATTAATAATATTTTCTAATAATTAATGGTTGTCGTTATTAATTTATCATTACAAATAATTGTTGTCGTCATTAATTAATTAATTAATTAATAATCGATATTAGTTATATTGATTATTAAATTGCATCCAAGACTACTAATATTTTCATTAGTTGTAATTAATAAATATAACTAATATTATTCTTATTAATTATTTCTTTGTAATTTTAATCAACATTATCATTTATAATTATGATTAATATTGTTCTTATAAGCATTTTATTTATCATTGAAATGAATATTATTTTTATTGATCAACCATTATAATTATGATTAATAATATCAAAATAATCAATTATTATTTATATGTATAATAAATAAAATTCTTATTAATTTCCTATTTATAATTATAATTAATATATTTCACATTAATTAATCATTTATAACTATCATTGAATCATTTTTATTGTTTATTAGTTTATCTATAAAATTAATATTATTTTTACTAATTAATTATTTGAACTTATAATAAAGACTATTGGTATTGGTTAATTGATTGTAATTAAGATTTAAAATATTTTATAAATTATTATTATTTATTTATAATTACATCATGCACTGTTTGTAACTATTATTATTATTATTATTACTTTTTTATAATTATAGCAAGAAATATTTTTAATAATTATTATTAATATTATTCTTACAAATAATTTATTTATCATTAAAATTAATATTGGTAGAGTAAATTGTAGGTGGGTAATTAATGAGGATATAATGATAATAATATATAATATTTTAAATATTTAGTAAAACAATGGGACGTACTTATAAAGTAATAATATATAATAAATAATATTGACAATAATATTCTAAAATCAATATATAAAATTAGTAGACTAGAATATGTATGAAGTAATAATATAAATAGTTTAAGGTTTCTAAAAAGATATATGATTGTCTGCCACCGTAGCCCACGTCATATACACGCTAGGCCAAAATGTGGATGATTGATCTTACCTGATTCATTCACAAAAAGTAATATAAAGTGATGTATTACATTATTTAAGACTACAAAAGAGAAGGTAAAGTAAAATTTTGAGCAAGAAGATGGAGAAGAAACTTGGAGGGCAACACTAAGAGAAAGATGAAGTGAAATATAAGTATCTATCTATCTATCTATCTATATATATATCTATCTATCTATCTATATCTATATATATATATATATATATATATAGAGAGAGAGAGAGAGAGAGAGAGAGAGAGAGAGAGAGTTATATATTTCATATAAAAATGGGAGGTTGAAATTTATTAATATTAGGACTCAATAATATCATTAGAAAAGTATGAGTATTTGGCTACCATAAGGGCATTTGGGTCATTTGATAGTAATATGGAAATTAATCATTTCAAGATAATTATTTAGGGTTTTATAAATTATTTCATAAGCAGTATGATCAAATGATGTTTGAGTAAGATATAAATAACCTAATATGAGATTTCGAGTGTTTTTTTATAAAAGAAGGGTATTTTGGTCAATAAGGGTTAAAAATAGAACTTTTGTGATTTTAACAGTGAAATAGACTTTAAATATGCTAAATATGATACTAGAAATATTCAGGATAATGATGAAAGGCATAAGTACCATAAAATGAGAAGTTATGCCCACCTTGTGAAATTTGAATTTATTAGGGGAATTAGGGACATTTTTCTTGGGGAACATTGACAACTATATGGTTGGACCTTACATGTTTTTGAATATGTGATGTACATATCCATATGAGTCATACATGATGATCTTGATATAAAAAACTATGAATATGATATTAATCATTTATCGTGAAAGATCACATGAGATGCATCATGGTATATCGTGTGTCTATTCCACCAAATGATAATAATGGCTTAAGAGCATTCTATCCTAAGAGACATATTAATCTATCCCACTAAATTAAGAATAGTGGGATCCTAAAATCAACATAAATGAGAATATGATTATGAGATAAATAGTAATAGATAAGATATTGATCGCTTAAAATGAAAAATAATGTGAATCCAGATTGAGGTATTGTGTTTGTTCCAATGAACGATAATAGTGGCTTAGGTATTTTTTTTATCCTAAGAGGTATTTTAAATTGTTCCGCTAATTTAAGAATATGTGATATCTATATATATAATATTTAACTAGGGGTAAAATAATATTTTTTTTCGTTTCTAGATTTTTCTAGAATTGGTATTGTATGTTTAAAATGCTTATTTTAATATCAATTAGCCTTGTTAAGAGTTATGTTGAATCATGTAAGTGTTTGGGGGTTAAAATAGTTAAAAATAGAATAATTAGCATTTAAGATCATTTGAGCCATAAGTGGATGAAATGTGCCTAAGTATTACATAATTGGATCTACGTTGGCATTAGTTGACCTTTGGAGGACTTTTGTGTTGACCTTTGACCTCTTTCTTAACATTCGACTTTATGGTGACTTTTTGGAGGAAATAAAAAGTTGAAAAGGATTGAATTAAATTGATGAAGTGTTTAGGGTATGTCTTAATGCTTGGCCCTAAGCCTCATATGACATTGATTTGTTGTGACCCTCATGGTCAAATGTGATTAATTGTTGTGTGGATCTTGTATCCTTTTCTTTTATTGATAACTTGATATTTAATAAAATGATACTCACTTTAAGTGAAAGACAGCCTAAGTTGAAAAAATCTTATGCCTTGGACTTAGACCCCCAAGTATATAGTTAGACCTTCAAGTCAAAGGATTCATATATTCTCTATATGTATTCCATACACCATATAGAGGATATTCATACTTAAGAATTCATGTGGTGAGATTTTTGTATGGATAGCTAATATATTGTATGGCTTCCTTTATGAGCTTTACCCTAAAATTGAGTGTATTGATTTGGTAACACCTACTTATTTATTATTATCTTGGATTATGGGATTGTACTCCTTTTAAGGTTTGTGAATTGAATTGAAATGGATTAGCTAATCAATTTAATAAGGATTAATAATTAGGTTAGGGTTGAGATTAAATTGTGTTGATTTATTATTTATATTGATGAGACATCGCATGTTGATATGAAATTATTTGTTTAACGGTTTAGTACAAACAATAAACCTCCATTTACATTTTGGAATCTTTATGGCTAGGTATTGTTTCTTTATGGTTGTATGTATTGTTGTGGTCCTTTGTTATCACATGTGGGTTGTTGATATGTAAGAATATTTGATATATGTCATCATTCTTATGTGTTTCATGAGACATTAGCCTACTTAGAGTATATTTTTTTATCCAGTATGTTTCGCAATGATGTGTATGTTTCATGATCACATACTTACTCAAACAAGCAGCTATGATCTTGTAGGTTTTTGCCGGCAGTGGTGGTAAATTTTGGTATGGATTGCAAATTTTAGGGTTACCCAATGTGGTGTTGTTGTTCCTGTTTTATAATTTGTATTTTTTAATTTTTGTTATTGTTGTCTTTAGAGTCATTAAGTGTTTTGTAGCGCTTTTTCTATTGTGTTTAATCATGATATACTTTATGTTATTGTGTTCTTGTCACAACCTCTTATTAAGTGCTGACCACACTTAATTCTTGAGTATTTTTGTCTTACATTCTACATGGGATAGTATTGGTCATACTTCTTTCCATATTGGATATGATTATAACACTCATTACTTTGTGTATATGTGTCCACTAAAACAACATTTTTAGGTAGTAAATTTAACGTTGTTATTGTCACATCTAACACAAAGAGAGGTATAGCCAATATCTAACCCATGTTGGATGTAAGATAAAAAAAATTAATTATACCTAATGATCAAATATTAGAAGCACTAAATCCCAGAATGATATAAGATTACAAAATCAATATGAAAGAATTACCACAATCAATATCAAACAAAACAAAAACAAAAGAGACAAGATCCCATGATCCAATCTAAGAAAACATCTAGGCGCCACCTTGGAAATCTCAAATATCTTCTCATACAAAAAAATTGAAAAAATAACAATAACATTTGCACATAAACAAACAAACTAAAGTCTAAGCTTCAAGCAAGAAATAGAGAAAGAAAAATCTAAAGCTAGCTTGAGCAAGGAGGATTTCATTGACTATCTATGCGCCTTAACTCATTTTTACTTAAGGAAAACACTAACGTGATTAGCATTAACATTTAGAAGTAAAAAGTATGAAAAAAAATAAGGATGAAGAGGGAAAAAGTTATTGGTTTATTAGCATCAAAAGAGTCTCCAAGATTGCTTTCAAATAAGGAAAGAAAGGTGAAGAAGTGAATAAGACCAAAGAGATATAATAAGCAAGTTAAGTAAGATATTTATCACAAGTATCAAAGGCAATAATGAGGTTATTGGCCACCAACTACAAGCAGACAAGATTAACTTGTTCACTCCTACTTGATGATAAATGAAATGCTAGGAATTATTATGAAAAAAAAAGACTTAACAATCAATTAAATAAAAGTCTAACTCAAAAGTTGAAAGTGTCTGAAAATAACTAATTAAATCCAAAAAAAATAAAGTAATTATGTATTTTTTAAAAATAATTTAATGCTCAACAACATTGAAATATAATTATTCATAAAGTTTTGTAAAATTTTGATATAGCTAAAAAGTTTTTGCTAGGACTTAGAACACATTTACGATATATTAGCACGGTGAATAATATTTTCCATCTAAATCTTTACTTACTAATTTGAAAATAATTAGTAGACTCAGCAAAAAAATTAAGACAAAAGGGTGCTGAAGATTTTTAATAGATAAATGTGGCATAAAAAAATTTTGAGGTCAAAATCATAAGAAATGACATGAGAGTCTGAATGAAAAGTTTCAAAAATGTAAATCGAGTTTCAAATAATTTAAGGAATGTAATAAAGTTTATATTAATCTATTTTAATCTTAACATAAGTATTTGAAATGATTTAGAAAATGGGATACTACACATGCAAATAAAACATGCACAATTATCATTAAGGCCTTTGATTTAGAGGAATGTATAGTTAGGTACACAAAGAAGGGGTAATTAATGATTTGATTGAAGTATGCATAATGTACTTTCTAATGTATGTAATTAATATTATATTTCCAATTTATATTAGTATACATCAAGAAATTAATTGGTAAATATATATTTATTACATGATTTATGTTTTTTTAATAAGACTATATTTACTTCAAGGTAATCAAATGGGAAAATTTTGCTTCTGTTTTCTAGCCACCATTTCACTTTTATTTATTCATAGATTTATAGATTATATTATTTCATTTCAAATTTATGAAATTATATTAGCAATATTTTAATGATAATTAGTATTATATTAATTTAATAATAATAATAATAATAGCAATAATAGTAATACAAATTAACTATGACACTAACATGCAATAGTAAAAATTACAACACATTAAAATTTTCAAGCCAGATTAGATTTGTTCTAATTAATATCATATCATATTAGTTCTAATTATAATAATATTAGATCAATAAAAATTAGATGAAGTTAACATAACCTAGAAAGGATTTATGCCGCCATTATGGGCTAAAAAAATCAAGCTCCATTTTTGGAAAGTACTATAATAATGCCATCAATAACTTAAGCAATAACAAATGCCGCTGGTGCGGAAACATAATAATAAAATAATAGGTGTTACCACTACATCTAACATAAAAAATGTATTTATTATATCTAATCTACACTGGGTGAATCACTAGAAAGATTAAATCACAACTAGAGATTAGATGTGTAAATCACTTAATCCCATGTTATAAGATTACAAAACGATACAAGAAATAAAGGACAAATAGGAGGTTAACATATATATACAATAATATAAATAAGAGAAGAGTTTGGATAAATACATCACTATGCCCACAACCTAGATATATATACTTACCATAGGTAACATGTTGAAGCATATAAACAACATATGGGAAAATAAGGGGCATATGCTTGTGGGAATTAGCAAGCGTTCATAAAATAGATAGGTCAATACTTGCATACTTAGCAATATGATTTATTCATAAGACATATCATCATGCACTTGACACACATATGACATGGTGATCACATAAAAATACACGTGTGATAATGATAACAATAACAAGTGATACTAGACAATAAGATTATTCTAGAGACTAAGCAAAACACATATAAATCATGATACACTTAAAATGAAGCATGTTATAACACATGTTGCACTCTCTTTCTTAACACAATATAAAATTTGGATTATAAACCATATTTTATCCTTTACTTAGTTGTCATAAAATTGAATTCTTATTCACATTCGCTTTCCGGGGCATGAGCTTTTGGGAACCTTTTTTTTTTGTTTGGTGAAACAAATTTAAGACATAAAGCTCATTGCAAGGTAATAAGATCTTGGAGACCACAAAACTAATCACCTAATTTTTAAGCACGTGTACTCCTTATAGGTCAGCGGAATGGATTAGTATAAAGTAGATATAGTGGCACTCTAGTTCTGACATAACCATAATAAATGACATATAGCTCCTTCCGAGGCTTAATACTCCTAAGAACCACTATTAATTTTTGGGGAACATATAAACTTTCTCGATCCTAACTTTTATGATCTTTCACACTGATATTAATATTTTAGTCAATGGATATCATCCAAACACTTAACATCAAGGGTTCACAAATGCTTAACACTTATCATCATAAATATCCATTTAACACTTATGTGAATTTATATAAACAAATGTGTGTTATTTATAAAATCAATATTACACTAAGACCAATTAAGAGAAATTTCCACATAAAATAACAAATGGGAGATCATAAGAACACTGACCCAAAACTTAATGATAACTTACATTAGTCAAACAAGCTACTTGACTTAAAGGGTTTCACCTAGAAATGCCTTTAAAGTTATCTTGAGGCCAAACATGGCTTAAAAATATTATAATAAATGTGGAAAGACCAAAAAATTATTCTTAATCCTAATTCTTTACTTAATTCATTTAACCACAAACTCATTAATTTACCAAATTCAATAAAACACCTAAATGCTTCTTATTAAACATGATTAAGCCAATAACAAGAGTTAGACTCATAATTAAATACATAAAATAATAAATTTACTCCTAAGGTGTTCTATGCTTATTTTATGACATTTTATCCTAAACCTCAACTTGTACAAATCAAAATTATTCCAATTAATTTACTTATTACACCTAACTTGTTTTCTTATCATAACACTCATTTTATTCCTATTTTCCAAAAAATGATGTTTGATGGCCAAAATATCCCTTAACAATAGTAATTACCTCCAACACTTAATAAACTCATAATAATTTTAATTCAACTCTAATGCCTCCAAAATTTATACCAAAGCTCCTACACACACAAACAAATGAAATTGAACTAAAAAAAACTCACATAATCTAATAGGGGTTGAATAACACAACCCACATGAAATCATGGGGTCATAAATCATGTAACACCCCAAAATTCACTATTTTTTTTTATAAAAGGGAAGCAATTAAATTTATATTTTATGAATTTCAGAGATCGAGAGTGGCATGGCCGGATTTCCCTTTTATGAATTTATATTTTGTATTGAGTATCCTAAACTTAATTTTTACCGGTTGTAAGTTTTATTTCATTTTTAGGAACTTTGACTATACACTATGATTTCTATCTTATGATTGTTTGTACTCCTTTGGATTGTAAACTTTTACGCATACTCTGATTTCTATACTATGATATTTCTAGTTCTTTTTATGAACTCTTGGGTTAAGTTTGACAATAATCATTTTTAGCCTTATCACTTGGTACTGGAACGGTTGGAGTGAACCGTTCTGGTACTAAGTGTAGCGGTAACATCCCTAAAATTCACAGGTTTTAATTTAATTGCTTCCGTTTTATATAAAAAAAATAGTAAATTTTGGGGTGTTACAAATCACACCAACAATCCTATTCATTTTCTTTTCTAACCAAACATGAAATGACAAATGCTTATACTCATAAAATCATACACCATTATTTCATGATTAACATATACTCATCATTTCATCTTATTTTACATGGAAAAATCATGACATCATGCTATAAATCAACACAATCTATTGTACATACAATCTTTGTCTTGAGGATTTATCATATTACCTAAAAATATATATTCTAGCAAGAAAATAAAACCCGAAATCACCATTTATTTCACCTAGATTTGCTCACCTTCAAAGAATAATAACAAGGTTTAGGAATAATGGAATTTATCAAGAAAAATATATAAAGGAAAAGAGGAAATATTGTAGAGGAAAAACTAAAGAAGGAAAATAAGAGGATGAGTTGTGATGGCAGTGGCAAAAATGCATGCAAAATTATTAGAGGTGAAAAGGATGGGGAAAACCACCAAAACAACTAAGAAAAACATCAATGGATGAAATGATAGGAGGTTCGGAGTTGAATGGCAAGGAAAACAAAAAGAAAGAATGAGGAGGGCACGAATCATTGAGAAAACAGTAGCTTGCAGCAACAACAGCTAGAAACACAACAAAAATGAAAAAAAAAAACAAAAAGGAATGGATAGGGAGAACGTTGGTTAATGAAGGGGATGTGTTCAGGGCTGAAAGGAAAGCAAAAAAAAAAGAGGAGAAAAGGGCATAACAACAACCACAAATTAGCAACATTAGTAGCCAAAATGGGGTCAAAGAGAAGAAGAATGGTGGAAAACACCACCAAAAATCAAAGAAGATATGATGTAATGGTAGAAGGTTGTAGTAGGGTGTTTAAAACAAAGAAAAACAAGGAACATGCTGTAGCATGAAGGCACAAAATTTTCTGCAAAAGGGGGTAGAGAAGAGGCAAGCAAAATACAACAATGGGGTAATTTTTTTGGGTTGCATGAAAGATGATGTGAGGGGTTGTTTGAGGGGTTATAGGCACGCATGGGATTTTGATTTTTTAGCTTAAAACTAGCATGAAGTTATGGGGCGTGGGGGTGAGTTGGCTTGTGCCATACTTGAATGAAAAAGGGTGATATATATGGTGTAAGATATTAGGTAGATTTTATATAAAATTTTAGTTCTAGTTAGGATTGAGTTAAAGTAACCAAACTAAAATAAAACCTAATTTTCCACATCACGGAGAACTCACACCAACCAGGGGAGGCTAGAATAGGAATTTTACTATTTTTTTTTATAAAAGTTAGATGGGTATCAATGTTATGACTTAGGGATTTTATTTATGAGGAAAATAGCTAATAAATTCTAAAAATCATAACAATTCATGGAAAGATGCATAATACCTTTAGGAACCAAAGAAATATGAAAATTTCATGTATCAAAATGATTTTGAAACTGATATATAGAAAAAGAGCTAAAACATATAATTTGGGGAAATTCATTTTTTTTGCCAATGTGCGAAATGAACGAACTAAATGGGTACAGGTTGATGGAAAAAAGTTTTAGAAAATAAAATATGTGAAAATGTTTGATCTCAAAGTTTTTTTAGAGCCCAAATGAAGCAAAACATATAAAAATAGCTAAATTTATTTCATCACATAATCAAAGATTTTCTCAACTTAACAATGTGAAAAGAACGAATGGAAACAAAAATTGGAATACAATGAGTAAATAAGCTTATAAATATTATGAGGAAGGATTACAAATATTAGACATGTCAAAATAAGTGAAAGATAGCTAGAATAGAAGAATTGAGGAAAATATGACTTTTCACAAATGAATAAAATGAATTGCAGAAAAATTAGATTTAATATGAATGACAAAGGAACTCATAAAAAATACAAATAGATTATGAGACTAATTACATACTAATTAAGGTTAGGAAAAAATTGAATGTTATCGTTGCTATTGGTTATTAGTATTACCATAGCATTTAACAAAATAGAATATGACATTTTGCCCGGCCTGAAAAATTTACCATTTAGTGGTGATATCACAAGTTTTAGAAAATAAACTGTCATTTTATCATGTAAAATAATAATTAGAGTTTTTTAATTTTAGAAAAAAAATATTTTCGTGTAATCTATAGTGGAAAAGTTTCCCCTCAAGATACAAAAATTCATCACTAAAATCCTTCTAGTGGCAACTAGTCAATATTGTAGAGCTTGCTATAGTGACATACTACTATCACAAAAAAAAAATTCATCACCATAAACCTTGCTTATCGGGATGGAATATCCTCACATTTTCTTCTCTCTACGAATTTTCAAATTGCCAATGTCGATATTCGACCTCATGCTAATGAGGACACCGTACTCTTTTGTGGCCATGCTAATGATGGTATATTTTAGTGAAGTTTGCAAAAAATAAAAAATAAAAAAACGTCTTGTCGTTGGCACACTCCTTTCTTGCCTAAGTTGAGTTTTACATGGAATTTACATGCCCAATAAAGGATTTTTACATTCATATGGCTTACTCATCAATATGCTTCAACCACCCGATTATGGTTGCCACCACTATCTTTTGGAAGAATATGTTATCCATATTTCATGTGTATGATTACTCACGAGTCTCTTTATTCTGAATTCTTATATAGATCATTTGGATTGAGGTAAACCTAGGTTAGGTCAAATTAGGTTAGTGAAATTAGATTATTATATTATGTAAAACTAACCTTGTTTAAATAGGTGAATGGAGGTGAATAGTTAAAAATAATTAAGTAATTAATTTTAACTTCCTTTAACCACTGTTGTAGAGGTTAATATGTTTGAGGTGAATTGAAGTTAAAAGAGACTAGTATCTAACCTTACCTAGGTTAAGTTCCAAAAAAAATTGTCAAATGAGGTTAAAATAAAAATTAACCTCACATATCCTCAATCCAAACACATTAAGGTTGTTCACAATATCCATAAATTCTTCTTATTGACACTCCACAGTTGGTTCATCAAGAACCTTAGTTCACATAAAGTAGTGGTTTTTATTCATGTTCCATTGCTCTTTAATTTCTCAATCTTTGATGGTTCCTTTCCTTAGTTGCATGTTGCTTATATCATCGACTAATTCATTATTTCTAAGAATGCTATGATAGATCCATTTTTGGCCATTAAATGGCTTAATCTCGATAAGTCATAGCTCACCATCAATTGGCAACCTTGGATTCCACATGCTATCAAAATAAACATCGATGGATCCATATTTAGGGGCTTAAGAACTATTATTGTGGAGGTGTCTTCAGGGATAATTGTCGGCACTAAATTCTATGTTTCTTTGATAACAAAGGATTGAGCATTATTGTCATTGAATGATGGTAAACCTATCACACCCTCCACCTTGCCCATGGAGGAGGTTCTTAACAAATCTATCTTGCCTCAAAACCTAAGATGACGGTGTCCCTTTTTAGCGGTCATGTTTTTCATGCACCATCATCCCAACTTTTTTTGTATTGAAATGCGACATTCCTTTACTAGATCCTTTGCTTTGTGTTAAATCTCTCATGATTATTAAAAATGTAATAAAGTTGTTGATATTCTAAATACAAATATATAGGACTACAACCTTAGTATTCAACCTCATATTGAGGTGAATGACCTCATTTTGTTTAATCTACTCGGATGTTCATTTTACTCTTGTAGGAACTTCACTAATTAATAAATTAATGCAAAATTGAATTGAAAGCTATTTCTGGTTTCTTAATTATGAAAATTATTTTATAGTGTGTTAACAAAACAAACATAATTTTATAAAAAAAATAATAAACAAGCAGACGTGAAAATATTTTCTTAGGTAAAGCGCAGTATAATTCCATCGTGGTACTAGTAGTCTAGTAGCACGGAGTATTGTGCATGTGGGTCATGCCATTCTCACTTTCCATCATTGTTCGGCACAAATGGGATATTTTTTTTGTTTAGAGAATGAAATGTGTATTTATGAATCAAAGAATGTGCATTTCTTCATATAAGATGTATATTTATTTATTACTACAAGATATGCATTTATCAAAATATGATGATCATTTAAAACTATATAATGTGTATCTATTAATATCACATATGTATTCAATACTATAAGATGTGTATTTGTTCTAGAAAGTTATGTATTCTTTCTAATAAGATATATATTTATTATCCATGTATTCGTAAATTGTTATTTTATAAATAGATGGTGTGTAGTTATAACTGAAAGATGTATATTTTGATGGATAAACTGTATATATATTATAGTAAGATGATGATATATAACACATGTATTTGTCAATGAATAATGGATGTTGTAAGACGTGGATTTGTTGACATAACATATATATTTATCATTATAAGATATACATTTTTATCTCTATGAGATGTGCATTGTAAAAATAAGATGTGCTTTTATAACTTTAAAATGTATATTTGTTTGGTAAATATATGTATTATTTCCAATAATATGTACATTTATAACATATGTATTCGTCCCTTGTTATTTCATAAATAAAGGATATGTATTTATATATGAAATATGTGTATTTTATTAAATAAGGTGTGTATTCCTTTTAATAAGGTATATATTTATAACACATGTATTTGTCACTTATTGTTTTATAAGTAAATGATATTATAGGATATACATCTATCAATACAACATGTGCATTCATCACTATAATATGCGCATTTTTCTCTATGGTGTATGTATTATCAAAATAAAATGTATCTTTATAATAATAAAATGTGCATTTGTCTAGTAAAGATGAAAATTATTTTTAATAAGATGTGTATTTATATTTAGAAGATGTGTATTCTTGCTAGGAATATATTATGAATATATGTATTTTTTTTGTGGGTGATATGTGTATTATTTTAAAAGATAGTTTAACAAATTTATTTTAAAAGATAGTTTAATAAATTTACAAAACTGTCACCATGTTCATCATATTTTTTAGGATAATATATATATTTTACCATAAAATATATGTATACATGAGTATAAAATATGTATTTATGACCAAAAAATGTCATCATGTCTATTATATTCTTAAGGAGAATGTGAATTTTACTACAGAAATTGTGAATGTGTAGATAAAAGATGTGTAAAATTATAACATTTTTATTACCACTAGTTAAAAGAAATTGCAAATTTACCCTATAGCAGCATATTTGGTGCTGCCATGGAAGCATGGGGATGACTTGTTGATGCTATTTCATATCCACAGGATGTTTCAGGGGAAAAAAGAGCCTAGAAACAACCAATTGCAAGCTAAAAAAGTTGCATCGTTTTTACCTCAAAAACAGCAGCCTCTCAATTCTCTCCCTCTTTTGATTTCAAAATCCCTAATGCCTAGCTCCCATCTCTCTTCAGTCTCGAATGTGGCTTCCTCTCTGGATCCCTTCATTATTCATTATCGGTGACCTCAAAAAGGGTCCTTATCATCGTGTCGTTTTTGTGCTTGATTGATGTTGCTCGTTACACCACTTTGCTTCTCTATTCAAGGCTTCAATATTCCATGAGCAAGATATTTTCTCAGGATGTTGTAGGTAACATAGAGTTTGATAGGTACAGATGGCGAATGAGGGATGAAGTTGAGAGGGGGGCATAGGTAAGAAGTCAGGGACAAACGTAGCAGCAATGAATTTAAATCTTTTAGACCTCAAACATAACTAAGTCTTTCAAGT
Source organism: Tamarix austromongolica (assembly GCA_039764185.1). Lineage (NCBI taxonomy): Eukaryota > Viridiplantae > Streptophyta > Magnoliopsida > Caryophyllales > Tamaricaceae > Tamarix > Tamarix austromongolica. The sequence continues at coordinate 15,051,525 of CM077817.1, forward strand.
TTGGTGTTATTGGGCCAAACATTGGGCTATATAACAAGATGGTTATTAAATGTGGTTAAATTATATAATAAATTAATTTTTAAATAAAATTAGGAACTATAATATAGTTAATATTATATATATATATATATATATATATATATATATATATATATATATATACTTTATTAATTTTTATACTTAATATTATATTTATGTGTGTGTGTGTGTATATAAATAAATAAAATAGTTAAATTGATTTTTAATATTTTTTTGTTATTCCTTAATATTTTAAGAATTGAGGTTTTCCCATTTCTTTTTATCCCCGTGTAATGTTGTTTGATGCTACTAGTAGCATTATGTAAATTATAGGTAAACCTCGGAATAATAATTATAAGGTTTGTATAAATGTTGATGTATAATAAATTCATTCAACTATGTGAATATAAGATAGTGATACCCACTAATCAAACTTATTCAACTTTGTTATACACACTAGTCAAATATGCCCACATGGGAAGAAACGGAAGGCGGCGTGGTCTATCTCAAAAAAAAAATCATCAAATAGTGAAGTAAATATAAACAACGACTAAAAAAATTAAATTAAGCATACCATTTAATGTGGTATAGTGCACTTATTATTAAAAAAGAAAAGAAAAATGGAGCAACTTTACACCTGTTGAGTTCCCTCCATTGACTGAGGAGAAAAAAGGAGGTCTTCTTTTGCCACTTGATTTGGAGGAGGTGAGATTAGCTGTTTTTGACATGGGTTTGCTTAAATCACTAGGGACTGATGGTTTGTCAATGAGTTTTCACCAAAAGAAATGGGAGTTAGTCCGTCAGCATGTTTATAAATAGGTCTAATCTGTGATGCGCATGGGCCTTATCCTAAAAGGGGTAAATGATACAATTATCAAACTCATTTATAAGAAGAAGAGCCCTGAGTTGGTTTTTGATTTGAGGCCTATAAGTCTTATCAACTTTTCTCTCAAGATTATCACATAGATTATTGAGAATAGATTAAGCTAATTCTTGATGCAGTTATTTCTCTAATGCAGGTTAGTTTCCTTCCAAGGAGAAGTACCATTGACAATGTCCTCCTTGTACAATAGCTAATGCATTCTTTTCGAAGAAAAATTAGAAATAAAGGTTGAATGGCAATTAAAGTGGATATTTCTAAGGCCTACGATAGCCTAAACATGTTCTTTATTGAGGATACTCTTCGTTAGTTTGGTCTTCTACATTTAATGTTATCAGATCATTTTCAACGTCTCAAGGTATTCGGCAAGGTGACCCCCTTAGTCTATATTTATTTTTTATGTGCATGGAGAGACTTTCTTGGTATATTTGTAAGGTCGTGAACGAGAAACCTTAGAAACTAATCTTTGCTAGTAGAAATGGATCAGGAGTGTCTCATGCTTTATTTGCTGATGACTCATGTTCTCTAAAGAAGAAACTATGGATCAAATGTCTGGGATATCCAATATGCTTCAATAGTTTGGTAGGGAGTCAGGGCACGTTATCAACTGGGATAAATCTTCTATGTTTTTCTCCTCTAATACATTCAATGATATCTGACACATGTTGCAAGCTATCAATAGAATATTGGTGGTTGTGGACTTTGGAAGATACTTGGGTGTCCGTGTGATTCATGGTAGGGTGGAAAATAATTAGTTTGCTCACGTGTTGGACACGTTTAAGAGGAAGTTGGCAAGTTGGAAAACCAACTGCTTATCTTCTGCTAGAAGAGTAACTTTGGCAAAATTAGTCCTTGTTACTATTCCTATGTAGACGACTCTAATGTTGGCAATGCTAATTGGAATTTTTAATGCGATTGACGATATTGAGAGGAAATTCATTTGGGGTGGACCAGAGTTAGAAAAGAAAATAGTCTGGCTCTCATGGGATCAGATATGTCCCTTAAATCTTGTAAGTAGAGCTACAAATGAGTTGAGTCAAGTCGAGTCGAGTCGAGTTAGAATGTGCTTAGGTTCGTTTTGTTTAATAAACGAGACTAAGAATAAGGCTGGAGCTCAACTTGTTCATAAACAATCCGATCTTTTAATGAGACAAGCCAAACCGGATATCGAGATTTTATAAAAATTGAGTTAAACTCTCAAGCTTTTGCATTGTACAACAAGCTAGAGCCTAAACTTTTCATGCTCAAGCTTTACTCATTTATTAAATGTGCCTAAAAACAAGGCTAGAGTTTGTCTCATTTAGCTAAATAAATAAGCTGAGCTAAGCTCATAAAGCTTGTGAGTCGACTCTATTTGTTTATAACCCTACTTGTGGGATACTTGGGATTTGAAGAACAAGAACTGCCAACCTTGTGCCGCTTGGGAAGCTTGGATGGAGGGTTGCTACTAGGGACATGATGCCTTGGGTGGAAGTTTTAAGGGCGAAATATTTTATTGAGTTGAATCCTTTGAAGGTAACCCATAGGAAACATGTGTCTTCGACTTATAGGAGTGTCTACAAGGGTTGGAGTTGATTTTTTAGACAGCCACATGGAGTGTGGGGATTGGACGAACAATCAAGTTCTAGAAGGATTTGTGGGTCAACAATAAACTTTTGAAAGATTTGGTACTAGGAAACATTGTCGAATAAATTGTAGACAAGGTTGTGGCCGAATTTGTCGAAAGCACATGTGAGTGGAAATTGGGTTATTTTGCACATTTACTACCTAGCTTGGTTGTGTTGCGAATTATAGGTATTTTTTGCCTTCCAGAGAGCAATGACCTTGATAAGCTTATATGGGGGAAGTCGGCTTCGGGTGGCTACTCAATATCGTTTGGGTATAAAATGATGCTAGACTTATTACCTAGCGGTTATAACTTCGCTTGGAAGGTGGTTTGGAAGCTTAAAACGATTAAGCGCATTCGAACTTTCTTATAGTATGCCACACTAGACTAGTTGCCAACGAATGAACAAAGAGCCCAGTGTCGTGTTACGAACTTTTATTGCTTGCCCACTTTGCTAGTCTTGTGAGGAAATGTTTAAAGGATGTCCCTATGCTAAAGAGATATGGAATTAGCTCACCCCCTATGCAACACATCCTTGGTTCAAGAAAGTAGGGACATATTGAGTCAGCAAAAAGATTTTAAAGTTGTTCATGTATCTCACGAGGCAAATAGTTGTGCGCATAAGCTATCAAACATGGCTTCCAGCTAGTCGGTGGGATTACACCGTTTGTGTATTTTTCTTCAGGAGTTGGATTATTTCCTTTGTAATGATACGTTAGGTATTGGAATGCTTCGTGATATCAATATATAACCGGGTAGAATATCCTTCTTTCCGTAACAAACAAAAAAAAAAGGAAAGGAAAAGAAAAGAAAACACCGATAATATACAATTTGGTCTAAATTAAAGGCTAAAAGATTAAGAGCTAAATTTCAAAAAATAAAAAATAAAAATGGGATTCCATTATCTGTAGCACCGGCTAGCTTCTCTATACCCAGATCACTTGTTTTTACCATTCTCACGGTATACGGTTATCATCTCTCCTGATATATTGACCAAGGCAGCGGTCCTGCTCAACAAAAAATGTAGAGAAACTGCGAGGCACTGAAACGTGAGTCAACGGTTGAGAGCCTTAGACTTGAACGTGCAGTCACATTGGACTTCCCTCAGCAGCCATGGTCACCGGTCCATCTAAAATATCATAAAATTCAGGTCATGGGGCAACAGCTCCTCGTATCACTACTACTATGATGAAACCAATACCGTCCCTCTAGGGAGAAAAAACCAACCCCGAAGCTGATCGTCGAGCATTGATTCAAGCATACCAAACTAGAAGGAAAAAAAAAAAAAAAGGAGACTCTCGGACGTAAGAGTGGAAGTCGAGGAATTTGAGCAAAATACTTTTCTTCCGCCCTAATAAGTAGAAAACGTACAAGTCCAGGATGCGGCCAATATTTGTCCGCCCCTCATCATTATTTATGCACATGCGCCACCATGCCTGTACCGATATAGGATATAGGGTGGCAGAACCAGAATTTGAAATTTATGGCGTCACTTTCACTGATGAGTATAAGTCGGTTCATTAAATTATATACCGAGTAAAATAAATAATTTACATTGATATATTTAATTCCTTAATAAGTAGTATTTATTTATTTCAATAGCACTTTATTTTTAAATTACAATAGAAAAAATAAATTATAAACCTTTTAACAAAATTACTAAAACAATTTTAAATATTTTATGAAAATCCAGAACATATACTTAGAATTTTAAAAAGGGGCTAGAGTATTGAATCCAATAGTCTAAACCAATCCGTCAAACACAAAAGGAAAAAATAAAATAAAAAAGAACATAACTGAAGCAGAGAGAGAGAGAGAGAGAGAGAAATAACTAAAAAATATATTTTATAAAACTTACGAGTTTAAATTGGGCAATGGACGACTTTAACTGGGCCACGAGGAAAGTAGAACAAAATGGAAATGAGTGCACCGCTACAATGAACTTCGTTGACACCATCAAATGGTCTTGACTTTGCTCCTCTGATATTCATATTATATATATATATATTTTCCCTTTATTTGTATATAACTCTGTTCCTCCTTCGTCTTTCTCCGCATCTAGCTTTGATTATTAGACAGACACGTCGTAGGATTGATACCAGATACGCCACAGGATTTGAGAAAATCGTATTAATACGGAAGAAGAAGGAGGGGGAATATAGTTGTATACTAACAAGGAAGAGATCGAAAAACATTTATTTATATCAGTTTGATCCGATAGATATTTAGGTTAATAACTTACATTTGTTAGAATTGTGAAAACTAAAAGAAAATTGCTAGCATTTAATAATATCAACTACCGCATAGGAGGATGGTTAGATTAGAATATCTAAGTATTTTAAGTTATATATATAATATAGTCACATATTATGTGCAGTTAAATGAGTTTATTTACGTCAATTATTGCTATATTTATATCTTACAAAGATCAACGTTACACTATGATTATGTTTATGGTTTTAGTGTCACGTTATTGGAATATCGTAAACAATATTTTGTATATAACAATTGTCGCGGTTTAGTTTTTTTTTTCATATAATAAATATTAATAAATATCAAAAAATATTAATAAAATATCGGTTGATAATTAATATATCACTGATAAATATGTAAAATTCTAAAACCGTTACGTATCGTTAATTTTATATCTCCGCAGATCTAAAATTTAATAAATATTGAAATCAATATTTAATTATAAGAATTGTGTTTCAACTTTCAACCCACCAAACTAATCATTAACTTATTTATAATAATAAATTTAGAGAAGCGTGCATCACAATGAGATTTGTTTAATTTCTTGAGGTTGTTTGACTATTAAAATATTAAAAGACCAAATTTCTTCGCTTATGCCGACCAACGACAGATTTGGCTTGTGAATCTGTAGTTATTATTATTTTATTTTTTTTAAAAAAAAAAGATCTTGGAGTGCTGACCATTTTTAAATGTATCTTCGTACGTTAAACAATAAATAAATTACTCTACGTTGATTTTCATTAAGAAAATGACGGGAAGGAGAGGGGAAAAAACTACTACCGCTCGTCTCCTCCTACAAAACTTGAAGATTTTAGCATCATTGACCAATAAGAGCGAGCCTCGTATCTCCTTCCCCGATACGCTGATGAGGAAATACGGACAGCAAAGCCTCTGCTCCTGTTCTGCTCAGAAAAGATTCCCGATATCCCGGACTCACGGGACTTGGAGAGATCGTCCAATGCTCGGCCGAGACGTGCTCGGCTTTTGCGTGAAAACTACGCCGTTTTGACGTGGAATGAAGTCCGTGGACCACGTCTGACATCCCACTCAATTTATACTGGAAAAGCCCGGCAAAACGAAATGGCGGGCGAACTGAAAACAAAATGGTGGGCCGCCGGTACATCGATGGCAACCTCCTAACGACCGCCCGCGTGCTTCCATTGACAGTAATGCCGTCGAAAGCATAGCATAATAACAGGTTATGCCATTGGTGTTGTCACTTGTTACTGTGTTTTGATTGCTCCCGCATTGTTAAAAATAAAATAAAGGCTAGTAGAAATATTAACCCATGTATTGGAGGATGCAGTAATTGTACATACCCGGCACGCCAGTATCCGATTTAAAGTTACCCAATTAGAACACGAACTTTTTTTTTAACGCCTAAAACATGAATTTCGACTGTCTATATTTTGTTAACGCCATTCATATCATTTGGCATCGATTTTGTATTTTTATTTTTTGCCATTATATTTGCCTATTATTTTTTTTTAAATCTATTTTCTTTCTTGTTAGATGTATGTCTTCCTATATAATTATCCGTCCATCTTAAACGTATTGTTCCTCTACTTCTATAAGTACCGATAATATATTTTTACTAACAATTGATAAGAAAAATAATAATAATATAATTTAATATACAAGTAGGACGATAAATGAGTCGAATCGAGCCGAATATTTTCTGACTCGAACATAACTTATTTAACTAAATAAACTTAAAATAGGATTCGAATTCGACTCATTTAAAATATAAAAGTAGTAAAAATTATATTACATAGTTGGATTATCCTTTATCCTGAAAAATTTATCTCAATGTTATATCACTGTGCGTTGCTAGGCCATTCTTCATGAGTCGTTCCAACTTCTCTTCACATTGCTATTAATCATCAAGTATGCTCGTATATATAGTTATGATTGCAATGCATATCAAATTCATATATTTGACTTCAAAGAAGTACGTCCGATTTCTTGATGTATAAATACTTTTTTACTTGTTTATTTTCCTATCCATCTAATAACATGTACCCTTTGATAGGATGAATTTTCCATGTATACATACTAGCATTATTTTATTACACGACACGCATCTGTGTAGGTATGACAAGTGTTTCTATAGTTGGATAATTAGGGTTACTAAATAGAAAAAATGGATCAAGCTACTTGATAAGGATGACAACATTACCACATTGATTCTATGGTTAGATATATAATTAGGCTCATTGAATAATAAAAACGAAGCAATTGGGATAAAAGTTATGTCCATTTTGTAGGATAATTATGAGATGATGTTATTTTAAAAATATGTGTAAATTTTGATATTTGTATCTAACTAAATATATCTAAAACTATCCACTTTACGGTATACTTAGAACAAGAAGTATAACTAAAAAACCTCAACTAAAAATTGTTTATAATATACAGAATGCAATGCATTCTAAGAATGGTATCATATATATACGCTATAATATACTTCAAATATAATATAGTACCCTAAAAAAATAAAACATTTGGTAGGTTTAAGTAAAAAAAATAAAAATTAGATTGATTATCCACTCTAATTACAACCATTTACGATGCGAAGAAATTTTTAAATACAGAAATAACTTTTTAGATACAGATTTATATAGATTTGTCATACAAATAAAAAATCATGTTTACCCTCAAAGCTCAATCATTTAATGGCATTATTGTAATATATGGGAGACTTAAATCTTGTATTTGTCCATCTCACGTATTTGTGTATTTCGAATAATAACCCCCTCCCCCATATGATACATCAGATAAGTATCCATTCATGCAGCACGGCACCGGCGACTAATAAAAAAATTCCCGTATGATACATCATATAAGACTCCGCTTCCATCCCCGAAATCTCCTGATATTCTCCAACGTCACTTCTCTCTCCTTTCCGGACCGCTATAAGAACTCCTGGCAACAAAGGGGAACACTCGCGTCTGATCTGTTTCTTTCATTTCTCTCCTCGCAATCTAATTTCAGTCTGAAGGGAAAGGGAAAGAAAATGACCGATCCGAGGACAAAGTTCTTGGAAGTTTACGCAGTACTGAAAGCTGAGCTCCTTGAGGACCCAGCTTTCGAATGGACGGACAATTCTCGAAAATGGGTTGAACGGGTAACGTTCAATTCTCTTATGCACCAATCACAAATTCATTGATTCCTAGTTTCAATCATTGTCAGGTCAACTCTTGATCTGGCATTTGCGTTTGCTTTTTTCAATCAACTAGTAATCGTTTTTTCTTGGATTTGATTGGTTTGGAACGCTGAATTTGTACGATGGATCCATTTTGCATTCCTGATTATGTATTTAATTTGGGTTTTGCTGGATTGATTGCATAACATATTGCTGTCTTCCTCCGTTGCTGGGCAATTCTTCCGTTCGTCATTTTCTGTTTCTTTGGGATGCCGATGGGTAAGTCTGAGATTGATTGATCAGATAAATTCATTCATGAAAAGTCAAAGAAGGTCGGCGTGACTGAAAGAAGTTTTCAAGTAAAATTATTAGTTGAGCTGAGGATAGATACTGTCCATTCTGATTTTTTATTTTTCCCTGGGTTTTGATCTGTCTCTTCCAAGGAGATGAACAGTAATAGGGGTGGGTGAAAACTGAAAATTTCGAAACAATGTTAATTACGAAGTTAATCAAGTGCTAATCGCCTAGTTAGTTACGAATGATCGTCAAATACAGATTGCTATTTGGATGATAATCTTGTTACAAGTTGTCACATATTCGATTTGTTTATCCTTTTCCTTTTTTTTCTTTCATATCTGATTGTCATAAATGCAAACAGTTCGAAATGCAACAATATGGAAATTTTGCTTTATCTCTCTGGTCCATATTCCTGACTTTTGGGGCTAAAAACCTGTTTCTTTTTGGTTGCAGATGCTGGATTACAATGTACCTGGAGGTGGGGACCTAATAACTATAGATTTTCCTTGTTCATTTCATTTACCCCCTCTATCACGAGTTTCTGTTGATGAAGCATCAATGCCCCATTGCTGCCTCTCCCCTCTAATTGCTGTTGATGTTACTTGATTGACAATGTTTTCGATCTTTGTTTCTGACAGGAAAGCTGAATCGAGGGCTTTCGGTCGTTGATAGTTACAAATTGTTGAAAGGAGGAGAAGATCTGACAGAGGAGGAGCTCTTTCATGCTTCTGCTCTTGGATGGTGCATTGAGTGGGTATAGTTCTTTGGGATATCTTCATGTATTGTTGATGATACCTAGAGAAATTCTTTGATTGTTGGATCTTTTTGGTTTTAGTCCTTATTTATGACCTTTGATGATGGCGTTTTGCAGCTGCAAGCTTATTTTCTTGTTCTTGATGATATCATGGACGACTCTCACACGAGACGAGGTCAGCCTTGCTGGTTTAGGATCCCCAAGGTTGGCCTTATTGCTGTAAATGATGGTATACTTCTACGTAATCATATCCCAAGGATTCTCAAGAAGCATTTCAAGGGAAAACCTTATTATGTAGATTTGTTGGATTTATTCAACGAGGTAAAGTTTGGCTTCTTGTAGACGAGGGACTGATTGGCTTCTTTTATTGACGAATAGCTTATAGATTATTTTGATCCTTTGCAACAGGTGGAATTTCAGACTGCCTCTGGCCAGATGATTGATTTGATTACAACTATTGAAGGAGAGAAAGATTTAGCAAAATATTCTTTGCCAATGTGAGTGAGATTGTTTAATATGGGGGAAAAAAAAGCGCAAGTTTTCTGTCTTTTTAGAGTCAAACTCAACTTAAGTCACCTTACTTTGTTTTTCTGCTGGGCTACAGCCACCGTCGCATTGTTCAGTACAAGACTGCTTATTATTCATTTTACCTGCCCGTAAGTTCAAGTTATCTTTGCATATATTTTCTATTTCTTTCTTTCTTATTAGAGTATAGTGTTGTATGTTTTATACTTCTAGATCATCTCAAGTCATTAACATCCTCACTTTGAAGTTCATGGCCCAACGTTGCCATATTGTGCCCCTAATTCATCTTATACTCAGTGTTGCAATCGCAAAATCTGTAACCTAGTATAAGCACTGTTGGCAGAAGTAGTTGCCAAAAAGGTTGGAGTATGTATCAGTTTTTGCTCTCAACTTGATCTTTCAATTTTATTGGGAAACACTTGGCTGCTTCACATTTAGTGAATTGCAAATGCTGTCGAGCCATCGTAAGTACCACACATTTGGTTTTGGGATCATAATTCTGTAGTTAGAGAAAGTTTCACTTCATGTCGGGTATCAGTACTGGTTTTGTGAAATGACACAAGTATCTATTCTTCATCTTAGAAAATCCGGATCCATTGCAACACTATCATTTCAGGAGTTTATTAATATTTTGTGCTGCCTGGTCTGATTTGCATGATTTGCTCTGCCTGTTGCAGGTTGCCTGTGCTTTGCTCATGTCTGGAGAGAACCTAGATGATAACGTTATTGTGAAAAATGTTCTGATTGATATGGGAATCTATTTCCAAGTTCAGGTTAGTTTTCCTCAAATAAAGAACCTGAAAATTGACAGAATTCTTTTCGGTTTTGTTTAACCTGTTACTTGATTTGCTTTATGTGCTGTGTAGGATGACTATCTTGATTGTTTTGGAGACCCTGAATTTATCGGTAAGGTAAGACATTGACAGGCTTCATTTGTGGTCCATACATTTTTTCAAAATCCACATTCCTGAACCTTTGTTGGCGTAGATCTAAATGCCTGATTTTAATTGATCTTTTTATATCTTCAGATCGGTACTGATATAGAGGATTTTAAGTGCTCTTGGCTGGTGGTGAAAGCGATGGAACTCTGCAGTGATGAACAGAAGAAACTCTTATTCGTAAGCTAGCAATATTGTTCCTACGGTACCCTATTTCTTTGGATTAAAGATTCATTATTTTACTCGGTCATGGACGTCTTTGCAGGATAATTATGGTAAGAAAGATCCTGCTTGTGTGGCAAAAGTGAAGGAAATCTACCAAGAACTTGATATTAAGGTTAGGTCTCCCTTCATGTTCCTTATATGTAAAATCCTTGACATTTACGTGTCCTAGATGTTCGTACTTAATTTGAGCATTTCAAACTGTGTTTTTTACTCCTTAGATTTTTTTTTATGGTCTTGTAGGGTGTATTCGAGGACTTTGAAAGCAAGAGTTACGAGAAGCTGAATGGTTCCATTGAAGCTCACCCTCGCAGAGAAGTCCAGGCAGTTCTCAAATCATTCTTGGGGAAAATATACAAGCGGCAGAAGTGAAATTTCTCTTCTTGTCGTGCATGAGTTATTTTCTTTGTAGATCGAATTTTAGTTTACTTTGTATTATGCCATTGCATTTGCTATGGTGTTCTCATCTCCTGCTAAAGGAGTTTATCTTTGTATTTCATTTCATTGCTATAGAAGTTGCTTCCGTCTCACGACTTATACTCTTCTCTCTCTCTGACTCTCTCTCTGGCTCTAATATTTTGAATTATTAGGATGTTAAATACTATTTCCCATTTGATTGATATTTATTATTCATGTGTTTTATTTAGGTTAAAAATTAGTAAATTAGCATTATCAGATAGGCTAAAGGGTATTCGATCAACGATTTAGAGGCCATGGAATTTGGGTTTTCAGCTTTGGGAGAGTTTTTGTTTCTAGTAGTGTTGACTTTAGCCTCAACCCCTATAGCCTTCCTCTCCATTGCAGGTTGCTCTCGGATTGATTAACCACTACAGGGTCCTTTCTTCTCCAAAATTTCCTCCCTTACGTCCAACATTTCCCTAGGGCAGATGGGCTAAACTTCTATAATGTGCCGTCAACCCTACATGTCCAATGGTTGTTTTCCTAAAGTAGATAAGATGAACTTATCTTTAAGGATTTGCTGACATCTTATGTGTATTAGTTGGCTAACATTTCTAAGCAAGAAAATTGAACTTCAATGGTTGGTCGACGGTCTATATGACAAATTAACAAAAACAACATACTTTATTAGTCACTTACAATAATAATAATAATAATAATAATAATAATAATAATAATAATAATAATAATAATAATAATAATAATAATAAAAAGACCATCGGCAAATCACAAGTGAAGAGCTATCATACAATGCAAAATAATATTATCACCGTTGTTAGATTATACAATATTATCAATTGTTTATAAATGTTATTACATAAGAATACCGTAAGCAAACCATTTATATGCACCAATAGATGTTATATAACCAAATCCCATTAGCAATGGCTGTGAGCGAGTCCTGTTGAAGAAGAATAAAACTCGATCAAATTTATCAGTTATTGTTAAATTCAAAATTCGAATTATGGCAAAGTGTAAAATGGTACCAAAATGAAACTTGTTGAGTATGCTTTATGTTCCTTTCCTCACGTGTCTAAATTGTGGGAAATCTTTGTGAATAAGGGCCACATGATATGCTGGAACATTGTTATAAAAGGGATTGATTTCCTAGGTTATTATTGGTCATTCATTGCTCTTTTATTTTGAGTAAGAAAAGGCAAATATCAAGCAAAAATGGAGGTTAGATTGGATGTTCTGCCTTCCTCTGAATGATGGACGAGATTATCAAGGATATTGTGTCAGTGATAAATGCAGATTCTTCACCTTCTCGATCGAAAACGAGGTAAGTTTACTTGGTTGATTTTGCTATATATATATACACACACACACAAACACACAGCCGCCTTCACAATTACTACCTTCTTCTTCACTATTCACAATTACCATTCTTTTCTAGTGTTTGTGATTATCTTCTCCGGCTTCCCTTTCTCTCTTACTTTACATCTTCAAACTTCTTTTATTCCTTATTTTTCTATTTTTGTCATCTATTAAGATATTTCCCACACCACTATTACCTTCATCCATAGATATCACTACGACTCATCCCATAGTTGCTATCACTGGAGGTGTGCAACATTATGAGTTGTTGAACATGAATTACACTTGTGGAGTTTGCATTGCTCCAACCACCAACCCTTGCAACCATACCAATAAATCCCCTACTTTGCCGAGGGATATTTTCCTAAAACATCTTACTAATTCTAAATCTTATTTTGTTTACAAATCTTCATCCATCTCTACAACTTTGTTTGGTTATGTTAAATTTTCTTCATCTTCGATGGTCTCATCAGCCATGAACCCGTTGATCTTTCTGAGACCTTCTTACTCTTCCTTGCCTCTCATTATGGATGAAAATTCATCACTTAACTTAAACACTATCCTTCCCAATAATATTATAGATGCTTAACTTGAGTATTTTCGAGCAAAGTATTACATTCCCTCTTCCCTTACTCTAATTGCCCGATAGGGTTAATAACCCATTGGACAAGTGCATTTCTCTTTATGTTGAAGCTCTATATGCTAAAATCTATTTTCCTTTACATTCTTTCATGAGGAGATTCCTTCAAATGTGTCGCCTCAGCCCAATGTAGTTCATTCCTAATACTTAGAGAATGGTAACATGATTTTTATATGGATTCCATTTATTAGAGGCTTCACCCACAATTAACCTCTTCAGGAATTTTTAATAACTTTTGAGTAACCCTTAAATCCGGACCTATACTCCATTCAAATGAGGGGAGAGAATAAATTCATTAAGAAGCCTCACTCCTCTGTAAAAAAGTGGAAGTCATAGTACTTCTTCATTTTGGGCTATTCTGAGTGAAACTTACCAAAGTGGGGTTAACTGAACCCTAATGTCCAAAAGTGTATGCCCTTCACTTTGGTGTTAGAAGCATCTATAGATAAATTAGATAATTTTCTACAAGAAGGGCACACCGTCAATAAAAATGATGTAATCGATGATATTATCATATTAAAGAAGATAGGTTTGATCTCTGAAGTTGGTAAGAAAAATATTTTCTTCCCATTTTTTTAAACTTATTTAATGCTTTTTCTTTTCTGTCGTCTCACAAGGATATGTCTTTTCTGTAGAGTGCAATGCTTGGAAATTTCGACAACAAATTGGTACTCCTACCTTAAGAAATCCCAAATGCTTCTAGAAGTACCAATTGAGCAGAGTGTTATAAGGACTGATATGGCCACTTATATCAATATGGTATACCATCCTTTTGGTGATTTTGTCCTAAGAACTTCGCAGTTAAGCGTGCTGGCTGTGGAGCAATTTTAGGATAGGTGACCCTCCTGGGAAGCTTCACAAATTTTCTAAAAATTATTGGGAAGCACTTGAGTGAGAACAAAGCGCGCTGAAAGAACTCGTGTTGATTTGTGGGGCTAGCGGATCAATCCAAAAGCAATCCAAGGTAGCCCCTGCATGGTCATATCAACTCGGGGTATTACAAATGGTATTAGAGTGAAACTACGACCGTGAGCTGAACTTGGATGAGCCAGTTAGCCACCTAGCGGAATGATTCTTAGGATAAACTGTATCGAGATAGTTAATGGTTGAGGTGCAACGAGGATTTTGTGTTTGTTGAGTGGGGGTGAATGTAATACCCCAAATTAAGCATAGTGTTATAATGATTGATATGAATAATTATATCAACATGGTATACCATCATTTTGGTGATTCCATCCTAAGAACTTCATAATTAAGTGTGTTGGCTGTGGAGCAATTTTGGGATGGGTGACCCTCATAGGAAGTTTTGGAAAATTTCTCTAGAAGCACATGAGTGAGGACAAAGCGCGTTGAAATGACCCGTATTGATTTGTGGGGCTATTCGATCAATCTGCGCTCCAAGGTAGCCCCTATATGGTTGTATCGACTCGTGGTGTTATAGGTGTTCTTCTTTTGCACCTTGTATTTCCAAATGAAAACTTGGAAAGAGGAATTACTTTTCATTTCAATAATATATGTATTTCCAAGCAAGAAGACCTAGTTTTCATTTGGAAAGTTCATTTGGATCCTTCAATAGATGCTTGGAAAGCAAGCCCCATGAAGTTCATTCAAAAAATCTTGGTACCCTAGAAGATTCCTAAATCTACCCCTAGTCTAGTTAAAACTTTATCTATTCCTTTAGCCCAATTTTAAAATTCATCGAACTCTATCCTAATAAAATAATCCTCCCATTCTTCTCAATCATCACCCTTAGAAAAAGGCAAAGGATTGTTGAATCCTTTTTTGAGAGAACCTATAATTCCAGCTCCTAATAAAGAGACAATTATTCTTGATGGGTAGAAAAAAAATGGAGAGGGAGTAACAAAATAGGTTGAGGCTCCTATAAAAGTCAACATTATACCTTGCCATCAGGTTGAAGCAAGTGGGAGTACCTAGCCATTAGACAGTTGCCATTCTCCCTTAGTTGTTGACATATTGAAAGGTCCCAATGATAGGGTTCCTAAATTAGATACTCTCCCTCAAAGAAAATATGTTCTTCAAGAAAAGAATAAAAACCTATTGAAAGACGGAAGATCTACCTTGATCATTCCTAAAAATTATTCATTCTTCAAATGTCATCTTGATGATTCCACCAGTCTCAAGTTGACCAAAGATGTGATGCTTAGCGAAGACAAAAAGATTATGGAAGGTATAATGACAACCACTTTACCTAGGGCTAACATGAACTTAAGTTTTCAGGTGTGTATTAGATTATTATTCCACATCTATGTAGTTACATCAATGATACATTCTTCTTAAACTTATATTTATCGTCTATAGCAATCACTAATGGAAGGAAAAAAATTTGATCATTTCTCTTAGAGCACCAGATGCTTCTAGAAGATAAAAAGTGAATACGAAGATCTTAAGAAACCCATTCAGCTTAGATAACTAAGAAGGAAACCCTTCAAGACAAAATATCTAAATTAGAGATTGAAAATAGCAAATTGAAATCTTTTGACCTTGATGCAAATTTTTTTCAGGCTAAAGTCACCATCTTGGAAGGTAATTTAGAAAGGGTGAAACAAACATCAAAGGTTAAAATGGAGGTGCTAAAAGAAAAGAATATCATCTTGGAGGATGATCTCCGCAAAGATATAGTAATAATTGATAGATTAACTGCTGAGAAAAAGACATAGGTTGTTGATGCTAAGAAGGTCCAACAATTTTTTGACAGACTCACAGTTACTCAGAAAGAAAACAAACTTATCAATGCTAAAGTAGTTATGTTCCATGTTGAGACTGATTGGCTACGCAAAGAAATCTTAGATAAAAGACGTAGCGAATAACGAAGAAATAAAGAGTCTTCGGGAACAACTGTCTTATGCCAAAAAAGAAATCGAGGCACAACAAAAAGGCATGGATGATCATATAAGTAAAGAAATTGTCGACACAAAGCTTAAACATGTTAGTGAAGTTGTAAACAAGTATCTGGAAAGTGAAGAATTTGCCCATTATAAGAAACTACTTCAATTGCAGGGGTATGACTATGGTACTTGTGTTGCACATGCTCAGTTTAAAGTTATGGCTAAGCATGATGAATTGCGTAAAGCTAAAAGAAAATTGTACTAGGGTGAAGACTTAAGGAGTATTCCCATTGCTGAAGGGTCTGAAGAGATTGAATACGTCAGTGAAGATGAAGAAACTTCTTAAAGGCTCACATATAGTGAATATGCTTAGTTTTTTTTTTGTATAAATCCTCCTTATATATGGCATAGTCTTTTCCCTTTCTTCATACTTATTTCTTCTCATCTATTCAAATTTTGATGCCGAGAAGATATAATATGCAGCTTTAGGAAGACTAGAACAATAAGGCCAAATTACTTAGGATAGGAAGGCCACCTTCATAAAAATATTTGAGATAAAAAAAAGAAATATAAAAATTCCTGTGGCACAAACTTCGTATTTTTATTATACTTTGGTGGTGGCAAACCAACGTAGGTTTGATCCAGTCAACATTGGTTGATCAGACTGAACGGACCAACTGAACCCCTCAACTTGGGCTTAGTGGTGTTAAAACCTTAGTTGAGGAACATACCATGGGAGCCTTGGGTTAGCTAAGCTAAAAAGCTATCAGGTATGTCTAATAACTCAGTGGATTTGGTACCTTGACCAAGGATGTACCTTAAAAGCTTGTGCTTAGTGAGTGAAAGAGAAATTTGCTCTTTCATCTTCAACAACTATGCTCCCTCAGGCTTAGTGAATGAAAGAAATATTGCCTTTCAGATCACTAGGTGTACCCATCTTCAATTTTGGTCTCTTTGAGGGCTTATATATTGAGCCTTAAGCTTAATGAAATTCACTAGGTGTGCTCGACTTCATTGATCAACAACCTATGAGAGGGATTCCATATGGAACCTCGAAGTTAATGTGTGAAAGTCTTTTACGGTACTTTCATATCATTAAGTATGCTCGTCTTCAATGCTTGATGACCTCAATGAGGGATTACAGAAAAAATAATAATTTGTTAAGGGCTTCTTTATGAGAGGGATTAAAGTCTTTTCTTTATCGACAACCTCTTGTTAGATGAGTAATGTGTTTGAAGCAGATGTGCGCACATTATTCAACGGACGTATTTACTGCAAAAAATATTATAATTACAAAAAAAATTGGGAGAAAAATATTTATTCATTTAATATAAATGTTAATGAAAAAGAAACCAAAAAAGTACAATGTTATCCTTCAAACAAGTTTTTAGCAATTTTACAAATAATACTTTAGTGTTTTGCATTCCATGCATTGGATAAGTGTCTTCCATCCTTATCAGCCAATGTAAAGGTTGCCAGCCCAACTTGCTCCTTAACATGTTATGGGACTTCCTACTTAGCTTCCAGCTTACCTCGATGGTCATTACCTTAAAATTCAGCCTTTTGTAATGCCCTATTTTCCGCTTTCAAATTCGTGGGCTTAACTATCTTATTATAGTATTTAGCCATTTATTTTCACTAATTTGTGAGTCGTATTTGGATTATATATCTACGCTCCTCCAACAAGTCCTTCTCTATCTTATTCATTTTCTTTAGTATTCTACTGATTGATTCTATATGATATGGTATCTTTCTTTGTTGGAATAATTGCCTTAGCTTCAAAAGCTAGGTTGAAAGGATTTGATCCCATTGAGTTCTTTACTATTATTCTAACGACTCATAATATTGCAGGAATCCTATCCACCCAGTCTCATTCTATTCCATTCAATGGCGTCTTAATGCTCTCAATATTTTATTATTCTCATGCTGTAACACCCCAAAATTTACTACAAAAAAATTATTTTAAGCGGAAATGTATAATCAAATAGTTGGGTGTTACTGCTGTAATTGACATAAGTTTGGCTTACTCCACCATCCTTATGTCAATCACAAGGAAAAAATGATTAGAAAATTTAAAACATGATAAGAAAAAATGATACAACTTTTAATAACATCAAATAAGCGTTTGGAGATCAACTCTGGTTATAGTTTCAAAATACAATAAAAGAGATCCCATGGAACTAAGAGTCCAAAAAGGATATCAGGGTAAAACTATCATCCAGATAACACGACTCTACGCCTGAAATCCCGATATGAAAAAAAAATCACTCCTCCACATATATATCATCAAAGGTTGCGAATTCATCCACTTGGTCCTCATCAACCTGTACATATACATCTGGGTCATCTACTCATTGGATTGAGCAACACCCATAAAACGGATGATCGGTATGATACATATTGACTACTGAGTAAGGTAACGGTACAGTCAAGTAAGGTTACAAGAATTCTCATAAGAAAATCATATGTGTGTAAATCAGAGAATGCCAGATAATTACTGATTCTAGGTCTTTCATTAGATATACCATAGTCCAATCTTTTATTTACGTTGAGTTCAGGGACCTTACTATTATTAAACCGGTGGAACGATCTGAAACACCTCTCAAAAACAACACACCTGAGCCACTATCATTATCCGGTGGAACAGAGCAAACACCTCTCAGAATAAAATACTCCTGAGCTACTATTATTAAACTGGTGAAACGGTCTGAAGCACCTCTCGGGGACAACACACCCGAGCTGCTATTATTATCCGGTGGAACGGACTCAACACCTCGATCCTGACTCACATAGTCTTTCACTTTAAATTATTAGTATCTTTCTATTTATACTTTATCTCTTAATCGTATTTTCATTCATGTTGAATATGAGGTTCCACTATTTTTAATCTGGTGGGACGGACTAATGCACCCCTTAGGAATAACACATCTGAGCCACTATTATTATCCGGTAGAACGAACCCATATAAACACCTCGGCCTGACTCACGTAATCTTTCACTTTAAATGATTATTACCTTATTCATAGTTGATTGTATGTTATCATGCTAAACTCATATAAATGTGCAAGACATATAACTAAACAACATAAGTATGACTACGTAATTATTCTCAAATGATCAGAGTACCCTTAGGGTAATCAAGACAATTGTATTCTCCCAAAGGCAGTATGAAATCCAATACTAATACATATAAATTTTTAATCATTATCCGAAGTACATATCCTTAGTTTTCCATAGATATCTTGTATCCAACATTATACTCAAATACGTACTTACATAATTTCATTACTCTCAAGAATATCATTTCATAACATTTTCATAAATCCATTACTCAATACAACATAATCAACACAAAATCACATATAAAAATACATATATCACATAAATCCCTAGCTACGACATGTATCATTACCAACAAAGACACCTCTATACAGTAAATTCTAATGATTTCCATGTATAGGACACATAACTTAGTAGCTGGATTTTTTTAACCATGTAAACTAGTTAAATTGAAATTGGATCAGGCCATATTAAAATTATACAGGTTAGTTTTTTATATGAAAATAATTTTTGATCAAATTTGATGTTAGATCGATTGCACCACATTCTGACCACTACACTGAACTAATTTTTGGTCCCATTGGAAAGTAAAGCATGCGGCAAGTGTATCAGCAAAAGAGTCAAATATCAGACTCGACATTGACCGTAAACCGATACCTTTTATAGAAATTGTGAACTTTGAGGTAATGGACTTTGAGGAGCATTTAGGAAATTCTGTCTTCTATTACCTAACATTAGAACGACATAAAATAGTGGTTAGTTGTTGCATTGGTATGACCACAAGTTTTCTTTTGTTCTCGTTGTTGTTGCTCTTTTTCCCTCTTTCATTTCTCTTGCATTTCTTCTCTCTTCTCCTGTTATAAAAACAAATTGACCAGGAACTTCAACTATTATTAAACCCTTAAATACATTGATCCTCCTAAAAAATCTAAAATAACGACGGCCGGTCAGTATGTTAATTTCGTTCATTTTCAAATATTGATCTCCATTGAACTCCCCTGATTAAAACAAAACATATGCATATGCTTTTCCTTGTATATTTCTGGGCCATATTCAATTTCCCAATAACCTTCTTGATTAACTATATATATATATATATATATTCCATTCAGCTATTTATTACATGTATAAATAATTTACAGGTCCACCTTATACTACGTTACGAATTGAAAGAAAGACAAAGTCATGAAAGATAGTACCAAACACCCAACTGATGATCAAAAGCCAACACCATCACTAAAGTTAGATGGGGAAGAAGCACAAATTCATTTACCCCATGTTTGTGAACATTTAGTTACATCACCAAAATCCTTGAAGAAATAAATTAGCGCGATATCAAACTGTCTTTGTTCACCAATGACACACGACGAATCCTTCCGATGCAGGTTCTACAGGAATAGGAACCTACATCGGAGTCATTCTGTCGTCTCTAATCTATCCGACTTGGCTAATAAATGTAGGGCTCGTTTGGTTGAAAGAAAGTAATTTACTTTATAAGTTGTATTTCTAAGTCGTACAGAAATACTTTTTTAGAGGTAATGATATTTTATATTTGGTATATATCTCTGCCTACCAATTTATAATAGTTACCTTTAATAATAAATAAAATCATGCTTTATTTATATTCTATTCTCATTTCTCAAAAAAAAAAACAAACAAAAATGTTAATTACGTAGGGAATGTTTATACTTTCTACTTCATCCTCCTACTTGCTCAATCACGATAGTTCGAACAATCCATTACCTGCTTAGCAGTTGGCTGAACTTGTCCTTCATGAAATTTTATGGTGAACCTTTGTTGTTGTATTCTCCCTTGATTTCTAAAAAAAGTGATATTAGGTAGGGAAAAAAATATTTTTTTAAACAAAAGTCAATGGCTATCATTTATTTTTATCATTTTTATGTATTAATTGTTATGTTATTTTTTAATAAATAATGCAATTGTAATATTAGAGATATTTATTATCTTCTAAAATAATGTATAAATTATTAAAAATACTTTATTTTAGAAAAAATGGAGTAGTTTACATCATACCTGATTAAAAAAAAGAAAAATACATACGTTATAGTTTTATAGTTTCTAACAACTACAATATCATGTAATAAACGCAAATTAACAAAGCTAAATGTTATTAAAATAAAATTCAAACAATCTAACACCCTTCTATTTTTTTTGCAGAAATGTAAGGTTTTCTCTTTCTTATGGTTAGCTTCACACGATTGCTTGCTCACTAATGTCAATAGGTTAAGCGTGAATTATGCTAGGATGCTTGTTGTGACATGTGTGGACATGATGAAGACTTCGATCATGTCCTAAATAATTGTGAGTTTAGTCGAAGCTCTTGTGATGCTTTGATCTTTTATGGTAGGTAGATGTCCTTTTTTGGGTGTCTTCACAACTGGATTCAAAGTAACATTAGACAACAACGTGGTTTAGGAATGGATGAGGTCTCATGGGCTAGCACTTTTGCTTTAATAAGATAGTGTTCAAGGACGAGATGTACCTATTGTTGTTGGTTCGTCAAATGTGATTGTTTTCGCACGAGGAATATCAGACATGGTTCCAGATTCATGAGTTACACTAGCATGGTAAGTCGAGAAACTAGATAGAAGCGGGATGGAAGGAACCTCCACAAGGATTCATTAAAGTGAATGTTTGAGAAATCCAAGTTAGCTTGAAAATGAACTTCTCAAATACACATTTAAAAGAATGATATTTTTTTACTGTTACTATTGGCTATTTTACTTTATTTAAGAAGTTAATTTTCTAAAAAATAGTTTAAAATTTTAAAATATATGCTTTAAAAGTAGCTATTTGAGCTCCAAATGTTAGTTGCATTTATAGATTTTTTCTACGTACCGTACCTTCTTTCAAACAAATTATTACTACATGAAAAATCTCACCACTATTGATACATAATCAACGCAAATTAACAAAGCTAAATGTTATTAAAATAAAATTTGAACAATATAACATCCTTTTAATCTTTTGTAGAAAGGTACTAACATGTAGGAATATAAGTATTCTTTAGGTAGAAGTTTCGCTCTTTCTTATGGTTAGCTTCGCATGATTATTTGCTCATTAATATCAATAGGTTTAAGTATGGATTATGCTAGGATGCTTGTTTTGACATGTGTGGACATGATGAAGACCTCGATCATGTCCTAAAGAATTGTGAGTTTAGTCAAAGCTTTTGCAATGCTTTGATCTCAGAGGGAAGGTAGATGTCCTTCTTTTTTGGGGGCCTTCACGACTGGATTCAAAGTAACATTAGATGATAACGTGGTTTGGGAATGGACGAGGTCCCATGGGCTATCACTTTTGCTTTAAATCTTTAGTGAATTTGGTATACTTGGAATAAGATAGTGTTCAAGGAAGAGATGTACCTGTTGTTGTTGGTTTGTCAAATGAGGTTGTTTGCACACTAGGAATATTGAACATGGTTCTAGATTCATGAGTTACAAGAGCTTGGTTAGTCAAGAAACTAGACAGAAGTAGGATGGAAGGAACCACCGCAAGGATTCATCAAAGTGAATGTTTGAGAAATCTAGGTTAGCTTGCATGGGAGGTGTGGTAAGGAACTATTGGAGCCATTGACTATTCGGGTTCACATTGAATGTCAGATATGGGAGCATACAAACAGCTAAAATTTAGGTGATTTTATATTGGTTAGTTCATGTAAAGGAATTAGGATATTAATGTGTGATTATTTCTTTTGATTCGGTTATTGTAATACATTTGTACAATATAGGGAGGCTCTTCTCTATCCTCATGCTAGCTTAGTGGCATCATGAAGGAGTTCTGGTCGTGTCAAGTCATGCATGAGTTTAGAGAATAGAATTTGTTACATATGGTTTGGCTCATATGGGATAATAGAAGGATTTTAGGTTGTTTTTTTAGATGCTCATTCGTTAGAGATTAGTGATCGTTTTTTTTACACAACATTGGAGGAGTCTCTCCTCTTTTTGTATGATTCCTTCCTAAAGATTGTTTGGAATTTTTTTTCCTCCCATTTGAATCAAAAAAGAAAGAAAGAAAAGGAGTATAAGTATTCTCAAACAATTAGATGTTAATTTAGTGGTTAAGACTAGGTTTTCTTAGTATTGTTAGTGAGATGTATTCTCAACTAGGGAGGCTTATACTATTATACTATAATCATGTTCAACTTCTGTTTTGTCTTTATTTAAATCATTTCTTGCCCACCACATCCCCCATGCAAAAGTGCATACCCATGCAGCTGATATATCATCTTCATTACAAACTTCATCAAACCATTCTCGAGAGAAAAATAGTGGTTTTTGGTGGCAATGACAATTGGGAAACATTTCCAGAGCTCCGTCACCGCCAAACAATAGAGGATGACGTGAAGGCCTATTTTGAGTCTACCGCAGACATGGTAGAATTTCTTCCATTCCATCCTTTTTTGTTGCAATCGATCAACCATAGCGGCAGCTCCATAAGACGTTCTTAACCCATGGAAGCGTCTTGATTTCCCAAAGCTCACACCAAACTCGGTCCCCATCACTACCTCGGAAAGGGGTTTTAATAATGGTTATTTTATAGTTTTAATAACGGTTTTGAACTGTTATTGAATCGCTAGTTATTAAATCTTTAATAACGGTTCATAACCGTCATAAAAATTATACAAAAAACTGTGAATATGGGCGTAAACTTCGTATTTAATAATAGTTTTAAAGTCAAAACTATTGTTAAAAACTAAGTTTTAATAACGGTTATTACAAAAATTGTTGTTAAAATATGATCTAATTAGGGTTTCACTCATTGATTATGCATTTATTAAACCTTAATACATATTAAATGAGCATAAATTTGAGATTAAATACAAAATTTTAATAACCGTTCTTAATCAAAACCATTGTTAAAAATTGTATTAATAATGGTTATAGTAGGGAATTGTTATTAAAACATTTGTTTTAATAACGATTCTTTCTCAAAACCGTTATTAAAACATTTATAATAATGGTTTCACTAAGAACCGTTATTAAAACTATATGTTTTTTTTTTTTTTTTTTTGTTGTTTTGTTCCAGTTCACATACACAGTTGTATGTACAAATATTTACCAAATATGCATTGCAAAACAACATCAATTCATATATACATGCATGTCTTCCTCCCAAATGTTCATGTGTGAGGTGAGGAATGAGATAAAGCTTGTTATATCCTCAATCAAAATGCGATCCACTAAATAGTTTATGTGCCTACCCTATCTTATTGTAATACCTTCAGCTATGTAGTATGGGCACACAAACACAATAGAGGACAACATTCCCTCCATCGCAGCACGACTAGCTACCAACCTATGGACAACAGTAGCAATGCATATTTGTTAATAACTAATAACTCATATAAGAGGTCATAAAAATTCCAATATAACAAGAAGTACTAAAATATGAAATATGAAATAATACTTACGTGACATAGACGACAACACTCGGGGTTGACATCCTTTATTGATTATAAATGTCGCTTATATCAACCATTGATATCATGTAAGTAGCATCGTCCCTCCCAACATACTCAGGACGATAATAAATGAAAATATAATTGTCCCTAAAGTAGTTTTGAGCATAGAAATATAATAAAGCTAGTGCTTGTGGAGGTTGGTTCTTCTCTGAAGAAGGAATCTTTTGTGGAGCAACTGATTTTTTAGATTTAGCTCTCTTTCCTTTAGCAGCGCCCTCTTTTGTGTTACTCATTCTACTAGCACCTATCTTGGTTTTACTAGTAGGAGCAGTCTTCTTTTTTGATTCCTTAATTGATAATAATAAACGAAATATGTATTGAGCATATATATATATATATATATATATATATATATATATATATATATAAAGGTATAAATAGTGTAAGTAATAAATGAGGTCTAATAATGATGTCGAATGTTATTACCTATTCAGTAGTGAGACGTATATGATCCACAGGTCAAGGCACGAAGCTTCCATGAGCTTCTAGCACTATAGCTACCTCATCGCCTTCTTTATAACAAGGCAAGGGCGCACTGCTAATGATTGGAGTGTCAATACTCACTGGAATTGTATTTAGCTTTAATTTATACCCGTGGACTATTTAAGTTTGGGTACTATGACTAATTCATACCCTTCCTTTCACCAAAAGAGTTGAAAGGTCATTCGCTAACAAGTCACATTTATGCAAACCCTAAAATAAAATATTACACATTCTTAATTATTTATGACACCGAATACATTTAATAATAATTCATAATTTGTAATGCTTACATCGGGAAGAGAAGAAAGGCGTGCATCAACTTCGCAATTGTCTCTAACTCTATTTACATTGGGTATGTGAAGCTGATCATGGTCGATTGAATCGGATGGCTTATACCCTTTAGATTTAATAAATTACAACTCTTACTTCATTGTTGTCATCCATTCAAATGTCATGTTTAATTTCTGGGTAAGGATGGCCACTTGCTCATTAGTGCTACGAGAACCACGAGATCGACCACACACGCTCGTTCTCGTAACACCTAATCCAAGTCCCTTGTATCTTCCAGGGTGTTCTACAATTCCTGTAGCCTTGGATACAATATTATATTGGTCCACCTCCTCCACAACATCTGATGTTTCAATTTTGTCCTGTAATGTATACAATATATTTAAATTTAGCTTATAGGAATAAGCATAATAGAATAGTTTTCTAAAAGAAAACTAAGTAGGGTTCTGGATATCTACAAACTTATAATTTGTTTGGCAGCAACATCTACATCTTCATTAATATATCCATCTTTTGTTGCTCTAGCTTTCTTCCATAATGTACCAATATTGATGGACGAGGCACATGGATCCAAGTCTTGGGCTAGGAGCTATAAATCAAAAAATAATCTTAATTAAGAATTTATTATAATATTTGACTTTTACATGTAAATAGATAAATCAAAATCACATACCAATTCCTCTTCAAGGCATGCAGAGCCTTTGCAAGCCATATTATGCCGATATTTATTCTTCTTAGCAATATCTTTATTTTTGGCATTTTTTCCTATGTTACAAGCCAAAATATAGTCACATGGTTATTTATATATTAAGCATAATATTCTTAATCAAAAATTTTAATTATTATCTAACAAATACCTTAAAATCCTCTGAAAGACGATATGCAATAAATCGGTTCCAACTTTCTTGATCAATGAAACCATATCGTTTGGGTGAGTTTTGCCGTAGAGAACCATCCCTCTTTCTATACATTTTTCTACAAGCTAAGTATGACCTAAATGTTCTTAGATGCTCCTCATAATGTCTAAAAATCCATTTCTTCCTAGTCTCTGGGACATTGAAAACTCTATGCAAAATAAGACATATAGATGTATATCGATGTTAATGTATTAAAATTAATAATATTTGATATAAAAAATGATTAAATAAAAAAAGCATATTTACCATGATTTCCTGCCAAACATGCTCCTTGTGACCCTTTGGAATCTGCTTCCAACTATTATAAGAGATAGCAGTACGGTTACGTGTGATGGGTGAAATGTACGTTAAGAACATGTCTACGTAAGGGCCAATGGGAAGATTGTAAGTATTCCATCCCAACTCGACTAGTTCTCCTTTATTCCGCATGTCCGTAATGATTCTCATTATATTAGTGTAACACCCCAAAATTTACACATATTTTTTTTAAAACAAGACTTATAAATTAAAACCTGTAAATCCTAGGGAAGCTACCGCCACACTCAGTACTAGACCGGTTCACTCCTACCATTTCAGTACCAAGTGTTAAGGTTAAGGAAAACACTCACAACAGTGTTAAATAAACCAAGGTTCATAAATACGGAATCAGAGTACGCATACATTCTTACATAATTTGAAATACTAGAGATAGTTTTTCAGAGAAGAAAATGGTGACAATAATAAAATTGTTTCTAGAGTTCCCATAATTAAAAGAAAATAGGAATAATAATTTCAAATGGAAAAACCGTCCATGCCACTCCTAGGTCTTGAATCCAGCTCAATCATCACTCGGCCCCACCTTATGTCCCATAGGCATTAATGGCATCATAGAAAGCATCGCCTACCTGCAACACGTCAGACGGGCCTTCTGCTCGTGGGAATGAGTAGCACCCATAAAAAGAGTGATCAGTACGCTATGTACTGAGTAAGGTAACCGAGCACTAAGACCAACACATAAACACATAAAATCATATAGGATCATATTCAACTTACACCTTCAAACCCACACATATAATACATAAAAATGTACGAAGTATTATACAACTCATAATCATCAAGCCCACACATAAGGCTCAAAAGTCCAGATTAATTATTTAATCAACCTTTTATCGGAAGTCGATTCACACTATGCTTTTTATCAAATCCATGCGAGTACAGGAACACCCTATTATTATAACCGATGGGTCGGTCGAACATAGAGCATCATGCCCTAACCACTTTTATTACCGGTGGATCGGTCACATATAGGGTAAAACCCTAACCACTATTATAACCGGTGGATCGGTCACATATAGGGTAAAAACCCTAACCACTATTCCTAATCGGTGGTTTGGTTCGGCTCCTACTTGCATAGTATTCCATTGTAAGTAATTAGTATCTTTTATTTGCCTTAGCAAAACTCTGATTTATTTTCATTGAGATCGGGATCCCTTACTATTATAACTGGTGAGCCGCTCACATATAGAGCATCTTTCCCTAACCACTATTATAACTGGTGGATCGGCCACATATAGGGTAAAACCCTAACCACTATTATAATCGAGTGATTAGTCACACATAGGGTAAAACCCTAACCACTATTCCTAATCGGTGGATCTTCTGGTTTTGTCTCAATATCTTCCACTTTAAGTAATTAATATCTTAAGTATCTTATTCACAAGCTTTGACCCAAACATGCATGAATGCCTTCTATTGTTCACATCCTCCAACCCTAGTTAACCCCACCAAACCATGGTAACCGTGCAAACCCTAACTCCCACCATGCAAACCCTAGCACCACCACCATGCAAACCCTAACACCACCATGCAAACCCTAATACCACTATAAAAACCATAATACCACCATGCAAACCCTAATACCACCATGCAAACCCTAATACCACCATGCAAACCATAATACCACCATACAAACCCTAATACCACCATGCAACCCACATCTCCATGCAAAACCCTAACACCACATTATTATGCTCCCCATCATTATTTTACAAACCCTATCATGCATGTCTTATGGGCCACACTATATAATAATATCACAACTCCAACACATAATACACATGCCACAAATTAATGTACGATCATATCTTAACTCCATATCATGTTCCACATATGATAGACATACCAATACACATAAAATACATTATAATTCACATCACATGGCATGCATGGCATATAAAGCACATAATACATAAACGACCTTAGTACTCCCTTACCTAAAATATCACCGGTCTTGGAGCACGCTCCTATACCTCTTGAGGGCTTTGACTTATCCTAAGACTTGGTTTTTAATTAAAATAATACTATAATAAAATTAACTATACAAAATACTACTAAAAAAATTCTAATAATAATATTAATGTAATTGAAAATGAAATAGTGATATAAAGGTTTCTACCCTTCACCAAAATAATTCTACTAATGTTAATAATAATAATAATAATAATAATAATAATTTTAATAATAAAAAATATTAGTAGTAGTAGTAGTAGTAGTAGTAGTAGTAGTAGTAGTAGTAGTAGTAGTAGTAGTAATAATAATAATATAAGCCTAAAATTACAAGGTGGGGTTTTCAACCCTACCTCCATATAATGAAAGTGCTATTCAATAATATTAATAATAATATTAATTACATATATTACTTATAATAATATAAAAAATAAAAAAGATAATAATAATATTAATATTAATATTAGTAAAAATAGTGATAATAATAATAAGATACACATATGTGAATCCTAACTAAAATTTAGGGCTTCGGCCCTCCCTAGGTAAATAATAATAGTAATAAAATAATAATATTAATAATGATAATAAACTTATAATAACTTAATTAATACCTAAAATTTGAAACTAACAAGTTAATTAACTTAAGACTACTCTCGACCCTGCCAAGAAAATTTAGCATTAATATTACATCTAATAATAATAATGATGATGATGATGATGATAATAATAATAATTCTAATCGAATAAATATTGGATATGGGAATAAAAATAGAATAAATTTAAATAAATAGGGGAGAAGGGCTGAGAGGGTCTAGGGTTTCACCTTGAGTCGGCGGAGATGGGTGGCCCCAGCGGTGGTGCACGTTAGCGGTGGTGGTGGCCGGAAAAGAGAGTTAAAAGGGGAAATGTTGGGGTTTGGGAAGAATAGATGGAGAATAAGGGTGGTGGTTAAGGTGCTGGTGGTAGTCTAGGCTGAGAGGAGTAATGTGAGGGTGGTGGCGTGGCAAGGGGGCAGAGGTGGCAGCCGAAAGGGAGAGGTGAAGAAAAAGAGGGGAGGAGAAGGAGAAAGGATAAAAGAAGGTTATGGCTAGATGGAGGAGGATTAGTAGCAACTTTTGGGTCGTGCAGAAGATAGTAGAAGTGGCAGATGTGGCGGCGGACGGTGGTTCAAAGGCTGCGGGGTAAAAATTTTAGTTTGATGGGCAAGGAACTTCGCACGGTTGTGGTGGCTCATGCAAGAAGAATCGAGGGAGATGGGTGGCTCAGTTAGCTAGAGGGCGATGCAGGGAATATTTTGGTAGGCAGAGGTGGGGGCAAAGTTGGTTGACGGCGGAGGAAAGATCGTCTAAAGTCGCGGTGGTGCACAGGGTTGGATCTTAGGGTTTTGGGGAAAAAGTTTCAAAGACAACCAATCAAAGAGTATTTATAGAGTTTACAAGGAATGATAGGGTTCTGGAGGTCGGCAGGAGGGCATTGCATGTAGGGTTTGGGGTAGCGGGCGGTGTTAATCAGCCGGCACGATTTTATTTTATTTTTATATATTTACTTTGTAAGCAATATGTACAATATTGTATTCTAAAAGCATTAAAAAACCATTTGAAAAGTTAACATAAATATTTTAATATATTTATTTTTTCACTTGGAGGTTTTTTGTTAACAAAAAATATATATTAAGTTATATAAAACATAAATATATTTGTATTTACATATATTATTAATTATTTTTTTCAAAAATATTTGGACTTATTTAGGACCTGTTTAAGACCCCTTTACTCGCTAGAATCAATGGATATGGGTCTGGGTTTGGACTTTTGAGATCCGACAAGTCTGGGTCAAGTTTGAGTCTAGGTAATATAAACGGGTCCTCGTCTGGGTTTGTCCAGACTTGACCCATTGTCATCCCTACAAATATCCCTGTGCTCAGGTTTGGCTCCTTTAACTAAACAAGTCTAAAATAATTTTTGGATTTGATTTGTTTAATTAAATGAATGAGTCAAACCAAACTCACAAGCCAAAGGCATAAGATGAACTTAGTCTATCTTTTTTGGGCTTAGGTTGGACATATTTAACTAAACGAACAACCGAATTAAATTTTAACAAGCCGGATCGAGCCAAATACTAAACTAGCTCAACTCATTTAGAGTCCTAAAGATGATACTCATCTATCTTCTATTTATGGTGATTTTTATGTTCTTTATGGAATTGGTTTGTAGGATTAAAATTTTATCACTCGACATGTGTGCCATGTTTATATTTGGGCTTGATCATAAGTAATAAACATTGGAAAACAAGTAACACAAAATAATGGAAAATAATATCTAAGTGCTTTTTTGGTATGGGAGTACTAAGTGTGAAAAAATTAATGTCGTATTTTATATAGCTTGTATTATCTATTTAAAATTAAATATATTTTTTTCGGACGAGGCTTGTTTGATATGGAGGGATAGAGATGGAAAAAATTCCTATTTTGTTTCTTTTATATCAAGTATTTATGAATAATAAATATATTTTTAATGAAATGTCCATTTTAAATCAAATTAAAATATAAATGGATATTCATTTGAAAAAATATTTAATTTTAAATAAATTATATAAGATATATAAAATATAGGAGGTAATTTTTCACCTCTATTGCCTTATACCAAACTAGTCCTTAGGTTTTATAATTACCCCCATATAAGCTCTTTGTTTTGCTTTCAAAAATAATTCATGTAATCATGTTCATAGATATCTCTACGCATAATGAACGTTATGTTTCTTTAGCTCGTATAATTAACTCAGCTACTAGCAAGTGTTAGACTTATAATGGTCAAGTGACTAATTTTGTAAACACAGATGATGTGTTTAAAAGTCCATTTTTATCTTCGCTCAATCTAATCAAATTTTAAGGCATCTTAGTTAGTAAGGATTTGAGTACCACAGTCCTTGTGAAAATCCATATATTGCACTCTAGTAATCTAAAACATGTAGTTAATTTATATGTATTACAAGCAACACAAAAAACTTGATACTTTGTTTGTATATTAAAGTCCACCAAATTTTCAGAGAACATATTCTCAATTTTTCTTTGGTAGAAGATATGTGCTAGAATTATATTCTCATTTGAAGCTAGCAATATTCTTATCTATAGAGATAAAAAATGTTCAACATAAGGACTTATCAAAGATTTATGGATCTGGAGTATATAGTATTTCTAGGACACCAATGCATTTGACTGAGAGAAGATCGGTACCATCATTACCTTTGAAATGTGTTATTTTCACAACACACTCAAAGGGGAGGGGTGAATTGAGTGTGTAGGATCAACTAAAACTTTATATAATATTTTAAACTCAATGTTCCTTTAATAGTAGAAAATGTGCCTGGATCTGATCTACTATCTTATCCGAGATTTGATTGTTAATTGATTTTATAGATTGGGATGTATGTGTTATGTAAGTGTAATGCAAGTAATACAGAAATATTACACAAGAGTTTTATATGGTTCAATCAATTCTAATCTACATTCACGACTAGCTCTAGTATTCTTTCAAATATAATTTAAATTTAAGATTATAAAAACTAGCACCACTGATTTAACTCTAGACCTAAGTAACCCCACAATCAAATCTTATTGTACTCACCAATCACACTCGTAATTACTCACACTCTGTGTGTTATGATCATAATCAATTCACTTTTAAATAGGTTTATTTTTAAAGTATTGCTTCTTACTAAGCAAGTTTAACATTTTCACTCAAATTATAAATATTGCTCTCT
This sequence comes from Tamarix austromongolica, assembly GCA_039764185.1. Classification (NCBI taxonomy): domain Eukaryota; kingdom Viridiplantae; phylum Streptophyta; class Magnoliopsida; order Caryophyllales; family Tamaricaceae; genus Tamarix; species Tamarix austromongolica. Next base: position 15,083,682 of record CM077817.1, read on the forward strand.
CAATGAATTTCTAATCTATGTTTGATTCTTGATAGCTCTTCTAAATTTGTGAATGCTTTAGTGTGTCTTCATATATTTTGTTTGCTATTCCACTCATATACTGGTTCGCTCACTTGTATTTTTTGTGCTTAGATTAGATGTCCTTTTATTTTTTTTATAGTGTCGTGCAATGCACCTCTTCACAAATTTCTTAAGTATTTCCATAATATTGTGCTTCAAATTTCACTTCTTGATATGTGGAAATTTATCCTTCTTTATTTACATGTGAATATTTTTGTGCTACCATTGTAATCTCAGTAAATCTTGATTCTTCCTTGTTTAGAAGATTTGGAATATAGTCTTGGAAATACCTTAGCTAGAGAATATTCCTTAACTTCTTCTTTATTTTCTTGTACTTAGAACTCTTATACTTCTCTTTTATAATCCATCAAATCTTTGATTAGTTCACACATCTTTTTGATTTAGGAAATTTCGTGTTAGTGTGTTGTTCATCACCAAGTCCAATATGTTTTTGGGTTAGGTCTAGAGTTAGAGTATGGATTAGTTATAGGATCTAATCATGTACTTTTGATCATTTTTTCTTCTAGTTTCATGTTTAATCCTTTTAGAGATTTGCAACCATAGTTTTCAAATTTTGACTTGATCGATTGGTCTAATCAGTGAACTAATGAACTGGCTCTGTTACTAATCAAATTCCACGTATCAGCCCTCATGAGCCCAAAAACTATCGAACGAATCAAAAATAGGCCACAAGCTGGTTAGATTTATGTATAGTTTAATTTTTTATATAATTTATATTTTTTAACTTAATATGTATCACTAACCCAACTAGTCCAAACTACCGGTCCGACTACTAAATCAGTAAACTAGCTATAGTACTGGTTTGATGAGCGGTCTAGTTTTAAGACTAAGCTTAATTCATTCAATTAGATCATCATCTACACCTATTGTGTAATTCTCTTCCATCAATTTAGTATCCATCATAGGATTTTTCAATTTAGGTCTCCATCATATTCAACCTCAACCACCTTCATAATTCTTTTGATTTATGGCTTGATTTATTCAATTGATCCATGAAATCATTAATTCCATCTTCACAAACCCATAATATATTAATCATGTAACTCAATTTATAAAAAGGAGCATCTAATTCAAGATAACATTCAAGTATAGGAGAAGGGTTGTTCGCGCAAGGAAAAAGATAAAGTTCATGACTGATGGTCAATCAAGCCTTGATAAGGGATTGTCCACTAGTCTTGTTTCACTTTATTTTGCTTTTATTTTCTATCTTTTATTTTCATACCTTAGTATATGCCTTATGGAATATTATCATGACATTACACCCCTCCTAGGTAAAACACACATGGAAACCGCTATTAATATCCAATGGACTGGAATACAATCTTTTCGAGGCAAAACGCACCTAAGAACCACAAAATCAGACACCTAATACTTAAGTATACATATCTTTTATAAGATATTAGAACTATCAATATAGAGTAGATATAGGTTCACTATGGTTAACGTAACAACTATTAATCACGGGTATTGTAGCAACCCAAAAACAACCATGTAACTGGTATAGCTTGGCCATAACTAATGTGATCTTTCACTTTAATTATGAATTTCATATTAACTAACATGAACCACATAGTTCATACTCCACACTTAAATAATACCGCTCGGTATACTTATCATTTAATTACCATTAACTTAACACATGGGTTACCACCTTACATTTGTTACATGAAATACTGAGTATTTCTACATTTATTTCAACAATTATATATTATTCAAACACTTAGAATTTTACTATGGTTAATCAAATCAAACATACGATAACCATATAAAGTAAATATAAGTCATTAGGAAAGTTAATAAGCACAAAAGGAAACAATACACACACTACTATGGAATATGACTTTAGTGTCGATTAATTTTACTATTAGATAATGATAATGAGTTGTCTTTATCTTTGGGGTTACCTAATGTTTGATAATGGTGTACAAATAATTATCTAAAATATAATAAACACACCTATGTTGGAATTTTAAATGCAAGTTCCTAGTAATAACCATTATCTAAAGGTTAAACATTATAAAACTTTAGATGTTGGTTTCTGAAATAACCATTATCTAAAGCGCAACATTTGAGATTTTTTGCCACTTTAGAGGACAATTATGTTCTATAACCATTATCTAAAGGTGAATCAATTTTTTATGCAATTTAGATACTGGTTTTGGAGAATAATTGCTATCTTATGCTCCCTTTTTTTTCATTTTTTTTGTTCCAAATCATATACACAACTATATGTTCTCATATATTATTCTAAAACTACAATATCAAAATTTAGCATATATTCAGCATCTACAAACGCCCAAATTCTTCACCAAAACCTCAACCAAAACACTACTAATCATCAACATAAGCAACACTACCAAGATTTGCACACATTCAGAATTCTCACTGAAATAGAAGTACTTAAAACCTACAGCTAATTATCCAATAATAAAGAAGTATCATCATACTTTAACAACATAAAATTCTCAACCCTTGAAATCACAAACCTATATTTTTGGCATTACTAAAGTTGTTCATTGGTTACAAAATATATGTGACATTCAATATCAAGAATCGTCACCTACACATCATTTACAAAACATCAATTTATAACCTAGTCCGAAAATACTAAGTGAGTGTTACTTAACTCGACCAAAACCTACTTATAATCTTTACACTTATTCATGTAAATATAAATTTGGGCCACTATTTTATTACTTAATTAATCTTTATCAGTGTGTATTCCCTCATATCAAATCCACCAAGACAGAATTACAAATCAAAATTATTTAATTATTCAATAAGTAAGATAATTATCAAATTTTGTTATTTACCATTTAAAAATAATTAAATATAAGGTATATATTTTCTAGATCTATATAAAGACTTTCTTGACATGATATTATACATGAATTTGCACATGTAGTATCCACAAAATGTTATTTTTCCACCCAAGAATTTGTCAAAACTAAGAAAGCATTTAAATTTCTAACTTAGAATATATAACATTCACTAGAGATAGTAATTAAAATTGAAACAAAATACATTATTGTGAGCTTTGACTGGGTATTTTATGTATAACATAACATTATGTTGGTTCGTGTAGGTAGTGGATAAGTTTGGAGTTAATATTTGGGATTTGTGAGAAACACCGGGGTCCCATGTTTATTAACATAGACCATTTTTTCTCATAGATTATTTTGATGTGTTTTTGGGTAAAAATCTGAGAGTTAGAAAATTAGTACGGGGCTCTCATGTTTCATAATGAATAACCGTGTTTTTCCTTTATTTCTGAAACATGTTGGTTTTTCTTATAATATAAAAAAAATGAGAAAACCCTAGTCATCAAGTTATGCGCTCCAAATTCTTCTTCTTCTCCATAGAATTATCAATTGATTAGAGAATTGTAAATATGTGTAATTGATTGATTGATTAGTTTAATTATCTTATAATTACACAAGAGCATAAATAAATATCTCTACTTTTTCCTCAATTATTTTTTTTTACTGAATCGTTAATTGTTCATAATCTTGTTAATTCTAATTTTTGGTTTGGATCCTTTTAATCCACTCTATTACACAACAATTTGGTATCAAAGCTACAATATTGAAGATATCTGGTAATTGATATCGGTACAAGATTTGATATTGAGAAGTTTTATCAATCTATCAATTTTGGATTATAAAAATTGAATATGTGGTTGATTCTAATTCAAAATAGATTGGAGAAAGAGTTATCTAGTCATTGAACAAACTAGAGTTAATGACGGATGAGAGATTTGAAGAAGTAGATCTGAAGTCCCTCTCTACCATACAACTATTCTTGTCGAATTATATATTACATAAAATGGAAAAGGAATCAATGATGGCTAAATTGTGGTTGAATCTTAGTCACTATATATGATAAAGTCAGTAGCAAATCGGCTACAGTTGAAGAGTCGGCTTCATGACCTGAAATTAGGTGAGGGTCAATCCTTAAAAATTATTTGGATGAATTTGACTATATAGTTATGGATTTCTATAATATATATGTTAATTTAGATGATGAAGATTTGTCCATTATGCTAGTATGTCATTTGCTTTCTAGCTTTAAGAATTATTGTGAGACTGTTTTGTATAAGAATGACAAATTAGTCCATGAGAATGTGAAATCCACCCTATCGCAATTGTAGTTAATTGATAGTCAGTTGATTGGAAATGGTACTTCTGGGGACTCATATAGTGAGGGATTAATAATCAAGGGAGGATAAAAAAGAGGGGTTCTAGTGACAAGAAGATATCTAGATCTAAGTTAAAGAGTTGGCAAAAGAATGTGACATGCCATGGTTGTCACATGATAGTCCATATCAGAAAATATTGTCCTAATAGGAAATTAATAGATACTAATGATGGTATATCTGATGAGGGTGATGCTGCCATAGCTGATGGTGACGGTGATGTAGTGACTACAATAGAAGGACATACCATGTTGGTTGATAGGTGGATTCTTAGTTTTGGGTTCTCCTACCATGTTTGTTCCAATAGAAGTTGGTTCCATACATATGACACTATTTGCGGTGGGTTATTGCCTTGGGAAACGGTGCTTCATGTAGAGTTTTTAGGATTGGGACTTGAGGGTGAGGATGTGTGACAGTGTGGTTAGGACACTGTCTTATATTTTTCATGTTCCTAAAATGACTAAGAGCTTGATTTTTCTGTGTTCCTTAGATAGCAAGGTTATAGTTGTGTTATTGAGAATAAAACATTGAAGGTTGCTAAAGAGGTTGTGGTGGATATTGTTTGTAAGAGGCTCAGGACATTATATGAACTTGTTGGAACAACTATTGAAGGTGTAGTTGGGGTGACATTGAGAGTGTCTAACTCATATGTTTCTAGCTTTAGTTTGATGCGACTAAAACACGAGAGTGTCATTAGCACGACTGGGGGGTCCTTGTACTATGACCTAGTCATATCTAGATCTATTACCTTTTGTGACTATGAATTCCTTCCTAGCAAGAAGATGGAGCATGAGATTCTATTGGGTGCTTCAAACAAGGAAGAGGTTGTTGTTGATCTAAATGATGTAGATTATTCTGATCAGTAGGAATCTAGGCAACAAGTGGAGTAAGTGGGCGTTGCTCTAGGCAAAGCTGGTTATGCCTTGTATATTATAGTTAGTAGTATTGGTGTGTAGGAGCCAGTATTAGACTTAAAGGTTATTTTAAATGTTAATTTTTCCTTGTGATATTCTGAAGATGTTGCTGAAGATATGTGGTCTTTTTGGCAGACTCATACATTAGTATGTGATATTTTACTGATTATTCTTTTATTATGTGTATATGTTTTTCTTGTTGCAACAAAAGAAATGTATGAGGAGAACAAGTTGAAGACTTTGGATATGCCCAAATCCAAAGCAATTGTGGTGGATTGCTTAGTCATTGGTTCATACTTTACAAGTGTGAGATGCTTGATGTACAGTGTGACTAGTACCGACTGTTGAAATACTTGTGTTGTGAGCATGTGTGTGGTGAGTCTCTTGAAGACACATTGGTTAAGTGTGGTGCAGATTTTGATGTACTTGGTGCATACAATATAGGCTTGTATTGATTATATGTTGTCAACTATTCTGTTAACAGGTTACTTTGATCATGGTTGTGGTCCTGATGATCATAGATACATTAGTTTGCTCGTTTTTTACCTTAGAGGTTCTAAGGTTGTGTGTTTGGCTATGATATAAGCTTTTCAGGAAGTAGTGTGGCTTGGTGGTTTTGTACAAGTGTTGGGGTTTGGTTATGGTACTTTAGTTGTTTGAGGAGATAGCAAGATTGCTATTTATTTAGCAAAGAATCATAATTTTTTCTATCGTCGAGTGAACCACATTGACTTCAGGTATCATTTTATCTGGGTTACTATTTTTCTAGGAAAAGTTAGATAATCCAGCTGATATACTAACGAAGCCACTGACCATGGGTATGTTCAAGTGTTTCTTGGACTTGATTGGTGCACATAGGTCATGAGGCCTTTTTTTAGGTCAAGGGTTTTTGTAGAGATCTTTACATGTCATGCATCGCAAATACTATGTCAAGATAGATAATTATGAGCTTTAACTAGACATTTGATGTACAAAAAAATATTATGTTGGTTTGTGTAGGTAGTGGAGAAGTTTGGGGTTGATATTTGGGATATATGAAAAATACGGGGGTCATGTGTTTATTAAAATGGACCGCATTTTCTCAAAAATTATTTTGATGTATTTTTGGGTAAAAATATGAGAGTAAATAACATGGGGGTCTTGTGTTTCCTAAATACAAACCCTATTTTTTCTTTATTTTCAAAACACATTGTTTTTCCCCATAGGATTTTTTTATAGTATAAAAGAGATATAAGAGAACCCTAGATGTCAAGTCATGTGACGCATCTTCTTCTTCTTTTCCATAGAATTCTCTATTGATTAGAGAATTATAAATCTGTGTAATTGATTGATTGATTAGTTTTATCATCTTATAATTACACAAGAGCATGAATAAAGATCTCTACTTTCACCTTAATTGTTCTATTTTGTGATTGAATCCTCAATTATTCATTATCTTGTTAATTTCAATTTTTAGTTTGGATCCTTTCAATCCATATTATTCCAAAACAATTATTTAAGAAAAAAAAACAATTGAACTTGACATGATCACATTGAAATCCATTTCTTTGAGATCTTCCACCTTCCATCATAACTACCATTAATGTGCCCTAATATAAATGATAAACAACTTAAATATACCAAAAATAGAATCCATAAACATAAGAAAATAAATATATGAAATATACTAAAATGTCAATCAAATATTTTCCTTTAGGTCAAGTTTGATCAAAACAGATTGAAATATTAGTCAATGAATCAAACACAAATACTTTGCTCTTATAAATAACATACAAACCCTATTGTTGAGAAGTGAGGTGTGTTACAAAAAGTATTTGTATTGACTACAAATCCATGATTTGTTGTGCTAGATATTTTGTGATTTTCCTTTCCTGCTTAGGATAGAGATCAATAGAAGAGGGGATAACTATATATTTGAGCCATGATCCCCAATACCCTGTACATGAAAATATAAAGTATTAACATTGGGGAATCATACTAGTAGCACCACAAAATCTAAAATATTAATGTATTAAGATGATAGAAAATGATACTTACTTAACATATACGGATAAAGATGTATTCAACATCAACTTCTAGTTAACCACTTCACTTATTTTATCCTTTCCGATGGAAACAATATTGGATGTGCTTTGGCTAACTAAATTAATATGTATTCAAAAAAAAATCTTATCCCTCCTACAAAAATGTTAGGAATAGAAGCCCATTAATAGACCATTTCTCCTTTTGAGTGTGGTATGAGACCTTGAGGAGAGCATATGGACTTGGGAGAGAATTTGGAATAAAAGTAACTCGGTATGCATCGAACATATCGATCTCTAAGGACTTTAATTATGTTTTCAAGTTTCTCATCTTCATGATATGTTCTCACACACCCTTAACAGTAGTGAGCTTCAATTATGAAAACTTCATAATCAACACGATTACCAAGGCTTTGTCAGAAGATGTAAAGTGTTCATTAATAGGCTTAAGCAAGTTTGTAAAGTTATGATGATGATTGATTATATCCCTAATAGTTGGAAAGATCTTAGTCTTCATGTACATACAATAGATACTATTCGATTTCTCCCATTGCTCATGATTAGTCATCTCCTCTTGTGTGCTATCATCAATAATAATGGGTCCACCTTTCCTTATCGCCTCATTCATATCAAAACAGCCCAATTAAAGGATAATTCTCTCCTTCCAAATACCATAATTATCCCCTCTCAAATTAGATATATCAACATGCATATTAGACATATTACCAAGATGAAAAGATGGAAAATAAGACATATAAAAATGTGCTTATGAATAAATTGAAGCCAAAATATACAAACATGATTTTCCAATGTAATACATGTAATTAATAAGAAAAGCATGAATCAAGAAATTAAATCATCCTGTAGGCTAAGAATTTAACTCTAATAGATCCATCGAACCTAAAATTAAAACTATTATATCATCCCATAATCCTTAATCCCTGTGGGTAAATTAAGAATTATTATAACACCCCGAGTCGATACGACCATGCGGGGGCTACCTTAGAGAGCTTTTAAATTTTGAATAGTTGACCCCACAGATCAACATAAATCCTTTCAGTGTGCTTTGTAACACCCCTAAAATCACAGTAAAAATTTTTGTTTAAACAAACAAATATAAGCATAGAGGGTGTTACCGCCGTGATCAGTACAAGCCCGATTGCCATCCTGTCTTATACTAACCACAAGGCTAAAGAAAAGTTTTCACAAGATATCAGAAAAACTTAAACAAAGATTCATAGAAACTAAAATATTCATAACACGAAAATCAGAATGCGCGATAAAAGTTGTTACAACCCAAATAGGGTACATAGTCATAGTTTCCAAAAGGGATAAAAGGTACAGCATGACAAAACAAAACCAAAGTACAACGAAAACATAAGTAAATAGGGATAGAAGGGAGTCTTGTCAACATCGCTCTCGGACCCCCATGCTAAGTCCAACGATTAACTCTTAGTGTAACACCCCCAAAATTGCAATTGAAAATTTTCGTTTAATTAAAACAAACACAAGCATGGGGGTGTTACCGCCGTGATCAGTAAAAGCTCAGCCCCTGGCCAGTCTCGTACCAACCACAAGGCCAAGGATAATTTCATAAGGACATCAAACAACTTAAAACAGAGATAAAACTAAAATATTCATAACATGAAAATCAAAGTGTGCGTTAAAAGTTATACAACCCAACAAAGTACGTAATCAAGTTCCCACAAGGGGTAAAAGGGTACAGTATGATAAAACAAAAAAAAAATGATACATAAGCTGAAGTGAAAGAGAGAGTCCGGCAAACGTCGCTCCTAGGTCCCCATGCCCAATCCAAAGCTCAATTCTCAGCCCTGTCTGATGCCTTATAAGTACCATAGGCATTGAGGATGGCGTCTCCTACCTACAAAAATTCAACAGGGCTCTCTACTCATGGTAATGAGCAGCACCCATAAAACGGGTGGTCAGTACGCTACGTACTGAGTAAGGTAACCATGCAGCTAAGACCATACACAGAAAGTATATAATAGAAGCACAATCATATAGATAAACATATAAGCAATGCAGATGGTAGAGGCCATACTATATTCTGGTTAAACTCATTTGTTGGATCTCTGGTCAATATGCACATTTCACACCATGCTCTTTATATTCCATGAGAGTATGGGAACCCCCGCTATTATAACTGGTGGATCGGAAATGTACAGGGTAGAGTGACTAACTACTATTATATGCCAGTGGATTGGTCTCCAGGGAAAGATGCTCCTGGCCACTATAATGCCTGTGGATCAGAAACTTACAAGGCAGAACACACCTGACTACTATTATATGCCCGTGGATCGGTCTATAGGGCACCCCGGAACCTAGCCACTATTATGTTGGTGGATCGGTCTGTGCCCTGCTCAATAATATTTTGCTTTAAAAGATTAGTATATTAGTTGTGTCTTATTCAATATATGTTTTCACCCTAGACATGTATGTTCTTTGGACTACCCGCTCACACAATTCGTCTACTCCCATTCTCCTAAGAGGGCCTATCCCATATCTCGAGACTTCTACACCTCCTAACACATCCCGGCATCCTTTTTCTCTTCTGCTTACTCGCCATGAGTACCTAACTCCCAAGTGTGAGGGTTAAGGCCCACTTTCCTATACCATATAAGTCAACTCACTATCGTCCTCTAGGGTTTTCCCTAAAACCCTAATTAAGCCTATATGACCCATCCTTCCTCTGTCTCACACAACTAAGGCTCCTTTACCACCCAACACATCACCTCACTTAGATTCAAACCCAAGCATTCCACTTTACTTCCCATTTGCACATGTGACCATGAAGCCCTAGTTGGCCACCCAAACCCTCGCACTTTTCTCTTCCCATATATCACCTCTCCATTACTCACCTACCATCCTCTCTTCCACATGACACCCACTATAACACCTCCAAATTTACTACTGAAATTTTTTTTCTAAGCGGAAGCGTATAATCAAATATTTGGGTGTTACGACCGTAATTGACATAAGTCTGGCTTACCCCACTATCCTTACGTCAATCACAAGGTAAAAAGTTTATAAAATTTAAAATATGATTAGAAAAGGGTGAGACAACCTTTTTATACATTAAATAAGTGTTTGGAGATTAAATCTGATTACAATCTCAAAATATAACAAAAAGGGATCCCATGAGTCCAAAAAAGTATCCAGGTAAAAACTATCATTTGGATAACATGACTCTACGCCCAACCCTAATATGAATGAATCATCCCTCCACATATATAGCATCAAAAGCTGCGAAATCATCGACCTAGTCCTCATCGACCTGTACATAAACATGTACTTACATAATTTCATTACTCCAAGAACATCATCTCATAGCATTTCTATAATTAAATTATTCAATACCACATATTCAACACAAAGGTGTACATTAATAATACAAGGAAAATACATGGAGCACATAAAACCATAGCTATGACATGTATCCTTAACGACAAGGACACCAGGCTCTATGCATGTAAATCCTAAACCTCCTCAGAGATCACCAGAAAAATCACCTATGAAATAAGATAAAATACGATTAGGATCGGAGGTTAAAAATTAAGAGAGAGGTTATGGTAGAGAAGGGTAAAAATGGAATTTACCAAAGTTGAATGAGAACTTGAATTGTATGGAAGTGTAGAAATATGTGTGGTGGAGATATGGTTAAATTTTTGTGGTGTTTGGAGAAGATTTGGGGTGAAAATAGGGTTCCACAACCAAGAAAGAAGTTGCACTGGCAGGCGGTGCAAAAGTTGCATAGTCGTGCAGCACCAGAGCACAATAGGTCGAGAGAAAAGAAAATGCACGGCCAGGCGGTGCAGAATTTGTACAGCAGTGCAGCAATAGTGCACAACAGTTTGAAGGAAGAAAAGATGCACGACCGTGTAGAATCAAGCCGAGAGGAAAAATTATGCACGGTCAGACGATGTAGGGGTTGCACCGTTCTGCAGCAGGGTATATGAGTATTTGCATGGCCATGCAACAGGCCGTGCACAGGCCATGTACTCTGAAACTCTAAAATGATTGAGGGGAAAGAGAAGGGAAAAGAGGTGGCGGGGAAGGTTAGGGCGACATTGGTGGCTGGTCCACCGGCCAAAGGGTGGCTAGTGGTGCCTTGGACGGTGCTCGATGGTGGATTGGGTGTTGCGGTTGCTAAAAATAGGGAAGATGGAGGAAGAATAAGGAGAAAGGAGAAGAGTGGCTTGAGGGATGGCAGGGCTGGTAGGTGATGGTGATGGTGATGGCACAAGGGAGGCAAGTGGAGGGGGTGCATGTGTGGGAGAAGAAAAACTTCTCACACCAAAATATTTTGGCGCAGAGAAGAAGAAAAAGAAAAGAAAAGAAAATGGAAGAAAAGAAAAGGAAAAAGAGGGAAGGTTAGGGAATTAGGATTATATTAGGATTTTTTGGAATTAACTAAATAATTTAGATTAGCGAAAATTTTAGCTTTTTCAATTTTTGGTTTACGAATTTTGGTTTAAACGAATCAAGGTTTTGGTTTTCAGTTTTTTGATTTTGGTTAAAGTTTCGAGATTAAGAAATTCGGTTAAGGTAACAATAAGATTTCTTGAGATTATAGTCAAATTAGGGCTAAAGATACGGGATTAGGTTAGGCAAATTTTTCGGGTATTACACCTACACTCACCCTCCATGTGATATTCCTCCACTATTACAACATATTCCACTCCCTTCCGTTATCTTTCACTTCCACAATCTCCTTCATTTAGGTTTTTTCTCCCAAACCCTAACTGAGATCCCTATACACTCTGATACTAACCTACGTACTATTTTCCACCCAAGGACTCCAATCACCCCAAAAACTCTCCCCTCACCTTACTTACACCCCAAGGTAACTTTTCACATGTAAGGATAGTTCCCATACAAACACCATCCACCTCATGCAAACCCTAGACTTCCCAATGCAAGATCCACTCCGCTCTTTTATTTTATCCATATTTCCCTTTAATTTTCCCCTCATGGGTCATGAGATAATTAGGTTGTTCTCATTTTCCTTTAGTAAACTCACTCCCCTTTTCCCCTTTTCATCCTTTCACCCCTACTATCTCATTAAACCATCCTAGCATGCATGTCCTAGAGGGTCACATCACATAATACCACAAGCACGACATACACATCATTTTACACATGCTATAAGGAAGTCACATAAGTGTACCTTAACTCCATGCTGCACTGCATGTAAGCAGTCATAATAATATAACGTACACAAGATAACATAACACATGGCATATAAGGCACATAATACACATAAGTGGCCTTAACTACATCCTTACCTAAAACGACACCGGGCTCGGAGTACGCTCCTACGCCTCCTTAGGGTTTTGACTTGATTCACCTATAAGAGGGAAATACTAAGGGTTAACTTCCCTCTAACCAAAATTATCATTATTTCCTACTTTACCCTTATCATAACCTAGTATTAAGGTTACTAATAATAATAGCAGATTTATAAGTAAAAGTAAGGGTATTATTCTCAAAGTAGTTAATCATCCTATTACTAGTCAGAATAGTCTTGGTGGTTATATTGGTCCATATTAAAGTATTATTAGTAATATTTATATTACTAAAGATAATAGCTTTACTATCAACAATAATAATGCTAGTAGTAACAGTAATATTAGTGATATAGGTAATAATAACGATAATGATAATAATAATAATAATAATATTATTATTATTATTATTATTATTAGTAATAGTTTGAATCTTAATAATAATAATGATAGGGTTTGAATAATCATGTTAGTATTAGCATTAGTGAGAATAGTGCCCAAAGTTAGTAGTAGTAGTAGTAGTAGTAGTCGTAGTAATAATAATAATAATAATAATAATAATAATAATAATAATGTTGATAATAATAATAATGGTGGTTCAAATAATAATAATAGAAATAATATGCCAAAGTTAATAATAATAATAATGATGATGATGATGATAGCCATAGTAATAATAATAATAATAATAATAATAATAACAACAACAACAACAAAAATAATAATAATAATGATATTAACACAACTAAAATAATTAACAATTGAATAAATTATTTTTAAAGGTTAGGGGGCTAGGGCACAACCTTGGGTAGCGGTGCACGGTGCACGGCGGCGGCAGTGGAGGAAGTGGGGTTGGAGAGGTGGATTTCTAGGATAGAAGAGGGAGAGTGATAGGGTGGTTGTGGATTCTTTGGGTTGAGGGGGTTGGAATGGTGGTGGTGGCACAACAGAAGAGGTGGCGCGGGCGGCGGCTGTTGTGGTGGTCGAAGGTGGTGGAGGGGGAGGAAAAGTGAAGGAGAGGGAGGCAGAGAAAGGGAGGTAAGGGTAGAGGGGCATTGCTAGGTGTTTTGGGAGGTAGGGGAGTGGTGGTTGCGGCGGGGATGGCGGTGCACAGCAGTGCTAGAGGCGACGATGGAGGAGAATAGGCGAGTTAGGCAACCAACTTTACACGGCTGTGGCGGCTGGTGCAGGAGGAATTAGAGATGGTGGTGGTGTGGTTCGGTGGAGGGTGATATAGGAAGGAGTTTGGTAGGTGGTTCAGGCAGCGGCGTTGGGAAACGGTGGCGGTGGAGGCATCTGAAGTGGAGGTGGCGCAAGGTGAGGTGAGTTTTTCTGGGCAAGAAAGGGAGCTCGATTGAGGTTAGGTATGGGGTATTTATAGGCAAATGGAGTGGATATGACAGAAGGGGAAGAGGCAAAAAGGGGGCAGGTGTGGCAGGGTGTTGGTCGAAGGTGGCAGGCCGGTACAGGATTGTAATTTTGCAGGTGTTGTTTGGTCGGGGGGAGAAGAAAAGGAAAGAAATACGGCACGTGTGAGGAGGTACAGGGTTGGTTGGGGTAGGAAAAGGAAAGGAAAATGACAGGGAGAGGGAAGGTGGTGTAGGTTGGCAGTACGGTGGTGGCTAGTCGACATATAGGGCGGTTGCAGGCCTCGATATGCAGGTCATGGGAAAGGAGCGGGAGGAAGAAGAAAGGGTGGGTCGGCCAACCGGTCCAGGGGAAAGAAAAAGAAAGAAAAGAAAAGGGGGAACTGGCGAGGGGGCAGAGAAAAAAAAGAAGGGCAATGAGGACTGGGCCATGTGGGGGAGAGAAGAGAGGGAGGGGGTCTGGGTCGCGAGGGGCTGGCCTAATCTGATGGAAGAAGGGAAAAAAGAAAAAAGGAGAAAGGAGATAAAGGAAAGAAAAAGGAAAAAGAAAAAAGAAAAATAGGTTAGCTGGGGTATTTAAAATATTTTGGTATTTTTGAATATTTAAAATAATAATTAAATTTCCTTTTTAGATTAATTTGGGATATTTTGAATAATTTTTCCTAAATTCTATTTTAACTAGCAAAACACCCTAATTTTCCCTAATTAAATTCTATATTATTTTTCTCTTGATTTTACCTTAAATACTTCCCCTTATTTTAAATAAAATAATTTATTTAATTAATTTCCCTAATAAATCCTTATTTTAACATGATTTCTTAAATTAGGGTTTTGGGGTATTTCACTCAGCCCCGCCCAACACCTCATAAATATCATAGGCATCGAAGATGGCATTTCCTTCCTACCTGCACAAACTCAACAAGGCCTTCTGCTCGTGGAAATGAGCAGCACCCATGAAACGGGTGGTCAGTACGCTCTGTACTTAGTAAGGTAACCATGCAGCTAAGGCCCAAAGGAAAAGCATATAATATAAGCAGGATCATACAGATAAACCATACAACCAATGTAGATAGTAGAGGCTGTGTTATAGTCCGGTTAAACTTATTCATTAGATCTTTGGTCAATATACTTATTTCACACCATGATTATTATTAATCCATGCGAGTACGGGAATCCCATTATTATAGCCGGTGGACCAGAAAAACACCCAGGGCAGAATGCACCTGGCCACTATCATTCGTCGGTAGAACAGTCTCCAGGGCATAAGGCACCTGGCCACTATTATTCGCCGATGGACCAGTCTGGTCCCGACCCTCATAGTGTTTCAATATAAGTATATAGTATCTTTCCATGGTTTAATATCATTAGGTTTGGTTTTTTTGAGCTTGGGATCCCCCACTATTATAGCTGGTGGATTGGAAATATACAGGGCAGAACACTCCTAACCACTATTATTCGTTGGTGGACCGGTCTCCAGGGCACCTGGCCACTATTATTCGCCGATGGAATAGTCTAGGCCCGGCTCAACAATCTTTCTCTTTAAGTGGTTATTATATTACTCATGTCTTATTCGATAAATATCACCACCCTAGACATGCATGTCCCTTAAACTACCAGCTCACACAACCCGAATACCCCTATTCTCCTGAAAGGGCTCGTCCTATATATTGGGACTTGTGCACATCCCACTACTATTGATGGCAATGGGTCTTGGACCCGACCTAGGCCCACTTTATTTTTAGCGGGTCTAGGTCTATGATTTTTAGACCCGACGGATCTAGGTTGAGTCTGGATCCACATATGCCTTAAAGGATCTGGGTCTGGATCCGGTAGTTCTAGATCCAGACCCGACCGAGCAAACCCATTTAATATACATATGTGTGTGTGTTTATATATATATATATATATAAATACATACTAATATTATGTTTGTCATTATTGTCTTAATCTTATTTGAGTTCCTTATTCATTTTTTTAATTTTATTTTTGTATATTTACTTTATAATCAATATGTACAATATTGTATTCTAAAAGCATTAAAATACCATTTGAAAAGTTAATGTAACTATTTTAATATATTTATTTTTTCACTTGGAGGAATTTTTTTAACAAAAAATGCATATTAAGTTATATAAAATATAAATGTATTTGTATTAGCATAGATTATTAATTATTTTTTCAAAAATAGCTGGACCCATTTAGGACCCGTCTATCTGCTAGACTCGGTAGATCTGGGTCTGGGTCTGAACTTTTGAGACCCGACAAGTCTGGGTCGGGTCTGGGTCTAAGTAATATAAACGGACCCGGGTCTGGGTATGGCTGGACCCGGCCCAAACCCGACCCATTGCCATCCCTACCCACTATGTCCAGACATCCTTTCCCTCTTCTCCTCATTTACCACGAATTCTTAACTCCTAAGTGTGTGGGTCAATGCTCATTTCCTCATACCTCTAAGTCAGTTCACTATCGCCCTCTAGGGTTTTCCCCGGAAAACCCTAATTTAGCCTATATGGCCCATCCTTCCTCTATCCCACACAACTAATGCTCATTTACCCCCCCCCCCAACTCATCACCTCACTTAGATGCACCCCCAAGCATTCTACTTTACTTCCCATTTTATACATGTGACCACGAAACCCTAGTTGACCACCCCAAACCCTAGCACCTCTCTTTTCCCATATGTCATCTCTCCATTACTCACCTACCATGCCCTCTTCCACATGACACACACACTCACCCTCCATGTGACATCCTTCCATTCTTACCCCATATTCCAATCCTTTCCATTATTTTTTACTTCCACAATCTCCTCCATTTAGGGTTTTTCTCCCAGACCCTAGCCAAGTCCCCTTATGCACCCTTATACCAACCTACGTACTATTTTTCACCCATAGACTCCAATCACCCCCAACAACTCTTATCTTGCCTTTCTTACACTCCAAGTCAACTTTTCCCATGTAAGGATCATCCCCATGCAAATACCATCTATCCCATGCAAACCCTAGACTTCCCCATGCAAGATTCACTTCACTCTCTTATTTTGTCCATATTTCCTTTTTATTTGTCCCCTTATAGGTCATGAGATAATTAGGTCATTCTCACTTCCCTTTAGTCAAATCATTTTCCTTTTTTTTTCTTTTCATCCTTTCACCCTATACCATATCATTAAAACATCCTTTCAAGCATGTCCTAGAGGGTCACATCATATAACACCACAGGTACAACATTCACATCATTTTACACATGACATAAGGAGGCCACATAAACGTACATTAACGCTATGTTGCGCTACAAGTAAGCATTCATAACACATGGCATACAAAGCGCATAACGCACACAATAGGCCTTAACTACATCCTTACCTAATATGACACTGGGCTTGGAGCACACTCCTACACCTCCTTAGGGTTTTGACTTGATTCACCTATAAAAGGGCAATACTAGGGTTAACTTTCCTCTTACCAAAATAATCATCATTTCCTACTTTACCTTTATCATAACCTAGTATTAGGGTTATTAACAATAATAGTGGCTTTATTAGTAAAAATAAGGGTATTATTCTTAAAGTAGCTAATCATGCTACTACTAGTCAAAATAGTTCTTGGTAGTTATATTGGTCCATGTTAAAGTATTATTAGCAATATGTATATTACTAAAGATAATAAATTTAATGTTAACAATAATAATAATAATAATAATAATAATAATAATAATAATAATAATAATCATAATCATAATCATAATAATGATGATGATGATGATGATAGTAGTAATAGTAATATTAGTGATAAAGGTAATAATGATGATGATTATGATGATGATGATGATGATGATAATTCGAGTCTTAATAATGATAATAATAAGAGTTTGACTAATCATAATAATAATAATAATATTAGCAATAATAGTGCCAAATTTAATAATAATAATAATAACTCAAATATTTATTATAATAATAATAAGAGTTCAAATAATCATAATAATAATAGTAATATTAGTAATAATAGTGCCAAAATTAATAATAGTAATAATAATATAAAGGATAAGGATAATATTAATAATAAGAGTGATAATGGTAATAATGATGATGATGATAACACTAATAAAAATTAAATAACAATTACATTAATTATATTTAAAGGTTAGGGCACAACCTAGGATGGTGGCAGTAGCGGCGGCGGCGCATGGTGACGACGTTGGTGGAGGAAGTGGGGGGTTGGAGAGGTTGAAGAGGGAGAATGAGATGGTGGTTGTGGTGGTGATGGATTCTCTGGGTTGAGAGAGTTGAAATGGTGGTGGTGGTGTAACAAAGGTGGCGGTGTAGGTGGTGATTATGATGGTGGCCGAAGGTGGTGGAGAAGGAGGAAGGGTGAAGGAGGGGGAGGTAGGGAGAAAGGAAGGCAAGGAAGGTAGGGGAGACTTTGCTGAGTGTTTTAGATGGCAGGAGAAGTGGTGGTTGCGGCGGAGATGGTGGCGCACGGCGGCGAGAGGGGCGGCGATGGGTGCAAAGTGGCAGATAGAGCATCCTACTTTGCACGAGAGAAAATTAGAGGTGGTGAGAGGTGTGGTTTTATGGAGGGTAATGTAGGGAAGGTTTTGGGCAGCGGTGTTGGGCAACGGTGGCGAGGACGGCGTTTGAAGTGGAGATGGTGCAAGGGTAGGTTGAGATTTCTAGACAGAGAAAGAGGCCGAACGAGATCGGTTGGGAGTATTTATAGTCCATTGGGTGGAGTATAAGACAAAGGGGGAAGAGGATAAGGGGCAGGTATGGTAGGGCTCATTGGTCGGTGATGGCAAGCCGATACGAGGCTGCAATTTTGTAGGGTAGATTCGGTCGGGTAGGAAAAAGGAAAGGGAAGGGGGCATGCAAGGGGGTAGGTGTAGGTAGGTCAGGGATGGAAAGTGAAAGAAAAAGGACTGAGAGAGAGGGAGAGAGAAGTGCAGGCCAATAAGAGGAAGGGTGGCGACAGTTGCAGGCCAACCTACAACTCGGGGACAGGGAGAAGGGAGGAAGAAGACGACGGGCAGGTCGACTGGTCTAAATGAAAAAGAAAAGAAAGAAAAAGGAGGGGAGAACCAGACGGGTGAGGTGGAGGAAAAAATACAAGCAGGCTGGGCCACGCGAAGGAGAGAAGAGAGGGAGGAGGGTTGGGCCACGAGGGGCGCATGCCCAAACCAGGAAGAAAGGACGAAAAAAAAGGAGGAAGGAGGAAAAGAGGAAAGAAAAAGGAAAAATGGAGGGAAATGGGGAAAAAAAAAGAAAAAATGGGTTGGTTGGGGTATTTAGAATATTTTGGTATTTTTAAATATTTCAAAATAATAAAATTAGTAAAATAATAATTAAATTCCCCTTTTATATTAATTTTGGATGTTTTGGGTAAATTTTTTCTCAACTATATTTTAATTAGCAAAATACCCTACTTTTCCCTAATTAAATTCTTTATTATTTTCCTTTTAATTTTTCCTTAAATATTCCTCCTTATGTTGATAAAATAATTTACTTAATAAATTTTCTTAATAAATTTCTATTTTAACATAATTTCCTAAATTAGAGTTTTGGGGTATTTCATGCTTTGTCCTCACTCACGTGCTTCCCGAGAAATTTTTAGAAAATTTTTAAAACTTTCCAGGAGGGTCACTCATTCTAAAAATTGCTCCACAGCCAACACATTTAATTGTGGAGTTCTTAGGACAGAATCACCAAAAGGATGGTATACCATGTTAATATAAGTAGCCATATCAATTCTTATAGCACTTTGCTCAAATTGAAGTATTACAATTGTGACTTAATATTTTAATCTAATGTGCTATATACATATAATACATGATTCTATGGGACAAGAGTCATTATATGTATAAAATAAATACAATTAGTATCATACTATCCGCATGTGATAAATTAAATTAAATACATTAATGTATCCAATCATCTAATTTGAAGCGTTGTTGCTATGTCCAAACAATATAAAATAAAACTAATTACTATTGATAATTACATATAAATAAATTAAATCAATCCAGATACAGCTTTAATGTGCATAGGAACACTATTGTAGGATAAGATAAGCCAAACATAGCCTAAAGAATAGAGCATGACCTATTTGTGTCAAGAGCACGATTGTGTATCATCTGATACAAAATGGGGTAAAAAAAATTACCTACAAATGTAG
The DNA here is from genome assembly GCA_039764185.1 of Tamarix austromongolica. NCBI lineage: Eukaryota > Viridiplantae > Streptophyta > Magnoliopsida > Caryophyllales > Tamaricaceae > Tamarix > Tamarix austromongolica. The sequence continues at coordinate 15,103,736 of CM077817.1, forward strand.
GTTTTTTTATATAAATGTAATTAACAATCAACAAGGTGTCAAAACACAAGCGAGTCAAGCAAGGAGTGTAAGGGGGTGGCAATTAAGAGGTTATGAGATCGAAATCACGTGGATGCACACTGCCTTATTTTTAGTTAGTTATATCACAGGCCCAAAAAATAAATAAAAGTGAGGACATGTACTTGAATAAGAAACTCATTCAACAGAGATGGTGAAGCACTCTACGCTTTTCCCAATTCATCACTATATATTCTATTTTTCAATCCCTTGATTCATATAATAAAGGACACATCATTTTCTTTTACCCAACACATCATTGTCTATTCTATAGAATAGATAATTATGTGTCCCTTATTAATAACAATTAGGTCAAGGTATTGGCAAATAGAATAGATAATGATGATTTGGGTAAAAGACAAATAATTTCATTCATATTTACCTAATTGTTATTAATTTTATAAGGTCATCTTTCTAGTAAGTTGGTAATATTTTGGACTTTATGTAACTTGTTCATTGACCCTTCTATATTTAAAGATATGTTTATTGTAATTTTTTTCTCATTATTTAGTTTTTTTTATAAAATACTATTTTATAAACTATTTATATTTTAAGTCATGAAATATTTGAACTTAGTACTCTGTATTTTAAACAGAAATGAAAGCAAGTTTTTATTGATACTTAATTGCTTTCATGTGGTCATTTATTATTTAATAATTTTTATTTTATTTTATTTTATGACACGTTCTAAAAATTTTTGTGATTGTGCCCCTAAGGATGGAATAAATACTTTTTGAGTGGGGTGACTAATCTATCTTGTTTATGTTCATAGTTTAATACTTAGGAAATCCTTCTAGACCCCTCTAACAACCAGATGACCAGTTAATTAGCTTGTTGTTTCTAATGGCATTATTATAGCTATACACAATAGCCATAGTCACTCTAAATTTTTTTTATTGATTGTTATTGCTTATTATCATTCTAGTTTAATTGATTGTCTAGTTCTACTAACCCTTCTATACTCATTTGATCAATTAATTTTTTGATTGTTTAATTGTAATATTCAAGTTTTGGATCATATGTTTTTGAGCATTTTGTATTCAATATTTGTAAAGCCTGGGTAACTATTTATTTTTGCTTAGTGTTTCATTATGTCTTTTAGAAAATAAAATGTTTTGCTAAATTTTTTTCCTTACATTACATCTTTGCTTACTCCCCTCTTTTCATTTCAATTTTAGATGAGGAGAAAAATTATGTTCAAGATGAGGGATTTTAGTGTTGCAACTAATGAAGTTCTTTTATATTTAAATTTTCTAATATAAGGACTGATATATATGTTTTCTCTGGATGAGATTAAAGGATTGTAATACATTTTGAGTTAGTCAGAGACATTGATGATATGAATATCGGATATGATACTCAAGTACTATTATATATTTGAGGTATTTGTATCATGATAGATATCAATTTTGGGTTACAACCTTGCTAGATACATGGGCTTTTCCTTGCATGATTGGTAGCGATAACAATTCCTAGCTAGGGTATAGTTCATGAGTATTACATAAATCATCCATGACATTGATAGTGAAATCAACTTTAATTTGAATCTTCAATTGAATTTCTTTGTAAGTTCTTCCTTATTTATGATTTCTAGCTAGGGTATAGTTCTTCCTTATGTGTTATTCATAATCAAGATTTCCCTAGATAGTTTATGTGTAATTTAATTAGAGAGAGTTTGTGTTAATATAAAACATTCATATCCCCATAGTTCATCCATAACAACCAATTTATACATATACACATTCAATCCCAACATTCATAATTTTTTTTCAACAAAACCCTAACCCTATTCTTCATATATAATTCTCATCACCATTAATAACTACATTAATTATGATTATCCTAAATTAATTAATTTCATTAAACCCATCATTAAAACCCCAAAAAAACCAACCAAATCATACCCAAACCCTAACCCCAACACAAAAATCCTAATCCACAACCATTAACCCTAATTGACAAATTCATTTAAATTCTTCTTCTATTTTGAGTTTGATTCTAGTGAGATTGATTGCAAACATCCTATTTTAGTATTTTTTACTTCCAACATGCATCATCGGGCTAATAAGAAACCATCATAAGTACATAAACACCAATATATAATGGCATAATTATCAAGTTATTATATAATGATCAGTAGATAGAGTTCAACCAACCATTAGTATAAAGTAGAACTGATTACGTCATTATATATATATATATATATAACCAATTTGTCATATAATAATCACTATTTTTTTATAAGTAAATTGAATGGTATAATAATTTTAAAAATAAAATTACACAAGTTCCAACCATTACAAAATTAAGGACAAACTTTAAACTAGTATATCTACTAATCCAATAAGATCTATATATGATTTACATTGTTGGAAGAATCCAGCCCTTGTTGCCATTTTCCACACTGTGGTTTTTATAATCTGGATTGGGGACTTATTTTTTCTTTGGAAGATTCCTCTATTCTTTTCCTGTCAAATATGATATACTACTCCCACTATTAAAGCTTGAAAAAAATTTTGATGAATTAAATGTCCCCTTACTCCTTTCACAAGCTAGTAACTCTCTCCCAAGTAGCAGACTGCCATGATCTTCTTGTTTTTTCCATAATAGACAGCCATATTGATCTTGAAAATGTGCACTCGATAAAAAGGTTATCAAGTGTCTCATCATGTTGGTGGCATAATTAACATATTGAAGATGTATTAAATCCCATATGCAGCATTGTGTCTCTTATTAATACCCTGCCTTGAATGGTTAGCCAGAGAAGAAATTGATGTATAGGAAGAGAAAGTCTATTCCACACCAATTTGGACAATGGAACTTTTGGTTTTCTTAAACGCAATAGGTGGTAGACTTTTGATATGTTATGTCCTTCTATTTTCAAACAAATTTTGGAGGCCTGGATTGGATCAAAAAGAGGAAGAAATGCTATTCTTGTCTCTATGATTTTCTTGAAAATCTAAGAAGCACTGGTTGGAGGATTAATATTTCATAAATCTCAGCCTTTTATGTAATAAGCATGGATCCATTTGATCTATAGTACTTGTTTCTCCTTAATAATAGCCCATAGTTTCTTTCCAATAGCTGTAAGATTCTACCATTGTATATTTTGTATGTCCAAACCTCCTTCTTGCTTAGGAGAATATACTGATTCCCATGTAATAGGACTTTTTTGAGAGGATTCCAACCTTTTCCAAATGAAAGATCTACAAACAGCATTAATAGTGTGAAGAATATGCTTTGGAAGCATGAAAAAGAGGGTTCAATACACTTGCATCCCCATAAGCACATAATTAATAAGTCGGGGTCTTCCTCCATAGTTGATAGTTTTGTGTTGCCATTGATTGAGCTTTCCAGTTAACTTTTGCTGCAAAGGATTGTAATGTTGTTTTCTTAGGGTGGATCCAAGTAATGGAATCCCTAGATACTTCACTAGAAGATTTGATGTTTGTAAATGAATTTCTGAATGTATAATTGATTTTGTTTTTGCAGACACTTTACCTCCATAGACGATAGAACTTTTGAGGACATGAAGTTTTAAGCCACATAAGGCTGAGAAGTGGTTGAAAGTATTCATTAAGGATTTTAGTGATTTTACATCCCCTCGACTAAAAAACAACAGATCATCCTCAAACATGAGGTTTACCAGCTTCACTTTTTTGCATTTTGGGTGAGCTTTGTACTCAACATTTTCCCATGAACCCAGCAGAGCTCTATTTAGATATTCCATAACTATAACAAATAGATATGGAAAAAGAGGGTCACCTTGTCTCACTCCTCAATTGGCTTTAAAAGGGGGAAGCAATGTGCCATTTAAATTTAATGTGTAGCTCACAGTTGATACGCAGGTTATGATGAGCTTGACAATGTGGAGAGGGCAATGCAGTGAAAGAAGCATTTTCTCTAGAAATATCCAGCTTCATATCAATTTTAATCATGCATCTAGAGGAGATATCATGTTGGTTATATCCTTTCACCAACTCAGTTGCAAGGAAAATATTTTCACCAATTCCTCTACCTTTGATAAAGCTGGATTGAATGTATCTGATAATTGATGTCATTATAGGTTAGAGTCTTGCTGTTGTACTTTTGCAATGATTTTATAGAGGACATTAGCACATGCAATAGGTCTAAAGTCTCTAGGTTTATCAACATTTGGGACTTTTGGGATGAGATTGAGAGTAGTAATGTTGATTCTATGAGGTAATTTACATGATAAGAAGAAATCTGAAACATTTTTTCAGATATCATCTCCAATGATCTTCCAAGAATATTTCAAAAGGTATAGGTTATATCCATCCGGACAAGGAGATTTTTCAAAATGCATGGAGAAAAGAGCTTTGTGTACTTCTTCTTTAGAGACATGTCAAAGAAAATCATGTTGATGCTCCACTGTTAATTTTTTCCCTCTATTTATAATTTCTGGTAGTATGTGATAACTGATATCTTCCTTTTGTCCCAATGGTAGAACACTATGATGATAGATTGAATCTTAGTAGGTTCCATATGAACATATCATGTCTCATCTTTGATAGCCCCAATATGGTTTGTGCGATTTCTGCTTTTGAATGTATTATGAAAGAATCTAGTATTGTTGTCCCCTAGATTTAACCATGAAATCTGAGCTTTCTATCTTAGGAAGTTTTCTTCACACGTTACTAGATGAGTATAAAGGGTATGATGCTTCTTCTCAAGATCTATAAGCTCAATATCAAGAGGAGATGAGTTTAAGCTTTGTTGTATGGTTGATAATTGAATACGGGCTTAAATTACCTTTTTATAAATATGATCATAGTTTCTTCTATTTAACAATTTCAAAGGGTGCTTTAAGTTTTTCAGTTTTGCCATAGTAGAAAAAATAGGATCACTATGATACTTCTTTGTCCAATATTCTTATAGCAGAGGGATGAAGTCTGCATTAAGAGTCCAGATGTTGAAGAAATGAAAAGTATTTGGTCCTATATTGATGTTGTGTGGGATGTTTAGCACCATAGATGAATTATCACAAATAATGAGGGGCTGGAAATTTACAAATGAGTTGAGAAAAGTATCCAGCCATGAGATATTTCCCATGACTCTATCAAGTTTGTAGTAAATTCTATCATGACCTTCTTGATTATTGCACCAGATATAGAAGGCACCGGTGTAATTGATATGAAAGAGCTTTAGGTAATTTACATATTATCAAAAGTCTTCAACATTTTGAGAGTTCGTTTAGTTACCTTGCAGCTTCTCATTGGGGGATAGAAAGGTGTTGAAATCCCTCATCACCACCCAATGAAGGTTAGTTTGGTTGTTTTTTAGCAACCAATCCCAGAGTTCTTTCCTTCCCAACCTAGTATTCTTTCCATAGACAATATTGATATTAAAGTGAATGTCCTTTTGTGAATCTATAACCACTCCTGAAATGCCTTGAGCACACTAATTGATATCCTCAATCTTCCAAATTGTTAAGTTCCATCCTAGTCATACTCTTCCATAGTGATTGGTAGCATAATTGTGATTCCAATGCCAATCAGAGGAGAACTTTTTAGTCACTCCTACTACTTTATTTTGTTTGATTTTTGTCTAAACTAAACCAACTAAAGATAGCTTATTATTCCTTATGTAATGTTGAATGTATTTTTGTTTTAGAGAGTCATTCATCCCTTTAACATTCCAACATCCTAAATGTATCAGAGATGTATGTCAAAGTCAGGAATATATGATTCATCCTTGACTTTCTTCCCTCTAACCACTGTCAACCACGGGTAATTCAATTCTTCCTACAAATTCTCCATTTGATTTATATCTGATAAGCCATTCTGGTTAGGTATTATAGGATTGATTGTATAGATATTTGGCACACTAGGAGATGCTTGTATTTATTGAGATAGTGAATGAACTGGAATATCTTGAGTAGAGTCATGTCTTGTTGCTAGTTTTGAAACTTGTTCATGTCTTCTATCATTTACCACCCTCCAATTTTTTTCTTAGTTCACATTGTGGGCCTTATAGTTGTTCTGTTTGTGGATTGATGGACAGTGTGGAGCTAGATGGCCAAATTGATGACAGGTTAAGCATAGAGTTGGTATCCATTCATACTCTATTTTCTAAGAAAATACTGAGTCGTCTAGTTTTCTAATTGTGACAAAATTAGGGAGAGGTTTTTGAATGTCCACCTCTACCATCAATCTAGCATGTGAAATTATTTCCTTGTTTGGTGTTACTCTGTTAATTCCCAGAGGCCTCACCACACAGCTGCATATTCTGCTCAAAGAATTAGGTGACTAATAACCCAAGGGAATATTAGGAAGCTTGATCCAAGTGTAAATGAACCAAAATTCCTCAGGTTGCAATCTGAAGTTAGGGTGTCAGGCTTTAGAGTATGGTATTGGAATTAGCCTTTGATTCAAATTGAAAAAGGTAATAATCTGATTCATAGAGCTCAATTTTTAGTATTTTAACATGATTCCAATGAGTTAGTATATAGTTGCAAATTTGATTGAAAGATGGTTTCATACCATACACGACCCCCACAATAGAATTCTCCCAATATTTGGACTCTTTCACCGCTTCCTCTAGTTGAATCTCAACCAGGACTTCACCTTGGTGAATTGTATGGGCAGTATATCCTAAAGGAAGCATTTGATTGGGTCTTTGATTCTGAAGAACCTTATCCCCCGAGGATATTCTTTCATAGATTGGGTTTTGCACAAATTAAGGGGGAATAGAATTTGATTGTGTTATTTATTCAATAAGATTGGATTGATTATTCACCTGATTTTGAATTTCATTTTGCGTCAGGGTATGATCTTCCTTTATATTTGTCAAACCCTTTTCGATTGAATTGTTAACTTATGGTAAAAGAATTTCTTGAATTTCTTAAACTTCTACCTTTTCCCCAGTTAACACACTTTCTACTTCAACCGGAGTAATTGGCAAGGAGGGGGACTGATGGATCTCAGTTAGTCTCCGGTGAGATGGCCTTCCGGTGAGCTTTGGCCGCGTGAGACTTGGCACCTTTGCGATACTTTGGCATCATACGAGAGAAGGCGACTGAAAAACATGTAAACGTTTACATTAATCACTAAGTTGTTATATTATAATCACCAAATTTATCACTATTAATTATAATAGAAAATAAATAGTATTAGCAGTATATTAATTAATTAATATAATCGTCAATTGACACTAAAATAATCATTAAGTAAAATATAATATGTAATTTGGTGGTTATCCTAGTAGATAGTAGTGATTATCGTACAATAGATAGGTGATTATTTATTTATAAGATAATGATTAATTATAGTATATATTAATGTAATCACCAAGTTATTATGTTATAATCCCACAAAGTGGTGATCATTCTATAAAAGGTTGGTGATTAAAATTCAAAATTTTGGTGATTCTCCTATCATAAAATAGTAATTATGTACTCCATTTGCATAGTTGCTTATCATTTACAGAGTAGTGATTATTCATTCCATGTCACATTCTCCTAATGAACTCTATGACTTAATGTTATAAATAATTCTTTTTCATTTAAGACATATTTGGATTGGAATTTTCTTTTCCTCAAACTCTCCACTTGTGTTGGAAAATATTTTCTTAATATAAGCCTAGCTAGTTAACACATCCAAATACATCTTACAATTTATAAACCGAACACATCTAATAATTTGCCCTAAGCTTGAACAAGTCAAACTCAAGTCAAGTATAACTCAGTGTGTGTTTGCCATGAACTAAAAGAGCTTATAAAAAATAGGTTAATAAAAAATAAAAATAAATAAAAAATTTGTTTGGTAAGTAACATTTTTACTAACTTATAAATTTTTATTTTTGAAAAACTACTTCAAGTAGTTTATAACTTATATAAGCTTTCAACTAGATTTTCAACTCTAATCCCAACCACTAAAGCACAGGGACATTCAAATGGTGTTGCTTTGCGTCTTCGGGATATTTTTAGGATGGAAATGTGACTAAACACCAAAACATTGAAATAAAGAAAAATGCCTCAAAATTACATCATTTTGAGGCTTTTTATTAGGAAAATTGGGGAAATAACCTTAACTTCTACCCTGTCAACCCACCTCCTCTTCGGTCATCCCCGACCATCGAATTTTCGACCTTGAGCCCTCCACAACACAAGTCTCTCCCTCCTTTAATTTTCAATCATTCCCTCCTCTCTCATCTCAGTGCGCTAGTGATGTTTAATTTTAGCTTTCATTGCTCATGAGTTTGTGTTGAAGGTTGGTTATTATGCCTAATTTTGACCTTTGTTGCAACGCTTTTGTTAGTGTTGAGATTATGTCACTATTGAATCTTCGTTGTTATTGTTGGGCATTGAAGCTCCACTCTAGTCTAGTGCTAGGTCGATGAGCTTAGTGCTGAAGCATTAAGGTTGCCGGTTCAAGGCTTACGACATGTAGGTAAGAACTTCGCAATTTTCAATCATTTTTTTTCATTTTAAATTGCATATTATTTATTTTAAAAGTTAAAAATTAAATGGTAAAATAGTGTGTTCTATTCACTTGTTGTGGTATTGGTGTTGTTTGGGTGGTTATGGCATTATTGTTGTTATGATTTGTATCATTGGTGCTATTATGGCATTGTGATGTTATTGGTTGCGATCGTTTGTTTTATTGTTGGTTGTGATTTTTATTATTGGTGTTATGGCATTGTAGTATTATGGTGTTGCTAAATGTAATCTTTTGATACTTGATTCATTTAAATTGTGTTGTGGTTTGTGATTGTATTATGAATTTAAGTTGTAATAATAGTAATATGAATTCTATAACATATAGTATATCTTATACAAATATAAATGATAATCTTCTCTAGAATTATATTATATCAGAAAAACCTAGCAAAGGAAAAACTTATTTTTAGGCTAATAAATTTTATAATCATACAAATTTATGGGGGTAAAAAAACTCTTGCAAGGTATGACTAATTTTATTTTATTTTTTTGTGCAGGTAATAATTTTAGTTCTTTAAAAAATGTCGGAAAGTTTAATACTACATTTCTTTCTTTTGATAAACCTGAACTAGAGGCATTAATTTTTGCCACAAAGAAGACTTGATATGGATAAAGGGAAAATAATTAATGCCATCTACAAAGAATGTACGTTCCATCTTTAGTTCGTCTAAGTTTATGATCGACAGCAATTAAATTTAAATTTGACATTTATGTAAATTTCAAATTTATTTTTATGACTATTTTATTTTGGTTATATAAAATTTAAATCTATATATCTATATATATATATGGTTGTTTCCTCGTTTCCGTATTTCTCCTCTTGCATCCCTGATCCCAACCCTATAAGAAAATAATAGAAAGAATTGCAAGCACATATAACCCTAGTATAAGAAAACTCAAGTGCGAACTTCTTTGCAGTAGTACACCGATCCAGCAAGTCAACTCAATTCGCAAAAATATAAGAATAGTACGTCTAGTAAAAAAAGAAAAAACTACAAATCACTGAAAAAACCTTGCTCGGAACAACAAAATTAAAAAGCTGGTATGCCTCAAGTCATCCTCTGGGCAGCTTCTTTGGCCAGTACTCTCTCTTTCGCCTTGGTTTTTGCCTGTGATTTTGATCCCATTACACCACCTCCCCATTTCTTTCTGTATTCGTCAAACTTGTCGTTGAAGTTAGCCTGCAGAATTAAGGAATAATTAGTCTGAATCACAGTTCCATGATCAGAAACTTCAACGGCACAAAATTTGATTATTTCAATGTACCTTGATTGCCTCAAGAACCCTGCTGAACTCCATCTTGTCCTCGTTCTTGACACTGGTTAGACACAGTACTGATGCAGTTTTCTTGTGGACAATCTATTAGGAGAGCAAGAGCATAATTATGAGTACTAATGTGAGGAATGCAAATGTAATAACAAAGAATGCGAAGGACAATAGAGATATTACAGCTCCAAGACGGGCTTTCCCCTTGACGATGCAGTAAGGAATCTCCATCTTCCTGCAAAGAGCGGGGAGCCAGACGACCAACTCAATGGGATCAACGTCATGAGCGATAACTACCAACTGTGCTTTTTGCTGCAAAAAGACCATGCCAGTTTCAGAGAAACTTCTGATCATCAACATCCAGAATCTCAATCTATGGAAATCAGAGGACAACATTAAACCTGCTCAATGAGATGTGTGACATGGTTGAGACCATATTTCACAACAATGGGCTTCTTTGCACCAGCTGATGTATCCTTTCCTTCAGCCTCGGCCTGAGCCTTCTTCAACAGGCGTTCCTTCTTTGCTGCTTTGTCCTCTGGCCTGTACTTGAGAAGCATCTTGAAAAGACTAGTGGCTGCCACATGAAACACAAAATCTTAGCCACATTTACATAGCTATAACCAGAGAGAGGCACCACACAAATAAGCATGGTAAGCACAATAAACTTATATGAGAAATGCAGCACAATAACAAGGACGAAGCATGGCCAACAGCAAATAACTACAAGAATTCACTATGCAATAAGGTCAATACACGGCAGTGGGAACTTTCTTGCACGGACTTCTAGGGATAATTAAAGACCTCATCTTCAACAGAATTTGTCTATGCGCAGGGAATGCTTAATTCTCACCAAGGTTCTTGTCCAGTGTCTTAGTGAACTGATTCAATGCTGGTGGCACCTTCAATCTTTGCTTGAGGATCCTCTTCTTCCTCTGAATTTGAACCACCTTAGGCCATTTGACAAAACGGCTCATGTCCTTCTTGGGAGGCAAAGCCCCACCAATACCGAAAGTCTTGGGCCGCTTCTCATAGAGAGGGTTGACAGCCTTCTCCTGATACCATAAAACTTTCAATTACATACGAATAAAAAAGGGCTAGTAAAAAAAAAAAGAGACCCCAAGGAAAGAAAACATACGGTCTTCTTCTTAGCTGGAACTGGTAACCTCGCACCACGTTTGGGACCCTGCAACAAAGAAGAGCTCGTTAGACTGCACGGCAATGACGGCGCATAAAACATACCAACTTCTAGGAGCTCAGTCCAATGGATGGAAATCTTAAAGCATTTGGGAACTATAAGGCTAAGCCATAAAAAAAAGTATTCAAAAAAATATAACATACTCCTTCCAACAGGCCAAATCAACCATAATTTTTGTAAACAAAATTCAATTCCGGGTACCCCTACTTCAAGTTACAGTTCAAGCAGCAAACCACAGAGGAAAAAGTTAAAAAAGACCAAAATATACCAGCATAAAAAGGATGGCAATAAACGCATGCAACGCTCTAAACCAAAACATCTGTGAAACTGTCGACTTATACATCAGGATCCGAGAGCTCAAATTAACTAGCAAACTTAACATCAATGTCATATAACAACGTCAAATATTAAATGAATCACGCAAATCAACACCACAGAAAATATAAGCGTACTTGGTGCCTCGGCTGCATAATCAACAAGTTCAACCTAGCATAGTATAAAGAAGCAAATATTTGAACAATGATGCACCAGTTGAAAAAAATAAGGTAATAGAATTTTACAAAAACAGTCGGTCAAACTGGTTTGATGATTGGCAACCCAACATACTGCATTAGAATCTACAAGCACCGCCATTTCTAATCAAACATCCAGAAATAAGTATCGGTTCATCGTTTATACAATATAAATAGGTCGGAAGATCGAAGCTTAGCACAATAGCCTTACACTGCATATTCATCAAAATCGACCCCAAAACAGCGGCAGACTTTCGAGGATTATACATCATATGTTTAGATGGATAGGTAGCGAAATTTACCATTTTAGCTACTGCTCCGCTGCTTCAGCTGCTGCACTAGGACGGCGACTAACCCTAGCCAGAAGGTCTGAAGGACTCCAATATATAAGGCCTTTCAATTCAGGTTTTATTGGCTGTGTCGGGCCTTATGATAGCATGAAATATGGGCCCCTCTATTTCAAGCCTGTTTGTTTTCTTGATGTTCATTGTCGTGGGTTCTGGATGTTCAAGCATGTGCATTACAGTCCGGCCCATTATCATATGTCAAATCAATCATTTGCTTTTGTGATTAATGTTGTGACCGCTTATAACTTCTTTATTTTTATGACAAATTAGTAATAAACATTGGACAACAATTGTTCCAACTTTCATTAATCAAGTATTTACATATATAGTTAAAGAATAAACAACATTATTAATCGCATACATAAAAATTTAGATGAGAATCTAAGATTTTTCTATACCCGCTAAATAAATTTCGTAACTGCTAAGGAATCACTGAGTTAATATCATTAAGGAGAGTCTCCACCATATGCATATCAATTTAATATATTAATGATGGCATACCCTTATCTTGCTCAACTTTTATGATCATTGAGCATGTTGAAGCTCCTACATGTAAAAAAGAGAGGGTAGTTTTGATGGCGAGTTAAAACTCAATGCAGCAATAAAGTACCTTTCCATAACAGTCTTTCAAAATAGTAGAGATGTATGTGACAGTATCTAAAACGTAACCATCCACATTAAATTTAGCATAGTCTGGTGGAGGAGGTATCTAGTCAATTCAAGATAATATTTTGTTTTTTGTAAGAGGACATAGATATTGAATATTGCATCTATTAGAGGATTCAAAAGGGATGTTTTGATGGCGAGTTAAAACTCAATGCAGCATGTTGAATATTGCATCTATTAGAGGATTCAAAAGGGATGTTGTTGAAGAAGCTGCAAGTTAGTTGTATATCATTATGGATATCTAGAACCTATGCTCAAAAATTCTAGTATTGGAAGTTTTAAATTCAGGTATTTAATTCACTAAGTGAATAGTTGGTGGTTTGGTGTGTGATGAATGAAGGAGGAACACCAAACCATATGACTTTAGCTATAGGGATTTTCAAGAATATATGTGATGTAGTTTCTTCATTCTCATGGCATAGGGAGAAGATAGTCTAAATAAGCATCTTTCTGTTTTCTCTTACAAGGATGGAGTTGGTTAGAATTCTCCATAAGAAAATATGAAGGATCAAGAGGGTATCATGAAATTTCCAAAATTTTCCCCAAGACATACCTTTGACATAATGGGATTTGTGGGGATGAGAATAACTAGGGAGCGTCATGTAAAGGGACTTGTAAGATGATTTTGAAGAGAAACAACATGTAGGGTGAGGTCTTTAAATCAAGGAATTAGACACACTATCATAAAATATTCTAAAATCGTATTGCAATTCCATCTAACAAAGCTAAGTAGGATCAGGCCAACCATAATATATGGCTTGACATGATTGGGTGTATCATATAACTCAATAAGAAAGTATAAAAGGAACCCAATGAATAGATTTCCCATTCATGACTTGCTAATGTATAAAGGAGTTGATAATGTCTATTACTTTGAGCATATATCTCTAAGTAGGTGAGCATGAAATGTTTTGATTACCATTCCAGAAGCTCGAATTGCACATATATGTGTCCCTTAATTACTTGATCTAGAGAACTAGAGGTTGTGAAAGGAGTCTTTATACTAGTTTGTCAATCAATGATTGATTCATAATTTTAGGGTTTCTAATACCATAGTTGCCCTGAATCTTGGGTTGACATATAAAATCTAAGGATGTTGGAATAATGTGTTATTGTTCATCCATCATGCCCCACCAAAAAGTGTGTTAATGATGGTGTAAAATATCACAAATATTCTTGGGAAGAATGTAGTTGGCCATATAGTAAATAGGAAAAAAAAGGAAAGAGTGGATTTGGTTAATGCAAGTCTTCTTACTTGAGATTTCAATTTACTCTTTCAACCAACCAATTTTGAAACACTTTTGGTATTAAGTTGGGTGTGGGTGTTTTGTGGTGATTAGTTTAAGTAATAAGTGCCTAAGATATTTATCATTAGGTTTCATGAGGGTTAAATTGAGAATGCTATAGAGATTTTCCTTTTATAGGATGGGAATGTGATTATTGAAGAAAATGAAAGATGTATAATAATTAATCGGTTATCCAAATCATGTTCAATATACATATAAAGTTTCTTTAGCAATACAAAAAGACTACCGATCTACTTTACCAAAAATAAGAAGATTATTTGCATGCATCAAATGGTCAATACATAAATATTTTTTTTAATCCACAAGCCATTATATACATAATCATTCTCATAATCTCCAAACTCTTATCTCTATTTATGAAATTCCTCTTTCTCTTATTCTCTTATTATATTGTTTAAATATTTAATGGTTTACCTTTTACATGATATGAGAATGGTACGAAAACCAGACTCATATTAAGTATGATAGTAACATCCAATTATTTTATATTCAAATTTTCAAAAAAAAAGAAAAAAATAATAGTAAATTTTGGAGTGTTACAATTGTATTTATAACTTAAGATTGAAGAGGCTTATAGAGGTTTTAGCTTGTTGTAACTTGATAGACATGGGTTTTTCCAAACACTCTTTTACTCGGTCTAATTCTTGAGAGATAAGTAGATGCATCATGCAACAACTTGATAGGGTTTGTGCCAACTATAGCATCCTAAAATTTTGTAAGCCTTTTATTTTTAGATGTTTAGTGTTTTATTCGAAACATAACCCTAAACATTTAATTAATCAAATCTGTACCCTTAAAACACAACCCAAACTAACTCTTAAATAATTTAACCTAATCATTTATCTTTCCTTTTTCCTTTTATTTAACCCACACCATTAACTAATTATTATTTTTTTGTTTGGTTTCATTAACTAGAAATCCCAAACTAACCAAGCTAGCCTAACCAAACAAAGCCTAAACTATCACTCAATCTCTTGCCCATTTTCCTTCTCATACAACCTCTTTTCAACCCCATCCCTTTGTTCTTTTCCTTATTTTATTATGTGCACGAACCCCTAGCTAATCTCCCTCACACTTCCTCATTTGCATATAAACCCTCCATCCTTTATTCCTTTTCCAATTTTTTTCTTCTGTCTTTAATTTCCCCCATATAGAGCTCACTTATCCCCTCCTTTTCTTTGAAATTTTCACCTATCATAACATCCTCAACTCAGCTATCCTTACTCCGCTTCTTCTTGCCTTTTATCTCACTAAACATGTGTCATACCAACCTTCAACCATATGCCACAACCCTTAACTTTGCTACCACCTAACGTTGCAGCCTCCTATTTACACTTACCCCTTACACTACATTACTACCATCTCTACCAACATTTCATAAAATCACCACCTCTTATACCACCAACATCACCCAATGTGCATCACCCAAACAACTCACACCACCACAACATGAGTATCTTATGCCAAAACACCCCTACTAACGTTAATAACTCATACAAGTAACCCCATGGTTACTCCAACCATCCATACAAATCACCCCAACTTTTTCCACCACCTTATGCAACTCCCTTTTTAGCTACATCAAGGTCTCACACAACTGCCCCTTTGTTGCATTAAGATCTCACTCAAATCCCCTTTGTTGGATCAAGATCTCACGCGGCTCCTAGAAACCACAACACTTCTTAGTTTTCCCTTTCTATCCTTCTTGTCTTTACTTACTTATTCCCATTAGTTTCCTAGCCCTTTTTTATTTATGTTTTGCCAGGTGATCAATGTATAGGAACATTAGTGGAGGTTAGGGATTGGCTTTAGTTTGCTTGTATTTTTGCTATTTTTGTGGAATAAAGGTAACCCATATACCTTAATAAAATGCCAAAATGTACATGATAACATATTAGGGTTCTAATGTGTTAAGTGGTAATTATTGGCCTAAGCATGTCTTGTTATGTCATATTTATTTTTATATTTGGCTAGTATAAAATTATGTACAATTGAACATGTTAAATTATTTATAATATTATGGGTATGGAAGCATGCTAGAATAGGTTTAATGTTGTGGTTAATTATGCATGATGTGTATGTATAACATGACAAGTTAAGCATGTTTATACATATTTTCGTATGATTATTATTATTATTTGTATGTTCTAGGGGTAAATTTGTATTTTAAGTGCACCATATTTATTTCATCTTAATATGCATACCTAACATGTACAATATGATATTAAGTATAGAAGTATGTGGTTTATGATGAATTACATATGCATGTTAAGGTTTTACATACTAAATCGTATATAATGGGAAATGTCATTTACCATGCTTGGAAATTTACTTGCATGCTAAAATGTTTTAATTAGCATATTTTATAATATCATGGCAAATTATTAAATAAAATGAAATTAGCATTTAAAATAATAACATGGTAATTATAGTCTCAATATCATTTTGGTCATTTATAACCTAATGTGCCTAAAAGTAAATAATTGGATCTAGGATGGTCTTAGTAGTTTGTTAGGTTGACCTCATTGTTAACTTTAACTCTGGTTTAACTGTTGATCTTAGGGTTAACTTAAATAATTAAAAATAAGTAAATTGGTTTGGTATAAAAATTGGAGTTGTTGTGTATTATGTGATTTTGTGATCACCTTATTAAAATATTAATATTTAAAGTAAATGAACTCAAGATCAATAATTGTGGTTCTTTAGTCTTTAGGGGTAACTACCCTACAGAAGTGGTTTACCTCATGATTTGGTTTGGATTTTACTGGTGTCTTAGTACCCTAGCCAAGCCTTACATCTTGCTCTACTTAGTTCTTCATACTTCTTAGAGAGTAAGCATACTTATACATTAAGTGTCATTGTTGATAGGGTACTATAATTCCTTTATGTGTCACTATGACTAAGGTACCTTAGTATCATTGGATTAATAGTTGGTAAGATAATATATTGCCTTTATGTTTCGGTATGACCGGAGTACCTTAGTCTCTTGAAGTTGATATGATCTCCCCTTCACTAAATAAAATGGAAGCAATCATTGTTTGGTTTGGAATGATATCGGATTAGTGAATCAGTAGTTACCTTTGTCCCCTACTTGTGGTCAGTAGTTGCCTTTGTGCCATGCCTACGGTCGGTAGTTACCTTTGTGCATTGCTTGTAGTCAGTAGTTTCCTTTATGCATATGGTCATTAGTTACCTTTTCCCTTGCCTATTCGGTAGTTGCTTTTATGCTCTACCTTTAATCAGTAGTTACCTTCATGCCCTACCCGTAGTTCGATCGTTATCTTCGTGCCCTACCTGTAGACTTTTGGAAATTATTTGTGAGATCTAATATGATTGTTATAGAAAGTGGTTAAGGATGGTTACGAGATAAATGGTGATTTTCCATGTTAATCATATGCTCTGATCACTTGTATGATTTTGTATGTTTATACTATGTTTCTCCGATGATACCTTTTACTTGCCCCATGCGACCTTTACATGCTTAGTTTTGTATAATGGTTTACTCAGTATCATTGTATTGATAAGTTTTATTTCATTGTTCCTTTCCTATTCATTAGGAAATTGTAACTTTATAAGATCTTTTGTGAGTTCAATTTGCTAGCTAGTATTTTCAGGGTGAGAATTAGGAATATCTAGTGTTTGATACAATACATATTGATCTAGATATCCCTAAACTAAGCATACAATATGATATCTTATGTCCCTTTTATATTTATTTTCTTTCATCATTTATGATTGTTGTGTGATCTTATATTGTCATATTATATTAATTTGTAATGTAATACCTACAATATTCTTATGATTGTTATTAATTTAAGTGGAGTAATATTTTAGCCTTAGCACTTGGTATAAGAATAGTCGAAGAAACCAAACTTATAGTAAGTGTGGCGGTTCACCTTGTGTTTTTAATATTTTAACTTTTATAACTAACTATTTAAAATAAACTCTTTCATTGTTAAAAATAGGAGGGTTACACGAACCCTCAATGGTGGCTCTTATTCTTGCAAGCTGAGGCCCAAGTACATGCATGCCATTTGTCAAACCATCTTCCCATTTTAATCTCAGTGAAAGGTATAATGGATCATACAGAGCTCGATCACCGCAATTTTAAGTTTGAGGCAACATGGTTTACCCTCCCATTTTTTGGATTTTTTTAATAATACTTGGCAATCATACCGATACTTACTACATAAAATCTTTCATTTTTAATATGCCATTTGAACTTAGTCTTGGGTGGTTTTTGAATTCCTGCCATATAGAAAGAAGAAAATGCTGAAACAAGTTAAGAGAAATATAAAAGATGTGGGAGAAGGGCCCAAATAGTTACCTACACAATTTGGGGTGCAAACTGAGGGCTGAATATGAGGATATATTGACCCAATAGGAGACATATTAGAGATAGAATATAAAGAGAAGTTCATGATGAAGGGAGAGTAGAATATTTAGTTCTTCCATCTTTCAGTTTTGTTGAACATAGGATGTAACGAATAGAGGGTTCCTCTTAGGGATGGCAATTTTTTCCGCGGGTTCGGGCCCCGTTGGGGATTCTCCATTCGAGTTCGGGTTCAAAGATTCTTAACGGAGATTTTTTCGGGGACAAGGTGGGGATGGGTTTGGGGTTCCCATCCCCGAACCCGCCCTGAATAATTTTTTTATATAATTATATATATAATATATAAATAATTATTTTATAAAATATAAATTAAAAGTATAATATAAAAACAAGGTTTGAGGATCGGGATAGGTTTAGGGATCGGGTCAGGTTTTAAGGTCAGAGAATAAAACGGGGATGGAAAATAGATCGGGTCGGGTATGGAAATTTGATCCCCGCGAGGATTGGGTCGGGGAATCCCCGATAAAAAAAAATCGGGGATTGGGTTGTGTTCGGGGATTATTTTCCTCATCGGGTTTGGGGATGGGGATGGAGTCCCTGTCCCCGACCTACCCCGTTGCCATCTCTAGTTCCTCTTGATGATGATAGATATTGGATCAAGAGTGGTACAAAATGCATGCAATTAGTGTAAATGTTTTACATGAGAATTTTCACAACTCCCACACTTACTCGTCAATGCAATTTACACCAACTAGTTTCTCTTAGATGACTAAGAGAGAATAGACTACTGTATTTTAAAATTAAGACTTTGAGGAGGTTTACTCTATAGTGTTTAACATAGGATCTTTCAAAGCCTAAGGTTTGATGGCATCTCTCCTACTTTTTACCAAAAGGCTTGGGATATGGTGGCTCAACAAGTCTTTGATTGGGTCAAGTGTGTTCTATGTACAAGATTAATGCTAATAGAGGTTAATGAAATAGTGATAAAATTCATTCCAATGAAGAAGGACCTAAATAGGGTTGTAGAATTTAGGCCCAGTTTTATAACTGTGTCCTTAAAGATAATAACCAAGGTGTTGATAATAAAGTTCACCCAAATCTTGAGAACTTGGCATTACAGATGTAAGTAGGCTTCCACCATGGTAGATGTATGATTAAGAACCTACTACTAGTATAGGTTCTCATGCATTCTTTATAGTGAAAAATGGGGTGTATGGTCTTCATGGCCGTCAAAATTGACCTCTCCAAGGCCTATGATTGTTTAAATTATTATTTCATTAATGGCACCCTTCAATGGATAGTATTATCATAGGTAATGATCACATTGATAATGAATATGGTTACCTCTACTCAACTTCAGGTTGTATGAAAATGGGTCATGCTCGATCTTGTAATTCCCTCATAGGGAATTAGACAAGGAGACTCACTAAGCCCTTACATCTTTATGTTGTGTATCAAAAGGCTTTCTTAACTTTTTTTCAATGAAATGGATTGCAGTGATTGGAAATTAGTGACACTTGGTATAAATAGGCCATAAGTTTCCTATGTCTTCTTTGCGGACAATCTTAAATTCTTAGCAGAAGCATTTGAAAAATAGATTTCACTCATAGCCTCCATATTACGAATGTTCATGCTTGAGACTAGGCAATTGATTAATTTACACAACCTTCTATGTATTTTTATCTTAATATCAATGAAGACACTAAGAGGAGGATCTGTGTGCTCGGGAACATTCCATCTATGGAAGAATTAGGCACTTATCTAGGGGCACAAGTTGTGTAGAGTAGGTTGGGAAGTAATCATTTTTTGTAAGTTTGGATATAATTCATAAAAGATTAGATAGATAGAAAGCAAAATTTCTATCCTTTACGAGAAAGGTCATCCTGAGATAAATTAGTGCTTACAACCATATCCACGTATAATACCCGCCTCTTTAAATGACCAACTGGGTATGTTATAAGATTGATAGAATCACAAGCACTTTCATTTAGGATGGGCCCAGTATGAATAATAGGACCATGTGAATGTTATGAGCTCAACTTTGCTTGCTAAAAAGACTCGATGGCTTAGACATTCACATGATAAAAAAGTCAATCTAGCTTTACTAGGAAAAATTGGCTAGATATTATTAATAGAAGACAAAAAACCTTTGGTGGAGGAGTGAGGTGAAAATACTTTGATGACTCTTTCCCTAGGTTAACTCTAAGGAAAAAAAACATGTGTCTTTAGTATGTAAGGGAATACATAAACACCTTGAAGTGGTTACTCAAGTAGTAACTTGGAGCATTAGCAATGGGCACACAACTAATTTTGGAAGGACTTGTGGGTATTTGATCGTCCCCTACAAGAGTTAGCCTTTGGAGATATCAAGCCAGTGACACTTGATAATTATGTTACAGCCTATGTTAACGAGTTAGCGAATTGGAGGTGGCCTCTCTTTGCTCATTTTATTCCTAATGTTATAATGTTTAGCATTGCATGCAAATGTTGCTTAAACCAAACCTTCAAGCCAGAGAGGCATACGACCATAGAAGGGTACTCCACAACGTTAAATTATAAGCTCTTAACCAATCATATCCCTAATAGACAATTTTTTTACTAGAACTAACATAAAAAGGTTGCTTCACATAAAACATGCACATCCTTGTGTGGGGGTGATGGTAGATCCACTACCATTTAATGATCAGTGAGCAAAAAGAAAGCTCATAGATGGCACAGTTTGTTGGTTACATGGTGAAGATTTGGAGCATATATTGCAATCATGTTATTATGTGAGGGATATTTGGTTAGATTTGGTGCCTAGACAACATCAGACCCATTTCTTTCAAGAGGATTATTGATTGCAACCTAAGGGAATTACATGACTATACCTCAATAATTCCTTGGAACAATGTGTAAGACTCAATTCTTTTGAGAAACCCAATTTATTTAGGATCTTTATTGTGGGAGATTAAAATTTATTATTTTGGTAATTTATTAAATCTCTGTAGAGTTTTGAAGAGTATTTTTAGAACATTTTGTTTAGAACTCATTATCTTTTCTTATGATTTTATATTTCATGAGACTTTTGGATCACTTTTAGCCTCTAAACTTTTTCAAATTATTCTTTTGTATAGATATTTGAGATCCTCACATTCTTCCGAGTCTCCTAGGATTTTATAAATGCTAAACCAAGAGTTTGGTAAAAAAAACTATTTTATCACTTTGATTGATTTTAATTATGTGTATTGATCCCATTAAACCCTTTCTCATTATCTAAATATCATAAAAAAAATTGGGGATAATTTTATTTTAGTATTATTAATTTAAAAGTAATCCAAAAATAGTCCACTATTATATATATATTAGAATTATTTACATACTTTTGGATTGTAAAAGTCATCGAATCACACTTTTTTCCCTCAAATTGTATCCTAAACTTATGATACTTTATCTTAACCTTTTATCATTTTTTATTATATATGAGAAACTCTTATTTGAGCCTTATGAATTTCCTGACTCATTAGTGGTTTTAGAAAAGTTGGGATTATCTTCTATGTTAGATAGTTTTGTGAAAATATCTTAATTTTAGCATTTTTTTCTCACCTCTATTGCAATCATTATTTTGTGTGTGGATCAAGTAGAACCACCCATTTTTTCCATCCCGTGTGGCATGACCCTCTTATGTCATTTACCATGATATTTTAGTAGATATTTTCCAAGACTTAAGGCTTCAGTCTTCTAAATTTCTTCTTAACACCTAAGTCTTTCTAATATTATCAAGGACTTGTCATATTTTTTCCTTTCTCATCCCCGTCAACAAAACCATCCACTTTCATTTATCCTTCAAATTTTTGTGGCTTTCACAACCATTTTCCACCATTGTTGAAGCTTGATCTTATTCTGAACTTTGAGTATAAGTTCTTCAATCATTTTCCTTCAATTCTTTTTACTTCGTTACAATTTTTGTGATATTGTTTCTCTAATATTTATATGATTTTTCTAGGTTGTATTTTACTTTTTCTTAGTGTTGAATCTTGGGATTAAAGTAAACCTCTAAAATCTTAAGTTAATATAACCAACATGTGTTATGTGTTACGTTTCAAGTTTATCATGATTTTCATATATGGTTGAGGTGGCTCAATATTTCTATGGGTTTGTATGTTTTTAAATGAATTAGTGGGTTTTATGATATTGGCTATTGGTTATAATTTAATTTTCATGCTTAATATGTTTCAATTTAAGCACATTTAGGTTTTGGTTTTGATGTTTGAAGATTTGAAGGCTTTAGGCCTCTTAATTTGGGGTGTAATGATTTGTATGATTGTGATTGTTGGCATGGGTTTTATGAAAATCTAATGGCACCATGATTTTTGTTAGCGTGTTTAGGATAAACTTTATGTATAAGTTATTTTAATTTGAACTTGTATAGCATGTATAATTTGTGGCGGAAGTTTTGAATATTTTAGGTTTATTCGTTGATATTTTTTGTGTTCTTAAGTTTATTCATGATATTCTTGTTTATTTGTGATACAATTTTAATATGTATGTTTGATTTATAATTTGGAACAATTTTAATGGTTTTCGGGTATTTAAATGGAATAGTACTTTTACGGGAATAGTATTTTAATGTTATTATAGATTTAACGTGAATAATATCTTTTATGAATAATGATTTGGTGTCTTTTTGGTGAATATTAATTTTTAGTATTAAAATACGTTAAATTTTTATATTTAAGTTTCACACTATAAAATGACATGTTTCCATCATTCGTGAATAGTATTTTCAAGAAAGAAAAGTTTTCATTTGACTTGTTTTGGCATTTTGAGCAATTTTCCTCCACCAATTTGGTCCTTTGTGGCCTCATATGTTATTCTTTGATCTTTGGAGTATTTTTGGGATTTTAGATTGGGTATTATTTTGTCTTGGTTTTTTATATACCTTTTGGTTTTAATGCTTTGGCTATACCTTGATTTTAATGGGTTGTGTTGATTTGGGCTTAAGGCCTAGGTTTGGTTTTTGTTTGGGTTTATACCCTTGGTTTTGTTGATTGGTTTTAGGTTTCGTGCCACGTTTGGATTTTGGGTCCTTGGATTTTTTAAAGTGTTTTTGGTATTGGATAAAATGTGAATCATCTTATATAGTTGTGTGTTGTGGTAGGTGTTGGTGAGTTTTATACTTGGCTATGTATTGGGTAGTTGATCTTATTGTTGACCATTAACCACCTTCTAGATAGTTGACTTTAAATTAACCTTTGAATAATTGAAGCTAAAGGATTGAATTATAGTTAATATATAGGTTGTTGTGAGGGTATGGCTTGTGCCCAACCTTAGCCTCCGTGGTTAGTTGCTTATCTAACCGTGAGTGGCTAATGCCTTTATGGTTAATTGTTTGTTTGACCTTGAGTGACTAAGGCCTTTCATGGCCAGTTTTTATGACCCTAAGTGGTCAAATTGTTGAAGGATTGATTGATTTTTGTATATGGATATTTGTATCCTTGTTGAGTAATATATGGCTTGAATAAACACCAACAATTTAAGGTAAAAGATAACTTGAGTTGAAAAAGTAATCTCATACCTCAAAGCAGCCCCCAAGTGCATAGTATACCTTAAATCAAAGGGTTCATTTATATCCTTAGAGATTTACAACCATATAGGGAATATGCATATTTAAGGACTTAGGTACCTAGATTTATGTATACACGGATTTATGCCACGTGATGATGAATAATACTAAATAAATTAGGCCATGCTAAGTGTTGATGATAGAATTGGGTGAGGTTCCAACAAAATAGAAAATGAAGAAGGTATGAGAAAAAAGGATAAAGGTGAATTAATCTTTAAATCCCTTCGAGATTAAGCACTTACATAAAACAATCAAGGTTTAAACTCATGATATAAGTTATGTAAGATTTTGAAAAATAAAAGAAATTGTCTGCTAAGCCTTTAGTGGAAGGTATGATTGATGAAAATCTTGCAGAATTGCCGAAGGGTAGTCACCTCTATAGAGAGTATTGGGCATACGAATATTTACAAAATACACAACTAATCCTTAGAGGGTTGCCTTTGTTACATTCTAAACATAGAACACACCAATACAAGCTAAACTAAGTTTATAAAACTTTACCAAACCTAATCAGCTATGGGAGATAATTTTTTCAAAAATCATAAATCCTTCCCACCACATCATAGCTGATAGCTAGCCTTATAAACTATTACAAGTACTTATGAAACATAAATTACAAATTAGGAAAGACTAAAACCACACTCTAACAATGTTTAACTAAAAGAAACAAGTAGCATGTTGAGAGGAATGTTATTGTTGGGAGGAATGTTTTCCTTGGATTTTAAGAGTAGGCTATCCGGTGATTCGATTTGGCAAATAAAGTTGGCTCCACTGTTGGGATGCCCTTGGTTCTCTTCTCAAAATTTGTTATATCCCAAATGTATTATTTTGGTATATAAATCATTCACTTGTATTTAGTTGGTTTGTGATTTTGTGGGAGATGTATTTGGATTTTATATCCCTTTTCTTTTTAAGTTTTAAAGTCCAAGATTATTTCACAGGTTTCCGCTGATTTATTCGGCGATGATTTTATTTAGTGAAAATGTTCACTTGCCATCTGCCTGTGGATATTTCCTTGTGGCAGTTTATCCTCATGACATAAATGTTGTTTAATTATTTGTTGGACAGGTTTTAGCCTTGCATCTAGCATGAGATAGATGGTAGACATTTATCTTGTGTTAGGTGTGGCGGTAACATTCCCCAAATTGTGTTTTATCTTCCGCATTATTCTCTTAAACTCGAAATTTTTCAGGAGTGAAATTTGGGGGTGTTACAATTGGGCATACGAAAATTTACAAAATACACAACTAATCCTTAGAGGGTTGCCTTTGTTACATTCTAAACATAGAACACACCAATACAAGCTAAACTAAGTTTATAAAACTTTACCAAACCTAATCAACTATGGGAGATAAATTTTTCAAAAATCATAAATCCTTCCCACCACATCATAGCTGATAACTAGCCTTATAAACTATTACAAGTACTTATGAAACATAAATTACAAATTAGGAAAGACTAACACCACACTCTAACAATGTTTTACTAAAAGAAACAAGTAGCATGTTGATTGATTAACTACTTGATGGCTGTTTTTAAGGTATGAATATAGGATTTATTCTCCTTTAAATTAGACCTAATTTAATGTATTTAAAAACCCTTAAAGATCTTCCCAAATCCCCATCAAATAAGCCCATAATTTGTAGACAAAACAACCCCATTTTCGGTATTGTAGCAGCTCCATCCAAGTCACTATAATAGGTGGTTGTGGTGGTTTTTCCAAGCTAGATTCACGCCACTAAAGGGTGGTGAGTTTATGGCTTTTAAATTAGCATTTCATGGATATAAAAATCTAACTTATTTATTAGTCCAAGTAAGAAGAACTGTGAATTCTTCTAACTTAGGAAAATTAATAAGCACATTATTATTATTATTATTATTATTATTATTATTATTATTATTTATGGGTTATGCTCATACATCATGTGACTTCCTTGATTAGATATCTTGGTAGTTAGAGATTTGATTATTGATTCAACCCTGACAATCATTACATTATATTATGATATTGTATTACTTTTAAAGTTAAATTGAATTTATTGATTTGATCACCTTAATAAAGGCTTAGTAATTGAATTTGGGTTAAGACTTAATTGTGTGGTTTCCTTGTTTTTTATGGTTAGATATATTTTACTGAAATTTTTGGTGTAAAAAAAATACTAAGTTGAATTGATGTAACTTTGCAATTTAATAACTTGTAATAGAATTTGAAAATTTTAACATTAGATTATGATTTTTTATGTAAATAGTTTTATCGCGTAGTGTTATTTATCTTTTGTTATTCTTCCATACCCTGCCTTGGATCTACCATAGACTAGATGAATGTGAATACCTCTTTTCATGATAGATGTGGTGGTAACCTTCCTTATTTTTTATTTTCGCTTCCACATTGTACTTTTAAAATAAAATTTTACAGTTGAGAAAAATAGGGGTGTTACACATTGTATTTGTTATTACTTGTTGGTAACTCTAGAAATAGAGATTCCTTTCGATGTTTGAAGTTAAATTAAGGCCATACAACACTATTAATTTCATTCTAAGTAAGGTTCAAGATATGGCTCTAGCATAGAGTCATTTTGCTCTGAATATAGGGAAGGGTATAGGGTATGACATATAAGTGGGTCGGACATCGCTACCATAGGACCATGTCAAGATGAATGTATATGGTTGCATAGTAAGGCATTCAAATCAAGTAGGTGTTGGTGTAGCGGTGTGTGACCAAATGGGAAGGTGGCTACATGGCTTTGTATCCAATGTTGATGTGATATAGGCGTTGATTATGGAAATATGTGCAATACACCAAGGGTTGTTTCTCCTCAAAGGAACTGAATTTGCACAATGAGGTGATGGAGTCAAACTCAAAATTAGTGATTGATATGATTACTAAGAGGTATAAAGTTACATGTCAAAATGAATGTTTGGTTTGAGGATGTGGGGACATGCATCATGAAGAGACTAGATATAAGACAATTCGAATGCCCTGGGAAGCCAATCATTGCATAGACATGTTGGCCCACATGGTGATCAATTTTCCTTTGAGTTTTCATAAACTAGGATATACCCCTCCCGAGGTTGGTCGAATATTATGTAATGATGCTCTAGGCATCTATTTGCCATGACATATCAATATATAATTGGACATAAGTCTTCCTTTCCTCCTATGAAAAAACCATGGCAAACATAAAGATAGCTCATGATTCGCATCAAGCGATGTCCTTAAGATATCTAACTCATTCTCTACTTACTTAACTTTACAAGATTAGTTATGTATAGATAAGGTGGAGGAAAGAGGTGGCATCAAACCCGTCAATTCATTTGATTATTATTCTAGTAAATGATCATGGTTATGTAATAGTATTTGTTACATCACTTATCAATGGTGTAGTGTTGGTGATGTTGATCATGGGCTTCGATGATGCAAGGGGATCGTCATGTATCCATCCTTATCGGAGACATATGTTTGTAGGCTGGTGATATACATTGATGCATGGAAACTCTATTTGACATGTCATCCTCATCCCTAAAACATTACTCCATTTCTATTTTGGTGCCCTTGCTTCTTCAAAATGTACACAAATATATTTCATAATTTTAAAAATTATCACTTTTCAATTTCTTTCCATCTCAATTCTCATACCTATGCAACATTGGTGATATAAAGAATGTCACTTATGGGTTAAGGGTTGCACTTATGTACCCTCAAATTCATGTAATTAGCATAGTTGTACTCATTTTTCAAAAAAAAAATCAATGTGTATTCTTTTATTTTATAGTTTTGGTTTGTCTATTATGCATAAGGCACATTTTCATATTTACATTTATTTTCAAAAGGGTATGTTTAGGGAATTAAAGTAGTTGGTGCTATTAAATGGTAGTTTTTTTAGTAACTCTAACAAGTGTCTTAAAAATGCATGTTAAGTTTTTTTAATTCATTCCATCTTTTGCTCCCTTTTTATAATCCTCTCTTTGTTATTGCTATATAATAAAACCATACCATGTGTGCATGGTATCATTCTAAAAATAGCTATTAGTGACTCATTAATTATTAAGTGGCTTCCTAGCTTGTTGAGGAGTTAGATATGAAAGTTCAAATCAAGTCCCAAACAACTAAACACTCCGCCTCTCATAAATAGCATAAACAAATCAAAATACTTCCTGGGTAATATCCTTGGCACATGGCTGGACAACAATAAATCAAGGCCTTGGGGAAGTCTCAAAGGTCAAGATGAACTAAGAAGAATCAATCAAACAACCTCCATTACACATGGAGGGAAGCTATAATTCAATGCATTTGGGAAGTCTCCAATATCAAGATGAGTCAAGCAAGCCCCCTATAGCTATGGGAAAAAGTTATTTCCAGTTGTAAAAACAACTTGTCTAGTTTTTCTTAGTATTAATTTGTAACACCCCTAAATTTCATAACCTTTGTTTTTGGGTATTTGACCTTTTTATTTAAAACTAACCCTTAAACCTTAGCCTAATTATTTTGTTTATTACATTTACCCATAACCCAAAATAAATTTTCTAAAATTTATCCCTGATTATTTTACCTTTTTTCGTTCTATTAAGCCTATTCTAATTCGGATTATTTTTCCTGATATATTTTCCTACCCGGTACCCTAATCTATCCAAATTAAACCTAAAACTAAATAAATAAAATTCTACCCTATCCTACCATTTTTACCCCTATTCTACCCCTCTATCATGCCCCAATCTTCTCCCCCAAACACTCTCCCCTCCTCCCGCTGCAACCCCATCACCTTACCCCTTCTATATATGTGTTTACATACACATGCAAACCCAGCCCATGTACACCCAAATCCCTGTCACCTCACCTCCCTCACTCCATTTAACTCCATCTGCATGCATACATACAGACGCCAACTGAAACCAAACCTCCCAGTACCCAAACTCACCACTCCTATCACCACCTCGGTGCCCCCAGCCTGCTTGACTACCAACCTCCAACCTGACCAACCTTCCCTAGCTCCCTCTCTCAGCCTTATCTCTCCTCAAACCCTTACCCCGACCAGCCATCCTCAACAACCAACCACACACTACAACACCGCACCCAACACCCCTACCCTGCCCCTCCATCTTCATGCGATTCCAATACCACCCAGCACACTTCCTACCCAACCTCCCTTCCACCTTCTTCTCCTTCCTACCCATGCATCCCAACTCTAGTCATGCCCCTTGCACCTCGCCACAACCAGCCACAAACTTCTAGTAGATCCTTGCCCCAGCCACAACCTTGCCAGCACATGTATCCACCACCACAACCTCCTCCTGACTCTCTTCCTACACCATCGACCACCACCACCATCCCAACAGCCACAACCTTCTTCTTTTTCTCCTCCTCCCCATCGGTCGTTCATTTTTTTTTTCAAATTCCCCTACTCCCTCTCTCTCTCTCTCTCTCTCGGCTCCGTTTGGTTTCTTTTTCCTCAACCAACCAGCCAACTAGCCTCCCCGTGCATGCTTTATCATTTTGAGCCATCACCAGCTCACCTAACACCAAATAGCCCTTCCCTATCTCTTTTCTCTGTTCGAAACCATCATCACCACTACCACCCTCACCCTCAACCCAAAACCACCTTGTTGCCACCACCTTTGGCCACCCTTCCCCTCTACACTTCATAGCCAGCCATCACAACCTCC
This sequence comes from Tamarix austromongolica, assembly GCA_039764185.1. Taxonomy (NCBI): domain Eukaryota; kingdom Viridiplantae; phylum Streptophyta; class Magnoliopsida; order Caryophyllales; family Tamaricaceae; genus Tamarix; species Tamarix austromongolica. Next base: position 15,133,149 of record CM077817.1, read on the forward strand.
CAGCCATTTTTTTAGCACCACGACATCCAACAACCACCACCAGCCTTCCTGTAGCACTCCACTGCAGCACACCCCACCAACCACCAGCCCTCCCGCAACTCCAACTTCCATTCACCAGGCCACTGCCGCCACTACCTCACCCTACCTCCTCAAGCAATCTAGCCACCAATTCACTCCCTCTTGGCATACATGAGTGAGTTGTATTTTGGTAATTATATAAGCCTTATGGGAAACGTTATGATTTACCTGTTAGATTAGGATTTTGGGAGACTTATAAATAATAACTTTTGAGGTAGAGCTATTATCACATGTGTGAGACGTGGGAGTTAGAAATCAAATTTTGGGTATATTAATAATAACATTAATTGGGGAATATATACAAAATTTGGTGGATAAACGATCAATATGGGGGAAGTTTTTTATGACTTGTGAATTTAGGGTTTTCGAGGGAAAAATAAGCGCAACCTTAGAGAACAGTCAAGTGCTAAGGTTAAAACGTTACTTTACTTAAATTTCAAGAATACAATTATAAAATGGAGTAGCACAATAGTTAGGAAGGTTAACTAACCTTCCAAAGAAAACACACTAATTGTGTTTATAAAAAAATTATTAGCGGAAAAGAAGTACAAAAGTTTATAAGGAAAAATACATAAAACTCCCTGTTTAAGACACCAGTCAGAATCCCAGATAACCCTATACTCTTAACCTAATGAATAATTCTTGAATGAGCTTGCGAGCTAACCTACAAAGGCCATTGTTCATTGAATAAGTAAGGGACCAAGAAATGAACCCTTCAATACTATGGTACCAAGTAATCCATTATACAAGACTAATATGTAAGAACCGCATGCAACACACCAGATGCATCACATCAATCATATGAACATTTAATTATGCATATATTAATTGAAATGCAATAATTATTCATATAATCACATGCTTCAAGATCATATGCTACCAATACTCATTCACCTAGAAGCAACTAAAAATATACCAATGGAACATCCAAGTGATGCTCTTTGTAGTGTAATTAGAAAGCTACATCATTTCCAATAATATGCACAAATCTCTCAATACACAGGTAGGTTCATCAACACAATCCAATACACACATCATCACAGGTAGACATAAAAGCTACTACTGAATCATATATAGGCTCAAATGTAGGCTCAAAGGCTACTACTAACTTACAAGTAGACACAAAAGCTACTACTAAAACACAGGTAGGCACAAATGCTACTGCCAAAATATTCCAATAATAATTTCCATTCAATTATCACACAATTATATTTTTATTTACTCGAGGGGAGAACAATGAACCTAGAGACACTAAGGTACCTCAATCATACTGGCGCATAAGTGCAGCACATTATCCTACCGACTATCAACCCAAGGACACAAAAAGTAACTTGGTTGCACTGATACATGAAGGTACACAATATCCTACTGACAATGATACATAATCCATAAGTATGCATATCTCCTAATTAGATCCGTAGAGTTAAATAGAGTGTAAAGCCTGGTTGGTGCACTAAAGCACACCAGCAAAATTCATAATAATCATGGACTAAACCATGTCTTTAAGGTAGCGATGCCTAAAGAGCCACTAATCCTGATCTCGAGGTCTTTCACTTTAAGTATTATTATTTTAATTAGGGTAACTGCGAAAAACACATATTAATCACGTATAATCAATCCATCATATAATTAATGATTTTTATTTGTTTCCAACATTATAAAGTAACCAGAATAAAGATTATTGTCAATGTCAGCATATGTAGTCCACTAAGGCCATCCTAAGCTTAAATACTGACACTTAGGCACCATAGGTCAAAATGACCAAAATACCTCTAAGGCTAAAGCTATCTCTTTACCATCCATTTCCATCACAAATTTCATTTTATTTTATCAACATGCCATAAAAAGGATAACACACCATTATTAAATTATTGATCATGAAATTAAGTTACCTAACACATCAAATGACCATTTTACACATAAAACCCTAACATGTGCTTCTAAAACAACCAAACACATATTCTCATGCCTAACCAACAATTAATGCACTTCCTAAATGTTTATAAGAATAACATTGTAGCATACCCCAATTTATGAAAATACTCCTAGTCCATGCAATATTAATAAGTATGTTGAAATAAGTGATACTAAGAGAATAAACCCATATTCTCATATATAACATTAATTAATACTTATTATGTATGTTTATTAGACTAATCACCATAGTTCATGTAAAATTACCAAAATGCCCCTAAACCATGTAATATTGATTATCATGCTGAAATAGGTGATACTAAGAGAATAAACCCTTATTTTCATATATAACATCAATTAATACCTATCATGTATGTTTATTAGACTAATTACCATAGTAGATGTAAAACTATCAAATTGTCCTTAGACCATGTAATATTGATTATCATGCTAAAAAATGAGTTACTAATGCAACAAACCACTATTTTTGTACTTAGCACCAATTATTACTTATTGATAGATGAGATTTATTGATTATTTTAATGTCTAAAAATATCATTTATCCCTCATTTATTCTACTAGATTTAATCTTTTCGTCGAGTTTTCCTCCTTTGAATAAATTTTACAGGAAAGAAAAGAATTGAAGAAATTCAAGGAGAAATCAATGAAAAGAAGAAATCAAGTAGAGACCACATCAAGAAATGCCGAATCACGGAGAGCAAAGTTGGAAAGGGAACAAATACATCAAGAGAAGCTAAGCTGAAACTTTCAAAGGAATTGAGTGGAAGAATCAAAAACACGGGGGTCCCGTGTTTCCATAACACGGACCGTGTTATTTATCCCGAGTACCGGTCTGTAAATCCTTGTCAGCAGAGCAGTTGGAAGAAAACACGGGGGTCCCGTGTTTCATAAACACGGACCGTGTTTTCAATTAAAAACGTGTAACTGCCACGCGACTTGTTCCTGATAAATTTGATATGAAAACAGTGTTCGGGATATACAGAGAGAAGAGGATCGAAAAACATTTGGAATGTATTTTTCTTCCTTTATTCCTTTAGAACATACATGTAATGCACAATTCCAACCTTTGATCTTCTTGAATTCTATTGATGATTTGACATTCTGCACTTCAATTGATAAGTTTCCTCTATTCCTTTGTAAATTTCTGTATCTTCATTTTGCTGAATTTAAGTAGTTTTTCTGTAATTTTACTTGTGATCACTTCATTATCATCTAATTGTTGCAATAATAGAATTTATGAATGTGTTATTGTCATTAATTTTTAATATTTTTGTATAATTGTACGAATTGTGAATATGCAGAAATTTGAGTAGTTAGAACAGGGTAGGGTGAATTGAGGATGGAATCATAATTTAATTATCATTTCATAATTTAAATGTTTGATTCTAGATGAGGTTTAATTGAATTAATGGTTTGAATTGAATGATTCCATATCATAGATTAAGATTCTTGAACTGATTAGATTGATCACCTATTTGGTTTAGGACTTAGTCTTTGCTAAGACAATGAAATTAACCCGTAATTGTTAATTAATTTGTCTATAGTAGCAAGAAGACCATTAATTCGTGCAATTGCATGATCCGAGCTTTTGTGATTATGATTGTAGTTGGCTGCTTCCCGTTCATAATGCTACCATTAATTGAATCTAGTGTTCGTAACCTAGGTTATTAAATGGGTGCAAAAATAAATTGAGAGCATACTCAATTTATTAAGGTTGAGAGGAAGTATAGGAATTCGTTATTATGAATTTCCTAAGTCAACATTGAATTATTTAGAATCATTCTTCTTATGTGAATGTATGGCATTTTAATTCCATCACCAATTCAATCCTCCCCTAATTGTCAATTTGTGATTAAAGACCTAGTATAATCGAATTTAGTTTAAGAATCAATGAAATTGTATAAACGGGGTTATAACATCAATAGCAAAATTAGTGATTAAAACGTCATTCCTTGTGGGTTCGACTCCTTCTTGCCATATACTACGTATTTGGGAATTAGGATTTATTTATTAAATTTGTTGTGCATACGACAGTGCATCAAATTTTTGGTGCCGTTGCCGGGGAATTGGCAATTATAATATCTAGTTTTGTTGTTGTTGTGGTTTCTTATTTTAGTTTTGATAAATTCTTCACGTAAACTCATCTAATCTTTCATTGTGTGAAATCTTCAGGCACTCACAATTGAGATCATTTGCAATCGAGCATCAAGGACAAATTATTCCAGCCATAGATCCAAACTCATCTTCTCCTATTGCATCTAGGACGAGAAGGAAATTGGAACAAGCTAGTCAGATTCCATCACCTTTTGAAGAAAGTTCCACAAATCAGGGAGAAGAAAGTATAGAGGATTTGTGTAGTACACCTTACTACATTAATCCACCAATGGCGGATCGAACTCTCAAGGAGCTAGCTGCTCCTGTCTTCAACCCCAATCTTTTATGCATTAATTATCCTGCTGATAATGATACTTGTGAAATCAAACCTGGATTAATACGAGCCTTACCTATTTTTACAGGTTTTAGAGACAACAATTCCATGAGTTCAGGCTGTTTCACCAACCCAAATAAATTTCTCAAGGAATTCCATATAGCTTGTTCTGGTATGAAACCGAATGGAGTAAGTGTAGAACAACTTAAACTCAAAGCTTTTCCTTTTGCTTTAGCTGATGCTGCTAAGGAATGGTTATATGATCTACCAGCGGGCTCAGTAAATACTTGGACTGATATGCAAAAGGTTTTCCTTGAAAAATATTTCCCTTCATCAAGAGCAACTAATATAAGAAAGGAAATATGTGGTATTAGGCAAGATGGAGGAGAATCTTTACATGAATATTGGGAACGTTTCAAGAAATTGTGTGGTAGTTGTCCTAATCATCAAATTAGTGAACAATTATTAATACAATATTTTTACGAAGGTTTATCTCCTATGGATCGCAATATGATAGATGCTGCTAGTGGTGGTGCTTTAGTTGATAAAACACCCATCGAAGCTAAAAAGTTGATTGCTAATATGGCATCTAACTCTCAATATTGTAATAGGGGTAATACTTCTATGTCTCAACAGGTGAAAGAAACCAATATTGCTGAACTAAAAACGCAAGTTTCGAATTTGACAGCTCTTGTGGAAAGAGTTGTAGGAGAAAAGATTCCTGCCAAGGTATGTGGAATTTGTTCTTTTACTGGTCATCCAACTGACACGTGTCCTACTTTGCAGGAAGAACAACAAGTAAACGCTATTGGAGGACAACCATTACCAAAAAGGAATGATCCATTTGCTCCAACATATAATCCTGGATGGAAGGATCACCCGAATCTAAGTATGGAAACGCTCAACAAAGTGGTAGCTCATATTTCCGACCACAGATGTATCAAAATCATCAAGGAGCAAATCCACCTCCCGGGTTTTTCCAAATTCCACCAAATCAGCAAAGACCACCGTTTCAACCTATGCCTCCACCACAAGTTCCACAACAATCGGGGGGTATGCCTTTGGAAGATTTGGTAAAATCTTTAGCTACCAATACCTTACAATTCCAACAAGAGACCAGAAACGGTATTAAGAATTTGAAAAATCAAGTGAGTCAACTAGCAGATTCCCTTGGAAAAATGCAAGCACAAGGTTCTTCAAAATTTCCTAGCCAGATTGAAAGAAATCCCAAGGAAAATGCTAGTGCTATCACAACACGCAGTGGAAAACAATTGTCATATCCAAGAAAAGTGAGTGAAGAAGAAGACACAAACAAGGAGACAGATGAAACAATGGCTGAAGAAGAAATAAAGGAAGATTCGCAACAAACGGTGAAGAGTAAGTCACATTCTCCTATAAAAATTCCTGCTCCTTTTCCTAGCAGGTTGGCCAAGAATAAGAAGGTAAATCACGACAAGGAGATAATTGACATATTCAAGAAGGTAGAAGTTAACCTTCCTCTCATTGATGCGATCAAACAAGTACCCAGGTATTCAAAATTCCTTAAGAATTTGTGTACAAACAAAAGGAAACTTAATGAGAATGAGAAGGTAAGTGTGGGAGAAAATGTATCAGCAATGTTGCAAAGAAAGCTTCCACCAAAGTGCAAAGATCCAGGTATTTTCACTATACCTTGCAAAATTGGAAACACAAGGTACAAAAAATGCATGCTTGACTTAGGTGCTTCAATAAATGTCATGCCTTTATCTATCTTTAACACCCTAAGTCTAGGTCCTTTAAAGGAAACTCGTGTTGTTGTCCAATTGGCTGATAGATCTAACACATATCCTGAAGGGGTTATTGAAGATGTCTTAGTTCAGGTAAATGAGTTGGTTTTTCCTGTAGATTTTTATGTGTTAGATATGCAAGATAATGGTTTAGCTAATCCATCTCCTATATTGTTAGGGAGACCATTCCTAAAAACTTCAAAAACAAAAATTGATGTCCACGATGGAGTGTTAACCATGGAATTTGATGGTGAAGTTATTAAGTTTAATATATATGATTCCATGAGATATCCTGCAGATGGTGAAGAGGTATCTATGATTGATGTCATTGAGAATTTAACTGAAATAGTGTACCAACTATCATCAGCTGATCCTTTGGAAATAACTTTGACACAAGGAATAGCAACTGAAAAATTGGAAGAATTGAGCAAATTGTATGACGTTGATGAAGAAATCAAGGAGGTAGTGGCCGCTTTGGGAACATGTCCTAGTAGAATTGGAAAATTTGTGGATTTACCATTGACAGTGGATAGGCCTATACCTTCCATAGAACAACCACCTGAAGTGGAGTTGAAGCCTTTACCTGACCATCTCAAATATGCATTCTTAGGAGATAAGAATACCCTTCCGGTTATCATATCTAGTGAACTGACATCTTATCAGGAAGAAAAACTGGTAAATGTGTTGAAGAAATACAAATCAGCTTTGGGGTGGACAGTTGCTGATATTAAGGGTATTAGTCCTTCAGTTTGTATGCATCGGATTTTTATGGAAGAAGATGTGAAGCCATGTAGACAAGTACAACGTAGGTTGAATCCGATAATGATGGAGGTTGTGAAGAAAGAGGTTCTAAAATTGCTAAGTGTAGGAGTCATATACCCAATTTCTGATAGTAGTTGGGTAAGTCCGCTTCAGGTTGTCCTAAAGAAAACAGGAATAACAGTAGTGGAGAATGATAAAGGAGAGATGGTTCCTACTAGAGTTCAAAATGGTTGGAGGGTATGTGTTGACTATAGAAAGCTGAACTCCATGACTAGGAAAGATCATTTTCCTTTACCATTTATGGATCAAATGTTAGAACGGCTAGCGGGTCATGCTTATTATTGTTTTCTTGATGGTTATTCTGGATATGTGCAGGTTCCCATAGCTCCAGAAGATCAAGAGAAAACCACATTTACATGTCCCTACGGTACGTTTGCGTATCGACGCATGCCATTTGGATTATGTAATGCCCCAGCTACATTTCAAAGGTGTATGGTAAGTATATTTTCCGAATATCTGGAGAAAATTATCGAGGTATTCATGGATGATTTTAGTATCCATGGAGATACTTTTGAAGAATGCCTAGGTAACTTGACCCTTATCTTGAAAAGATGTTTGGAAACAAATCTTGTGCTAAACTCTGAAAAATGCCATTTTATGGTCCAACAAGGAATAGTTTTGGGACATGTTATTTCAGCCAAAGGAATTGAAGTAGATAAAGAAAAAATTGATCTTATTTCTTCATTACCTTATCCATCAACTGTCAAAGATGTGCGATCATTTTTAGGGCATGCGGGTTTTACCGCCGATTTATCAAGGATTTCTCTAAAATAGCCCAACCATTATGCAAGCTTCTTCAAAAGGAAAAGGAATTTCAATTTGATGACGCATGCCAGAAATCATTTGACTATTTAAAGGAAAAATTGATAAGTGCACCCATTCTTCAACCACCTGATTGGAATTTCCCATTTGAATTGATGTGTGATGCATCTAACTTTGTTGTTGGTGCGGTGTTAGGTCAACAAATCGGGAAAGAGCCACACGTGATATATTATGCCTCACGCACATTGAATGAAGCTCAACTTAACTACACAACTACCGAAAAGGAGCTTCTTGCTATTGTCTTTGCTCTGGATAAATTTCGTTCTTATCTGTTAGGAACTGAAATAATTGTTTATTCTGATCATGCAGCATTGAAATATTTGTTAGCAAAGAAAGAGGCAAAACCACTACTGATTAGATGGATTCTTCTACTTCAAGAATTCAATATACGCATTAAAGATAAGAAAGGAACCGAAAACGGAGTAGCAGATCATCTAAGTCGGTTAATCAAAGAAGTTGAAGTTGACGTACCTATCAATGAAGCATTTCCGGAAGAGCAACTTTATGTCATTGGGGATGAGATACCATGGTATGCTGACATGGTAAATTTTCTAGTAGCTAAGGTATTTCCCTCACACTTTACAAAAGCACAGAAAGATAGAATGAAAAGTCAGGCAAAATATTTTGTATGGGACGATCCATACTTGTGGAAACAATGTGCCGACCAAATCATTAGAAGATGTATTCCTGATAGTGAGGTCCTGTCTATTTTACACTTTTGTCACAGTTATGCTTGTGGGGGACACTTTGGTCCCAAGCGAACAGCTTATAAAATTCTAGAGAGTGGATTCTTTTGACCTACTTTGTTTAGGGATTCTCATGAATTTTGTAAGACGTGTGAAAACTGTCAAAAGACTGGGGGATTAGGTCCTAGAAATGAAATGCCACAAACTCCTATCATAGCATGCGAAATCTTTGATGTTTGGGGTATGGATTTTATGGGACCCTTTCCATCTTCTTTCGGGTTTAAATACATTCTTGTTGCTGTTGATTATGTGTCAAAATGGGTAGAGGCTAAGGCTACCCGTACTGATGATGCTAAGGTTGTTGCAGAATTTCTTCGAACTAACATTTTTGCAAGGTTTGGTGTACCAAGGGCCATCATTAACGACAAAGGTTCACACTTCTGCAACAGAACCGTAGAAGCTCTATTAAAAAAATACCATGTGACACATCGAATATCTACAGCATATCATCCACAAACAAATGGTCAAGCTGAGATATCCAACCGGGAAATCAAATCAATCTTGGAAAAAATGGTGAAACCAACAAGAAAGGATTGGAGCTTACATCTTAATGATGCTCTCTGGGCTTATCGTACAACTTTCAAAACTCCAATTGGTATGTCTCCATATCGTCTGGTATACGGTAAGCCTTGTCATCTACCAATTGAGTTAGAACATAAAGCTTTTTGGGCCGTCAAGAAGTGTAACATGGAGTTACTTGAAGTTGGAAGACATAGGCGACTCCAACTACAAGAATTGGAAGAAATAAGAAATGATGCTTTTGAAACTGCATTGAGATATAAAGATAGAACTAAGGCAGTTCATGATAAGTTCATTCTTAGAAAGAGCTTTGAAATTGGTCAAAAAGTTTTATTATATCATTCTCGTTTGAAGTTGTTTCCAGGAAAATTGAGGTCGAGATGGATCGGCCCATTTGTTGTGACTAATGTGTTTTCTCATGGTGCAGTTGAAATTAAGAGTGAGAAAACAGGAAAGATGTGGAAGGTCAATGGACACCGCCTCAAACCTTACTACGAAGGATATCAAGTGCACAATTTGGAAGTGGTTGATCTTACCACTCCCAATTATGAGGGCTGAATGACTTGCATTTTGTCACTTGGGAAACACCCAAGTGTTGTATATAAGTTTTTCATATTTTGTACTTTTCTTTTTACATATTTGGTATAAATTTGTATGTACATAATGTGTATATGTGTGGAAATACATTAGTAGTTTATTTTCATACTTAAAAAAAACACGAGGGATCCGTATTTCTTAACACGGCCCGTGTTTCTTCCTCTGCAGAAATTTTCAAAATTCCAGAGAGCTCCAAAAATAACACGGGGGTCCGTATTTCTTAACACAACCCGTGTTTCTTCCTCTGCAGAAATTTTCAAAATTCCAGAGAGCTCCAAAAATAACACGGGGGGTCTGTATTTCTTAACACGGCCCGTGTTTCTTTCTTTGCAGAAAAATTTCAGAATTCCAGAGAGCCGAAAAAATAACACGGGGGTACCGTATTTGTAAACACGCCCCGTGTTACCTTCTCAGTCAGGAACAGAATGTGTAAAATTTAACACGGGGGTACCGTATTTCACAAATACGGTCCGTGTTTATCTCCAGCATCCTTTTTCTCCCCCGTGTTTTCAGATCTGAAAAAAACACGACCCTCTCGTTCGATTCTCTCCAGTTCTTCGCAGCACTCTTCTCCTTCGATTCCTCCATTTTTCTCACTGAAATCTTCAACTCTTCACAACTCCTCCTCCATTAACATCCCATTTTCTTTCCCCACCATTAATTTTCTTTTCTCTGTCGATTTTTTTCTGTCAATCCGCTACAGAACAGGCGACTCAATTCATGTCAAACCCTAATTTCATTCGAGCATTGTCTCATCTATTTTCTGCAAATAACCTTAGGGTTTTCGTGGGATTTGATATTCACATATCATTCTTCTGATTTCTGACTTGTTATAGCCTGTTTTCACAAATTAAGGTAAGTGTTCTTCCCCATATGGCAGCAATGTTAATTCGGTTTCATTGTTTTTGTTTACATATGCTGATACAATGTGTTGAATATTGGGTGAAATTGTTCCATAACTTGCACCATTATAAAAATTGGGTACATGACATGGTGAAAGCATATGTATGCATTCAGTGAAGCTTTGTTATAATTATCATTGCAGTCTAATCTTATGAATATGCTGCACTTTCAAGTTTACAACATTGTTTCTTAACTTCAAAGTGGTAATCTTTGTGTAGATGGCACCGAAAAAGAAGCAGCGTGCTGAAGGCGAATCCTCAAGGTCCCGGTCATCACCAACTCAAGCGAGACAACGACGTAATCGACCCAACGATTTAGGTATAATTTTTACCTCCTCCGAACAACAACAAAGGTACGATTACTTGTCTCAAAGGCGTATTACTGGCACTAGATATCTGGATGATGGTTGTTTGCACACATTGGGCATTCATAATCAATTCATGCGCATGCTCGAAACTATAGGTTTGCATCACTTTGTCTATTGTACTAATCATACCTATAGACGCTTGACTTTAGAATTTTTGAGTACCTTTGAATTGTGTGCTGAAGTTGGTGACATTGGTGATACTAAAAATAATCAAGGGTATGTTTCTTTTCGCCTTTTTAATGAAGATAGGCAATTAGCAGTGCATGAACTTGCCCACATTTTCATGTTGCCTTCACAGGGATTCAGATTCATTCTACCCTGGTTTTATGCCAACAATTTTTTCGCTAAAATAGGTGATACAGCGAATATGCCTACTCCCGATACCTTCCGCATTTCTAAAGCCAAATCTTCTAGGATTTTTAACTTAGTTTTCCGATACATTCAGAGGCTTTTGACTACTACCATATTTGGGAGGGGAGATAGTACCGGGGTAGTTCATTCAATTGAACTTTTCTTTCTCTACTCTATGCTTGAACACTATTCTATTGATACTGCCTATTTTATTGCCAAACAATTTCAAAGGGTTGGTAATTCCAAACAGGGAGACATTGTTATCGGTAGGTTAATTACCACCATCTGTGTAAGTTTAGACATACCCCTTCCTGAAGATATGCCCATTGAGGCCATGAGCACCCGCATTGATATCGAACATTGTCGCCTTACGCATCTTATTGAGCGTAGGAATAATGTGTGGTACCTTTCTTATCAGGGGCGTGTTTTCTTTCCTCTTCCTAATCCTACCAAAACTGACCCTTTAAACCCATTGAATTGGCAACCTAGTGAGGATCAAGATAACCCTACCCCATTAGCCATCGAACATCCTATTCCACCTCATGGTGCCCATCCACCACCACCACCACCCCGATCCCAAGCCAGCTCTTCTTCCACCTCAACTTTTGTCCCCGAATGGCATCTCCAATTTCAAAATCAAGTGTATTCTCAATTGGATTCCATTCGCAATAACCAAAATCAAATGATGGAGATGATGAAGAATCTCTATGATTTCCATCTCGGGAGCCGAGACCCACCTCCACCTCCCTCTTGAAACCTATTCTTCATTTTTTTTCTCTTGCATTTGTTCATTAGGGACAATGAACACATTAAGTATGGGGGGGTGCATTAGTATTCGTAGGCTTGTGATTACTCTTTCGTAGAAATAGTTAGTAAATGTTATATATGTTTGCTAAGTGGTAATTAGTTAATTTATTCTTATCTACTTACGTACTAGTTGTTTAATGCTGCACTTCAAAAAAAAACAGGAAGTATTAGATTTGAGTAATCCATATACGAAGTAAAACAAAGTATGGGACTGAATTATTTTCAAAAAGGATAATCTTATATTTATTGTATGTTTTGATCAACATCTTTTGAAACCTTAAAGATAGAAATTGAAGATGTGATAACAGTGAAGGAAAGAAAGTTAGAATGATTAGAGATCAAATCATGCATTGAATAGGAATGAGATGAAATGAAATTCAAAATTGGTGGATATAACATGGTGAGCGTTTGAGCCTAACCTTTGGATACATTGCTTATCCAAAATATATTTCTCTTTTGTGTGCATTCTCCAATGATATGTGAAACTAGAATTTGCCATTAGTCTCTTCAAGACTGCATAGAACTTTAGGATATTTGAAAATGATAAAGGCACTCTTCTTTCTTTGTTAGCTACAAGGCCAAATAACCCACCTTGAAAAATTGTTATCCATTGCATAACCCCTTTGAGCCTATAGACCTGTTTTATTGATTTAAACTTTATTAACAACTAATCTCCATATGTATTTCCCTTCCTTACTCTACGACTAGTGGAGCAAAAATATTTTCAAGGAGAACTTTTGTTTTGTTAATAAGGTGAAATCTAAGTATGGGGGTGTGGATATCATAAAAAAAATTGGAGGAAGTAGCTAAGCGTTTTTTCTTCTTAAAAAAAAAAGAAGAAGAAGAGAATAAAATTTCATGTCTTTTGATGTTGTTTGGTTGAATGGAAGGGTTTGAAAAAAAAAAAAAATTTTTGCTTCTCTAGTTGGTAGAGTCTAGCTACAATACCAAAATTCCATCCCACCTTAGAACCCTAGCCCCATTACAACCAAATTTAAGACCTTTTGATTCTTATATAATTTAGTTCTTTTAGCGGTGGCGAATTGAGAATAATGGAAAACATATGGGTGATCATCATCATTTGGAGAGAATTTGAGAGTAAACACATCATACCCTATACACTAAAGAGTGAGCGTTCCCACATTCTGAAAGTAGAATTTACCAAATTGAATTTCATTAGTCTTGATCTAATTTGCATGATGAGATACTAATTATTATAATTTTCGTTCTTAAACCGTTTGAGCATTTGATAAGACTGTTTTTAAGGTGATTTAAGATGTGATCCAAAAATATTTTTATCAGTGATATTTCATGATTTACAAGTATTTTTCAGTCCCAGTCCAAGTTGAACTTCGTACATGAATAATTCCAATCTAATAAATCTTGTGTTCCATGACCTGTTTCTTTTACGTTTCTTGATGTATTCATGTGCATGTTATGATATTGCTCGAGGACAAGCAATAATTCAAGTATGGGGGTATTTGATAGATGAGATTTATTGATTATTTTCATGTCTAAAAATATCATTTATCCCTCATTTATTCTACTAGATTTAATCTTTTCGTCGATTTTTCCTCCTTTGAATAAATTTTACAGGAAAGAAAAGAATTGAAGAAATTCAAGGAGAAATCAATGAAAAGAAGAAATCAAGTAGAGACCACATCAAGAAATGCCGAATCAAGGAGAGCAAAGTTGGAAAGGGAACAAATACATCAAGAGAAGCTAAGCTGAAACTTTCAAAGGAATTGAGTGGAAGAATAAAAAACACGGGGGTCCCGTGTTTCCATAACACGGACCGTGTTATTTATCCCGAGTACCGGTCTGTAAATCCTTGTCAGCAGAGCAGTTGGAAGAGAACACGGGGGTCCCGTGTTTCATAAACACGGATCGTGTTTTCAATTAAAAACGTGTAACTGCCACGCGACTTGTTCCTGATAAATTTGATATGAAAACAGAGTTCGGGATATACAGAGAGAAGATCGAAAAACATTTGGAATGTATTTTTCTTCCTTTATTCCTTTAGAACATACATGTAATGCACAATTCCAACCTTTGATCTTCTTGAATTCTATTGATGATTTGACATTCTGCACTTCAATTGATAAGTTTCCTCTATTCCTTTGTAAATTTCTGTATCTTCATTTTGCTGAATTTAAGTAGTTTTTCTGTAATTTTACTTGTGATCACTTCATTATCATCTAATTGTTGCAATAATAGAATTTGTGAATGTGTTATTGTCATTAATTTTTAATATTTTTGTATAATTGTATGAATTGTGAATATGCAGAAATTTGAGTAGTTAGAACAGGGTAGGGTGAATTGAGGATGGAATCATAATTTAATTATCATTTCATAATTTAAATGTTTGATTCTAGATGAGGTTTAATTGAATTAATGGTTTGAATTGAATGATTCCATATCATAGATTAAGATTCTTGAACTGATTAGATTGATCACCTATTTGGTTTAGGACTTAGTCGTTGCTAAGACAATGAAATTAACCCGTAATTGTTAATTAATTTGTCTATAGTAGCAAGAAGACCATTAATTCGTGCAATTGCATGATCCGAGCTTTTGTGATTATGATTGTAGTTGGCTACTTCCCGTTCATAATGCTACCATTAATTGAATCTAGTGTTCGTAACCTAGGTTATTAAATGGGTGCAAAAATAAATTGAGAGCATACTCAATTTATTAAGGTTGAGAGGAAGTATAGGAATTCGTTATTATGAATTTCCTAAGTCAACATTGAATTATTTAGAATCATTCTTCTTATGTGAATGTATGGCATTTTAATTCCATCACCAATTCAATCCTCCCCTAATTGTCAATTCGTGATTAAAGACCTAGTATAATCGAATTTAGTTTAAGAATCAATGAAATTGTATAAACGGGGTTATAACATCAATAGCAAAATTAGTGATTAAAACGTCATTCCTTGTGGGTTCGACTCCTTCTTGCCATATACTACGTATTTGGGAATTAGGATTTATTTATTAAATTTGTTGTGCATACGACAGTGCATCACTTATCATGCATATTTATTAGGATAATCTCCATTGCACGTGCAAAATTATCAAAATACCTTAGGTCATACAATATTAATATTCACGAGGGATATTGTATTTTTAATGCCACAAACCCCTATTATCACTCTCAACACGACATAACACATAACAAACATATTTATTAAGATGATCGCCACCATACATTAAAACTACCAAAATACCCCTAGGCCATAAAATATTAATATTCCTACTAACACATGTATTTATAATACACCAAACTCCTATCTCCATTCTTAGTAATATTTATAACACATTAGGCATCCTGGTTAGGGTTAAATATCAAATTGTATCCAAATGACCAAATTGTCCCTAGGACTCATAGTAGTAATATTTTTAGTACAAGCATCCATGTATACTTAACCTAACATTTTATATACACATAACATCCATCATCAAACATTAGACCCCTTCTTAGTCACCCTTTCACACACATAACATCTTACATCAAATAACATGCAATCTTTTTCTATTTTCTAAGATAACATTAATAATCATGAGATTATTTATAACACATTATATATACACAAATCACATGCCAAAAACCTTAATGTACTAACATATGATAATCTGAATATTTTAGTGGGGTATAAAAGTTACTTGATTCCCAACAAAAACCAAACTTTATCGATATCTCGTTAAAGATGCTTAGGCTTCGTTTAATAAAATTTTATACATAAAAGTGATATCAAAAATACCATATTAATATTAGGTAAATTAAATAATAATTTTTATTAAAATATTTATTAAATATAAAATTACCAAACTATCCTTATACCTTAATATTATCCAAAATATATAAAATTTACATAGCATAACTCATGTTGTATGTGCAGCATGAGCCTTGCATAATAGATGAAGTGAGCAGGGGCAAGGAAAGGTGACTTGGTTAAGGGTTTATAGGAGATGGTGGGAGGTGGTGGTTTTGGTTGTTGGGTGCAGGAGGTGAAGTAGGAAGTGGCTGGCGATTGGAGGTCTTGGTGTAGGTGTCTCAAAGGTGGCAGAGACGGTGATGTGGGTTGTAGGAGGAAGGTGTAGAGAAGGGGAGAAGAGGAAGAAAAGGAGAAGAAGAGAAATAGAAGGGGGAAGGCAGGTGGTCTTAGGGGTGGATGCAGGTGATGGTGCGGGAGTGGAGGTCGAGGTGGTAGTAGGCAGTTGGGAGGAGCTGTGGTGCTGGAGGAATGGGAGGGGGAGAAAGGTGGCTGAATGAAGGGTGGTTGCTGTAGGGGGTGTCAAAGGGCAGAAAAAGAAAAGGGGGCAGGGTTGTAGGGTAGGCTTGGTGGTGCTACTGCTCGGGGAAGTGTAGGGAGGAGGTAGGGTAGAGAAGCCGGTGACATGGAGGCTAGGTTAGTGGTGTAGGCGACGGAGGTGGCTACAAGCAGTGTCGAAGGAAAAATAGGGATGGGCGAAAAGAGAAGAGAGGGTCAGGGAGAGAGTAGAGCATAAGGGAGAAGTGGGGAAGAGAAGATGAGATGAAGAGGAGGAGGAGGAGGAGAGGGGGGTTCAACGTGCCAAGTTAGGTGTGGTGCGGGGGGTTGTAGGCAGAGGCAAAGTAGGCGTGTGGCAAGGGCAAAAATGGAAGGAAATGAGGCATACGGGAAGGGAAGGTCAAGGGCTACAAGGCCAGAAAAAGAAAGGAAAGGGACGACAGGGTGGTGGTGGTGCAAGGTATCTAGTCGGGCAGATGGGGTGGCGTGCATGCTTGTAGAGGTGTAGGAGAAAAAAGGGAATGCGAAGGGGTCTAGGGCGTGTTTGGTAGGGGGTGCAAACGAACAAGAAAGTAAAGGGGGTGAGGGATTAGGTTGCACGAGAAGAAAACAAAAGAGAAAGAGTGGGCCAGCTTGCGCAAGAGAAGAAGAAGAAGGGAGAAGTTGGGTCGCGCGAGAGAGAGAAAGAGAAGAAGGAGGAGAGGGTTGGGCCAGCCTAGGAAAAATGAAAATAAGGAAGGGGGAAACCTAGGCTAGCTTGGGGGAAAAGAACAGAAAGAAAAGGGGGGCAAGCGGCTCGGGCTGGCCCAAAGGAAGAAGGAGAAGGGAAGAAAAAAAAAGAAGAGGGAAAAGAAAGAAAAGGAATGAAAAGGAAAAGAAGAAAAAGGAAAAGGAAAATAGATTTAGGGCTATGATTATAATTTAGATTAAAATTTGACTATTGAAAAATATTAAATTAATTTATCCAAAAATTAGATTATTACCTTAAGAAAATAATTTGGGTAAAATTATGGGTTTAGGGTTTATTTCAATAAAAGAGTAAGATAAGATAATAAAAATTATTCATATTAATTTATTAAACAATTTATCTATTTTTTTAAGTCAAAATTTCACAAAAATAATTAAATCACTAATTTAAAGATTAAATTTTTTTGAATAAAAGGTTAAATATTCAAATTTTAGGTTTTAAAAATTCGGGGTATTACAGTTATACATACATACATATATACATATATACATACATACATATATAGGAACAATTAGTGTTATTTTTCATTAATGAATGAATAATTTTAATTTTCTATAATAAATGAGCACTTTTAATTTTTAAAAGTAAGGAATATATGTATTAAAATACTAGTACTTATGTATTTTTACTATATAAAATACATTATATAAAACATAAAAACTCTATAATATATTATACATGTAATTAATAAATAGTACTACACTTGGAATTGTCCAAATTACACAAATATCAAAAATAAAATCTTATAACAAAAGATATTAAAAACCATAAAAGTTTATAAAAATACCAAATATTTTTTTAAATCAAGTTTTTTTAAAACCAAAATTATTTTAAAATTAATATTTTTTTTCTAAAAATCAATATTTTTTTAAACAAGCTAGTATTTTATAATCCATCTTTTTTTTATATATAAAAATCAAGTTCCTCTAGACATTTTTTCCCCTTTTGAAAAAATAAATAAAATTTAGAAATTATAGATTTTAAGAAGTCCATTTGAAACTACATTTTTATAGGAATCAAAGAAAAATATTTTAAAAAGTATGTATAAAACTCCAAGTTTTAAATAATAATATATTTACATTTTTTTCCTAAAATATAATTATTTTTTATATAAAAATATATTTTTATGAAAATACTAGATTTTGGGATATAATTGGATTAAATTTTTAATAAAAAAATATTTCAAAAATCCTAATTAAAAAAATGATTCCGAGTATAAGAAAAACCTAGAGTTTTTAAAAATAAAATAAAATGAAAGTTGGAGTTGGAGTTGGAGTTGTAAAAAAATTGGATTTTAAATAAGATCAAGTTTTTAAAATCTAAGCTTTTAAAATAATTTTTTCATTTTAAAAAAATATTCTTTTAGTCTAGAATTATTTTTTTAGAAAATTATATTATTTGACAAATCTACATATAGTATTATGCATTAGTTAGATGTATAATATGCTTTTGAGCTTTTAATTACTCTATAAATATGTTATATTTTGTATATTATAAATGCATAAACAATGAAATTCATGAAACGCTTCCTTACTTTTTTTAATTAATTTTTTTTATTCTTTAACAGGAAAAAAACATTCATTCCTTAACAAAAAACATTAAACATTCATTTTAGAGCTTCTATTTAAAAAATAATTCCATTACTATATAGAAAACAAAGGTATGAACTACAACTAATACCCCGTCATTAAGTCACAAAAATACTTGCCTAATTAGTTGTTTTTCCACGAATCTCACACCTCCTTCGTTAAGACCTTACATTCCTTCCTCCCTTCCTCACATACTCCTTTTTATTTAATGTCATTTAACTCCACCATCTACTTGCTTAATTTTTGTAGGTTTGCTTATACATACACCCTAATTCCTCTTATTTGTGCAGAGATCTAGTAAAATTAGGAAACATTAAGAAACAATTGTGAGAGTCTCAAGCTTCAAATATCATGGTATGTGCGAGGATCACGCTGTGAGCTATGGGAAATGTGAGCATCTCAAGTTGATATTTTCATGAAACGTGAGTGCCTCACACTAGTAGCCATGGGAATGTGAGAGCCTCACACTTCTCCCCCTTGTCAGATTTAGTGTTTATCAAGTGTATGCGTTCATTATGGGGGAACTCCTTTATGAAGTAGATACATTAGTTATGTTTATATACAAAAAAATTGAGGTCTTGTGAGGAAACACAGATGTGATCAAGGAGGATATTGATTCTATAAGATTGTTAGTGTATGGTTTTTTAGGTGATGCATGAGCATGTCATGTTGGAGGAGGGGATGAAGTGTGTGCTTCTCATGTGGTGGAGGGGTCAAAGCACGAGTTTCTCATGTTGATGGCGGGGGTTTATGTGATTTCTTCACGTTAGATGTCATTATACACTTCTATTCTTTAAACCTGAAACCAAATCTTAGGAGACATGATTTGAAATACAAGGACATGAGATTCATATGAAAGATGAGTCTAATAGGGCATGTTGTAGGTATCATTTGTTGCTAATTAGTGAAATTCTTCATCTGATTTCCAAAAGTCAAGTTTTAACTCATAATCAAAGTGCCATAAAAAAAGATAAATCATAAATTTCAATAAGAACCCCACTAGATTACATGAATGCATAAACTATAAGATGTTGATTTACATTAAATGCAATAGAAATTGTTCCCCCCACAGACAAGATTACTAAAGGCAACATAAAGAAGCAATACCAACTAAGTTTTACTTTCTACTTTGATGTCTGACTGAAACTAAGGGTAGCTTATGACATTGATTACAAAAGAAGTTGTTTCAAACCCGCCGTTTTCCTTCCACCCATTGGAATTATAACCTTATAGTGCAACCAATTATGTTTATTATTTACTGAATGTAGATATGTGCAAATTTTGGAAATCATACAACCAAATTTAGGAAATTGCTATAAGAAGTATTACATGTTTATAATGAGAAGCACAAATCCACATGTTTCCCTGCATGCAGTGCGTAAGGCCCCAACGCTGGTTGTGCAAGACTACATGAGAACCTCACATTGTGCTCACAAGTTGTGTGAGTCTCTCACTTTAGTCTTGCCAACTTGCATGAGATTTATACATTATCATGCATGATCAAAGCCTATTGTGCAAAATGAAATGAATGTGTAACTCTTCATGATCAAAATTGATGTCTAATAAATTTTGAGTTGTGTTGCCTTGTCAAGCATAGCTACCAACATTTTATTCTCTTTCTTCTTTGTAGTTATGAGGCTCCATTCTCATAAGTTAGGATTGTATGTGAAAGGAGAGAATGATGAGCATTATGGGTGCATGAAATAAGGGAAGGAGAAGCAAAGGAAATTAAAGACGGGTAGAGAGTTGCGCATGGTGATAAACTTGCCAAATTATGGGAGCTTTTTTTATTTAGTGTGTGTTTGTTTAACCCCTTGGCCCTTGTTATTTGCATTATTGTTTCAGATATATTTTAGGTCAT
Organism: Tamarix austromongolica; assembly: GCA_039764185.1. Classification (NCBI taxonomy): domain Eukaryota; kingdom Viridiplantae; phylum Streptophyta; class Magnoliopsida; order Caryophyllales; family Tamaricaceae; genus Tamarix; species Tamarix austromongolica. The sequence goes on from CM077817.1 coordinate 15,153,761, forward strand.
TTATTTTATATATAATTCTTAAAATATCAGTATCTTATTATCTACGATATTACTTCTTCATATGCAGGTCTCACTATTTTTTTATTAAATGTTTAAACTATCCTATATTATTACCCTTATATTGTTTTTAATTATACTTACTCACCATCAATATTAATAATAATATTAATAACTAATTAACTATATGTTATTTTAATAATACTAATAATAATTAGTATTAAGTATTATTATTATTATTAATGACTAATAATAACATAAGTAGTAATTATTAATATTAATTAATTATTAATAATAATAGTTATTATTAATATTAATTTGCTATGTTATTATTAATGAATAATATTACTAATGATTAATTATTAATAATATTAATTATTAATATTAATTATTAAATATTGATATTAATTGTTAATTAATAATAATAATAATAATTAGTTATTGATATTAATATTAATAATAATATTATTATTAACATTACTAATATTAATTATGATTACTTATTATTTTTTAATTATCATTATTAATTAATATATCTTATTAAATTAAATATGTAATCAAATAAAATATATATTATAAAAATTTACTTTATTAAAATAGAGAATGTTGAAAATTGTCAATATATATAAATTTATTTTAAATAAGATACATCACAAAAAATTTATTATTATATTATACATAAATAAAATGTATCTATCAAATATAATCGTCACTACATAATCATAATTAATTCAGATCAAATTTTAGATTAAAAAAAAACTTTAAGGATGGAAAGTTTTTCGCCTAACAAGATACTTTCTTTATATGAATAAATAGATATTGTTATAAATAAAAGTTCACAAAAAAAAAAAGGAAAAAAAAAAGGGGAAGACGGAAACACTAGGTATATATGGAGTATCACGTTGTACCAATTCGTACTTATGTTCATGTCCTCCAACCTATATCTTTCTCTCCTCTCTTTTTGCTGGGCTGTTGTCTCGTCTGGAAAGGCCGAAAACTTTCTGCTCGGCCCTCTAATCTTCTTTTAAATCAAGGAAATACTGTAAAGCTCTTTTTTTTTTCCCATCTCGCTTCTGCCTCCAATCGGTTAATCTTCTATCAGGTAAAACTTGCGACATTCAATTTTGTTGTATGATCATAATTTAGATTACTGAAATTTGACTGCTGCAAATCTTAACATGACGAATCTAATAGTATGATCGGTTCATGCTGGGTCGATATTATTTGGCAAATTTTGGTTGTTGGCCATAATATCGAGGAATAGATCCTGAATTATGCCCCGTATCCTCTTTTTATGAACTCTTTATATAAAATTTGAATAAAAATTCTGGTTGTTGCTTGATGCTTCCCGAAGTATCTGTGTGATATTTGAGTCGATTTTCCGGAGTGGTTGAGACGTTGAGTCTCATCGTATGGGGCTGATTATACCTTGTGAATGTGATTGGATTGAACTAAATTTTAGTGAAGAGGTCTTAGAGTTCGTAGGGATAAGAGGAACCCAAAGAAACTTTGTGAAGCGGAATATGGAAAGGATTAGGGTTTATGGAATTTAGGTTTGTGTAGAATCTGTTCGTTTGAGTTTGATTTTTAATGGGAATTTGTGCCCTAGAAAAGTGTGATGTTATAAACCTTATAAACCTTTAAAATTTGCCTCTTTTTAACCTCGCACTCATTTTCTATCATTTCCTGTTCCTGTGAGAAGTACGTGGAACCTGAAGATGTTAGTGAGGTAAATGTGAGTTCATAAGTTTTTTCATGTGCTCCGTTGTGTGTTGATATGCCTAGTGGATATAGTGCGATGCAATCATTGTTTCTGATCATGATGGGAATGATTATGTGTCTGGCATTTCTGTCTGTCACTCGTGACATTCTCTATGTGTATCATGTTAGTTTCATTCTCACATCTAAGATTCTGGTGTCAGTTTGGGATGTGTGTTTTAACCAAGGAATGTTGGGAAAGGTCGAGAATCAATACTAATGTCTGTGTTGGTAAAGGCGGCGTTGGCATATGCTAGATTCTAGAAAATTTAATGCTGATTTAGATTGCAGGATATATTTGCAAATGTTTTTGCGCCTTCTGTATTTATAGTATATTTGGTGGCTGATGAGGGAGGTTACCTTTCTGAAACAGGTTTGCTGCCAAGTGCCCCAGCTTGTAATTTTGTGTATTTGTCTTACACCAGTATTATCAGGAAATGGTCAACGGGTTGGTCTCTCATCTGCTTCCTTGTGCGTCCAATTCGATGTCACATGGTTATTATGCTTTGTTTATTTGTTTTATGTAGTTGTATTAATTATATGGTTTTGTTAAACAGGCATGGGGTATTTTGATGAGTGGGAAATATCATGGTGCAGTGTATAGATGGAATTCAGCATGTATTTGCTTCCTTGCTGCGATGTTGTGAGATCGATTTATATGGACCACAACGAGGACTTGAAGATCCTCAGCGGCTTGCGAGGGAGACAGCTTGTATGCAATTCGTCACTTCTATGTTATGGATATGCGTGGAAAATACTTTTAGAAGGCATCTTAAAGGACCACCATTTATCTTCGATCGAATTTTCATTTTTCTTAAGAATAACTTCAAGTGCAGCACAAATAAATTATACTTCCTTTTTAATTGTCATTAATCTTGAAACGAGGAAGTTATGTCTAAAAGATTGCTGCTCACACAACTGCATATATTTTTTTAGGCAATGAGAGGCAAATGGGGATTGGTTTTGTTCTTCTGCCTCCACCTGCTGCATTTTGAAGTACCAATGAAGCTTGGCACTGAAATTATTTCTCTCCTATCTTATGCAGTTAGTGTGAGTGAAATAGAGGCACTTTATGAGCTATTCAAGAAGATCAGCAGTGCTGTGGTTGATGATGGACTCATCAACAAGGTAAGAGGAAGGGTTGGTCATTTATTCTTTTGTATTTAGTACTGATGTGGTTATTTTTTCTGATATGCTGTGGTTATTTAATATTATCATCATCTGCTAATGGGGAAACCTTGTCTTACGTGTAATTGTCTGAATTGCCTTTTCTTGCACTACAGGAAGAGTTTCAGTTTGCATTGTTCAGGACCAACCGAAGGGAGAGCTTGTTTGCAGATCGGGTACTTTCTTTTGCTTATGTCTGTGTTTACATTTTGATTTATGTCCTGTGGCTTCGCTTTTCTGTTTTCTTTTTTCCTTTTTTTTTTTTGACCTTGAGATTTTTGACAGTGCTATGTTATGAGCCATCTTTAACAGTGGGATTTACTTGGATGTTTTCTTAGATTATTAGAGTATTTTTGAATCTCTTATGAACTCTTGACAAACACATAAATGACTGTTGCTTTAAGATGAACCCTTTACAATTGTGCCAACTTTTGAATCTTGGTTGCTATTGGCATATTGATTCAATATCTTTCAATTCTGACAGGTGTTCGACTTGTTTGATACAAAGCATAATGGCTCACTAGGATTTGAAGAGTTTGCCCGTGGTCTCTCAGTCTTCCATCCAAGTGCTCCTATGGAACAAAAGATTGATTGTATGTCACTGCAGCTGATATTGTTGTTTGTTAGGCCGCAGGCTTTTTGGCTTTCTAAGAACTACTTGGCTACATTTTCCTCTTTTAAGAGTTATATTACCTGTATAGTATTCCTGACACTGCCTACATCTACTTGGCCTTTCAGTTTCTTTCAGATTGTATGATCTCAAGCAGCAAGGTTTCATCGAGAGGGAACAGGTAGTGCACTCTCTTCAAATGAATCAAAGTGGAATTTTGTCTGTCCACTGCATTAATTTAATGGTGTGAAAGCTAATATTTGGTTCTTGAAGTGAAAATTCTCTTGTGGGTTACATTTGTGCTCCATTTGAAGAAAGGTCTTGTCCTACCTTAGATTTTGCCTTGTCTTATCTGATATCTACGGAGAACATGTAAATCTTGAGATTACTTATTTCAGCTAGAAATTCAACTGGAATTTTGACTCTTTATCAGGCCTGATGAGTTATCCTTTGCCCCACAGTTCTGGTGTAGCAAATCTACCATCTTTGCCAGAACTGTATGCTTAGAGGTTCAGAAAAGCTTGTGACTTGTATGTTTCTTGTGACATGGGGCAGCACAAAGGGTTGCTGAATACTTAAGTTTATCAAACAGATGTCTCCCCTTCCCTTGATAGTGTTTATGGTCCGCGCTTTGGAGTTGGAATGAAAAAAATGTTGGTAAAGTGTCTAATGCTTAAACTCTGCACCAATTTTGAAGCCATAGGTAGAAAGTACTTGAGATGTGGCAAGCTTAGCTGGAGTTTGCATGACTTTTGTGTAAATCAAACCTTCAATAGTCAAAATAGCTTTATTCTTGGGTACAATTAAGGCTCATTAATATTGACTCCTTTTCAAGTTTTTGAAGATGTTTTTATTTAATGAATATACATAAAATTAACCAAATATCCTTCATTTGTATTGAATAAGGGAATTAGACTCTTTCCAATATTATGACAATATACTACTAGTATATTACCAATTTAATTGGGCTTGAATCACAAAATTACAGGCCAAATATTTGCTTGCTCGAGTTTGAGTTCTACAAGTGATTGGTTTTCACCTCAATTGAGCTCAAAGATTTTTTTACTTGTGCCAAACTCACAGTTCATGTGCTGCATTCTTTTAATGACTGGACTCTGTCTGGAGAAAACTCTAAAATATTTTGGCCGATGTTAATTGATATGATCATGGTCAGAAATCAGATATTGAATCTCCTTGTTGAATTCTTCATATAGTGCATTTTTAGCTAAAACATCGTTGTGCAGGTGAAGCAAATGGTAGTTGCAACACTGGCTGAAACGGGTATGAATCTTGCTGACAGCGTCATTGAGGAAATCATTACCAAGGTGCTCTATGTACTTGAAATGATTCATTTTTTTTTTTTATTGTTATTATTCAATTATTGTGAAATAATATCTGTTTGATCATCCATCTTGTGTAGTTCTTTCCCTGGAGTTTGCTAGTGGAAGTGTGGAAATTGTACTGATCAACAGATGACAGATGTAATTTTTAAATGCAATGCACTTCTGTTAGGATGAGAGTTTTAAAGATTCTTAACTATGAAAGTAACTACAATGAAGGAATAAGGTTATATAGACTAAATGTCTGAATGTCAGAAAATAGAAGCCATTTTTGGTCATATCTAGTGCTTGTTAGACTGGCAGAAATATTGCTTGTTGGGGAAAGAGGTGGGGGAAAGCTATTTGTCTTATTAGTCAAGATCAATTAAGAATCCTATTTAAATGTCTGGTTTCTTTGTTAGACCTTCGCTGAAACAGATACAAAACAAGATGGGAAGATTGACAAAGACGAATGGAGAAGCCTGGTGTACCGACATCCATCTCTGCTCAAGAATATGACACTTCAGTACTTGCAGTTAGTAGTCAACCACCAGTCATCGATTCGCCCTCTTTATATTAACTGCCTCTTTTTCATCTTCCCATCTCAGATTTTGTCTCTTTCTTTTTTGTAGGGAAATAACAATCACATTTCCTAGCTTTGTGTTTCACTCGCAAGTTGAGGACACCTGAGCTACCAGACTCGTGTTGCTTTTTATGGCCTTTTGTTTGAAAATTAGTTTATTTATTTGCTCATTTTCTTTTAGTTTCATAGTTATGCATTCTTGACTTTTGAGTTTTTACTTGATTGCCATTTTATGTAAAGAAGTTCACTCTTTTTTCTCAGCAATGAGATTGTAATAATTCAGTTGCTTGCTGTGTGCGTACTTTTTGTTCAATGATAAGTTTGTTTCTTTGGTATTTAACTTGCATTTGTAATTTATTATGAGCTTGCCTGGGCATGGTTTTCTCTTTTCCTATCAAAATTGTTTGCTGTGGCTGGTGATGCAATTGATTGGTTGTATTGGGACAGTGCAGCAGCTTTTGTGTGCGCGTTTTATTATTATTATCATTATTATTATACATGCCATTATTTGCCAAGGCTGAACTCAATTTCAGTGGTGCCGCCACATTAGTGTCCTGGCAGCTTCCTCCAAGCTGCTACGGTTAGTCCGACTTTATCCGGCTTGCATTGTGTTGGCAGATATTCTGTTAAACATGTTGCCAAAATATTAGCAAACAATGTGTCTTGCTATCTTGATTGAGACACCTCTTTAGATGAAAGTGTTCTTATTCTAACAAACGCTCATTAAAATATTCTTATATTGAACTATCTTTTGTATTATCTGTTCATTGTTTGAAATATTTCAGATCATCCTCAATAATTATATTGTGTAATATATTTTTTCTGTATTAAAAATTTTAACATTTAAAAAATTATTAAAAGTAGTTTTAAAATTATACTTACATTTTTTATTAAAAATGATAAAGTATTTAATATATATATATAAGTAAAAAATATGCTTTGAATTTTTTACAATAATTTTTTTAATATAAAAATTTATTGATAATTTTTTTATATAAAGGAAGTATGACTATAACCTTTTTTAGAGATGCATTGAACGTTCATCCTCAATAATTATATTGTGTCATGAAATGTATATATTTTTTCTGTATTAAAAGTTTTAATAATTTATACACTTGTTAAGAAAGTATTAAAAGTAGTTTTAAAATTATACTTATGTTTTTTATTAAAAATAATAAAATATTTAATATATATATATATATATAAGTAAAAAAAAGTAAAAAAATGTTGACTTTTTTACAATAATTTTTTTAATACAAAAATTTAATAATATATATATATATATATATATATATATAGAGAGAGAGAGAGAGAGAGAGAGAGAGGGAGGGAGGGAGGGAGGGAGTATGACTATAATATTTTTTTGGAGTGTTTGCTGTCCATATAAATGTAGGAGATGATAATAATGGCAAACGGTGCCTTTAATATCATGCTCTAACATTCTTCCTCTCTACATCCCGATTTTTGAATGAGTAGTTGACTATTTGGCAACCATATGATTGGATGAAAGTAAATCACTTAAATAAAAATAGTATCAATGATAATATCTAAAGTCATATTGGTGATATTAATAATACTAAAACAAAATTTAAAAAATATTTTTTTTTATTAAATTTGGTGAAATATGTAAACAACTAAGGTGATAATTAGGATTGTGCACCATTGTAAGGTCGAATAATGAGTGGGAAGCAAATTTTATTATTTTATTTTTTCTTGCTTCAAAAATCAAAAATATACAAATAGTATTATTTTGTATAGATCTAAAGTTTCCTTAATGAGAGTCTTGAAATTATAGCAAGGATTACTAATAAAGGAGATAGACTTGTCTTAATAATATATTACGATATTATTTCCTACTAGTGGGGCACAAAGGTTGAAAATTCAACAAATGTGAAAAATAGAAAATAATATGTTGACTAGAATGAAATTAGATATGTAACACCCATATTTTCATTCCTAAATTTTTTTATTTAAAAATGATGTAATTTGGAAGTAAACACAAGAAATAGAAAGTTCTACCACTACACCTACCATAAGACATATGTCTACCATCTATCTTTTGATAGGTGCAAGGCTAAAAACTTGTTTAACAAATCCTAAAATAGAAACTAAATCAAAATCTTCGCTGATAAGGTCAGCGAAAAACTCTGTATAATCATTGCTGATAAATCAGCGAAAAACATGTGAGATAAATTTGGATTTTAAAATCTTAACTAAACAATAATAAAAATATAAATGGCCGTTTAGAACACCAAATTTAATTTCAATACAACAACTAAAATTTTAAAATATTTACAAATAATTGTAAGAATCCTCAAGGGTCAAAACTCTGGTAGCTCTAACTCTCAGCCCAAATTAATAATCACATCGGAACTAAAGTCAAAGTAACTACACATAGACATCTAAGCAAGCATAGTATCAGTATAATGACGTAAATTCATATACTTGCCATAACTAATAAAATATGAAAGATATGCTCTCATATAAGATCATGGAAAATATATAAGAGCAACATATGCAGACTAGCAAGAGTAGTAGGAGAACATGGCCCAATATCCATGCATATCCCATAGAAAAATATACAATCTTAATTTAGCATGAATCCACAAAAAAGCATACTATTGCAGTAGAATTATATCATGAACAAAAGATTGTATATCACCATTTACTCTATTTAATTCCATTTACATCATTCATTGATTTCAATACAATCATTCCACTTTAAGTCAAATAACCACTAATTGATCAATTCTATTGAAAGATATTACATCACACATTCTGAATCATAATATTAACCATTTCCTTGTATATGCTATTATCATTCACTTGTTCTACTTATTCCATTCATTTTATTTATTTATTTATTTCCAACATAGAGTATTTCTCACATCTAAAACATAATATTATCCATATCCATATCCAAAATATTATATTATTCACTTTCAGAGTACAACGGCTAAGGAACCCATAACACCATGTCACCTATAGCTCTATAGCTATGGTAAACTTTGTGACCTATAGCTCTGTGGCTATGGCCTACACAACCAATTAGGACACCCTAATCATTAAGTATTGATATCCATATAGGGCCCGTAGGTCATCTATAGAGTAGAGAGAGGGGCATCACTGTCTCACTATCAGCATAACACAAATGAAATCACAGGGAAGGTGTCCACCACACGACCCTACTTCAGAGGTCATTTCGATGCTACTCAAGGTGGGATATATAAAACCACCAACTATGACCACTAATATGACCTATAGCACAATTCCCATAGGTTGACTAAAACCACCTGCTATGATCGCAAATGTGAACTATAACACAATTTCCATAATTCATTCCTTTCACTTATCACTTAAGCCATTCATACTTTAGGTCCATGACCACACATTCCATCATATATAACACAATCATAAATGTTGTTAACAACCATAACATATGAATACCAATTGAGTTACTCAACCACTTACATTTGCATGAACAAACATGATATCAAAAGAATAGATCATGGTACATTTATACAGCTTATATAGCATAACAACTGTATAAAATACAATTACAAAGAATTATGATTCACTTGTGAAGAGCTACATGATGCCATACCACAAGATAACCATATGGATTAGTCACATAAACTACACTCCTTATTAATAAACCTAACATGTTCTTAGTATAACCAAAATATGGAATAATACACATTAACACATAAGATTCTATTAACTAGGATTTTAGGAGGTTTACCTAGTTTCCAAGCTATTATAGCACAAGGAGGAAAAACCCTAGCTTTGGGATCCACTAACACACCTTCCTAGATCAACTTTGAAAATTATAGGGCTAATTAGAGAAAACTAATCCAAACATAGAATAATAGAAAACAAATAAATTTTATCAAAAGCTAATTATACAATTAGGGTTTATGTAATAAACCAATAATTTGCTTAGCCTAATCTATCGTCATTAGAGCCCTAATTTGATTCTAATATCAAGAAATCTTATTGTTAGCCAAAATTTCTTAATACCGAAACTTTAACCGAAATCGAAACCGAAACCTTAATTCGAATAAACCGTAATTCGTAAACCAAAATTGAAACCCACTAAAATTCCCACTAATCCAAATTACTTGGCTAATCCAAAATTATGTCATCTAATACTAATCCCCTAACCCTTCTCTCTCTTTCCTTTTCTTTCTCCTTTTCTTTTCTTCCTTTCTTCCCTTCTTCTCCTACGCCGATTTTGTGGCGTGAAGGAATTGAGTTCCTCTACACCACCCCGTCACTTGTCTCCCACATGCACCATAACACCATCATCCCTACCACCCTCGTGCCTATCTTCTTCTTCTTCTTCTCTTTCCCTGTGCACCACCATCACTTCCCCTACCACTCTTCTTCTTCCTTCTTCTTTCTTCTTCTTCTTCTTCTTCATGTTGCTGCTCTATTTTGACCATCAGCCACCATCATCATCACACTTCCTGCTTTCCTCTCTCGTGTACGTCTCCTTCATGTGCCATCATCATCATCATCACCCCTCGTGCCTCTGCCCGATCTCCATTAATTTCAACCATCACCATCACCCCTAGCCTTTTTGTTTTCTTCTTCTTGGTCGATTATCATTATCGTCACTCCTCTGCCATTCTCATCCTTGGCATGCCACTATACTAGTATATATACCCCTCCATCCCTCCATTTTATTGCTATCCCTCACCTCCCCAACCTTCTTCTATTCTTCCTTCTCCTTCCTCCTTCTTCTTCCCCATCCTTTTTCTATTTTCAACATTCGCACCATCCAAGCCACCACCGAGCATCACCCAAGCCACCACTCGCCGCCCTTCGGCCGGTGGACTGACCACCAAGGTTTCCTTGACCTTCCCTCTCTTCGTCGCCGGCCATCGCCGTCGACCATCACCGTCGACCATCACCTCTTTGCCCTTCTTCTTCCCCTCATTTGTTGCAGTGTTGTAGAGTGCACGGCCTGTGCACGGCCTACTGCACCGCTGTGCAACGCTCAAATTACCTACTGCATAGTTGTGGAACTCCTGCACTATCTGGTCATGCGTCTTTTTTTTCTCTCGGCCTAGTGCTACACAACCATACAATTTTTACACCGCCTGGCCGTGCGTCTTTTCTTCCCTCTACCTACTGTGCACTATTGTTGCACAGCTGTGCAATTCTTGCACCGCCTGGCCGTGCGACTTTCTTTTTGGTTGTGCACCCTTATTTTCACCTCAAACCTTGTCCAAACACCACCAAAATTTAACCATAGCTCCACCACACATTCTTCTACACTTCCATACAATTCAAGCTTCTGTTTAACTCCAATAAATTCCATTTTAACCCTTCTGTACCTTAAATTCCCTCTTAATTTTTAATCTTTGATCCTAATCATATTTTATCTTCTTTTCATAGGTGATCTTCTGGTGATCTCAGAGGAAGTATAGGATTTATGTGTATAGAGCCTGATATCTTTGTTGGTAAGGATATATGTTGTAGCTAGGGATTTATGTGTTACTTGTATTTTTATGTATGCTTTCGTGTTGAGTGTGTTGTATTGAATAATTTATTTATGGAAATGCTATGAAATGATATTCTTGAGAGTAATGAAATTATGTAAGTTCATATTTGTGTATAATGTTGGATACAAGATATCTATGGGAAACTAAAGATATGTACTTCGGATGATTATATGGAATTTATATAGATTAGTATTGGGTTTCATAAAGCCATTGGGAGAATACAATTGTCTTGCCTACTCAAAGGGTATTATGATCATTTGAGAATAATTACATGGTTTTACTTATGTGGTTTAGTTGTATGTCATGCGTTTTTATATGAGTTAGGTATGATAATATACAATCAACTCTGAATAAGATACTAATCATTTAAAGTGAAAGATCACTTGAGCTAGACCAAGGTGTTTATATGACTCCGTTCCATCGGATAATAATAGTGGCTCGGGTGTATTGTCCCTTAGAGGTGCTTCAGTCCGTTCCACTGGATTAAGAATAGTGGGGTCCCATACTCAATGTGAATGCAAATATAATTAAGATTTAAAGTAGGAATGCAAAGATACTAATCATTTAAAGTGAAAGACTACGTGAGTCAGGACCAAGGTGTTGAGTTTGTTCCACCGGATAATAATAGTGGCTCAAGTGTGTTGTCCCTGAGAGGTGTTTCAGACCGCTCTACCGGTTTAATAATAGTGGCTCAAGAGTATTTTACTTTGAGAGGTGTTGGCTCCGTTCCACCGGATAATAATAGTAGCTCGGGTGTGTTGTCGCCGAGAGGTGTTTCAGACCGTTCCAGCGGTTTAAGAATAGTGGGGTCATTGAACTCAATGTAAATAAAAGATTGGAATAGGTTATATCTAATGAAAGACCTAGAATCAACGTTTATTTGACATTCTTTGATTTACGTATGTATGATTTTCTTATGAGAATTCTTGTAACCTTGCTTGATTGTACCGTTACCTTACTCAGTACGTAGCATACTGGTCATCCGTTTCATAGGTGTTGCTCAATCCAACGAGTAGACGACCTAGATGTTTATGTACAGGTTGATGAGGACCAGGTGGATGAATTCGCAGCCTTTGATGCGATATATGTAAAAGAGTGATTTACTTATATCAGGGTTTGGGCGTAGAGTCATTTTATCCAGATGATAGTTTTATCAGGATACCTTTTTGGACTCTTAGTTTCATGGGATCCCTTTTTGTTGTATTTTGATATTGTAATCAGAATTGATCTCTAAACGCTTATTTAATGTTATTAAAAGTTGTCTCATTTCTTACTATTATATTTTTAATTTTCTAATTGTTTTTCCTTATAATTGATGTAAGGATGGTGGAGTAAGTCAGACTTATGTCTATTACGGCGGTAACACCCAAATATTTGATTATACACTTCCACTTAAAATGGAAATTTTCATTAGTAAATTTTGGGGTGTTATAGTTTACCACTCAAAACGTCAAACCAAACAACTTCAAAAAATTGATCCAACTAATAAGTTAAAAACTCAATTTAGTTGGTTTCAAATCAAAATTAATTGATTAATATGTGAAATAATCAAACACATCTAAATTCTATAAATCTATTCTTAAAAATTAGGGTTTTAAAGCCCAAAATACAAATTTAGACAATTTAAATCAATTAATCCACATTGAAGGTTTTAGAATGCAATTAAGATCATTTCAGACAATTCTATAAAATTAATTTCAGAAGAAACAATCACACAAACGACCAATTTCATAAGTTTCATTTCAATACTAGGGTTTTAGACCTAAAAAAATAATTTGGTAAAATTTAATTAATTTATTTAAATTGAATGTTTAGAAATACAATAAGGCCTATTTTATAACATATTGTTTACTCAATTGATTAAAAACAATAAAGGAAATACCCAATTTAACATAATTAAAGTTTTTAAGCGCGAAATATAAATCCGGTCAAATCTTATTCAAATATTTAAATTGACTGTTCAAAATTAAAATTAGACATATTCTAAAACATATTGTATAATCAATTTAATAAAATAATTCAATTATACAATCCAATTTAAATCGGCAAGAGTTTTGATTTAAAAATCTAATTTCACTAGATTTCACACATTTTTTTTTCAAATTGACAATTCCAAAGTGAAATCAAGTACATTTCAAAGTATATTGCACAATCAATTTATCCAAATTAGCTTAATCGAACGAATATGATAAATCCGGACATAACCGGGCCATAAATCTAATTTTTACAATTCAACCACATACATTGCAATTAATCACTCTAAATCACTCATATAACACACACACACACACACACACACACACACACACATTCAACAACTAATGTAGCTTATCATAAGATAATTCACATAAATTTAATCAAGATAAGAGTTAGGATTTGGGATAAATACACCAAACGAATTGCTGCAAAATTGGAGGGGATAAGGGTTGTTTGAGCTTCACCAGTGGTCAAGGACCACTCGTCTATGATCAGGTGCACTGCAAGTGGCCAAACGATGGCGCTATTGCTGCTGCTTACTGCGCCTGGTTGCACTGCTACCTGCCTAGCTACTGCTGTTAGTTGGCGGAGATGAAAGGAGGGAGAATGGGTGATGGTGGTGGCCGGTCGTAGCTGGTGTGATGGTCGACGAAGGACCATGGAGGAGGTAGGTTAAGGGGGCTGAGTTTGGTTTTTGCTGAAGGAAACGAGAAGAAGAAGAAGAAGAAATAAAAGAGAGAATATAAGAAGAAATAAAAAGGGGGTCGGTTCCTGTTCGACCAGTCAGGTTTTTTTTTAACTATCTAAAAATATAATAAATAAGTAATTTTTATCTAAACTTTATTTAGTAAAAATCATTGGGTAAATATCGAAAAAAAAATAATTTTTTTATAGCCAATCAAATGACTAAAAATAATTTAACACATTTTCAAAAGGTTTTCCATAAATCAAAATGTAAAAAATGGAAGAAAATAAACATCGAAATAAGATCATAAATAATTTACGAAAATACTTTTAATTTAAATGTTTCGAAGATCTTATTGACCTCATAAAAATAAAAATAAATAAATTTAAAGATGGAAATAGTTTCTATAGATAAAAATCATCAAAATGATTTTACCACTTTAAAGAGACTTTGTAGTTTAATTTAAAATTATTTATTTTCATTAATGAAATATAACCCTAAAATAAAGTTGCAATCACATAACAACACTATACTCAAAAATAAATTTAAAATATTAAAATCAAACATATGATAGAAATGGAAATATATTATAAATGAAAATCAAATTACGTGAATTCAATAAAAAACATAATTATGAACGAATTTATTTGAAATAGTCCGTAACGAGAAACGATTTAAATAAATTTCAACATAAACTCAAAGCTGTCAATAAAATCATAAAACGAATTAACACCTTAACACAGATTTGTGAGAAGCACAGTTTTAATTAAATAAACCAATTAAATATTAAAACTCATAAATAAATACAGATATTTATAAAAATTTTGTTTTTAAAAAAGGAGGTATAACAGGGTATCATAGAATATTTCTTTAGATAAAAATCTCCACACCATAATTTAGATTATTGTTGTTTGATCGAGGGACAAAAATATATTTAAAGGTATTAGTATTTTTAAATTTATTTCTGTAATGGTATAAGTTTTTAATAAAGCCACATACAATTAATATTTATTCTTATTAAAATATAAACAATTTATAGATTTAAAATTTAAGACAGTTCTTAAACTTTATTGTAGGAGAGTATTATTTAATTGTATTTTTGTATAGTTTATAAACGTTCCTACCAAAACCACCCTTCTACCTTGTGCCTGGGTCTCTAATTAATCAAACGATAAAATTTAAAACTACCGGACTACAGAACGAGGAGAAGACGTCTCCTCTATCGCGCGAGTCTTCATATTCAACTAAAATCAGGTTTTTTTTTGTTTTTTTTTTTCACCAGTAATTCTCTCTACAGACTACCGAGCTGTAATTCTCTCTCAACTTTGTCCAACTCCCAGCCACCTACTTCGTCTTCTAGCATATTCCTGATTAACCTTCCCAAAATCGGATACCAGGTTTGATAATCTGACTTTGAATCAAGTACCTGCTCTTCGTTATTAGCAAATGCCTTGGCACAATCTCTCTCACTACATGAATGTCACCTAAAATAGCTTTCAGAAATAGCCTCTGTGATGCTTTCAGGAATAGCTTCCACTTGATTCTAACTACATGAGTGTCACCTGCTACTTCCTCTTTCAAATCCGAAATAATTATCAACACCAGCTGTCTGTTCTACTCTCCATTTCACAGAGAGAAACATCGTCATCAAATCCGATCGATTTCTCTGCAAATCAACAACAAATACACGAGAAAAATGTCTACGGTATTCAATGGCGACGAAACGGCTCCGTTCTTCGGCTTCCTTGGAGCATCTGCTACCTTCGTTTTCTCTGGTATGGGTGCAACGTATGGGGCGACGAAAAGTGGTCTTGGGGTGGCTTCGATGAGTGTGATGAGGACGAAATTTGTTATGAAATGCATTGTTCCAGTTGTTTTGGTTGGTGTCGGGTATTTATGGTTTGATTATTGCGTGATTATTAGTGCAGGAACTAACTCTAAGGCCAAGTCTTTATCATTTGAATGCTTTAAAAAAAATTAACACAACTAAACAAATACATGCCATAGTTCTTAGATAGCATGATTATAGTGTAATTATTTCTGGATTGAACCGCCAATGCATCTCAATAACATTGTATACTCACACTTAAAACCTAAATTTATCTATATATATATATATATATATATCTTAGTACACTAATTTTATTTTTTTTATTAATATTTAAGTAATGCAGATACAAAATGTAAAAAATACAGCATAACAAGTACAATAAAATTATTATTGGTATCATCATCATCAATCATCATCATGAGTATTACCATTATTATTATAATAATAATTTTTTTACACTTTCTAATGTCATAATTTACTTTATTTTACATTGTTATTAGTTGGTACTATTTAATTATTAGTAAAAATAAAAGTAGTCCTCTAATATACATATTTTTAGAAATATCTAGATTTTAGTTTGAATTTTAAATTTAGATAAATAATATTTTATAATATATCTGTTTATTCTAACTTGCTGGATAAATCGTAAGATAATTAGATAAGAGGTAGTCATTATCTTTTCTATTTGGTTCAATTTTTTTGACTTTTGATTTATTTATAAAGGTTGTTTAGGCATGAAAATTTTGAAAATTCATAAAAAAAAATAATGAAAAAAATAGTTTGTGCCAATTAAATTTTAGAAATTGCGTTAAATTTAAATTTCTGTAAAAATCATCTTAATAAAATAAAATTAAACTTTTATGTCAAATTTTTTTAAAAAAATTGTCCTTACTAAAACAAAACTATACCGCTTAGGACTTTAAAATACACTTAAGTAAAAGAGGAAAAAATATTAGAAAAAGACAGATGAAAGAATACATAATTACACCAATTGTTGAAGAACCCTCCATGAAAATGTTCCGAAATGAGAGGTATTGAGATTGAATCGAAAAACAAATTCCAAGGGATAAATCGGGGAGGCCACCCACTAATGTTTGCTTTTATGGAAAGAGTATAAATCGGGGAGGCCACCCACTAATTAAGACGCAAGTCTGAAGAGGCCTCCGCTGGCCTCATGGTACCTACGTTTGCGGAGCTGTCGTAACTCGTAACCTCTCCCCGTCGTTGCTTTAGGTGGTGGTACGGCATTCATTTCAGTTCTGCCCCGGGGTAGCCACATGGGTATACGAAATTGCGAATCGACCTTACCCCCAAACTCTGACATAAAACGGTAGAGAGGGGTTTCAGGAAAAAGAGAATGGGAAACTCGGCGATTTAGAAGAAAAATGAGATTTAGCATTGCATTAAATATCTAATAACCGCACCAAATCTTAACATCCACGGATAAAATCGTCTATCAGCCCGCCCATGTCAAACAAGTTAACAAAGAAAAGAGAAAATATTGAGCAGACCAAAAAAAGAGCAGGACAAGCAATTTATAAAAAAGGATAACAAAAAGATTCCACCCAATAGACTAGTCTCCCGTAGTGCGTTACTAAGTTTAATCGACTTCCTCCATCTTGCTGCCTTCGGCATCAGCATCGTCTTCAAGTGCTGGCATATCAACATCCACCTCACCGGCATCCTCATCAATACTCAAACCTAGCTTCAACATCCTGTGGATCCTGCTGCCAAAGGTATTGGGCTCATCAAGACTGAAGCCGGAAGTCAAGAGGGAGGTCTCGAACAGAAGGAGAACCAAGTCCTTCACTGATTTGTCATTCTTATCTGCCTCGGCTCTCTTCCTCAGCTCCTCCATGATAGAGTTCTCGGGGTTGATCTCCATGGTCTTCTTGCTGGACATGTAGCCGGCCATGCTAGAGTCCCTCAGAGCCTGAGCCTTCATGATCCTCTCCATGTTAGCAGTCCACCCATACTCGCCGGTGACCAGACAGCAGGGAGAATCCACAACACGGTCAGAGACGATGACCTTCTCAACCTTGTCTCCTAGCACATCCTTGATCACCTTACATAAACCCTCAAACTTCTTCTCCAATTCTTCTTTCTTTTTCTTCTCATCGTCGGTCTCACCAAGCTTCAAACCTTCCTTGGTTGCTGATACCAGCTTCTTGCCCTCAAATTCCTTCAACTGACCAATGGCATATTCATCAATGGCATCAACCATGTACAAGACCTCGTAGCCTCTCTTCTTCAACTTCTCAAGGAAAGGAGAGTTCTCCACGGCCTTCTTGCTCTCTCCTGTGATGTAGTATATCTC
Source organism: Tamarix austromongolica (assembly GCA_039764185.1). NCBI lineage: Eukaryota > Viridiplantae > Streptophyta > Magnoliopsida > Caryophyllales > Tamaricaceae > Tamarix > Tamarix austromongolica. The sequence goes on from CM077817.1 coordinate 15,171,515, forward strand.
GTTCTGGCCATCCTTCATCCTTGTTACATAGTCCTTCAAGCTGGTCATTTCCTCACCGCTCTTGGTGGAGTGGTACCTCAATAATTCAGCAATCTTGGTCCTGTTCTGAGAGTCTTCATGAATACCAAGCTTGAGATTCTTGGAGAAAGATTCGTAAAACTTGTTGTAGTCTTCCTTGTTCTCAGCAATCTCAAAGAAGAGCTCAATGCACTTCTTCACAAGGTTCTTCCGGATAACCTTCAAAATCTTGTTCTGCTGCAACGTCTCTCTAGAGATGTTCAGAGGAAGGTCCTCAGAGTCAACAATACCCTTAACAAAGCCCAAGTACTCGGGAATTAACTCCTCACAGTTGTCCATGATGAATACACGGCGGACATAGAGCTTGATGTTGTTTGGCTTCTTCTTTGTGTCAAAGAGATCAAAAGGTGCTCTCTTGGGCACAAAGAGGACAGCCTTAAACTCAAGCTGACCCTCAACGGAGAAGTGTTTCACAGCCAAGTGCTCCTCCCAGTCATTGGTTAAGCTCTTGTAGAAAGCTGCATACTCTTCTTTGGTGATCTCTTCAGGCTTCCTCATCCAGATGGGCTTTTGTTTGTTCACCAGATTCCACTCATGAGAGACCTCCTTGATTTTCTTCTTTTTCTTCTCTTCCTTCTCCTTTTCTTCGTCCACCTCCTCTACTTTACCTTCCTCATCCTTCTTTTCCTCCTTTTCGTCCTCATCCTCGTCATCAGATATCTCCTTCTCAATGGTCTTCTCAACCCAGAGAGAGATGGGGTAGCTAATGAACTCAGAATGCTTCTTGACCAGGTCCTTGAGACGGCGCTCTTCAAGGTATTCAAGCTGGTCTTCCTTAAGGTGGAGAGTGATCTTCGTACCCCTGCCCAAGGTCTCACCAGATGTATCCCTGGTAACAGTGAAGGAACCACCAGCTTGGGATTCCCAGACATACTGCTCGTCATCATTATGCTTACTGGTGACGATCACCTTCTCAGCAACAAGGTAGGCAGAGTAGAAACCCACACCAAACTGACCAATCATGCTCACGTCGGCGCCAGCAGCTAGGGCCTCCATGAATTCCTTCGTTCCAGATCGGGCAATGGTACCAAGATTGTTAACCAAATCTGCAAGAATAATGATTGTTATTAATTTGGCTCCATTTCCAGAATAAGGGGAGACAATCAACGATTATAGTTAGACTATACGGAGATAGCACAACAACATACCAGCCTTGGTCATTCCGATACCACTGTCGATTAGTGTTAATGTGTTAGAGGCCTTGTCAGGAATGATGTGAATGAAGAGTTCCGGCTGACCATCGAGCTTACTCTTGTCTGTCAAGCTCTCAAAACGGATTTTATCCAAAGCCTGTGCACGACAACAAATATACAAGCAGGACAGTATTTAAGTTATATTGCAGTTTGCGGCAAAAAGCTCAGAATACGTATATATCAAAAAAATACTACTACAAAAATCTCTACGTCCATCGATTGTGCTACCTAGTTTTCTCTTCAAGAGCGCGATAGCAAACGTCAACGAACAATAACAAGATCAACTTTTATGCGAACTCAAGAGAACTCCTCTAAGCCTTGCAATAAGTATACTCCTAAATCTACATGAACAACTGCTTGCTACGAATTCCTGCGACCATAATGGCCTACTAATACTACTAGAATTGCTGTCAAAACCAATTAGGGCATGAAAGAGGTTATAAAATCGTCCGAACAAAAACCACCCGCTTCGTATTAGATTAACTGACTCCCGGGTGCCCACTATATGGCTGCGACCGCCTTACAACTAATCAATATCGCTACAGATTGTCTACTAGCTGAAGAAATCTTGCCAGAAGCAATCGAAGATCAACATACAACATCAGGCTCTAAACAACAATACCGATCAAAGCTGTAAAATGACAATGACCCGTCGACGACTCTACATACAAGTATAAACAGACAAATCGAAACAGAAGAAGACGGTAAAATATTATTTAAGAAACGAGATCGTGCACTCGCAACGAAAGAAACTAAAGTTAAGATAGGAGCGAGTAGAAGAACTTACATCTGAGGAGTTGCTAATTAACTCACGAAGGAAGATCTCCTTGTTACTATAGAAAGTGTTAATGATGAGACTCAACAACTGGTTGATCTCGGCTTGAAAAGCAAACGTCTCAGTATCCGCCATAATTACTCTCTGATTATCTGAGGAAGAAGCAATTGAAGATCGAGGATACAGAGAAAGAGTAAGAGAGGGTTTTCGAATGAGACTGAGAGACCGAGGGAGGCCGCGGTAGCTAGTTTATATATAGAAAACTAAAGATTAGGGTTTCTAGATCCTTCTACGGACTGTTCACTCAGTCGAGACGTTTTTTCGGTTCCGGGATTTTTTCTTTTCTTTTCTTTTTTCGAGTTCAGATTTGAGATAGGGAATTTCCTTTTAGTTCTCTTTTTCTTTTAATTTACTTTTTCCGATTAGTGGATACCGAGTTTTCTCCAAGATAATTTGCAACGCATTTTACAGATAAGATTTATTTATAACATTGTAAGATGTTAAACAATTCTCTTTACATGTACGTACCAAAATTTCTGCGAAGTATAAGAGTGAAAGTCTTCACTATTCGGTACAAATAGAGAATGCATTCATGAAACTAATTATGTGGCAATGTAATAAATATTATTTTGATTTTGAGCATTTCTTTAATTTTGAAATTCCATTTGGTGTTATAAATAAATATGAATTGATGGCAAGTACCACCTCCCATTGGTTTGACCATAATTTGATTAAAAAATAATTTAATTTAATAATTGATATGACCTTAGCACAATCAATATAATCAATTCGTACTTGGTATTTTAACATGAAAAAATACAAGTTTTCTTACAATATTGTTTATATATTATTGGACTAGTTCAACTAATTTTTTTCTAAAATTAGATAGTTTTACACAAAAAAAATATTCAAGTACCCAATAAAATTAGCTGGTCCAACTTAATTTTTTATTTACTAAGATTAGTAAGGCTAACAAAAAAGGTGTAGGAACTTTTTTTAATTCGACTTTCTTAATAATTTGCTTTTATTATAATTAAAACTTATTACTCTTTTCGACACTAGCTTTCTGTTAACCTTTTTTTTTTCATTCCATTTTAATAGTTAGCAAATTTTATTGATTAAATTTTAAATTCAATCCTATAAGGATAGGTTAAAAGAAAATATCTTAAAATTTAACAATTATTCTAAAATGTCTTTTAATTTTTTGTTACATTTAGTTTATTATCATATATTTTATGTTCTATTTACCTTTATATTGTAGTTGAGTTACTAGAGTACCCATTATGTCTTTACATTCATACTTTCATAATTTTATTAGTGTTAAAATATAATATATATTATGTCGGACATGTCTTAATAATTACAATCAACATAAAAAAATTAATATTTCATCCGTATTAAAAATAAACTATCATTGTATATTTTAAGAATAAAGTTTGATCATCAATACCTTTTAATATATATTATTAAAATTATTAAAAAATAATATTATAAAATATTTTTTAATATGAATATAATAATTAATATATTTTTATATCATAATATATTATACTTTGAGAGAAATTAATGATCGATGTTTATCTTCAAAATACACAACAATAATATTTAAATATGGAGGGAGTATATTATTTAAAGCCATAAGTTATGTTAATCAAATGCATATAATTATTTGTAAGAATAAAAGATTATTGAAAAATATATACATAATATAACACTAAGTTTAAGCACAATGCATAATATAATCCCGAGTTTTAAAAAACGAATGATATAACTTTAACTTTATACATTACATACCAAATAATCTTGTAGTTATCGTAACAGTTGGCTTGTTGTCAAACTAAAAAAAAAACAAGCATTTTGATTGAAAAAGATGGTTATACCCCTAACTCTTTTATTTACCATTCCCTCTATATTCCTTTTTTCCTCTTTTTTGATTAAACAACTAATTAAAATACCCATATTTGCTATTTAATTGATAAATGCCCATTAGGCCTTTTATATTATTTTAAAAGGGGGGGGAAGAAATAAAACTAAAGCCTTGATTAAATAAGGAATGCCCCATTTTCCCTATTTCCATCATATTTCTCAATTAGCAACAGTGATGTTGTTTCCTCTAACTCCATTTTTATCCTTGCACCACCATAACAACCAATATCATAGTAGCAGCATTCGACCACCACACGGTGTGCCACCTACTCCACCTACCCTTATCCTTAAAATTTTTCTTCAAATTAGCCTTTGTTTTTCTTCTCCAACTAGGGCAGGATGAACAAAGGAGTGAAAATGAAGAGCACAATGGGGAAGACGTAATACCCCCGTTTCCTAGAAGCTCTAATTAATAACCAAAGTGCAACTTGTCATTTTATGTAAACTTAATCATATAAATTATAAGTGAATAATGTGTGTTTATTGTGTTATTTTATGTGTGTTTAATATGGGATGAAAGTGTATTAGATTAACTAGGTTTAAAATGGTAGAAAATAAGTTTTAGGGGCTGATGATTAACTAGGGCCTCTGGGCTAGATGGTTGGGGCTATGGACTTTGTGTAACATTTCCATTTTTATAATCATATTTTTCTTTACATGATATTTTGTATAATTTAAATAAGAAATATAAGGTGTTATCGTCACATCCAATATATGAGAAGTACAATCGTTATCTAACCTACACCGGGTGGAAGGCTAAAATATAGATCATTTCCAAAGAGTCAAATGTCTTTATCACCTAACCTGAGTTTGCTACAAGACTTATAAAAAGTTATGAAAATAAAATCGGATCGGATTTCGGATGGATCGAGTCGGTATTCGTCGGATTTTTCGGGTCGGGTCAACTTTTGCCAACTCTAATAGTGGCTAAGGAGTATTTTACTTTGAGAGGTATTGGCTCCATTCCACCTAGGGATGTCAATTTTTCCCTCGGGTTTGGGGCCCATCATGGATTCCCCATTCGGGTTCGAGGAATTATTTTGGGGTCTGGGATTTATTCGGAGACGGATTGGGTACATATTTGGGGTCCCCATCCTCGAACTTGCCCTTAATTGAAAATTAAATACATTGGGCCAACATGACAACATCCAACCCAACAGCCCAACCGCCCAGCTCTATAGCTTCAATCTGGCCCGTCCGCCCATCCTGTCCCATTCGGCGTGCCCTACCTTGTCGGCTTGCTCTGCTCCCAAATATATATATATATATATGTGTGTGTGTGTGTGTGTGTGTATAGACACACACACATATGATGCCAACCTCCACTACAAATTGTAGGTAATGGAGGTATGTACTGATAAGAGCAACACTACGGGGAGCGATATAATGTAATTTATGGATTCCTAAATCCTAAATGAGTATGTAAGTATACTAAATTTTGAACTAATTATATTCTTAAAAATGTACAACACTAGATATTTTTTTATGCCTTTAATGATTGTGAGCATAGCATACGGGTTACACGAGATATAATGATTGTTAAAGGCAAACATGCGGAATTGCGGATGCGATGCAGATTAATTGTAATGGAAGAATGAAGATGTCTATCGTCTCAACCTAATTTTTTTTTGGAAGTTCTCAAAGTATTATCATTTGTCACGCAAAACTTGTATGTTTATTTATTTGTAGTTTGTGAGTTATCCGTTATAATTTCTATAGATACGTTATGGTTTTACTAGTTTAGTCTAGAATAGTCTATGGGTTGTATAAGCTAAAGTTATTATGTTATTTCCTATTTTTATATATTAATTAGGTTAATTAATTTATGTTTTAGGATTAGGATTGTTTTTCTCAGCATAGGAGTTACAAAATTACCATTGCGAAGATTTTTTTTGAAGTTATTTTTTTCTCAGCATATGAAAATGTGGCCCGAGGATCGGGGATTGGGGGTGGTTATTAGGGATCAGGGGATGGAGGATCGGGGATCAAGGCGGGTATGCGGATTCTATCCCTGCGAAGATCGGGTCGGGGATTCCCTTTAAGAACAAATTAGGGAACGGGTCGGGTTCAGGGATATTTTTCCTTATTGGGTTTGGGAATGGGGATAGGATCCCCATCCCCGATCCGCCCTATTGCCATCCCTAGTTCAACTGGATAATAATAGTGGCTTGGGTGTGTTATCTTCGAGAGGTGTTTCAGACCGTTCGATTGGTTTAATAATAATGGGGTACATGAACTCAACGTAAATAAAAGATTGGAATATGGTAATGAAAGACTTGAAATTAGTTTTTATCTAATATTATTTTATTTACACATGTATGATTTGCTTATGAGAATTATTGTATTAAGTGTAATCCTGCTTGACTGTGCCGTTACCTTACTCAATAAGTAGCGTACTGATCATCCGTTTCATGGGTGTTGTTCAATCCAACGAGTAGATGACCCAGATGTTTATATGCAGGTCGACGAGGACCAGGTGGATGATTTCGCAGCCTTTTGACACGATATATGTGGATGATTGATTTATTCATATCAGGGTTTGAGCATAGAGTCATATTATCCGGATGATATTTTTACGTGAATACCTTTTTGGACTCTTAGTTCCATGGGATCCCTTTTTGTTGTATTTTGATATTGTAATAATAATTTATCTCCAAACAATTATTTAATGTTATTAAAAGTTGTCTTGTCTCTTTCTGTCATGTTTTAAAATTTCTTATTGTTTTGCCTTGTGATTGACGTAAGGATGGTGGGGTAAGCTAAACTTATGTTAATTACGGCAGTAACACCCAGCTATTTGATTATACACTTCTATTTAAAACGAAATTTTTTAGTAGTAAATTTGGGAATATTACACAAACCACATAGGGCAACTTCAAAGCTAGCAAGCTAAGGCAGAATATAATATGCAATTCTTTATACCACAAGGATCCACTAGGTGAAATAAGAAATCACAAAGGTCCCATTAAGTATGGAGAGGAATCATAAAAAATCTATATTCATCTATAATATGCATTTCAATCATATAAGGGCATTTGTCCCACCACAATGGACACATAGGCTAAGGGCATAAGCATAATGGAAATTTCTTATACATTTCATATGAGTATGGACACAAACACCAAGGCGCAAGCCTAAAAATTCAATCCTACCTCCAATGGATATAACCCATGACAAATAGATAATAATAATAAGGCATAAAATCCAAAAGCATACAAGGAGTCCTACATCCTACCCTAGATAGATAGCAAACATAGGTACAAATAATAATCATAAGAGCATCTCGCTCCATTGCAAATAATCATCAACACCAAGGACTCCAACATCTACCTAACCCAAAATTGTAAATGATACCATAATTTATTATCCTGCCCACTACCAATAGATGCCAACTAAGGTATCCTAATCCTTCAGTATGCATATCCCTTATAGATTTCAAAGGTCATATGGACTAGAAAAAGCATAATGCTACTATAAGACTAGTAGCCCCTAGAATTTTACAAAAATGAAAAACAAGAGTATAAATGACCATGTTTTCAATGTCAAAACAAAACGTATTCCATAAAGGGACGCTCAAATAACACATGATTCACATATTACATAAGTGTTTAAGGTTAATACAAAACCTTAAAGATGATAAGATATCATTCAAAAAATGAAATTTGATCATCCAGAAGATCACCACTAATCATAAGACCCCTAAAAACTTTTAGGAAAAAACTATAATCAAAGGCTAGAAACCACAAAAAAAAACTTTTCAACAACTAATAATAGTGCACCTCTCATCAATTAAGAGCTTCTAAAAAATAACTAGAAGTCAAACTTAAGTCAACAAGATCCTAAAGTCCAACCTATCACATTATTCATCTATTCAATCATTCAATGACCAAAACACACTTTAAATACTTGAAACCTTATATAAAGGTCTAAATACCTCAAAATTAGGGGTAAAAATGCCAAAACTGACTTTTTTCCTGTTAAGACCAAAAATAACAAGAAACATTGATATAAATAACTCAACCACTTCAAAACAAGTTCCCACACCAAGGTTAAAAATTTCAATACTCACAAAATACTTTACAAAAATGTTAATTTATGTCAAAAAACTTAAATTCAAAAGTTATAAATATTTTATTACCAAAAAATATTATTTATATAATTTAATATTCACACTCAGTTACTATCTATAAGTGTTGTTATTATTTTGTGAACCAAGGGATTCTTAAAGAAATCAAGTGAGATTTCGAACAATTAAGGAGTGCCAAGAGAAAATCTTAGAGGGGAGAAAATAGAGAAAAGGTGGGAAATTATATTGATGATTTTGAGTCCCCCAAAATGAGTACAAGATCTTATAGATTTAGAGGTAAAATCAGAGAGGAGAAGGAAAAAATATTATACAATCAGGAGTAGCTAACCACTCATAGGCAACAAGGTGAACTAGTTTAGTATGAATTCGTGAGGGTATCGTGAGGGATAGGCATGTCCAGAGGTCTTTAGAATGTCCTTTTATTGGGGCACCACCCCTTAGGGCTAAAATTTATAGTTTGGGAAAGACCTATATCATCATTCCCTTCAAATTTTCATCCATCACATCAATCATTCTCCTAGGTAGGTAAGCTAAACTTTAATGGTTTGTTTCTGGTCTAACACGAGTCATCTAATTTATCCTTCATAGTAGATAAGCTATGTCTTAGTGATAAGATGGAATTCCACATTGCGAGTTTACAAAAAAAATGATATATATGTGGTTCATTTACAAATATAATTAAAAAATGCCCTTGTCAACTTACAAGTGAAAAATATTAACTTATAACCACCCAAAATTATAAAGTAAACACCAATCGATTACAAAAAAGAAAAGAAAAATAAGATCATTGGTCACTTATAAATAAAATTGCACAAGAGTGCTACTGGCCACTTAAAGCTACAATAATAAAATGATTGTCCAACACTTACAAATAATAAAGCTAATATATACATGTATTTAGAAAATGTCGAATATTACTAATATACATCAATAAGTGTCGGGGAATCAAATCCCATTAGCAGCGTATGTCGATCATTTTATTATTGTATATTTAAGAGGCTAGAGGTACTCATGTGTAATTTTATTTATAAGCAATTGATATCTTTTATTTTGCAATCGATTGGTGGTTACTTTATAATGTTGGGTTGTAAGTTAATATTTTTACTTGTAAGTTGTTTATGACCTTTTGCTATTGTATTTGTAAGTGGCTAATGGATATATTATTTTTTGTAAACTCATAACGTGGACTACCAACAAAAAACTAAGCTTAAGTTATCTACTTTGAGGAAGCAACAAGTTAACTCATGTTAGGCTGACAACAAACCATTAAAGTTTAACTTACCTACCTAGAAGAATGATTGACATGATGAGTGAAATTTTAAAGGAAATGATGATATTGGTCTTTATTAAATTAAAAATTTTAGACCTAAAGGTTGGTGGCCTAATGAAATAATGACAACCTAAAGACTTATGTACAGGCTTGTCCCCTAGGATGCCTTATAGTTACACGTTGAGCTAGTTCACCTTATTGTCTAAGGACGGTTGGTTGCTCCTAATTGCATAGTGTTTCCCCCCATTCTCCTCATCCTCAAATTTACCTTTATATATATATGAGGTATTGTGCTCATTTTGTGGGATCCAAAATCATTAATATATGTTCTCACTTTTGTTATCTCCTCTAAATTTTCTCTTAGCACTTCTCAATTGTTTGATATCTCACTTAATTTCCTTAAGAACTCATCAATTCACAAAACAATGAGAACACTTGTGATTCAAGGGTGAATAGTCATATTTAATGGTCAAACTTTGACCCTAAATCATAATAAAAGCCATTTAAGGGTAAATATGTTATTTTTATGATTAATTAGCTCAAAAATATAATTAATCTCAAATTTAACCCTACTTAGGATAATTAGAGGTATATTAGTGTATTTTATTCAAGAACACATGTATATCACCAAGAACAAATTCAAAAGCATTCAAACTTTCAACCAAAAGTAAAGACCTTTAATCATAATTTGTAGCTAATAGGTTACATATGAAAGTTTGTCTACAAATTATAAAGATTATCATAGTATCGATGAATTAAGTAAAACCCTTGATATCATAAAAATAAAAAATAAAAAACTTTTGAAGATGCTTAAGAAAAACAAGAACACCTTAAGCTTAATGATTTTCAAATGAAAATAACACATGTTTAACAACATCAAAGCATAGAAAATTATATACTAAAAGATACCTAAACATGGAAAGGATTAATATGGTATAATTATATTTAATTAAAGAACTAAGAATCATGATCTAAGGGATTAGGGTTGAAATATACATCAAGAAAAAACTTAATATCAAAACTTGGGAATCATTCAAACAGATCTACAAGCCCCATGTCTTATAGTAATTATTGTATTAGGGTCTCTGACCTAGTACGATATGTTGATCTAATTGGCTCTAGTTGCAAATCAGTGGAGACTATAAGCATCATGGTGCCCATTTCCTTTACCAAATGAAGCCTTGGAACAATAGCTTCGTATTCAACCTCATTATTAGTTAATTTAAATTTACACTTAATAACCCACTAGATGGTGTCTCTCTCAAGCTAGATGAGTGTAAGATCGAGTATGGTGCTTCTAATGTTGCTAGATTTGTCCATAGATAACATCCATCTTATAGAGGTGTGTGATTCAACTAAAAACAATTCCTACTTATTATGGAGGTTGTGTTAGGAGTAAAATCAACAATAAAGTCAGCTAATCCTTGTGATTTAATGATGGCTCTTGGATAGTAGGCAATGTCATGATTGATGAGTTTAATGGCCCACTTGACCAATTTCATAGAAATATTCAACTTGTGCAATATATTACATGGAGGAAGCTTGTGACTACCATAATTGGATGACAATGGAAGTACATCTTGAGTTTTAACCACCAATGATGAGAGATATCGCTAGTTTTTCTAAATGTTTATAGTGGGTCTTGAGATAAAGTAGGTCCTTATTGAAGTAATATACTAGCTTGTATTAGTTCCGTTCTTCCCTTACTTGGGATGTGCTAATTGTGATTTTTAAGAGTGCTAGATAAATTTATAGTGGTTCATCATCAATTGGCTTTGAAAAAAGTTATAGAGAAATTAGGCAACCCTTAAGATGCTTTAGTGCATCCTTACATTCTATAGTCCACTCAAAATCTCTATTATTCTTAAGTGTGTCAAATAATAGTCAACATTGTCCTAAATATCTGAAGATGAAGTGTCTAAGTGTGGTAAGTATGTCAGTGAGTCTCTATACATCTTTCATAAATCTTGGAAATGAGATGTTAATAATTACACAAATCTGGTTGGGGTTGACTTCAATTCCCCTTCTATTGGCTAGGTAGGCAAGAAAATTTTCTAGTAAAACACCAAGGAAGCATTTTGAAGGATCGAGCTTTATATGTTACTATCAAAGCATGTAGAAGTACTACCTTACATGATCAAGATGTTCGTTGTCCTACAAGGATTTAACAAGCCTATCATCAATGTTGATCTATATGGTGTCGCATATCATCTCTATAAGCATACAGTTGAAAAGTTGTTGGTATGTAGCTTCAACATTTTTTAGACCGAACAACATCACTTTGTAGAAAAAAATTCCTCCATTTAGTGATGAATAAGGTACATTCCTAGTTAGGAGGGTGCATAAGGATCTGATTATAGTAGATGAATGCATACATGAAAGGTTCCCAATAGTGGCACCTATCATCTTGTCGATGTGGAGGAGTAAAAAGGAATCCTTCAGGCAAGCTTTGTTAAGATCCGTGAAGTTGACACATAATCCCCACTTCCCATTTTCCTTTTTCACCACAACTTTGTTGGTTAGCCAATCTAGGTAATGGAATTCATGGATGAATCCAATGTTAAGAAGTCTATGTACTTCATTTTTTATGACCCAAATATGCTGGGGGATACATTTTCTTCATTTTTACTTGAATAGATGGTGCTTTGGGTTGATGTGGAGCCTGTGGGTGTAGATTTATAGGTTGATCCATTCCATACAAAATATTCCCATTATTCCCTCAAAAACCCTAATTAATGATTATTCAATTTTAGGGTTGAGGTCCAAACCAATCACAACCCTTAGTTTTGCAACTTTGAAGTTGAGTTGAATTTTGTCAAGTTGCTTGATTAGTGGATCTATAGGTTTTTATAGGGGAAAATCATGTTATAATTGTTATAAGATCTGAGCCTTCACCTTATTCATGATTTAATAGCATGCATAAGTAACCCTCTAATTGTTAGTAACTTCTTTAACGTCCCCACTAGGCTAGGAAGGATATAACTTGGTGATAACTTGAGGGCATGACTTGCATCTTGTGGATCCAAGGGTACTCGAGGATGATGTTGTAAGTGAAGGGACAATTATCCACCAAGAACTTAGTGTTGAGATTTACCCCTTCGGCATAAATTGTTAAATAGACATCGATTATAGTGTGCTTTTATTCTCCATCTAACCCGATCAAAACTGCAGGTTGCTTCTGGATTTGCTTTTCTAGTACTCATATCTCCCAAAGTATAGCAAGGAACATAACATTTATTGAACTATTGTAATCAACTAGAATATGTTTGGTGAGGTAATTAGCAATGGATAACGTAATAACTAGGGTGTCGTGATGTGGGATAACTAGGGTTGCAGTGTTTGTATTGACAAAGGTGATGGGTTGGTCAAGTAAAAAGGGATTAACCATCCTGCAAAGTCTATGCTCTATGGTGTAGTCTTTTTGTGTGTAATTTTATCTTGAGAGGTTGTGAATCTACTAATCTCTAATCCTCTCATGATCACATTTACAATTTTAGTGTTTTATAGTGGCTTAGGCAGGCTCAAGGCCCTATCATCTTTTCTTTATTGATTGCCGCTAGCAATAATCTCACTTCCTTTATCTATTAGGTACTTGTAGAGGTTCCCATTATTGATTAACTCTATGATTTTGAACTTTAAAGTTATACAATTGGCGATGGTGTGGGCGTGGTCTACATGGAATCTGTACTACTTGGTCATATTACGCTTTTCAATAGGTTTATTTAGTTTTTTAGGCCATTGAACTTCATCTCCCATTTTTCTTATGACAATTATGGTCTAGATAGCGTCATGATTGAGGTTGTAGATTGGAATGTGCCTCTTGGGTAGGAGCCTCGAGAGTTCTTCGTCATCGTGTATTTGGGTTCCTATCATAGAGCTTGATAGCTCTACCTTGAAGGCTTGCATGACTCGCCCTTCTGTATTCTCTATTTTTGGTGGCATACTCTGGTGACACATAGCTGGCTTAGTCCTCTTCCTATTTGATTGGGCATAGGCCTTTGCAAGGAAATCCTCCATAGTCTTGCAATTAGGGCTATAAATGAGCTGAGCTAAGCCAAACAACAATTAGCTTGGGTTCGGCTCATATAAAAATATGGTAGTTCGAGCTCGGCTAGAGCTCAAACTAAGCCTTATGATAGATGTTTGGATTTGTCTTGAATAAGGCTCACAAGCTATTTACATTGGCTCCTTTAAATAGACGAGCCGAACTCAAACGAGCCTGCTTCTTTGGAGCTTGTTAAGATCTTATTTTGCGATTGTTAATACCTGCTATAATATAAAAAATAACAAAAAAATACCAACATATCCATCTAGATTTACTTAAGACCTCGAGTTATTTAGCTATCAAGCCACATCATCATCATCCATTGGCTACTAAATAAAAGAATTATGCCAAAAATCTTCCTAGCAACCTGTTTGTCCACCTAGTTTGCTAGTAATATAACTTAAACCATCATAAAGATACTCCATAAATAATACAAGAAAATCCATCAAAATAACATAATAAGTTACATAAAATTTCTAAAAATGCCAATATAATGACATAAAGAGACAACAAAACCAGATTTACCATGCTCATAAACATGATCCACCATGCTCCTTCAAACCCTAATAAAATGAGATAGTAATAACTTGCATTCCGTCTAGTTTCACACACAAGATCCACCATGCTCATAGGTTTATAATAGTTTAGAAGCAAAACACTCCAATATTCCTAAAAGGACCAAGCACAACATAATCAATATAGTAATAAAATCTTTCTACACAAGTAATAATCAAGGAACCATATTATTTTACTTTCAATATAGGTCACCACTTTAATATATTCTTAGAATCCTATTAGAGTTGCAAAATACATCAATTAAGGAAGTAAACAAATCAGTAGGTTCAGAAAACATACCAATAAATTTATAATTGGACTCCAAACTTCAGTGAAAATATATTAAAAATCAACACATCCAACAAAAGCTTGTATCAGACCTAATATATGGAAATATTCTTGGTAAATATATGCAAAAACAAAGACCGATAGTTGTGTAAAATAAGTAGCAAAATCTATTGCAATGCTTATATAATGCATAAAGTTGGAGTTACTAGAGATTCAAGTACCTTATATGAGAACATCACAAACCAAACTATGACAAATCATATTCTTTCATACCTTCATATTCTTTTTCCTATCAAAAAGATAGTAAGCTTGTAAAAAATATTCTTAATTGGGTTGAAACAAGGCTAAATTGTTAGATAAACTAAACTCAAATACAAAGTAGAAAAACAATCACTTTTTTCTTAAGCTTCTCACTAGAATGAGCCCAATCACTACCGTATAGTAACACTTCAACTATTTGGGGATCTAAAGATGCTCGGTATGATCGCTTACTCTCCTACTGATACTAAAAGTAGCCTCCAAAGCAACTGATGTGATAGAAATTGATAAAACATCATGTGCTACTTGATATAAGATAGGAAACTTTAAGATATTCCCCTTTCACCAATTGAGTGCTGAAAAAGAAGATCCTAAACCATCTTTACACATATATACATTCTCCTCCAAGTACATATCTAACTCTGATTTTTCAAATTGTTGGGTAATAGAGCTCTTAATAAAATTTTCAAACCTTGATTTCCTAGATAGTATTCCTTTCTCAATAACACTACCAAAATCAACCTCACCACCACTATCTTTCTCCAATGTATTTTAAACATTACTGACATAATTTCGGGCATAATCATTATAAATCTCTCTCAATAATATCTTTACATTGACAACATTTTTTTTGCATCATTTTTGTAAATGATAGGAAATGTATAATTAACAAACATCATCTTATAGCGAGGATCTAATATGGAAGTAAGAAACATCAACATGTTGCATTCATTTCAATACTTATCAAACTTATCTTTCACTGGCAATTCCATTACTTGCATAAAAAAACATCATCACAAACTACCTTCTCATCTAGTGTTTCATTTATGACACAGATCTTAGATAAATACAAAATCGATGTAGGATAATCACTTCCTAAGATAATTTTTGTAATCTCATTAAAAATTACAAGAAACCCACACACACCCTCTACCTCCTTCCATTACTCTAGACTTGGTAACCTTTGGTATCTCACATCTTATTTAACATATCTAGAAAATACATCTTTATATTCTTATGCAATAGACAACATGGTATAAGTTTAATTCCGTCTTGTGATCATATCCAACACCAATTTTCTTTTAGGCAACCTTACTTGCTTGACAATATTGCTAAATATTTATAAATGTGCTTTAGAGTCCACCAAATATTTCACACTTTCTCACACATTTGTAGTAATATGCTTAATACAATCAAGCCCATCTTGCACCAAAAATTTTATGATGTCGGCACAACACCTCACGTAAAATATTTTTCCAACAAAAGATAGATTATTCTTGGAAGCAAAGCTATCTCTTGCTATCTTGATAAATCTATCATTTTTCATTGCATTGTCAACAGTAATACTATAGACCATGTTCTCAATTTCCCATTCCTCAAACCATTTATATAGGGCATTAAAAATAGTCAAACCAAATACAAGGGGAGGCAGGTGAAAAAAATTCAAAACATACTTGTGCAACACCCAATCATCACCAATGTAATGTGCAGTCACAACCATATAGTGGATCTTTTGAGAATCCAACTTCACAATTCAGTAGTAATACTAATGTTTTGCACCTTAATCAAAACATACTTCATTTTCTTCTTATAATGGTCATAAATAACAATGTAATACTGTTTTACCATTGCATGTGTCACTTTATTATAATGGGGAGTTAATGTTTTCAAGTATTCATCGAAAATTTCATGTTCAATCTTATTAAATGGGTATTCATGCACGAGAACATCTTTAGCCTAAACCTCTCTTGATTTGCAAGGATCAAACTTAAAACAAGTAAAAATTTTACCCCCTCTGATTTTGTCAAAGACAACTCCTACTGACCTTTTGGTTTATGGTATGCATAGGTAGACAGGTGCCTTTTCAAATGGGAAGTAGTACCACCAACAAAAACTGCAAGTTTTTCATGATAATTCTTGCATTTTTCTCTCTTTGTTCCATCCCTCCACGTAACCTCTTTAAAGTATTGCCATACCATCAAAGTTTTCTTTTGAATCTTTTTCTTTATGCCACATTCCTCATCCTCTTCAAAAATTTCTAATGCAATACTTGACTCACCCTCCTCATTACATGGTTCTTAAAATTTCTTTTCTACTACTTCAACCATGTAATTGTATTGTTTCATAGCTGGGCTTATGAAGGAAGATCCTTAATGTGTTGATGTTGATCCTTGTTAAGAAAATTTTTAATATATCAATTTTGATATAGTCACAAGTTATAAATTATTATTGAAAGAGTCAACAAAAACATGGTTGTGGAAGTAATAGCAACACCTACAAAACAAATAATGCTATAAAAAACTTAATTTTGTAAGTTATACAAGATAAAAAAAACAAATAATACAAAAGTATGATTATAAACTATAACTGTTTTATTCAACTTACATACAAAAATATATATAAAATATTGTTAGTAAAGATACTAAGAAATTGATATTGTGGTGGCATGTTAAATCATGTTTTTTACTAATCAATTTGATAGAAGATTAAAAATAAGAAAAACATATGAAGCATCTAAAAATAAAAAAATCAAACTTCTAATTCTATTTTATTAAAAAGGAAAACATATTGTATAGAAGTACACATATAAATAAAAACACCTAAAAATTAATATAAGTAATAACAATTTTTTTTTAAAATAAAGTATTGCTAATGCTAGCTACTAACCAAGATTTTTTTTACTTCAATTATTCAACCACCAAAGTATGTAAACTTCTTCAACCTAAAACCAGATCAACATATTGCTTTTTAGACAAGCTTTAAAAAAGAGAAGATGTTAATATAGTATATCAGCATTATAATAAACATATTATATATATACACACACATATGTCATTTAATAAAGAGGCAATCAAAATTAGATCTTATAAGCTAATTTTGACGATATGGAAATTATGAATGCAACTTTAAATTTGTCAATATATATATATATATATATATAGGGTGAATCTCCCATAAAAACCATTTCTAAGATACATATATAGGAACCAATCTTAACCATTAGATTAGTATTTGATCAATGGTCAATATTTAGTAAATACCTAACCTAAATTTATTTTAATCTCGGCCTTCAAATCTTCTAGATCTAACAGTGATTAACGGTTCCCACATTTGTATTTTAAATATTAGTTTGTATCAGAGCCTAAATCTATATATATATCATTTACCAAAGATGCAATCAAAATTAAATCTTATAAGCTAAATTTGATGATATGGAAATTGTGAATGGAATGTTAAATTTGTTAGCTTAATTTTGACGACTGTATCCTTTTTTGGATAAAATTGTATTAAGATTATATATATATGTCATTTGAAAAAGATGCAATCAAAATTAAATCTTATAAGCTAAATTTGATGATATGGAAATTATGAATGCAACGTTGAATTTGTTAGCTTAATATTGATGTGTTAAGCCTTTTTTGAATAAAATATTAATGAGATTTTTTATTTGATGATTGTAAATTTCACTTATAAACATATGATATCAATTTTCATACTTTATCACTTTTATTTTAATCCCAATCATTCGTGTTGATCCTAAGGTCAAGAACCATGCAAAAAGTTAAGAATCAATGCTAAGATTAACCTAACAATCTACTAAGGTCACTCCATACCCAATTTTTTACATTTAGGCACATTATGTCATAAATGACCAAAATACCCTTGAAATTCTAATTATCTTAATATTAACAATTTTAATACTCAACTTATATATAAATAACAATTATTGTGAAAAGGATAAAGGACATAGTAATAACATATTTGTACAAGGTATAACTTTTAAAAATTCTAACAATGGCAAAAGACTATTTTACCTCTATACATGAATTAAGTACATAAAACCCTAACATGCATATCTAACTTAACATAACTCACACACTTTTCATACTTTAAATAATATTGCTCATAATAGGCATCATGTTGAAAAATAGAGACATGACACACTTAAAACGATAATTCTATCATAGAGCATAAAAATATTCAATCATCCAAAAATAAGCCCAAACATGTTCAACCTAACATGTTATATATTATCATTAAAATAAATCATGCAAGGAATATAAAAGGAAGCTTAAAATACAATAAAATGATTTGACCAAGATCAACAACCCAAATTATAGCTTGTTATCATACATATATTACTGTACATAATTAAGGCATGATCACACATATCATTTCATACTAGCAAATCAAGGAAAGATTAACACATGCTGATATACATACATATATTTTGAAAATACAGCAAGCACAATCATACTTAGGTACACAATCGAAATCCTAAGATGTTATCATGTGATTTTTACATATATAGTAGAGTATATGGGTTACCTCATTTCCAAGCTAAAATAGAAAAACAAAAGAAAAGAATCACCATGCACTAAACTCCATTAATCCCCCTTCTTTTCCCCAAAAACACCAAAGAGGACTTATTCACATGAGGAATCAAGAGTTTTTATGTGAGAAACCCATGTTGCATGGAAGCTAAAATGTGAGCTCCTCATGCGAGGGAAAGGGAATAACATGAGCAAATCACACTATATAAGGTGAGGAACATATGAAGCTCGCGCGAAGGAGGCTTGGAAATGTGAAGATGTGGCAATTCTGAGGGGGCTCTACATGAGAACCTCATGGGGGGTGGCAACGTGGGTGTTTAATGTAAGAGAGGGGAATTTATGTGATGTTGTGGTGAAGGAAGGGGTGGTGGTGCATTAGGTTAAGGAAAATTTGTGGTGCAAAAGAAAGGAAAAAATGCAGAAGCATGAAGGGAGAAAGTTAGGAAGGAGAAGATAAAGGAGAGAGCTTGGTTGGATTTAGAGAATGAACAGACTAAAAATGAAGGGGAGGAAGTAGTGGTCTAGGAGTGTGTGAAAGGAAATGGTGAGGGGGAATAAAGGTTAAGTGAAGGTCAATAAGTGCGTTTTGATAGAAAAAATAAACATAGGCATGGGAAGGATAGCATGATATTGGTAACATATGGAAACTAATGGGTTAGGGTGAGTGTTGGGTCTAACTTAGTTGGGCTTAGTTGTGGTTTTTGGTTATAGTAATTAAACTAGAAAAGAGGAAATTATCGGTTAGGGCAAAATGATAGTGTTCACAATAAGGTTAAGGATTGGGTGTAAGGTTAACACCTAAAGATTCTACCAAATTTTAATCTAATTTAGTTATTATCTATTCTCCATATTACTACACATAATGATACACATCCAACGTAGAATATCTTACAATAATTACTATACTTAATTACACTTAAAGTACCAACTTTATACTTAGGGTTTCTAATTAATATTTATCCATAGTGGGATATACCAATCAAACTCACTTCTAATAGCTTCTTTCTTTTCATCATTATAACATCCAATAAAATACGTGAAGTTTACAATCACCAAATCAAAGTAACATGACTTAACCCTCTATTTAGATGTGGATGATGTAATTTGCCTAACATACATTTCTAGCTCCAATATGCCTTACGAGACATGAACCTTAATTGTTGGATAGACAATTATGATAACGAATGTAAGATATAAACCAAAAAATATACTAGAACCTTTCTAAAATAATCAAAGCAATTTGAACAACCAATCCTCTAAATAAGGTGCATAAATGTATACATAAATCATGACTGCATAGATCAATGACTTATTTATTCATTCATTTAATGAATTGATTGCATGGTCTTATAGTGCATGTAAATGTGCCAAATTCAGCTAAAAAATTATAATTTTTAGCAATATACTATAACTGCCATTGCTAGCATTCATGGATCTCCTAGAGAGGTGAATCATTCCAAATTATAGTGCTTAGCTCTTTGTGATGCAACTGTAGCGATGATGAAAGAGATATAAAACTATATTGGGGTTAGAAAGACTTGGAGCTATGAGTAAAGAGTATTGCCTTTAAGATGGTGAATCATGAATGAATGAATGAATAATTAGTACATGAAGACATTGAAGCTTGCACATACTTAAAGTTAACATACACATGACTTGTGTGCATGTCCCAACCTTAGCCAACCTCAATGTGCACACATATTGCATACACACATATCAAATTAAACATAATCAAACACGAACCTAACCTCCAGTGACATTTTATGCCAAATATAGCTACCCTTGTTTCATTCAGTGATCGTTATTGCTGATTCATGGTGTTACATTTATTGATAGCTAGAACAGATGAACTAGTATAGATGCTGGCCAACAAAGTTCCCGTGAGGATCATAACTACAAATAACAAACCACCAGCCATTGTTACAATGTATAATAACAAAAGTATGACATAAATATTTTTAAATAGATTTGAAGCCATGAACTATAATATATAAATAATACATACTAACTATCATACTACAATACATTTCGATTGCAAGTATAGACACTTTACCAAACTAACAAGAATGCCAGAAGAATTAGCCAATACAATGCTCTAACAAGTACTGTTTGATATTTCCACCATTATCATTAACCAGAAAACAACACAATTCATAATTATTGGATAAAAAATTTCAAGAAAATAAATAGAAGGTTGGCATAAATAGAATGGTTGGCATAAACAGAAAGATTTCCATTCAATAAAATAAAAATACACCTATACTCCATACATGAAGGTTAACATTTGTCCAGATGAACTAAATAGAAAGTTGTCATGAACATTTGCAAGCACAAAGCCAAGAACTAAAAGCATCTACAAAACCCATACCAAATCTTCATAAATGAATCCACGATAGAAAACCACAATATCAAAGAGGTTGTTTTTACTTGAAGAAGAATGCTTGACTTTATGCTTGATAAATTGACTGAAATCAAACGCCACAGTCTATTATTTTTACCTTAAATCGCACACCACCAAACGAGCTAAAATCGAACACCCATAAACCTTAAAAACAACAATATTGAAAGAATGAAATATGACGAATATCTGAAATAGATGTCATGAAACAATTAAATAAGAACACAAAAGTAAGATGGGAAAATAACTTACAAATTGTAGCAACATACATGAATAAGCGGAGAAATGGTGATAAAATGGATAGATTTAAAATCAAAATTAAGATGAAGACCAAGGATTGGGTTGAAGTTCAGGCGATGAAGATGGAGTGAACTTCAAAATCGAAAGCAATGACCAGTGATTGGCAACTTCTGCACTAGTAAGTGGTGATAAAACTAATGAAATTGATCGAACCAAAATGCTCGGGTCGAGACTCGCGAGCAACGTGAGGAGAGGAGGTAAGAGTAGGAGTGTAGGACCGGTGGAGGAATGGTGAGTGAGTGGTGGCTGGTATTAGTATCGAAATGTCTTATATTTAGTATAGTACCTAGTAATACTAGTATTATGTCCTTTAAATGAGCCTTTTGTAGGAAAAATAGTACTAGTATTAGTATAGTAATTAGTAAGTTACTATTAGCAATTAGTAGTAATACTAACTAATAACTAGTAAGCACTAAGCAACCTATTTGCTTATTAAAGAATAAAGATAATAGGTAATATTTTTTTAAAAAAATTAAATTATTTTTATTAGAAGTATTAATTAATATATATATATATATATATATATATATGTCACCATTAATTACAATGAATTAATTAGAATAAAATTACTATACCACCTTTTATAAAATATTATATCATACAACAATCAATATAAATTATCCTTTTAATGGCTAACTATAATTAAGTTGACATTTATTAATTACTAATACTAATACTTATAATGGTAATACCATACATAAAATTATTAAATGATGTAAAAGATTACATGTGACGTACAAAAATTAATTATAAAAAGTATTTTTAATAGTTTGATCATATTAATGAACTATTAATGAGCTTGTACATGAGCTATTAACAAGCCTTAAATGAGCTATTAACAAGCTATTAATGAGCCTTAAATGAGCTAAGATAAGCCAAACACCCCTAGGCTCAGTCTCACCTCATTTAACTAAATGAATAAGCTAAATCGAGATTTTAAAAAGCCAAGCCGAGCCAAATACCGAACCGACTCAGCTCATTTATAGCCTTGCTTGTAATGGTACTTGGTCAGCTCATTGTAGAGGCTCAAGTGCGGTAGGAAACCCTTCTTGAAGGCCATTACTATGGTGTTAAGGTGACATCTTGGGATTAAAACCTACTTTGTGTTGAATATCTCAACATACTACTAAAGAATCTCATTTATACCCTATTTAATCCTATAAAGATTGTCTAAAAACCTCTAGATTTTTTACTACTCATATATATTTGGATAAAAGAAATTATTAATGGTGAAAAAGTGGATATTTAATTATTTGGTGAAGTAGTGTACCACTAAAGGATCGGACCAACAAGATTGATCCTAAACCCCTTACCCATGTAAGCTTCTTTGATCTCTTTTGGTATCACCAACATGAATATATGTTTCTTATATTAGATGATATGATGAGGTCAATTGTATGGTCATACATCCTGAAATTGGGGAGCTCAAGATTCTATGGTATCTACACCATCACAAGAACATCCACGAATGGAGATCTCGTGAATCTATTGGGGAGTTTCCTTTTAATGGGTGTTGGTATGCTTGTGATTTTCTTGGGTAAACTATGGCATAACTAAGGAGTAGTACCATGCATCCAAAGGGTAATAATAACTTATAATAGCAATTTTCATACTGAAACATACCTCATTAGTAGTAGTGACACCAAAGGTGGCACAAGGCTCAAGCATATAAGGTTGAGAAAAAGGGTATAGATTCTTGTGTTCTTGAATATTGGTTAGTTCATTTGCATATGGATTTCCTATAACTTTGGGGGGCTAAGGGGACGTGATAGGGTTGGATGTATGGTTTTCCAAAATCCATTACATCAAGAGGTCATCTATAGACCATGGGATAATCTCTAGGCACCTGAGAGGAGGCCATCGTACTACACTCTTCAATTGTGTGGTCCACAACAATATTAATGGTGGTGGTAGAATAACTAGAAAAATTTGAGTCGAGCACTTCATGCTCTAGCTTTGTAGGAGCGTATTCTCCTTTTCCAAATCCTCAGTTCATTTCATGTATTATTCTATTTATAGGGTTTTTAACTCAAGTTGGCACTTAGTGGAACATGCATCAGTCTCTCGGTCATTCATTCGAGGTGGGTTGCCCTTGAAAAGGGTTGCTATTGAGAATTATAAATATTCAATAGGGGAGTGGGAGATATTTTTCATGATTAAAAATATGTTCAATGCTTGTATCTTGTGAAAATTTAAATCAGCAGGGACCCACGATGGGTGTTAAACTGTAGGGCCTCAAAATCTACTGCAGAAGTATGGATAATATTCTAGTGGGGCACTACCAATTTACTTGTAATAAAGGTAGAAAATAACCTTTTGAGAATTAAAGGAAAGCCAATGTGGTACTGGCTTATGGACACTTTAATTCTCAAGTTAGTAATGTGGGACATGAATAAATCTAAATGAAAAAGAAGTGAGTGAAAATGAATTATCCATCAATCTATGTAGGTGTAGCTATCAATGGTGAAGGGCTTATGGTCCCTAGCCAAAGGTGTTTGTAGGGAAGTCATCTAGGCCATATAAGGAATGAATTAAAGGGATTTAGAATGGAATTCTTGAAGTGAATAATGCTTGCTTGATAGATCACTTGGGTATCTTTTCTTAGATTTCATCTCTCAAATGTGTCTTTGAGGCCTTGCTACTCCACCAGTGAACAGTGATGAGGGCTTAGGCTCACAATTTCCCCCTTTATAAATGGGATAAGCTCATGTTAGAGGTGGTCAATGTTGAAAAATTAGGGGGAAGTTAGGTCACATTTAAATGTAGTGGATTTTGATTGGCAATGAATAAGTTGCGCTAATCATTGCCAACACAACGTTCATTCACGAGGTTGAAACGTGGGCTAAGTTAGCCAAACCAAGAAGGGTTTCCCTATGAAACCTTGGGCTAACCAAGGCATAACAAGACTTTAGAATTTAGTTTTCTGTTCTAGGCTAGATGCAATACTCCGAATTTTTAATCTAACTTTAATTTTCGATGAATAATATTCTAACCTTCTTCCTAATTCTTTAATCCTAATTTTAACTCTAATTCTAATCCTTAATACTTTTTTTTCCTTTTCTCTTTTCTTTGTTTCTTTCTTTTTGGATCTCTTGTGCACAACCTTTAGTCTTCTATAATACCCCAAAACTTTATTTTAAGATTTAATAATAAAATAAAAATTATTAAATATGATTTAAAATAATAATAATAATAATAATAATAATAATAATAATGGCAATAAAGAAAGGAAAAAAATGATGTAGGGACATAATTAGTGGAGACTAAATTTATTTCCTAAGCTAAGATAAATTATAAATGAATCATAATAATTTATAAATTAATAAAAAATATTTATTATTATTATTCCTAAAACTCCAAAAAAAAAATCTAAAACACCCTACCACCCTATTTTCCTTTTTTCTTTTCTTCTTTTCCCTTTTCCCTTTTCCTTCGGTCGGCTGGGTTGTGCCCAACGGCAACCTAGCACCCCTCTCCCTCTTTTCTTTCCCTCCACCTTCCCAGGCCTAGTTTTTTTCCTTTCATCCCCTCCGATCGGCCCAACCCGTGCGGACTCCCCCATCTTTTCCTTTTCTCTCCCTCTATTTTTTTCTTCTTTCCCTTTATGCCCTTGCCTTCTTCTTCCCCAATCTGCACAACTTGCACATGGTTGCCTTCATAGCTCTCCCCCACCCCTCTCTTCCTTCTCCATTCCCTATTTAGCCTTGCAGGGCATGCAGTAGGCATGAACCTTGCATGGTCCCCCTCCCTCTTGTAAGCCCCACAACCCCTCACCTACTCCCCTAGCCTATGAAACATGCCTCATGTCCCCCTTGTCGTTTAGCTACTTTGGCCTACATGCCGGTCGAAAGCCACCAAACCCCCTCCCCTTATATTCTTCCCCTTCTTGTCCACTTCTCCCAAACCCTACACCTATAAATACCCCTTCCTACTCCCTTCCCCTCTTTCTCTCTATAGACCCACTCCCCAACCCTTACTCGTACGCTCAAATAGATGTTGCCACTAGGTTGCACAATCGTCACTACTCCCTCCCTTCATCTTCCCTACATCACCCTGCATTCAATAAATCACTCCCCGGCCATTCCTTCCCCTTCCTCTTTTCTCTCCACCTGTGTAGAGTGGGCAGCTCTTTGCACCTCTCTTTACCGCCACCTCTATTACTACCACCACCCTCCCTACCTCCCTTCCTATCTAGATAACCCCCCACCTTAACACACCACCATTTCCCTCTTTCTCCCCTCTACTTTATTTCTTTTATTTTTCTCTCCACCACCACCACATGATACTTGACTCAAGGAACCTTACCACCTAGGAAACCCTACCTGCCCTCTCTTTTTCCAACCCCAAAAACTCCTCCTTTACATCTCCTCCACCACTACCGTCTTACTGCCACCGCCGCCCCCTCACCTGCTATTCCTTTTGGTTATACCCTTCTTCCTCCTACTTACTTACTATATTTTATTTTAATAATTTATTATTGTTAATATAATAATAATAATAATAATTATTATTATTATTATTATTATTATTATTATTATTAGGTTAAGGAAATAAAGAAAAAGGAAAAAGAAGTAGGAAGAAGGTGAAATGACCTAGTGATACTCTCTTTATAGGTTTTGACCAAAAACCTTTCCGTGAGGAGGTTTAGGATTCATGCTTCAAGCCCAGAGCCCAACTAGGTAAGGATATGGTTAAGGCTTTGGGTTATGTTATAAATCCTATGTGTATGGATGTATTGGTATGCTATGTGTAAATATATAGGTATGTGAACTAAGTATGTGTGTGGTGTAGCTTTGCTTGCAAAGAGCTAAGGTATGGTGAGCATGATTTTTATTATGTGTTGTATATGTGGTTTTGACTTGCTATGTATGGACATATCTTATGTATGTTTGAAATATGATGGTATGTATGCCTAGCTGACTTAGGTGGATTTGAGTGGTCATGGGAGATTGTAGAAAATAAAGAGGGTGGAGTGAGTGAGGTGATTTATGGAGAATGTGAGAATGTCCTATGTGTCTCATGAAATATGGTAAAGAAAAAAAGGAGAAAATAATAAAAGGAAGGGTTAGGGTAAGATATTGTATGGAGAGTGCGAGCCTTGCATGGGGTGTATGTGATTTGCATGAGGAAAATATTTACATGGGAAATCTAGTTTGAGGGTTGAACACGGGGAGGAAAGTGTATTTTGGGTGATTGGTGCACTTGGGAGATATATAGTACATGTGTTGATAGAAAGGTGTATGAGGGTATAAACTAGGGTTTTGGGGGGAAACCCTAAGGATAGGGGTATTGTGGGGAAAGGTTGAGGAGATGGGTTTGACATTGGTGTTGTGATGAGGGTGTGCCATATGGAGCGTGTGAGTAAAGTCAATGGAGGGTATAGTTATGTATAAGAAGAAGGTGTGGAGAAAAAAAAAGAAATATTAGGGTTTTCGGGGGTGACCAACTAGGATATCATTATTACATATAGGAGTTGAGGAGTTAGGTTGTGAGATTTGGAGTGGGTTTAGTATGGTGATGGTGTTGGAATTAAGGAAGAATGTGGGCTGAGTAAGAAGAGGAGAGGCTAGGGCCACATAGGTTAGATTAGGGTTTCAAGGGGAAACCTTAGTGAGTGATGGTGAGTATAGGTGGAGAAATGGAGAAGTGGGCCTTAACCCATATATGTGGGGGTTCTAAATTAGTTTGTGAGTATGGTGGAAGGTGTATGGGGGTCCTCGAGTCTTGGGTGATGTAGAGGTCCCAGGTTAAGGGATATGATATTTCATGGAGTCCGAGTTAGTAGAGTGGTAATTAGTCGGGAGTGCTCGTTCGGGTGTGTACGTCTAGATGGGGGTTATTTCCTAAATAAAATATGAATAAGATACTAATCACTTAAAGTAAAAGATTATTGAGCTGGAACCAGACTTATAATATTACCGTTCCACTGGCTATAATAGTGGCTAGGAGTGTTTTGCCCTGTATACCGTTCCACCGACTATAATATTATCCAGGCACATTTTGTGTAATACCCCAAATTTTTAGCTAAATCTAATCCTGAGTAATTAATATCAAAACCTAATTCTAATCTTGAAAATTTATTTTTCTATCTTACCCTAAATCCTAAATTATAAATCTTAGCATAATCCCAATTTTTATTTTTGGGTTATTAAGATTTTTCCTAACTTAAATCTAATCCCAAATAATTATTTAACCTAAATCTAAACCCACACTTTTTCTTTCCCCTTTTCTCCTTTTCCTTTTTTCTTCTCCTTCCCTTATTTTATTTTTTCTTTCCCCCTACTGATCACCCCATCTTTATTCTCTTCTCCTTCCCCTTTGCATGCACATCTCCCCCTACCAAATTCTACCCATCTGCCCCATCACCTCCCCTCTCCTCAGTTCTAGGGTCAGGGTTGAAATTATGCCCGATCACCACCTCCTCCTTCCCCCTCCTTTATGCGTGCATGTGTGCATATATACCCAGCAATAAATTCACTCCAATGCATCCTTCTCTCCCTTTTGTTTCTGTATAGTTTAACACGACCTTCCCCTCCTTCTTTCCCCTCCTTACCGTCGCCAAAACAACCTAAAAATCACCCCCACCGCCAAGCCCAATCGAACCATATACACCTCCACCGGCAGCCTTTGCCTTATCTCCCCCCATATGCATCAAGATTCACCATTCCCTCACCCCTATCTACAAAAAAAATCACCATTCCAACCCCCTAGCTGTAGCAAAACTCACCATAACCTACCCCTACCACCGACTAAAGCTTCCATTCCAACACCTACTACCTACGGCAACAACTACCGCACCATTTTCTTTCTTTTATTCTCTTCCTTGCTGTAGAAACTTTCACCATAACCTACCCCTAGCTATAGAAATATCCACCGTTCCTACCCCCTAGTTGCAACAAAACTATCTAATCCCACCCCCAAGCTTCACCGAACTCCACCAAAACACCCCACTATCCTTCGGCAATTTCCACCGTTGCTCACCCCTCCCTTCGATTAACTCCACTAATCCCACCCCTCCACCTTTTGGCCTTCTTTGCTATTGTAACACCTCTAGCAACGATAGGTTGTGCCATTTCTAGCCTCCTTTGCTCGACAACCCCAAGCGATCCCCCAAGCGATCTCCCCTTTGTTACATAAGTTTTAGCCGAGACCTCATTTGAACCCCGGTTTTTTCCCCCATTATTTTCCTTTCCATTACCTTAACCCTTCATTAATTATGTCAATAATTATAATTATTTTTTGTTAATTGTCTTAGGTGATATTCCAAAATTTTAGGAAGAAACGTATTAGGATAAGCGTGCCTAGAGATTGAAGCCTTTATTTGTAAGGATACTAGTTGATGTTTAGGGTTTTGTGTTAAATGTTTGTATGATTATGTGTGTTATCATGTTATTATTATTATAATATTAAAATTAATGTTGTTGATGATATGATATATTAATATAAAGTACATGTTAGGAAGGAAGTTAGAATAACGAACGATATATCGATACGATGATATTATGCTAAGTCGTATTTTTGTAGATGGGTATAAATTGTGGGAGAGTAGTATGGGCCATTAAATTATGATAAGTGGGAACTAATTATATTTAAGGCATATGTTGATAAATGGAGGATTTGGAAACAATGATAGTAAAAATATAAGCTTTTCGTAAAATAAGGGTTAGCAACTATCATTAAGGGCATTTTGGTCAATATGGATTAATATAGAAATTTTGGTTTTTTAACATGTTATATGGATTAAAATATGCTAATAATATCATGCGAAGTGTTTGGGAGTGATTATGAGTGTCATAAGTTCTTCAGATGAGAAAATAGTCTAATTTGGGAATAATAGCCTTAAAAAGATTATGTTATTATCACATGTGTAAAAAGTTAGATTTAGGCCACGAATTTTGGAAATGTTGTTAATATTGGTATTTTGGGGTTTTATATTAAATTTGGTAATTATATGAGTCTTGTGAAAAAAGTTATGACTTACCTATGAAATTAGGGGTTTGGGAGCCTTATGAATAGTAATATTTGAGATAGGGCTATTATCGCATGTGTAAGATGTGGGATTTAGACCTCTACTTTTTCATATGTTAATGATACTATTATTTGATGAACATATACTAAATTTGGTGGATAAATGATCAATATAGGAAAAGTTATGCTTAAATTGTGAATTTAAGGTTTTCGGGGAAAATGAACATTTTAATCTTTGAGAACAGTCTTGTTGTATGTATATTGATGTCTTACTTGCATTAATTATATTTATTACTCATAAAATAATCATGAATAAGACGCTAATCATTTAAAGTGAAAGATCACGTGAGCCGGGCCGAGGTGTTTTTATGAGTTTGTTCCACCAACTTAATCATAGTGACCAGGCGCATTTTGCCTTGGGAGGTGCATCAGACCATTCTGGTAGTTTAAGAATAGAGGGGAATAATCTCAATATGAAAGATAATATGAGTCTGAGATGAGTAACCAATGATTAAGACACTATTCACTTATAGTGAAAGATTACATGAGTTAGAATCGAGGTGTAGGAGTCCGTTCCACCGGCTTAATAATAGTGGACATGCACATTATGTCATGGGAGGTGCTTTAGACCATTCCACTAGTTTAAGAATAGTGGCCAGGAGCATTTTTCCTTAGGAGATGTAGAGTTTGTTCCACTGTCTTAATAATAGTGCCTAGGAGCATTTTATTTTAGGAGGTGTTTTAGTCTGTTCCATCGGATTAAGAACAGTGGGGTCCCTGAACCTAATGTATATAAAAATAATGGATCATGAAACATCTAATAATATGAATCCGAACCATTAATTACCTTGTGTTGATTCTTATATCTCTCATGTATACAACTTTCCACTGTGAATGTATGTAATTATATGTTTTCCCGGTTTCTATTGTATTGTTACCTTACTCCGTACGTGGCGTACTTATCATCTTTTTCATAGGTTCTACTCAATCCAACGAGCATATTTGCTTTGTTTTGTAGGTGATTGATGATTATTAGCTTGATGTGCTTGCCTTAAGTGAGTGCTAAACCGATTCGGTAAAGGGTATGGTTATCTAGATATCTCTATCTCTCTTTGGACTCTTAGTCCTCTATTTTTACTATTTATTCCCTTCTCTCTATTTCGTATCCTGTATCGCTGTGGAATTAAGTGCTTTCAACACATGATTCCTAGGTATAAGGTTACTTTTGCCTTGTACCGGACATAGATTGGGCATAAGAAGTGCCTCTTCTATGTTGGATGCTGCGTGACACCCCTATGTTTTTTGTTTTGGCTTCTGCTATTAACTCTTTAAAATGAAAATTTTAAGTTCCGAAGTTTGGGGGTGTTACATTTTACCTTGGAGTAGTATTCCCATTCCACCAGTCATAATAGTGGGGGTTCCAAGCTCAATAAGTTAAACTTTGGATGAAAATAATTCATGGAAAAGTTATTAATTAATTATAGTGGAATACCGTGGAACACCACATGGGT